>JANAVB010025000.1:13592150-13974650 GCA_029216955.1 Iris pallida | reverse complement strand
ATCCTCTGTAAACATCAACGGGATTATCCTGTCAGGATATGAGCAAGTACTAATGCTAATCACAGTTCCATGTGAATTGACAAATTTTATAAGAGGCAATTATATTAGAATACAAGATAAAATATCAGGACTGGAAATAAGCAGTATATGTAAAATTGGATATCATGTCAGAGTATGTGTCACGACCCGCACCCGCTTTTTGGATACGAAGCGTGTCCAAGTCCAGCCTACACCGCAGTATCGGCGGTAGAACGCTGTCTATACTCACAAGTCACTGAATCTATAATCACGAGAAAATCTATATCTCATCCACAGAATAATCAAGACACAAACAAGATCAGTGAATATCCATAAAACTAAGCAATAATGAATATAAACTGAATGTATCCAAATCAATGTCACGTCCGGTGGACACAAATCCACTACCAGTAGACGAAAAAATAGAGAAATACAAGAAATGAACCAACTGGATAAAAACTGCTAATCTAGACCACCTCAACTGCAAGCACTGCGCTCTGATGCTAACTCAAATCCACTCGACTGCTCCTGGCTCAAACTCGGCTAACCTGAAGAGATCATCAGGTCCTCAGAGGACATAGCAAGATACATAATATATATGCCTATCTAGCAGTTTTATCATGCACAAGAAATAAACAAGAAAGAACAAGAATAAGACCAATGACCACGAACACTAACACGAAACACGAATACTAGAACAACTACGCATATATGAACTGCCGGATGAAAGAAATACGAGATCAATGGAAGAAACCAAACCCTCATCCCGAGTGTGGACTCACGGGTTTGAACTAAGCACTAACCCTCGTCCCGAGTGTGGACTCTCTGGCTAGCTCACGGCAAGACACCCTCGTCCCGTGTGTGGACTCTCTGGTGTAAATGGTCAACCCTCGTCCCGTGTGTGGACTCTCTGGTACTATTTGATCACGACAAACACCCTCGTTCCGAGTGTGGACTCTCTGGTGCACCAAACAACCCTCGTCCCGAGTGTTGACTCTCTGGTTGTGTACAACGAAAATCAAGGCTATGGCAGTTCACTACACGCACTCGTTCTATGACACGACTCAAGCAAGGTACTGACGTAAAACTCCAAGTGAAACTCAAGGCCAAACAATGAACACTGCTATAAACAATAAAGACAACTCCATAGAAGACAACACGAAAAGCATATGTCCATAAATAATCAAAAACTGGAAAATAAAAGGAACTGCATATAAGTAAAACTGTAGAGGAAGGCAAGGTATACTTGTCAGTGGTCCTGTGCTGCTGACACGGGTCAAAAGCTGAGTCAAATCCCAATAAACCTGTTTGTTAATTCATAATGATCAATACGTGATTTGAAATCATTAATATGACTATCTAACTGCTTATTAGATCTCTTGCCTTCTTAACCTATGTATGCCTATAAGCCTTACTAACCTTCTATTTGTTTACTTAGTAATTTCCAGAATTACTAAGTTCATTAGGCTTAATCCCTCTAACAAGTCCATGCTACTGTTAATTAGACCTATCCAGGGAGTTCCCTTTTTCCAATGTATGCTAACACATTCCATTACCCATGCCATCAATACAGTTGCTATTGATGTAACCTGGTATTCATTAGTAGGCATTAGCAGGGCCTATTCCTTTGTTACCTACTATTCTAAGGTATAGCCTATGTATTTATGACACTATTGTCACATAAATAAAATCCTAGTCTATAGTTAATGACATATGTAATTGTCCATGTATATATCTATATGTATACTGGCTTGCCAATCCTACCTTTTCCTATCATCCTAATCTTTATTAACCAACACAACTATTGTAAGAAATAACACATACAGCTAAAGATGGGAAGGGCATTAATTGACTATGTACAAGAATATGACCAAATTAAATTAACTCAACTTGATATCAGTTTGTAAACTGATGAATATCAATTAAGGTCTGATACTAGGCATTAGTTTAAAAACTCACACACTCCTCTTGCTCTAATACACCACTGTTATCAACCTTGACACTAGAACTTTATTTATACAGTTCTTGCATCTAGGGCACTTCACCCTGTTGTGCCTATACAGGCATGGGGTCGTTCCCTGCAAGGCTTAACACATACCCCAAACTAGCCCTGGATTGGAGAAACCTGGTGAATCAAGAATGTAGTAACGTTCAATAATACAATATGAAACATTGAAAACTTCTATAATATATATATGGTCCAGAACTTTAGTAGCCCTTGCAAGCCCCTACATCTGTTCTGCAGATGTGCATATGGGGTCTACCACAGATACACAACATGGCTACTACTGCATGCCCATTCCACCTGGTTATACCTTAGTGCCCAGGCCTAATGCCTATATGTTATTCTCCAATGTTTCACAACTCCTCACCTTACCTTTAATCTCCTAAACAGCACCTGAGAGTACCCTAGAGTCTTACATTTAAGCCCAGGACATGGGCTAGTGATTTGATGACTGAAATATAGGTTTTTCTATTGAGATAGGGTGCTTGTATCTATGAGTCTATTATTCATAAGTCAAATCATGACAGGAACAAGTTATAGCACAACAAAGGTTGTACTCGTACCAATGGAACATTTCCTCTACTGATACCAGCATTTAGTCATCTGATACTATGATAAGGACCATCATACTATTATCCTCTGGATATAAGAAAACATGCACAACAATATCTATTTAGCACCAGAGGAATTCTACTGTGTCAGGACCACAATGTACCTACATCCACCTCTCCTTTACCCTGTGTTCTGATGTACTTGGCATACACTTGATAACTGGTATGCTCCAAAATTGTCTCAGGCAAGATGCCACTACACCCTACCTGTCCTGTTGTACCTGGTATATATGAAAATACTTCATGTCAACAGAGACCCGAGAGTTTCTTATGGTATCTGATACTCAAAGGTTCCTCACACCTCTGCTATATGTATGTCTTTGGTCATTAAGTCTCTTCCAGTATATGTCCAAATATATTCTGCTCTGTGCATGCCTAATCTTGATAAGTCCATTTCGACTCTCATGTGATTTGACACATGTTAGTCCAGTAAATTTCCTGTGTACCTTATCATTGTAGCTTCTATATATAATCCCAGATATTCCCCTTGACACTTTCACATGCCAACCTCCAAGTCCCCTATTTACTCTGTTCTCAAAGGAAACCCCCTTCCCTTGTAGTGGTATGCAAGTCTATCTGCTCTAATAACCTGATGGTATAAGGAAACTTCTATGGTATTCTATTGGTTAAAAGAAGGAACTCCATTATGTCAGTACCAATGGATCACGCAAGGGGTATTTGAATCTACTGGTGCAAGGAAAATCTCACCAATCTAATCTGAAGGTTACAAGAAAGGTTTATGATACCAGGAGGGTTCATCTCAAAGAAGGAAATCGATATATATATATATATATATATATATATATATATATATATATATATAAAATCAACTCTTGCATATAAGAGCTATGGATAGTTGTACACAACAGAACAACCCTAAGACTCCTCTACCTAGTATCGTGAATACAAAGAAGGTCTCAACTTTTATTATCCAAAGGTTTACAGGAAGGTCATACGCTTGAACCAATTAGGTACAGAGATTCCTTTCAGGAATTTACACAAACATCTATAACCTATTTAAACATGATAAGAAATCTAGGTTTAGGAATCCAAGAAGTGGTTACCTGCTCGTGGATATCGAAAGCTCTGTCCTTTCTTACTGTCCCTGGGCTTGGAGAAGAACTCGCGGCAGGGATTTGGAGTTGGGAAGCTAGGGTTTTCTGAGAGGTTGGCCACAATCCTCTCATATTTATGTACTATGATTGATCAAGGGTTTGAGAAGATATGAGGAATCTCGTTGATCCTATCTGTGTATAATTTGAATTCAAATTGAATTCAAAACAGCAGGACAACAGTACTCGGGTTTAAAAGAGTTGAATGAGTAACATTTGTGCAAAGGGCCCTGAAAGTTTTATATTTCCTATTTGGTCCCTTCAATGTATAAAGATACCACAAATAATGAGATATAAAAGAAATTCCTCTTAGTTAAATAAAAGAAAAAATTCTGGTCAAGGGGTTGACAGTATGAAATACTGAAATATAAGCAGTACAGAAATATCTGATGTATAATATAAACATAAACAGTACCTCGAGATATTAGAGCGTTATGTAATCGGCTTGGATCAGGATGTTCCATTTGACCAGCTATGAACAGAAAATATAAGGAAACAGGATCAGGCCGGCCACAATAGAAAGCTATGAACAAGTACTATCAGGTCAGGCTACACCCTACGTGCAGTGAGGGTGTAGCTATGAACAAGTGAACAAGAAGATACATGAGGGGTATTGATCACATAACCACTAATAACTCTCAATCCCCGAGTAGTATATGGATCCGGACATATCACGTCATGACACAGAATTCTCTAAGAGAGCAAATCTCCTTAGGAATCGGTATCTATACAAGTACAGAAAACAAGATCAAACAATGTACTAATATACCATGGTAACCCAGAAATGACATCTCATAACAGGATCCGACGTATACTAGTCCGTGTACCATCGTGTCGGGAATCAAGTAAAATACTACAACTGAATCAGATATAGTAGATATCAAGGCAATAAAAATTATCAGAGAATGTACTCGCCTGATACCCTGAGCAACTGATATGTATAGATGTCCAAACTGGAGTCACAGAGTCCTATTTAGAGCAGTACAGGTTACAATGAGTTCATAATATATAATAATTAAAGTGTACAATACAATCTACATGATACTAGGCCTCTCTAGGTCAAAAGTCAACCCTTAGTCAACTCTTAGTCAAACTAAGTCAACATCTAGGATTTGATCAACTGTCTAGTCAAAGGGGTCAACTATATATATATATATATATATATATATATATATATATATATATATTTTATATATATATATATATATATTTTATATATATATATATATATATATATATATATATATATATATATATATATATATATATATATATATATATATATATATATATATATATATATATATATATATGTCATGCATGAATTCTCAATAAGCCACATATACTATGGTATCCCAAATAACGTATATATATATATATATATATATATATATATATATATATATATATATATATATATATATATGTATATGTCATGCATGAATTCTCAACAAGCCACATATACTATGGTATCCCAAATCACGTATATCATCTATAGATACTATCCACTTATCCTTAGCCCATATCTCAAATACCTTAACTATTAGTTAATACCTTAGTTCTAGGGTCAATACCTTGAAGGTATCAATATATATATGTCTTATATCTCTACTAGTTACCTACTATTTATGATTACTTTAGCCACTTTATCCTTTATATATACATGGATGTACCTAATGCCTATTACATATACCATTACCTTTACCTACCCATAACATATACCAATATACCTTTTACCCATATCTAAACATTTATGCTTTACCTATATTATATACATATATCCATATATCCTACTATAGACCCATATTGCTAACCATTTATCCATTATTATACCCTCATACATGTTTGTTTATACTTACTTATGGTGCTTGGTTACTTTCTTACTCATATACTATATATGTAACACCCAGTTTTCCAGATGAGAGTATTTTTGAATTTTTTTAATTATAATTATTATTTATTGATATTTATTTCACATGGTGATTTTTGGTTATTTTCAATTATTTTTAAACTATTTAAAAACAGGTTTAAGTCATGACTTGTGATTTTGATGTGCTGCTAGTGAAACCTGAGAGACTGCATGACCTAGAGCCTAACCATATCATTAGGATGATTTAATTATCATTTTTAGCCTAGGGGTATTTTGGTCATTTTGACTTATTAATTTATTTGGTGATTTGTTGATTTGGTGAGTTCTAGTTTGACTTGACCTGTTGAGACATAGTGAACTAGCCTAGAAGCTAACCCTAGCCATGGTAACCCTAGTCTAACTTAGGTTAACCTATATTTAGTCATTAGAAACTAATTTTAGAATGAGGGGACTTGGTTTAGTGGATTTGAGTCATGGTTTATAGTTTCGTGAAATGGCTTATGACTTCATGACTTGATTAACCATAACTTAAGCCCATGTGCCAATTTAGGAAACCCTAACCCTAATTCCTTCCTTTATGACCAGCCATAGGGATCCCCACCCTATATAAACACTTATTCTCTAGGGCTTGCCTCCTTCTTTCATTCATTTCAACATTGGAGAAGGAAAGGTATTGTCCCTCTTACAAAAATCCCCATAAATCCATTTTAATTCCTTTTTGATCCTAGTTTCTTGCATTAGAACCTAACACTCTCCTATTTTCTGATTTCTGAGTTTAATCCCAGCTTTGGGACAATTTGGAGCTTGTGGCACCAAGAGGAAGAATCCCCCATTTGAGGCTTTTCCAAGCTTTTTGCACACATAGGTAAAACCCCTTAAATTGATTCAAATTTCAGTTTTCTTTGCATGTAGGGCTAGATCTAGGAGTCCCCTAGGTGTTCTCGAAATTTGGGTGGAATTCGTATCCGTTTGGTGTCCGTATCGGACACGTGTCGTAGTGTTGCCTAGGTGTTTGATGAAATGCCTAAGAGGGATTTTTCTTCTATTTTTCTAAATATTTTTGAATGAATTCCTAGATCTATATGTGCACTTCACATTCGTGTCCTACTGAGCACATTTCTGGACACGTTCGTGTCCATATTTGAACACACACGCGTGCACGAGGACACCGTGCAGTGCCCTGCTGCTCGGTAGCCACTGTGGACACGATACGGCCTCTCATGGCCTGATTTTTTGTGGACACGTGTGCCTAGTGTCTGACACACTGCACACAAAATTTTAGGCGAATTGGTCGAGTGGATCGAGAGAAAACTCAATCGCACCGACCCGTGCCTGTGCTGTGCGCGTGTGAAAACGTGCACTGATACGCGCTTCGCACGCGGACACGGCGACACGTGGGCTCGTGTCAGGGTCCTAGGTGTGTAGCCTGACCCTAGGCGAACCTGGACACGTGACCACGAGACTCTGGGACACTTGTGTCGTGTCCTACACACGTTTGAACGTGTGCACGAGACTGTCCTTATGCACTGTGCGTGTATTGTTTGTTTTCTGTTTTGAATTCAGTTTAAATGTTTTAATTGGTGATTTTAATGGTTAAATTGATCCTAATTATGATGTATTATATATGTTAGATTAGTTTGCATGATTGGTTAAGTTTTTGATGTGGGATTCAATCGAATTTGGGTCAATGCATGGACTGTTATACCAGTTACTGATACGCGCACTGTTCCTCATTTTTTTTGAATCGATTAATTCCATGTCTACTGATTTCTTGATATAAATTCACCTGTTAGATGCACCTACATATGTACTAACTACTGTTAGTTGATTTTACGTTTTGGAATTTGGTTTTGGCACTTAGAAATGGAATTTTAACATTTGAATGGGTTTTCGAAGAATGGACTGATACTATATGCAGTCCATTGAATTCTGAAATTAATTTCCCTTTTCCTGGTAATTTTGCACTATTTTCATATTGATCATTGTTCTGTTTTCCTGAGAACCTGAATATGGGTTCAGTTGTTAAGGGTTAGTTGAATTGCTTTTAGAGGATTGATTTAGCTTTCGAATTTGATGTGGGCTGATACCAAAACAGGAAATTGAATACTGTTTTCTTTTTTTCTTTCCTTGATTTAACTGAACTTGATATTCAATATTGGGATTTCAGTTTTGGGTTCAAATGACATGAGGTATAGGTTGTTGGGTGATTTATTTCGAGTTTTGGGTTTTGAATGATTTCGATTTGGTAGAGACTTATACTCGATTTTCTGAACACCTATCTAAACTGGTTTCCTGAGATTGTGCACTCATTTATTGTCACACTATTCTGATAACACACTGCTTTGGCTGTCACATTCATTGCTATTTTCTAAAATTCACACACAGGCCTCACATAGTTGACACTGCATTGATCACCCCTATTAATCTGCTGACCTTCACCCACTGCCATGTTCCTGAGAACCAACTGATTACCTGGGACTGAATTTATGGAGATAACTGAATGGAACACCATCCCCTGTCTCCTATAACCTGAGACAGTTGACACTGTATTGACACTTTCACTATACACATATTTCACAAATCCTGAACTTCTTTCCTTCTCAATGATTCTCATTTTTTCTGAGTTCAGTTATCTGTAAACTGTTTTAGTAATAATTTAGCTACCAAGATTTATCCACACATGAGTACTTTACTGTCATGTGAGGGTGTGAATATTGAAGGGATTTGCATATCCCTGAGTATTCAGACAGTTCATTGTGTGCCCAGGTAATGTGGGGTAGTGCCAAATTGGCTCTTTGTGAGTGAGGTTACCTGAGTTTAGGATGGGGTTGACACTTGTTAGCTCACTGTTTTCCTTAAATCCTGAGACCTATGTGAACCTGTGTTGCTTCCTACCTATATGGATGCCTGAACACATATGCATTATACACCATGTTCCCATACACAAGCTATCTACTGAACTGTAGTGCACAGGAGTAGATGGCTCAGTCTATGGGTTTATTTCTGAGAACTGTCATGAGAGCTCAGGTTTTAAGATACTGAACTGAGAATCCACATCCTCCTGGGCACTACCTTACCTTACACTAATGTGAACCCCTGTTTTCTTTATGTGCTCACTGATTTCAGGATTTTCCATGCCTCATGTGACACTCTCTTCACACACACACTAAATCATAACCCTTTAACCTATACCCACATACACATGTCTACACATACACTATCACACACAAACTAAAATGAACCCTCAAGCTCACCTCCCTACACACACACCCTCTCATGTACACAAACTCACACACATGCTATTCCCTATCACCCTATATATATATATATATATATATATATATATATATATATATATATATATATATATATATATGTATGTATGTATATATATGCACACCTATTTGAGATATTGTCATATAGTCTATATAATAGGAATGTGTGTTAATCTTATTTTAATTAAATAAATGTGTATATTTGTGAAAGGTGTGAAATGGTCTAGGTATGATATAGCTATATGGCCTATGGCCTATATACAGGGCACATAGCCTATGGGTGTATACCTATGGCTCATAGCCTGTATGTGTGGTTTGAATGCTTAGTGATTGTGTTGTTGGCTTGTATAGCCTTGATAGTGTGTGTGCTTGCTAGAATAGGTTGGTTAGGCCTAGTGAGACTTGACTGGACTATGATGGACCTAGTTGACCCAGTGTTGACCTGGTTTGACCTAGACAGTTGACCATGTTTGACTTAGAGTTGACTTTACCTAGATTGGCCTAGAATTCATGTAGATTGCATCGTAGACTTCATTTACCTTATTTTAAACATATTATAACCTGTACTCCTCTGTTTAGGACGTTGTGACTCTGTTGCAGACATCTGATATTACACTACTCTTTTCAGAGTATCAGGCGAGTACATTCTCTGATAGTTCTCTCATTTATTTGTCAATTACTGTACTTCAGTTCTAGTTAGCTGTATGTGATTCTCTGTTACAAACACGTATTTGTATTTCTGAATCCATGTATGCGACACACATACTTACTTGTCTTACCTCTATTATTCGAATCACCATACGAATCACCATACGAATCACTATTCGAATCACCCTATTCGTATCTTCATATGTTGGTTGGACTCTTATTCGATTGATGTGTCGGACTTTGGATTCATTTGTATTAGATGGGCGGAGAAATACTTGATTAGACATGTGAACATTCCCACTATTCGAACCACCCCCTGTGAATATATTCGAACGATAGCCATTCCACACCCGGCCAGGTGTGTGATGTGCCGAATTTACCCTCAGCCGTTTACATGTCTAACTAAGTATTTTAAAACACACTTGGAAAAGTTATTCGAATCATTATTAGAACATCTTGTGAATCACCTTATTCGTATCACCTTATTCGATTCACCTTATTAGAATAATGATTAGAATTACTTTCGACTCATCTTATATTAGACTCACATTGGGATTTCACTCGACTTATATTGTACCATCTGAACTCATTATGTTACTCTAGTTCAGCTAGATTTTATTTTACAGTCTTCTTGCTATGTTTCTCTTCTTGTTTAGTTACCTTACTTTCCTTGTACCTTAACTGCTCTTTACATCATTACTCGTACAAACTGTCATATTCATCAATACAACTGTCTATAACTGCTTTATAGTTCTCTGTCATTTACTTGGGTTTTCTAGATGAGATGTGCTCGTTCCTGTCCTGACTGGACCTGTTGAAAATTTTACAGATGATTGCCCTGAGGACACATGCTCTACATTTTTCTGAGGAGATGGCTTAGCTACCTATGGCCCCGACACTCAGGAGTGATCGGGATTTAGTTTAGTAGACTAGCATTTATTTTCATTTAGAGCTTGTTGTATAGAATTGAGACTTGAGATGTATTTGAGATTTTTCAGATGTTGTTATTATTTCAGTATTTAGTTTCGTCTTCAATTTCTTAGTTACATTTCTATGTTATCTTATCGTGCTTAGGCTGTGATTGAGCTACACCATATCTTATACTTGTCCTCCGTTCGGAGTTGATCTTGATGAGTACATTATATACTGCATGAGATGATGGTTAGTTAGAGACTTAGAACAGCGTTCTAACCGCCGACACTGCGGCGTAGGCTGGGCGCTGTTACGTACTCGTACCCCACAGTAGGTGCGGGTCGTGACAATATATATATCCACCCTACATATCATAGTACACCAAGATACCCATATACCATATCCATATGGTATAATATATCCCTTATACAATACGTATAAATATATATCTGTATCCCTATGTATCCTATAATATTTGTATCTATATGATACCTATATGAAATACATATGTGATATTGTATCCTTACTATTCTATGCATACCCATGAGTTACCTCGCTACTAAGGTATTTACCTTTACCCTTAGAATTACTTTTACCTATACATATACATATACACACACACACACACACACACACACACACACACATATATATATATATATATATATATATATATATATATATATATATATATATATATATATATATATATATATATATACGTATATAGATAGTATATGCTTAGGATACCATGTTCTACCTAATAATAGGCATATCCTATACCATGATTTGTCATTTCATCAAGTATCCCACATTTTTATACCATGTCTTGGCTACCTTACCTATACTCTATGTAACATAACATGTATCCTAGTATCTTATTTCTATATGTACATATACCTATAGATATCTACCTTTGATTTTCGATACATATATGCATAAATATGTATCCTAGGTTACCTACAATTGATACCATGATATCTATATCCTTACCCTATGACATGTACAGCTATAGATTATAGCAATATGTTTACCTATATACATATATATCAATATATTAATATACCCTTCTATTCCTGTCAAAATTACCCCAGGATATCCTATGCTTACCATACCTACCAATCATACACACATGGACTCATTCATCCTACTCTTAGCACATGACATCTTGATATTATCTATTACCTAGTTCTAATACCCAATATCTTAGTATCTTGACCAATACCTTATCCTCCCATATACTTATCCAACTAACTCTAATACTAATACTTGATACCAAATATGATACCTTACTCAAGTCCCAATACTCCCTTATCCTTACTCATGATACTTGAGTGTCACGATACTAATATTCTCATGGTACCCAAGTATTACACTAGTACCTTGTCCACAACTTTAATACCTTGACACATAACTTATCTATATTTGGCTTACTTGATAACCATTTGTATCAACATTAACACACTAATTAACACATATTACCTAACAATAATATATATATATATATATATATATATATATATATATATATATATATATATATATATATATATGTATGTATTATATCATAAATATTCTTGACAATATATGATACCTACATTCACTTGATATCCATACTACATAGGCTCATAGGATACACAAAATGCCTATATCGTATAGTCAGCTTTCTACTTAAAACCAATACTGCACCTATTAGACCTATTCACTAAATTCTAGGATTAAAGTATGTCATAGCCCTTCATGTTAGCTTTCCAAAACTTCAAACGGATCACATTTTCATGTCCGGGAGCTCTCAAAATCGCAAAAAAAACCGAAATGCGTTCGTCTTTCGGACAACTGACACTCAAATAATTTTACAGAAAGTCATAGAACGAATTTGGCCTATTAATATATATTTGGAAAGCTAACTTTGATATGGTTCTTTTTTAAAAAAAAGGAGATTAATCAGAGTCTTAAGGTAGGAGTTATGACATTTCTAAGTTGCTATGTCTACTAAAAACGTGGATGAATATTATGACAAATTTGGGTTATTTTGGACAAAAGAAACACATGTATATACCCAAATCTAACCATGTATATCATGAGATACCATGACACAACATCACGTATCCTATTTAGGACACATACACCCAATCTCGACTCAAAAAGGACACGAAAGTTCCTTTGGGGGACACATATCGAACACTTGGTGGTCACAAATTCAATTTTCCCCAAATTGTATAAAAACAAAATAGGAAAAACCTTCAAATAGGAAGAGAAGAGCCTCAACTCCTATCTAATGATACACAAATGCAAATGGGATCCTATATAAATGTAGTTACACTAATGAAATTAAATGGAAGGATTTAGAGAGCTCATACCAAAAGGGAGATGGATTTCCAATATAAAATTTTAGATCTCGATCTCCACCAAGCTCCAAGGCTCCAAATCCTTCCAATCCCTTCTTAGATAGCCAATAGAGGCTTCTCCTCTCCAAGGGGAAGAGAATGAAACAAATTTGGCTCAATTTGGAGGAAATTTGGGTGTAGAAGCAATTTAGGGAAAAAGCTCCTAAATTAGGGTTTGAAATGAAAATGGAAAGAGAAAGAAGATGAAGTGGGGCTTTAATAGAAATTTGGGCTTCCATATGGTGTTAAATTTAGGGTTTGGCTAATTAGGAAAGGTCCACTATACCTCTCCCTTTAGTTATGACAAGTTAGGGATTGAACCTCCCTTCCTAATTAGGTGTTTAGTCAAGTTTTCTAACTAAATCTTCTAATCTAGCTAGAGACTGACTAAATGTCATTTAGGCTAGTCCTAATCATCTAGTTGGATGGTCATGATAAGTTAGTTTAGGTCCTCTAGGATCACTAACCACTATTCTAGTCAAAGGCTAACCATTAGTCATATTCAATAATAACACATATGCACTATTAATTATTTAGATAATTAATTAAAATATAAATTCTAGTTTTGAAAACTAATTTGTCACTCAAGATATAATATAAAATCAACTAATAACAATAATTAGAAAAAAGTCAAAAATATCCCTGTTCCGGAAAAGTGGAGGTTACAATGATAAATTGCCACCAAAGGCACCCACTCCAACAATCTAAGATACGGGGACCAACGGGGAATCTAATGCGCCCTCTCAGGTTCCTCCTACGATCGACAATTGTACTTTGATACGGTCATTCGCCTCGCCATTATTGGAGGACATACATTAAGCTCTTAGGGAGTTGCAGGTCATTTCGATGCCAAGGACAAGCGAAAAGCACTCCAAAAACTCAAAATTCAGCAGCCATATCCTTCCGAGTAGAATAATATGCTTTACCCTTCCAAGTACAAACCAAAGTCCTTGATATCGTTTAACGAAAAGGAGTCTCCTCGTCGATTTTTGACATACTTTGCCTCCATAATGGGACACTTGCCAAAGGACGATGCCTTGCTCACGAATTTATTCGTTGGAGCATTATAAGGGGGTAGCCTATGAATGGTTCTACAGCTTTCCTGACAACTGAATCTCCTCCTTCGAAGACCTCGAGCGTCTTTTTCTTTCATGATTTTATGAAGGAGGGATGTATTTGACAATGTCCTCCCTCATGGATATTGTCCAAAAGTAAAAAAGAATCGGTCCATGCTTATATTGAGTGCTTCTGTCAAGCATCCTTGAGGCTACCTCCTGGCACCTTTGAGCTAGTATTGATGGACACATGCCGTAAGAACATGCTGCCAATAGTCAAAATATGGACCAACTCCATCCAGTACACTGAATGGAAAATATTCATCATTAGTGCTGCCAATACTGAAAAGAATGCTAGGCGACACACTTGTAGGAGGTAAACTTCCATACTATTGATGATAAGGGAAAACGCTCCTCCGATAGAAACACTATCAATGGTGGCCGAGAAAGGAAAGGAAAGCAAGCCTTGACCGTGAACATTTTTAAAGGTTCAACATTGTTGAACCAAAAACCGTAGAGGCAGCAAGGGTGAAAGAGAATAATTCCTTCAATGATGACGACGTGGTGGAGCTCTTCAATGTGCTGATGAAGGGCGATAAGCTCCAGCTTCCTTCCCCCCAAACGTTCTGATGAGGTGGACAAGCTGGACAATCCAAAGTACTGTCACTATCACTGGTATGTCCACCATCCAATACGTGATTGTTACATGTTGAAGCAGCCGATACAATGGTTGATTGATGCTGCAAGGTCCTCTCACTTGACTATAAGGATAGGACAGTCTTCGCAAATGTGGCGACTCTTCAGTTTGGTAACTTTCCAGCAATGGAGGCCCAAGACAAGGTTGGAGGTGGTCGAAAAGATGGATTTCTAGTGGTTAAAATAAAAAATACGAAAATAAGAAAGAGGGAGATGTACGCTCGGTTTGGAGTTGAAGATTCTAGGGAGATATGGGGTAGGCCAAGGATAGTTTAAAGTATAAAGATTTAATGTATTAAGGGTTGGGATTCATTAGAAATTGGTTTGGTTAGATTTGGTAGAGGTTTAATTGACTAATCAAAATATTCACCAAGATATATCTCAATTAATTTAAATAGTATCCTAATTTGGAAAGTCAACCTTGGGTTGGTTTAAATCTATTATGGTTGTACAAAATATTCTAAAAATCAATCTAAATTCATCCTAACATTTTTTTTGTAACCTATCTTAGGCTCAACCATGGCTAGTTGGACTAGTTCTAGACCGGTAGGAATTATTGAACCGAAATAGTCTCCGAAAGTCTAATTAATGGGTCTTGTGTGCCATTTGAAAATAAATAGCACATAGAAACTCGATTGAATGGGCCACCATTGACAAGTGTGTCATAGGCTCAAAATAGGTCAAAATCATATATTTGGTCAAAAAAATTGGATCGGGTTTTGGCCGCAAATCGGAATGGGAAAATATATTGAATTTAAAATAAAGGCAAAGATGACCATTTTGACCCAAAAATTGTACATAAAATTATAGTAAAGGGAACATGTTTGAGTGGGACATGATATACCAAAATAAAGGTTGACTCGTCTAGAACATGAATATGAAACTTGTTTCGAGAAATTGGCTAATACTACACTTCAAAAATCAAAGCTACGAAAAAATATATTTATAATCAAAATTTAAAGATAAAATATACTTTAATAAATATAAATCACATTAGATAAAAATAACCCCCAAAATTAGGGTGCTTATAAGGCGCGGTTATGCGCGTATGTTCGTTCACGCATATGCGCGCATGCATCGCTGCAAGGCTATGCGCATGGGCGGCTGTAAGGCTGGCTTATGTGTATAGGGGCTGATGCGGCTGTGCAGTTGGGCGCATAATTGCCAACGACGTGGTTGGAGGACGTTTTCACTGATTGTGGGATTTAAATAATTATGGAAAAGATTGGGTCAATTATTCATATCCATTTTTTTGGGATTTAAATTTATTTCGTTCCTATCTTTTCACAATCATTTGGCATACAGAATTAGAGTTAGGGTTTCCACATAACTATATAAATATTTTCTTTGTGCCCTTTTCAGAACAGACTTTAAAATTGAGACACAAAGAGAACTTTGATGTGGCCGTATTGAGTTCAGAGGAGTTTGTACGAGTCCACCAAAGAGGTGACATCGAGTGTTACAGAAGTTCATATCTAAACTTGCTGGTTCTTGGGAGCATATCGCGTGGGAGCAAGTCTTGCTTCGAGCAACGATGATATTCATCACCCCAACAAGAATTGTGTTTTCTTCTTCCTTCTCTCTTTTCTTCTGAATTATTGTAATCTGTTCTGTCTGTCTGCAATAGCTATTGCAAGGAAAAAAGAGATGTGGTTTCTGTCAGTTTATAACAGAGTTGTAATCAAAAGATTATGGTAGTCCCTGCAGCAGCTTAAGGTTCTTTGGAGAGCAAACTTGTTTGCGTACGATCTATGTTTCTGATCGTTCTGCCATCTAAGATCTGTTTCGGAATAACAATCTCAAAGCAAGATTTAGATCCGATGGAGAACAACCCTGCAAACCTTCTTGATACAAGTTTTAACAAACTTGAGAAGTTTGACGGGATGTATTATAACATCAGGAATATGAAGATTAGCCTTAATCTTGAACTCGTAAAAGTGGATTACATATTGGTAAATTCAGAGCCTATTATTCTAGAGGGTAATACTCGGAGGATCGTTGAGGCCACTGCTTTGCAGTCAAAGTGGAAGAGAGATAACAACATCTGCAAGTTGTTGATACTGAAGTCTATGGAGGATTTTTTGGCGAAGTCATACAACAAGACGGTCCAAGCAAATGATATTTTGGAGTCTCTGGAGAAGCACTAGAAGACTGATGAGAAAAGAAACAAGATCCATGCGACTGAAAAAGATTGGAAGATGTGATTTGAGGATGACAAGACGATATTGTCTCAAGTCAAGGAATTACTTAAGGTGCATCAGAAACTTAAGGATGATGACATGCCCCTGGTCGATGCTTCATTATCGAGGGTATTGTCGCCAAGCTCTTGTCTGGATGGAGCAACTTCAATCTAGACATGCACCGTAAGAAGATGGAGGTGGATCTTTAACGCCTCTTGTACTGGATTCATGTTGAAGATGAGTTGAGAGCTCAACTCAAAATGGACTTGTTGTCCAAACAGATGACCAAGGCTAATCTGGTGCAAGGTGGAGACTCCAAAAGGAAGCAGAAGGCTTCTCATAACAAAAAGAGGGACTTCAACCATCTGAAGGTAAAGTAGGCTCCGTTCAAGCCAAAGCCTAAGGGTGATGAGGCTTGTTTCAAATATGGCAAGAAGGGCCACTTCAAGAAGGACAACAGTTCCAAGCCAAAACCAAAATAGCAAGTCGAGGCAAACTTGGTTGCCATGATTACGCAGGTTGACACATCTGGTGTTGATGTCGACTGGTGGATGGACACTGGGGTATCCTGCCATATTTTCTCAAAGAGGGAATGGTCACCACAAACAAGCCTACATCTGAGAGGGTTATGCTGGCGAACTATACACAAGCTGAAGTACTTAGGATCGGGATGGTGGTACTGAATCTGACTTCGAAGAAGTCGCTGACGCTTCAAGATGTCAAGCACGTACTAGTGATAGCCAAGAACATGATCTCTGGAAGTTTGCTCTACAACGCAGGCTTAAAGATGGACATTAATGCTAGTCAAATGGTTGTCCTACTGTCACGACCCGCACCCGCTTTCCAGGATGCAAGTGCGTGCGCAAGTCCAACCTACGCCGTGGTATCGACGGTAGAACGTTGTGTAACCCACAATAAACAAAGTCACAATATTTGCTCAAAATTAATATTTTTATTTGCTCATTCACAATAACTAAATCAATTATAATATTCAAAATATTATATTTGATTAAAAATTTAATATCTCAAATATTGAAAATGACTATCAATACATCTATCTAACTAGTCTTTTAGGTTTGACCGCAGCATATACCCATATCTCTCACAATGATCTAAAGCATAGCGTAGTAGACAACTATCTGAAAATGGTTTCCAGTCAGAAATTAATGAAACGAGTATAATCCTTGCATGCAGTTCCAAATATATGATAATGATTATAAAAACAGTAAATAGAAAATGACATACATGATGAATTAAGAAACTGTAAATCATGGCAAGGAAAGTAAAGTGGAACAGTTAACATGAGATATGATACAAATAAAACAAGGAACAAGGAAACATAACCATCTACGTGATTTGAAGTACACCTTCAATTTGTGATTGGTCTGGGACAGTTACACCGCAAGGTCTATATAGGATTTGCATCCTCAAGGTCTAATATGCATGAAAATAAAGTAACATCTAAGGTCTGATCACATATCTACTTAGTACTTCTCTGCCCGACTACTACACATGGATTAAGTCTCGACAATAAGTCATGAAATACGATAAACAAAATAATAAAAGATGGTATCATGACTAAACCCATATGTCACTTGTCACGACCCGCACCCTAGAGTAAGGGCACGAGAAGTGGGTACGTCCAGCCAACACCGCAGTGTCGGCGGTAGAATGCTGTCCTAGGTCAAACATCTAACAATATAAAGTACCTGTACAGTATATACACTCCGAATGGAGGTGACATAGAAAATACAGTCTCAATCACATCTAAGGTAGAGCATGATAAAAGATAGATAAAATATGAAATCCACAAAGAGATACCGCAGATAGAAGTCTAAGTGTCTAAGATACACAAACCCAGAAAATATCTCAAATACAGTAATCCATAAAGTAAATACAACTCAAAAAAACTAAAATAACTATCTATACAACCTCTACTGTGTCTCCTCTAGGCTAGCAGGCAACCTCCAAGCTATCTGTAAAATTTATCAACAGGTCTAGTTAGGACAGGAGCGAGCACAATACATCTCACGCAGATCATAACAGGTTAGAAAATATAACGTGCAATAGAGTAAGATACATGAAACGCTGAAAGAAGATGTATATGAAAAACAGAAGGATATGATAATAGGAAATATCCATATATGATAAGTAAGAACTATAAGCAACATATGATTTAGAGTACAATATGGTTATGTAAACGGGTTAGATTATACAATAAAATGGGACTCCTTTGTATGTGGGTGTACAATGGACATATACAATTTCTTATACAATAGGATTGATCACATAACCATTTCTACTCTCCCTCCCCAATCAATACACAAGGATCCAATTCAGTTACATTACCTTATACAATGGCTTGTACAATGGCTTGTACAATAGAGCTCAATGTGATAATGAGAGTATAATATGCACAATGAGTGTACAATGATAAGGGTATTCAATAAATACAATATATTAGTGAAACGCACATCACAATATGTATTTAGTGAACACAAAGGAGATAACATCGCAAAAGAAGATCCATATAGTACCAATCTGTGTTACCAATGTATCAACATCAAGTAAATTAATCTATGGCAAGAATAGACGTTCTAGCAAGTATGAAACGGTCAGAGAATGTACTCGCCTGATAACCTGAACAGCTGATAGGTATAGAGGTCCAAACTGAAGCCACAGAGTCCTATTTAGAGCAACACAGGTCAAGATGTATACGAGAGATGATAAATGAAATGTACAATGCATCAGCATGCTGTCTAGGTCAAACTAGACTAAAGTCAACACATGGTCAACTCTAGTCAATCACACTAGTCAAATTAGGTCAACTAGGTCAAGTCCTAGCCCAAACAAGTCTAACAAGTCTCACTAGGCCTAACCAAGCCTAGGCTAGCACTCACACAATCACAAGACAATGTGAACCACAACAATACATAATATAAAATAGATAATATATATAAATACATACCTTCATACATACATGCATATCCACATTACATACATATTTATATATATAGGCATATGTTACATCATCATATTTACATAGTTACATAGATATATACATTCATGCACATTTATATACATACTTTTATACATTATATATGTTAAAATTCATTACAATGTATTATATTTTACTTATACCTTTGATTGATTCATTCATTCATATATGACATTTATTCATGCATATTACATACTTACATGCATCTATACATTATATACATTGTATATAACATGTAAAAATAGAAGGAGAAAAAAAGAAAAACTGAAATGGAAGGGAAGGAAAATGTAAAGAAAAGGAAAAACAGTGGACATATACAAGCTTGCATCATATATTCTACATTACCATACATACTATCATTATATATTGTATTATATTATTTATACATTATGCATTCATATCTATCATTACATATATATCTTCATGCATACATTGTATATCATTCTTTCATTCATGCATTGCTTATATGCATTATATTAATTGCATTCCTACATGCTTGCATTCAACCATATATATACATTAATGTAAAAAGAATATATATCATATATATATCATTTCATTCATCTAACATATCATGCATTACATACTCTATATTCATTTAATATCCATACTACATAGGCTCATAGGTTACACAAAATACATATATCGTATAGTCACTCTTCTACTTAAAACCAATACTGTACCAATTAGGCATTCACTAAATTCTAAGATTAAATTATGTTGTAGCCCTTTGTGTTAGCTTTTCGAAACTTTAAATGGATCGCATTTTCGTGTCCGAAAGCTCCCAAAATCGCAAAAATATCGAAACACGTTCGTCTTTCGTACAACTGACACTCAAATAATTCTACAGAAAGTTACCGAAAGAATTTGGCTTATTAAAATATATATTTGGAAAGCTAACTTTGATACGGTTCTTTTAAAAAAAACGGAAGATAAATCGGAGTTCTAAGCTAAAAGTTATGATATTTCTAAGTTACTTTGGTTAATAAAAACGTAGATGAATATTATGACGAATTTGACAAAAGAACACATATAGGCCAAGATACTTGGATACAAATATAGGTATCCAAATGAAACTCATTCTAACCATCCTAACTAAGATCAATCCACTCTCTAACCATTATAAAACTGAAATTAAATATCTATTTAAACTATTATCATACATACATACACATGGGGTATCCTAATTTGGGATCTATCAAGTAGGACACAAGACACATATCTAAAATCCTTAAGAGAGCTCCAAATGGCCTCAAATTTGAATCTAAATGGGACACATGCATGAGGATGGATCCTACAGATTCAAAACTAATTTATATGCAAAGGAAATCGATTTAGAGGATGGGTTTTACCTATTTGGAGTGAAATTCCAATGAAATCCTTTAGGACACGGCTCCGATACGAAGATCCCTCAAAGTGGACACTCCTTCTTGCACTCCTCTTCCAATCCTTGGTAGAACCCTTCCCTTGGAGAATGGGAATGATTGAGGGAAGGTTTGGTGAAGGAATGATTTGATTTGGAGATCAAATCAATGGGAAGGCTCTCTAAAATTGGGGAAGAACAAAAGGAAAATAAAAGAGGCAAGATTGTAATGAATGAAATGAATCATTCTCTCCTAAAGGTGGCTGCCATAAAGAGTCCATTAGGGCTAATGGAAAATGTCCTAATTGCCCCTCTCTAGTCTCATATGGTTAAGTCTACACTAGGTTCAAGTTTGGGGTCAAAATGATCTAGTTTTGAGTCTCTAACTTAACCATTCTAACATGATAAAAATTAGTTTAATTAACTAACTTAAATGTTGGGTCTTGTGAGCCATGCTTAACTTAATATTGGGTCCCATCTAGAGTTTAAGCTACCCGGGTCACAATACAATTCGGAACGAGACGAAACTCAAACCCGACTAAACAAATCCAATAAAAATAATATTAAAAATATAAAATTTTCCAAAATATTAAAATATAAAAAATGACCAAAATCATAATACATCAATTTAAATATTATTAAAATAATCTAAAATTTACCAATTAATCAAAATCCTAAATAATTCAAAAGTCACAAAATGACCAAAATACCCTTAGCCTAAAAAATTGTAAATAGTCATTCTAATCACATGGTTAGGTCCCCATGGTCATGGTTAGTCTCTAGGCTCAACAGTTCTAGAGTTCACTAGCTAACACATCAAAATTATAATTTACCAATTTTAAATAGTATTAAATTAATTAAAAATTCCCATAAATCATAAATCCTATTATTAAATAATAAAATTTTACAAAAGTTCAAAATTACCCTCAATTTAGAAAAGTGGGTGTTACAATCCTACCCCCCTTAGAAAAATTTTATCCTCGAAATTAAAATGTTCATACTCCTTCTAGGTCAAACTCCCACAATCAAAGTCTCAGAACTTAAACAAATCATACGATTTAAAAGGACGACATACAGGATCATGGCATACGGTGGTAGTGAAAGTCTCATCTAGGTATACTAGTCATGCTAGACCAAAACGGTCATAGGGTATCAAACATACAAGCAATCAGGGGTGTTAAACTGGAAAAGATACAGAAATAACAAATCATCAAAACTGTAAGACAGTCTACCATCTTATATGAAAAATGGTACTTATCAAAAAATAAAATAAAGATAACTACCAATTATCTATAAAGGGGTACAGAAAAAAATCAAAATCAAAAGTTAAAGAATGAAAGTCAATTGCATTGAAATCCAATCACAATATAGGATTCTCTTAATCCTGTTAAGACTAAATTGTAAGTTCTAAAAGTTATGTAGTTCGTGTGTGTATGGGTGTATGTGGACATGTTCATATGGTTAGATAGTAGGCATGTGTGTATGTGAAATATACATGAAAGTGTATAGGAGGATTTGGGTTCAAAACAATAGCTATCAAGTTACACTACTCATGGCATATTGGTTAAACAATCTACAATACACAACCTATTTACTCATAACATGCATGGCTAACCATATATATATATATATATATATATATATATATATATATATATATATATATATATATATAAAGAGAGAGAAATTTAGTTATGTATCTATATACATTATAACATGTATGCATAAACTATATATATATGTCTATATAGATATATGAACATAACATAGAGAGGAAGGGTTAGGTTTACATGGCAGTGTATACTAAGTTAGGGTGTGTGTGTCCTTGTACAGGATTATAGCTTTAGTATTGAAAGGTTAAACCCAGTTTTAGTTCATCATTTACACACAAAATCTGAAAATAAGCTAACATTTAAACCAGTGTAATATTAACATAATGCAGTTTCAGATTTTAGGGGTTTGAAACATCACAACCAACTCAATGCTCCCAACACATCCTAACATGATAGAGATGAAACCTAACCTACTATCCATACATTTAGCTATACATACAGTTCAATATTACATATTAAATCTGAAATTGAACTAAACATTTGAAATCAATGTGAAAATGTTAACATGTATTCAGTTTTAGGATTTTGGAGAAATTCGAACATCAAACCAACCTAATGTTTATCACAACCTAACATGTAAGAATATGAAACCTAACATTATATCCCTACATACAACAATGTATATGGCTTAAAACATTACATTTAAAAAAACTGCAAATTGAACTAATCACTTAGAATCCAGTGTTAAAGGGTTAATATGCACACAGTCTCAGATTTGAGAAGTTCAAACACAAAACTCAACCAACTTCTTTAAGAATTGAAATCCTGTATATACATACATGTGCAGTGATATAACAAAACTAATAACATAAAATTTATATTTAAATTACGAATTTAAGCTAGAAAAAGCAGAGAACCAGAAATATTGGGGTTTTGAGAATTTAAACATCAACAACATATTAATATGTATTTAGATAGGTTGATAATCAAAGTGTAGCATGCATACGTGTTAGACAAAGTGTCTGTGTCCACTATATATATTCTCATGTCCCAATATAAAATCAAATTCTATATCAAGACCACCATTTAGATTTCTACCAAGATTGCAAAGCAGGTGATTGATGTAATCAAGACAGTTTTATTATTATTATTATTTAATATAAGAATAATAGCAAGAAGAAAATAACGATAAAATCTGTTCTGCTTATCTGTTTAAAAGAAGAACCATTTTGAAACCACAGCTATAATATCAAATCCAAGATAAGGTCTAGCAAAATCATCGATTCATTGTATTAAGAAGAAATTCATAGTAAGAAGTTACACAAGATTTATAATACAGCTAAAGCTACTCCTAAGTTAAATAATGAGAAGCAAAACAAACAAAACAAACAATAATTCTTTTTTTTTGAGAATGACTGAAACAAAAGTAGAGAAAACATGATCAAGAACATTTAAGGTACAATATGATAATCATATGCATCTATCCAAAATCATGGTACTCTAAATCCTCGTCATACTAGTAAGCAAGGCTATGATAATCACAAAGTCTTCGACTTAGGCACATACCTCTAGAATCATGGTATTTAAAATTTTTGCGATGCTGCTAGCTTGGCTGCGAAAACCTTAAATTCTCACACCCAAGAAATATATCCAAAGTCAGACTATATGTCCTCACCATACTGGCTAATGTGACTGTAGAAGACTAGATTCCATAACATAGATGACCTAGCCCATATAATTTTATCTTGACAAAAATTAAATTAAATCAACAATAGATACCCAAAAATTAAATTCATTAACTAAATCTGATAATCATATGCGTCTATCCAAAATTATGGTACTCTAAATCCTCGTCATACTAGTAAACAAGGCTACGATAATCACAAAGTCCTCGACTTAGGCACATACCTCTAGAATCATGGTATTTAAAATTTTTGCGATGCCGCTAGCTTGGCTGCGAAAACCTTAAATTCCCACACCCGAGAAATATATCCAAAGTCAGACTATATATCCTCACCATGCTGGCTAATGTGACTATAGAAGACTAGATTCTATAACTTAGATGACCTAGCCCATATAATTTCATCTTGACAAAAATTAAATTAAATCAACAATAGATACCCAAAAATCAAATTCATTAACTAACCAAGAAAGATAAATATAAACTATTAGAATCAAATTTCGAGATATTTTATAATGAGATTCTCAAGGGTCATTCTAGGAATCTCTCAAGGGATCCTAACTGTGATTGAGTACCTTCAAAAATATATCCTAATCCTACTGCAGGCTGTAGTGGTACTCTAGTTCGAATACCACTACACAAACTCGACCTGCATGGGCCACCACTAAAAACGTGTCACGACCTGCACCCTAGAGTAAGGGCACGAGAAGTGGGTACGTCCAGCCTACGTCGCAGTGTCGGCGGTAGAACGCTGTCCTAGGTCAAACATCTAACAATACAAAGGTACATGTACAGTATATACACTCCGAATGGAGGTGACATAGCAAATACAATCTCAATCCTTATTAGCAATTCGACAAACGGAAAAAATTCGGGACGGCAAAAGTACGAGTATAAATCGGCTCAACGCAAATAAAATACGTTCAAAAATTCGGTAAAATATTCGAAAAATAAAAATATTGAGGTTACAAACTTCACATTCTTAAATATGTTATCAAATTTGATTAACTAAACTGGTTCCCTGTACGTTTTTTATGCCAAATTTTTCAATAATTTATACAGAACACGTTTAAAATTTCGCATGCTTAAAATTTACGTACTGATTTGGATCTGTCAAAAGTACGCAAGTATTATACGTTTATGAAAGATACGAAAAAATTCGCGTATAATACGAGTTTTATTCGGATGATTGCTAACAAGGGTCTCAATCACATCTAAGGTAGAGCATGATAAAAGATATATAAAATATGAAATCCACAAAGAGATATCGCAGATAGAAGTCTAAGTGTCTAAGATACACAAACCCAGAAAATATCTCAAATACAGTAATCCATAAAGTAAATACAACTCAAGAAAACTAAAATAACTATCTATACAACCTCTACTGTGTCTCCTCTAGGCTAGCAGGCAACCTCTAAGATATCTGTAAAATTTATCAACAGGTCCAGTCAGGACAGGAGCGAGCACAATACATCTCACGCAGATCATAACAAGTTAGAAAATATAACGTGCAATAGAGTAAGATACATGAAACGCTGAAAGAAGATATATATAAAAAACAGAAGGATATGATAATAGAAAATATCTATATATGATAAGTAAGAACAGTAAGCAACATGTGATTTAGAGTACAATATGGTTATGTAAACGGGTTAGGTTATACAATAAAATGGGACTCCTTTGTACGTGGGTGTACAATGGACATATACAATTTCTTATACAATAGGATTGATCACATAACCATTTCTACTCTCCCTCCCCAATCAATACACAAGGATCCAATTCAGTTACGTTACCTTATACAATGGCTTGTACAATGGCTTATACAATGGCTTGTACAATAGAGCTCAATGTGATAATGAGAGTACAATATGCACAATGAGTGTACAATGATAAGGGTATTCAATAAATACAATATGTTAGTGAAACGCACATCACAATATGTATTTAGTGAACACAAAGGAGATAACATCGCAAAAGAAGATCCATATAGTACCAATCCGTGTTACCAACGTGTCAGCATCAAGTAAATTAATCTATGGCAAGAATAGACGTTCTAGCAAGTATGAAATGGTCAGAAAATGTACTCGCCTGATAACCTGAACAGCTGATAGGTATAGAGGTCCAAACTGAAGCCACAGAGTCCTATTTAGAGCAATACAGGTCAAGATGTATACGAGAGATGATAAATGAAATGTACAATGCATCTGCATGCTGTCTAGGTCAAACTAGACTAAAGTCAATACTTGGTCAACTCTAGTCAATCACACTAGTCAAATTAGGTCAACTAGGTCAAGTCCTAGCCCAAACAAGTCTAACAAGTCTCACTAGGCCTAACTAAGCCTAGGCTAGCACTCACACAATCACAAGACAATGTGAACCACAATAATGCATAATATAAAATAGATAATATATATAAATACATACCTTCATACATACATGCATATCCACATTACATACATATTTATATATATAGGCATATGTTACATCATTCATATTTACATAGTTACATAGATATATACATTCATGCACATTTACATACATACTTTTATATATTATATATGTTAAAATTCATTACAATGTATTATATTTTACTTATACCTTTGATTGATTCATTCATTCATATATGACATTCATTCATGCATATTACATACTTACATGCATCTATACATTATATACATTGTATATAACATGTAAAAATAGAAGGGGAAAAAGGGAAAAACTGAAATGGAAGGGAAGGAAAATGTAAAGAAAAGGGAAAACAGTGGACATATACATGCTTGTATCATATATTCTACATTACCATATATACTATCATTATATATTGTATTATATTATTTATATATTATGCATTCATATCTATCATTATATATATATCTTCATGCATACATTGTATATCATTCTTTCATTCATGCATTGCTTATATGTATTATATTAATTGCATTCCTACATGCTTGCATTCAACCATATATATACATTAATGTAAAGAGAATATATATCATATATATATATATATCATTTCATTCATCTAACATATCAAGCATTACATACTCCATATTCATTTAATATCCATAATACATAGGCTCATAGGTTACACAAAATGTATATATCGTATAGTCACTCTTCTACTTAAAATCAATACTGTACCAATTAGGCATTCACTAAATTTTAAGATTAAAGTATGTTGTATCCCTTTGTGTTAGCTTTCCGAAACTTTAAACGGATCGCATTTTCGTGTCCGGAAGCTCCCGGAATCGTAAAAATACCGAAACACGTTCGTCTTTCGTACAGCTGACACTCAAATAATTCTACAGAAAGAATTTGGCTTATTAAAATATATATTTCGAAATCTAACTTTGATATTCTTTAAAAAAAACGGAAGATAAATCGGAGTTCTAAGCTAAACGTTATGACATTTATAAGTTGCTTTGGTTAATAAAAACGTGGATGAATATTATGACGAATTTGACAAAAGAACACATATAGGCCAAGATACTTGGATACAAATATATGTATCCAAATGAAACTCATTCTAACCATCCTAACTAAGATCAATCCACTCTCTAACCATTATAAAATAGAAACTAAATATCTATTTAAACTATTATCATACATACATACACTTGGGGTGTCCTAATTTGGGATCTATCAAGTAGGACACAAGACACATATCTAAAATCCTTAAGAGAGCTCCAAATGGCCTCAAATTTGAATCTAAATGGGACACATGCATGAGGATGGATCCTACGGATTCAAAACTAATTTATATGCAAAGGAAATCGATTTAGAGGATGGGTTTTACCTATTGGGAGTAAAATCCCAATGAAATCCTTTAGGACACGGCTCCGATATGAAGATCCCTCAAAGTGGACACTCCTTCTTGCACTCCTCTTCCAATCCTTGGTAGAACCCTTCCCTTGGAGAATGGGAATGATTGAGGGAAGGTTTGGTGAAGGAATGATTTGATTTGGAGATCAAATCAATGGGAAGGCTCTCTAAAATTGGGGAAGAACAAAAGGAAAATAAAAGAGACAAGATTATAATGAATGAAATGAATCATTCTCTCCTAAAGGTGGCTGCCATAAAGAGTCCATTAGGGCTAATGGGAAATGTCCTAATTGCCCCTCTCAGTCTCATATGGTTAAGTCTACACTAGGTTCAAGTTTGGGGTCAAAATGATCTAGTTTTGAGTCTCTAACTTAACCATTCTAACATGATAAAAATTAGTTTAATTAACTAACTTAAATGTTGGGTCTTGTGAGCCATGCTTAACTTAATATTGGATCCCATCTAGAGTTTAAGCAACCCGGGTCACAATACAAGTCGGAACGAGACGAAACTCAAACCCGACTAAACAAATCCAATAAAAACAATATTAAAAATATAAAATTTTCCCAAAATATTAAAATATGAAAAATGACCAAAATCATAATACATCAATTTAAATATTATTAAAATAATCTAAAATTCACCAATTAATCAAAATCCTAAATAATTCAAAAGTCACAAAATGACCAAAATACCCTTAGCCTAAAAGTTCTAAATAGTCATTCTAATCACATGGTTAGGTCCCCATGGTCATGGTTAGTCTCTAGGCTCAACAGTTCTAGAGTTCACTAGCTAACACATCAAAATTATAATTTACCAATTTTAAATAGTATTAAATTAATTAAAAATTCCCATAAATCATAAATCCTATTATTAAATAATAAACTTTTACAAAAGTTCAAAATTACCCTCAATTTAGAAAAGTGGGTGTTACATCACTAATCCGTGTAACGAACGTGTCAAGAATCAAATATGCATCACTAATCACATAAATATAGCAATTAACAATATTGGAAACAAAAAAGAACTGTACTCGCCTGAGGTCCTTAGCTGGTGAAACTGATTATTCCATTGAGTCCAGAATAGTCCATTTGACTAGGGTCGATGTGAAGGATTTCAGAATTCACAAGAAGGTAAGAATACGATGAGGCACAATCAATGGTTTACAATCGAAAGAAATTCATAAACTATTTCAGAAAATATTTGTAGATGATTTAGAAAATTACACACACACACATATATATATATATATATATATATATATATATATATATATATATATATATATATATATATATGGCGCTCGTAGCGCAAGTGGCACGGGGGGGGGGGGGGGGGGGGGGGGGGGGGGGACCGGGGGGGGGGGTCCCGGCGGGGAGACCCGGGGTCGAACCCCCCCTCCCGCACTAACCTGGCTGGGTGGCGTCGACGGGGTTAGTGGGGATGTCCGAACATATCAATATATATATATATATATATATATATATATATATATATATATATATATATATATATATATAGTCACGACCCGCACCCGGTGTAAGGGCACGAGAAGTGGGTACGTCCAGCCTACGCCGCAGTGTCGGTGGTAGAACGCTGTCCTAGGTTCAACATCTAACACAATCTAGAATATGATCCGAATGGAGAACAATATAATAAGTAATCTCAATCACAACTAAGATAGAAAAGAAGATAAGATAATCTCAACAGAGAGTCACAATATGAATAATAAGTCTCGGTGTAAACCACACCATAAATAATATCTCCATACGATCACATTGTCTCAATGACTAGATAATGATATAAGTCCAATCTAAACTAATGGCCAGTCCTCAGCGACTATTGGATCTTGCTGTGGGTCCAGGTCACCTGTGTCAACTAAGCCTGCTCCATAGTAAGTGTCGCAGCAATCCTCATCATCTGTAATATTTCAACAGGTCCAGTCAGGACAGAAATGAATACATCTCTCTCACGCAGATCATAACATGAAAGGAAATATGAAACAAGCTGTAGAATAATATACATGAACTGCTGATAAAGAAATGAGACTGTAAAAGAGAACATGATATATGAAAATAGATATACATGATATAATAAGAGAACTGAACTAACTACGTGGTGTAGAGCACAATCTGGTTATATAAACTGGCTTAGGTTATACATGACTTAAATCTAGTTTGGAGTTGTACATAAAAAGGGTGTAGATCACATAACTAAATAAATACTCCCCCTGTCCCAATCAGTACACAAGGATGTATCCAGTTATGTTATTGCACATGAAAGTAGTATGTCACATGTATAGCTAGTCCATATGAACATTGGGTTATATATGAAGGCTCACATGATCATGAGTGTACATGAATGTCACATGAGTATACATGAATAAATACGAATACAAAGAGTAAATGATGTACACGATAAAGTACATGAGCACAATATACCCGATGTATTCGAGTGGATAATATCGCATGAAGAGATCCATATAGTACTAATCCGTGATAACATCGCGACAGCAACAAGTAAACTAGTCTATAATAAGTAAATATGTCCAAGCAAGAATGAAATGGTCAGAAAATGTACTCGCCTGGCAATTCAAGCTGCTGATAAGGTTGCAACTGAACTGGAGTGATGTAATCCTATTTAGAACAACCACAAGTCACAACAAGGTCTAAAATATCATAAGAAATGCCTACAATGCAATTCTACATGATTCTAGGTCCTTCTAGGTTAAAGCCAACCCTTAGTCAACTCTGGTCAAACCTGGTCAACTCTGGTCAAACTTGGTCAACTATAAGTCAACTAGTCCGTTTACTAATCTTTAGGTCAAGCACAAGTTTTCAAGTATTTCTAAGTTCGTTTGAGTCGATTTGGATCAAGTTTGACCCAAAGTTGCCTTTTGTCAACTTGGTCAACTTGTCGGTCGACTCGGCCATTCTAGGCTCCTTGGGTCAATCCTATTCTGACCCAACACTCCCTAGGTTACATTCACAAGCAAAAAATTACATATATATATTTATATTCATTCATTCTAAATAGTGTATCTACACACACACACACACACACACACACACACACACACATATATATATATATATATATATATATATATATATATATATATATATATATATATATATATATACTTGTGAAGAGAGATTGTGTGTGTGTATGAAGAGCTGCTGTTAGGGGGGTACAAATCTGAGAATAACTGGTTATATATACCACTATATAAATATCTCATATATACATACATATATACACAATCTATTTAAAGGAAACTTTATATATATATACACACATCCTAATATATACACATATATGTATAGGGAGAAAGAATGTTGGTTTTAGGAAGAGAAATGAACTCAGACCTGGGATTGAATTAGCTCGACAAATCTCATCACAATATTTATACATATATCTATATTTAAAACACACACACACACACACACACACACACACACACACACACACATATATATATATATATATATATATATATATATATATATATATATATATATATATATATATATATATATATATATATAAGGCAATAGGGATATATATACATATATGATGGAAATAATTGAAAGTAAAATTAGGGACTAAAATCCACAAGTCCAGAATCTTAATAACTTTATATAAACTCAAAAATTATGAATTAAATCTCAACAATTTGAAATATCACAAAACATTTCAAATATATATAAATCGAAAATCCGAAATCCAACTCAATACCCAAAAGGCAATATACACAACTAGAATTTACGAAACTTGGCAAACACGAAGATGTCTATTTGTGTGACATGTTCGAATACTTACGGGGAGGAACCCGTGTCCATATCGTGTCCACGGAGTGCGTATCAGAAAATCCGATACGCGTGTCAAATGAATCGGTGTGAGTTCGATTTTTTTTCTCGATTTCGAACCGTTTCTCGTGAAACTTTACGTACACCTAGGCTAACACGTCCCCGACCTAATGGCCGATTCCTCGTGCGACCAAGTGTCGTGCCTGATGTGTACGAAGCCCGTGTCCACGCGCTGCCTGTGCCCGTGTGCACAGAACAGTACACCGCGTCGTGTACGCGGGACAACGAGTCTAGGGACTCGTGTGTCCCACCACACGTGTCATGGTTGTCACTCCCCGAGTCGGCAACGTTCGTCCCCGATGTTATTTTTCCGATTCGATCGTTCTCGCTAAGGCGTGATGTCGTACGAGTCTGGAGTTACACTCGTACAAGGCACGAACGTTACGTTGAATTGTATATGAATATGCCAAGTTAAAACTTCACAAATCATATCAGAATATAAGACGCAGTATAGGAAGATAGAAATGCTTTTCATTCATTGCTTGCAACGATGTGCAAGTCGTAATTACATTGGATGCCGTTACGGCTACATTGATTAAAAACAGAAAGAAATACACTCGACAAGTTGCCTGAACTACGCTTGCCGTCCCATACATTTGCCCCTTTATACATAAGCGATCGATTGAATTGGCTTCAAAATACTTCAGCATAGGAAGAGCTTCAAAACGCCTCTCCGCACTTCAGCTTCAGTTTAGGTTGGAGCGCCCGCCGCACCTGGGAAAATTGGAGGAGGGGATTAGCACATTTGCTAAGTGGACGAGACGAACCAACTCGTCTAAACCGATTCTGATTGTTAGGGTATGCATGCTTTAGAGTTTCTTTCTATTAAAACTAAATGAATTCAGTTCATATTCGATAGCCATCTTTGAGTAATAAAGCATACAGTATAACATCGCAGTTTATCATATTTCTTACCACGGCCGTGCTCGTCCCTGCATGAAAACAGAGATAATATTTACACCTGCATAAGATAATAGGTGAGCATGCAACTATCTTATATGCGGTCATTGGTGCTACGCACCACTAGGGACTTAATCGAAGTTGGCATGCGATGCTACCCTTTCAGCCTAGGTTGCAAGCCTTACTGAAGGTCCCTTATGCCTCGCGCCGAAGCACGATAAATTATTCCCCCTAGGACGAATCGGTTTCGATGCCCCAGATACCGTTTCGAGGAAAACGAACTTGTGTACAAGCTGTCCATGACCATGCCTATGTGTGAACAGTTTAATATATGTAAACCATTTTGTATAGAACGGATAGTATCGAACAATATTATCATTTCTCGCAACTCATGCAACGATTCAATTTCCCCAAAGTCGTGCACCGATTTAGCGTCCCGTGGGCACCAAATTATTCGAGGCATCATAACCCATGATCAACGTTTCACATTATTTTACAGCACGTGAAATAGTCTATCTTTTTACTAGAACCTTAAACTTTTTCGTTTATGTGAGAAACTTGTATTTTTCAGAGTAGATTACTCAAAATCGATACGTTTTCCCGAGTTCTTGACCTTAGTGGATTGGCATGCAATTAACTTGGCATCGTTCGATTTGAATGAATTCGAGGCAAGGAATAAGTTTACGGGACAGAGTAGAAAAGAAGGGTCGAATCACCCACCGATTACTTTGCTTCGTGCCGGTCGTCGAAGCGCTACGCAACGTCAATCCTTAGTTATGCGAGCTCCTGCAATGGCACCAACACTTTGTTAGATTTCCTTCTTTTCCCCTTGCATCAAAATTTTTAATTACATCCATGAAAATGACACGAAAGCACTTCAATCAAGCCCAGCGGCAAAGCTCCAAGAAAACTATACAGCGGTCCGGTCCCGTCGAAGGGACTCTTATAGAGAGCTCACTCGCCGAGATGCAGCCCGCTACATCTAGGACTTATTCCAACAGAAGTCGTTCCATTAGTTGGATCGATTCTCGTAACTTCCGTCCAAATCGATTTGAATCGATGCTGCAAGGCGTTATCGTTTACCAAGCTTAGCGATCGAGTCAGATGGCCATCTAAGTTCCCGGCCGATCCGACTCGGTACAAGCATATTATGAAGTTCCGTCGCCTATCAAAAGCGGGGAGCTACAATGGTCGTGTCCTAGGATAGGCTAGGTATAGGGCAATACGTAGGACACATCGGATCAAGTCCACGTGTCCACACGTGTCGGCACGAGGGCCGTGTCAGCGGCGGCTGTGCGCGTGCGCGCGTGCGTGTGTCGACCCGTGCGGTCGCAATTTCTCACTCGATTCAAATCGAGAAGACACAAAACTTGGGGGACGTGTCCACAGACGTTTGCAGCGTGTTAGTGTCCTGTTTGGTCATGGACACGAGCCCGATTCGTGTCGAAAACTACGGGGTTGGGATCCTTATGTCTAGGGCTATCCAAATATATAAATAGATTCGAAAAATAACGAGTTTCAATCCATTGGGTAATTTTGTCGAACACCTATGTTGTAACTCCGATACGTGTCCGATACACACATGGGACGGACACAAAATTGAACGAAACTAAACCTATAGGTCGAGGGTACCTAGATGCATGCTAACATGAAGAAAATGTTAGGGTTATATACTAAAAGCATCACTTTTGTAGTAACCTTATTTCATTAAATTTTGAATGAAAATCATATGGGCAAATGTTTGTATATTGTATTTGTTGCAAGTGTTAATGCAAATGTCTGATATTCTATATTGTAGATAATATGGTGTGTGGTGTCACACAGAAGATCATATTATCAGTTTCTTATGGAGTATATAAATAGTTCACAACCTAGATGGACTTGGACAATCTATTGGAAAGGTTGTAGTGTAATCTGGTATTAGTCTGTCTTGACTATAGGTTTACACTAGTACACTTTGTGTGTATTGAACATGACCACTTGAGGTTGTTCTCTTCGTACTGACTACATAAGAGAACAAACACCTCTGTTATTATGGATGCTTTTGCTCTTAATCCGGATATAATAACGGACATGTATATGCAGTGTGCATTACTTTGACTCATAAAAGAGTGAGGTTCATTATGGATCAACAACCTCTATGAATTAGGTATTAATATTGTATATATTATGGGCTATTGATTATAAATGGAATCCATGTCCCGATACATCGGGTTGATGATGTCCTCTTAAGGAGCTCATAAGGATTGTCATGTAAACCCTGCAGGTGGATTATATTCGATATGACAAATAAAGTTGAGCGGTACTACTTAAGGATAAAAGATGTCGAATCAATATAGTTGTCAGTAACTTAATTTGATCGACGGATATACGATATCTTAACATGGGGAGCCAAACGAGCATATAATAAAAGGAGCCCACAAACATAATTTAGGATTAGGGAGGTAGTGTAACAATAGCTCATTAGTGGACCGAGCTATTGTTAATAGCCTGGATTGTGTGTTCGGGCTGAACACAGGATATCCAGATCCGTTAGGAGGCCTAACCCTAATTTCTCCTCATGGTCCCTGCTGTAGCCTATATATATCCTCTATTCTCTGGCCGCCAGATTACTGTTCAGAAATCTGAAATTTTCTCTAAATTCGTAATTCACGTAAAGAGAGAAAGAGAGGGCTGCCAAGGAGAAGAAAAGGTTGGGAGATCGTCGCCCACACGACGTCCAACTCGAGAAAGGAATACGTGCAGAAGATCTTGGGGTCGTCCGCTCGAGATTGCCAGGAATTACTTGTCTCCTTTCCACCGCAGGTATAATTCGTGAACCCTAGTTTCCGCCTATGAAGGGTTAGAACACGTATTAGATCTGTTTAACTTTCTATCGATCAATACGCACACCAAAGGAAGGGTCCTGGGAATCCCCAGTTCCATCAGAAAAATAAGAAGAAACATTGCTAGAACGAGGTTTACCTATTGAGAGTTGGAATCTCAATGAAAGTGACTCCTCGAGCACTTCGACGACCGATTTTTCCCGAGCGAACGCCTCCAACTCCTTGCTAGCAGTGCTCCAGCAAGTTATCCTCCTCCCCACGGTCGCAACACAATTCGTTTGGCATGAATCGGATGCCGGACGAGAAAGTTAGGGTTTGAAGCAAAGGAAACTAGGGTTTTGATATAGTGGAGACTATGAGAATTCTTCACAAATGAGGGGGGCTGCTGCTATGCTTGGCCGGCCATGGGTAGGGGGTTTTAGGGTTAGGTTAAGTCATGGGCCAAGCCCTCTAGTTTGCTACAAAGGCCCAATGACAAAAAGCTTTAAAAAGCTTATAAAAATGACTTAAAATCATTAAATAATTCTAGAAAATAGGTAAAAATTCTAAATTAAATCTAATAAGCTAATAATAAACCTAATCACATTATTAGGCTTCTAGACAATGTTGACTAAGGTTATACCATCTAGGTCCTATCAATGCACCAATCAAAACACACAACAATCAATTTAATTAACATTTAAATAAATTCAAAATAATGCACAAAGACTAAAATACCCTTAATTAGAAGAAGTGAGTGTGACATATATATATATATATATATATATATATATAAGTATAGGTATAGTAAACCTTTTTATGAAAATATTTATTTGTATAAAACTTTATTGGAGGAAACCACTGATAGTACGTATAGAATTTTTAAAAAATATTATCCAAAAATAAAAGCCCCAGTATTACTCTTTAGATATAAACATATATTTTTAAGCCATTTAAATATATAAAAGCTCATTAGGAGTATACTTATCAATAAGACCATTAATTATATATAAGCCCAATACATATACATATTGCCCAAAATTTATTTATAATAAGGTGTCACGACCCGTACCCGCTTTTCGGGATGCGAGTGCATGCGCAAGCCTGCCTACGCCGCAGTGTAGGAGATAAAACGCTGTCTAGACCATAATGTTCAAAAATCACAATAATTACTCATTCACAAAAATTAAATTAGTTTACAATATTCACAGTATTTACATTTGAAGAAAAATATAAATTCTTACAAATATTGAAAAACTACCAACACGTCTAACTAGTCTTCTATGGTTGACCTCAGCATATACCCATGTCTTCCTCAATGGTCCAAAGCATAGAGTAGTAGATGATTATCTGAAAAATGTTGGTTTCTAGTCAGGAATAGAGCAAGCACACATGACAGGCTATTCGAAACATAATAGAATCTGTAATACATAAAAATAGAATATGTAAAATAAAGCTAGGTAGTAAAATGCTATCATGGCATATCTAGAATGAAGTAGGTACTCTACAACATGATATAACAACTAGAAGAAAACATGTAAATGGGGTGACATGGCAAGTGGTGAAGAAAACAAGAAAAATTAAATAAATGACAACTATCTGTGTTTTGAAATATCGTGGTCAATATGTGAACGACTAAGGGGTAAATTCAGCACCCCGCACGTGTCGTGTGCGGCTGCTAGTCTTCACGAAAGACAATGGGAATGGAAAAAGTAGTTCACAAACACGATAAGCATGTGAATGATAATCGATTAATATAATATGTAGAGATCCATGATACTAATCCGTGTAACAAGTGTTTCAGCAAGCAAGAGAAGCATATGTACAATATGTAAAGGAAAATCTATTAGGAATTGAAAGCAATCAGCATATGTACAAGCCTGGGGTCCTTTGCTGGTGAAACCGATAAAACCAAACCACTGAGTGAGCCACAAAAGTCAAACTCACGCAACAGTCTTCGGATGCTGAAACAGACATCACCAACGTGTTTGTATAAAAATGTCTACACAAAAGTCTAATTCGAGACACAGGGGCAAAATCACTATTTTGGATCAGAACGATGTCTGTCGTTGGACCCGCTTTGCACAGAAAAGTGTGCCAGTACCTACGGTCTCTAAAGTCATTAAACTATATCTCAATGGGTCCAGTTTGATGATACGAACCTAAGTGTATGTCCAAATTTAGATTTCGATAGGTCATGCACAGATTCGTCTGATGGATCGGGTCACGGGCCCACCAAAATAGCATTCCGGTCGTCCTTCTCAGAATCGGACTAAACTTGGCATACAAGACCAAAAAATAACATGATCTTGTTGGCACAAGTTTCGACTCGAGATGATGAACGTGCACAAAGTTATGGGATACTTTGTAAAGGGACCGATACAGGGTATCTCGATGGGTACACCTCGATTTCATCGTGCACACAAAGCAAAATTGAGTTCTGTTGAATCCTACACGTCGACAACATCCATACGCGTCTTTCGATGCTCATGGATTGCGACCATGTCGCCCGGTTTGTCGGAGCGCGCGCCGTATCGGTAAAATTCCTAAAATTCTTAATGTTCTAAACGTTATTTTTATTGATTTTGAGAAACTGATATCTAAATACCTAATTAATGAAATTTGAAACTACAAAATAGGTTCTATGGTCCTATATGTTGTCCAAAAGGCCCTTTAATTAGTTTTCCTAAACTGTCGATGGATAGGCAATGAATCGCCTTCCAATAGGGATGTTTGAACTGATTTATGTCTAATTTTTTAACATGTTTTTGTCGATGTTCGCATCGATTTCTCACATGGTTTTATTCTATTTTAATTAAAACTAATTGATTGGATTACGAGACATACATGTTGTGAACATACCAGAAAAGATGGTACGTGAAGCGATCGATCGGTGAGGAGATGTGCTGCCACGAAGTTGCCTCCGCGTAGGCTATAATTCCTACTGTCGCTGCTCTGTGATGCAACCAGTTTGGTGCTTCGGCTGCTGTCGCCCGCCGACGGCCAACTCGGCGCGCGGTGGCGGGGAGGTACGTCTGTCATGCCCCGATTCGACAATCCGTTCGTCCCTGTTAGTATTATGTTGAATCGATCGTCCTCGCTAAGGCGTGATGTCGTACGAGTCTGGAATTGCACTCGTACATGGCAAAAATGTTACGTTTGATCGTTATATTGAAATACCAAGTTGAAACTTCACAAATTACATCAGAATTGAACATACAACTTAGGAAGATAGAAATATGCTTTTCATTTATAGCTTACAACGAAGTGCAAGTCGTAATTACATTGGATACCGTTACGTCTACATTGATTAAAATATAAGAAATATACTCGACAAGCTGCCTGAACCAACACTTGTCGTTCCATACATTCGCCCTTTTATACATAAGCCTTTGATGAATTGGCTTCAAAATACTTCAGAATAAGAAGAGCTTCAAAATGCCTTTCCGAACTTCAGCTTTAGTTTAGAGCTCCCGCAGCACCTGGGGAGTTGGGGGAGGGGGTTAGCATACTTGCTAAGTGGACGGGATGAACCCACCCGTCTAAACCGACTCTAATTGTTAATGTATGCATGCTTTAGAGTTTTTTTTTCTATTTAGAACTAAATGAATTCAGTTCATATCGATTGCCATCTTTGAAAAAGTAATGCATACAGTAAACATAACAATTTATCATAATTCTTACCACGGCCATGCTCGTCCCTGCATAAAATAGAGATAATATTTACTACCTGCATAAGGAAATATGTGAGCTTGCTACTATCTTATATATGCGGTCACTGGTATTACACACCACTTGGGACTATCTCAACGGCATTTCGGCTCGTTCAGTCTAGGTTGCAAGCCTGACTGACGGTCCCGTAATGCATCAGTGCCGAAGCACAATTATTCATTACTCCTAGGTCGATTCAATACCGATGCCCCGGATACCGATTCGAAGAAATCAAACTTGTGCATAATCTTTCCATGACCATGCCAATGCGTGAACAGTTTAATACATGCAAACAAATTTGTATAGCACGGACAGTATTGAACAACATTATCATTTTTTCCAACTCATGCAACGATTCATTTTCCCTAAAGCTGTACTTTTGATTTAGCGTCCCGTAGGCACCAAATTGCTCGAGGTATCATAAGCCATAATCGACGTTTCATATTATTTTGCAGCACGTGAAATAGTCTATTTTTTTACTAGAACCTTAAACTTTCTCGTTTTGGTGCGAAACTTATATTTTCATACTAGATTACTCTAAATCGATTCGTTTTTCTCGAGTTCATGATCTTAGTGGAATGGCATACATTTAACTTGGCATCGTCGATTTGAATAAGTTAGAGGTAAAGAAATTTCGTTTGTGGGACAGAGTAGAAAAGAAGGGGCTGGACCACCCACCAAGTATTCGATCGTACCGATAGTCGAAGCGCTTCACAACGTTCAAGCTTTAGTAACGCGAGCTCTTGCAATGGCACCAACACTTAGTCAGAATTCTTTTTTTAATCCTTCGTTTCGAAATTCGTAGAATGTATTCAAAAAATGACGCAAAAATACATTCATCAAAACCAAGCGGCGAAAGCTCCAAGAAAACTATACAGCAGTCCGGTCCCGTCGAATATATAGAGCTCACTCGCTGAGACGTAGCCTGCTACATTTAGGACTTATTCCAACAGAAGCCGTTCCATTAATTGGATCGATTCTCGTAACATTCGTCCAAATCTATTTGATCGATGTCGCAAGGTCTTATCGTTTACCAAGCTCAGCGATCGAGTCAGATGGCCATCTAAGTTTTCGACCTAGCTGACTCGATGTAAGCATATTATGGAGTCCACCACCTATCGGAAGCGGGATACTACATAATATATCACTAAGAAAAAGTTTCATCCCGAAACTCAAGAACAAGGGTTTGACCTTAAATTAGGCAAACAACGAAGGGTACTTCTCCTTCATCTTCGCCTCCATTTTCTACACGACTCTTCAACTGAATAGTTTTGCCAAAGCACACGGACTAAGGACATCGATCAATTTTGTAATACCTTCTCATTTCGGTCCAAAATTTGAATAGCCTCCTCCGAGTAAGACAAGTCAGTACGTAGCTCAAACTGATCAAAGCTAACCACGTGACTTGGATCGTGCACGTATTTTCGAAGTTATGAAATATGGAAAACATCGTACACATCAGCCAAGGTAGGAGGTAGTGCGATTCGATAAAGCAACCATTGCAACTCATTCGATGATCTCGAAAGGGCCTACAAATCTCGGGCTTAATTTGCCTTTAACGTCGAACCGCATCACGCCACGCATGGGCGTTACTTTCAAAAATATATGGTCCCCGACAAAAAATTCTAGCGGTCGTCCAAAGATCTTCGTAGCTCTTTTGTCGACTTTGCACGATATAGAGTCTATCTCGGATCAAGCGGACCTTTTCGACAGCTTGCTCCACCAGTTCTGGTCCGAGCACTTGTCGCTTTTCGACTTCGTCCCAACATATTGGAGAATGACACTTCCTCCCGTAGAGCGCTTCATATGGAGCCATCTGAATGCTCGACTGATAACTGTTATTATATGCAAACTCTGCAAGCGGCAAATGTGTGTCCTAACTAGTCTTTAGATCGATCGCACACAGACGCAACATATTCTCTAAGATTTAATTTACCCTCTCCGTCTGACCGTCTATCTAGGGGTGGTATGCAAAACTAAAATTTAGTTTAGTCTCCATCGCCGCTTGCAGGCTCGTCCAGAAACGCGATAGGAATTGCCCATCTCTGTCCGAAATTATTCTGGCCGGTACCCCGTATAGTCAAACAATCTCGTCGATATAGATTTGCGCTAACTGATCGACACTCTATCCTACTTTAATTGCGATGAAGTGAGCCAACTTGGTCAATCTATCAACAATGACCCAAATTGTATCATTCTCTGCGGCATCTTCGGAAATCCCACAATGAAATCCATCGAGATGTTGTCCCACTTCCAGTCAGGAATGGCGAGGTTCTGCAGCTCCCCGCTTGCCTTTGGTGTTCTGCCTTTACTTGTTGATACGCCATGCACCGCGACACAAAAGTAGCTACGTCTTTCTTTATACCGTGCCACCAAAAGTTTGTACACAAGTCCTTGTACATCTTGGTGCTTCTAGGATGTAACGAGTACTTCACATAATGTATTAGCCCAATAATTGTATCATATTTTTGAATATGGTTAATCTGTTAAGTTTAGCATTTCATTATCACTAATCTTCATACTATCACTATAGCATTTCTACTTATACTTATACCTTTGGTGATATGTGCTTATTATTTTACTTATTAGTGATACGAGTTTTTATTATATATATCTTAAATTTAATTGAGTTACCAAAATTAAAACTATGTTTTGATTATGGTTATTCAATTACATTTAATCATTATGATATCACTAACATTTATGCTATCACCTCGGCACTTATACTTAAACTCAGCATTGTCCTAATGTGTATTAAACTTATCATACTGGCTACTATGTATATTGCTTTGTTCGTCTAACATGTACATGCAGAAAAGCAATAAGCAAGATCAATGTGGACATATGCAATGAAGAAATCATGGTGGGCCAAAGATGACGGATCCCACAAGATTTCTTTGAACCACCCGACGACATCTCCGGAGCCTCGCACTCGGGGGTTCCAAATAAAATATTTTGTTTGTCACTCCTACAAACAAAGTAAACTCGTTAGTATTTTTACAAAATATCTACAGGCTTACCTGTATGGAACTTTTATTTCACACAGCATGTCGACAATCATTCAATCGAGTAATCGCAACCAACATTCCAAATAAAATATTTTCAAAAATTCGAAGAAACATAACTGAGCTCTGATACCAATTTGTCATGCCCCGTTCGACACACCGTTCGTCTTCGTTAGTATTGTTTGCCATTAAAATTGTTTGATTGAAAACTTTAACACAAACAGAACAGTGTTATAATATAGGACTTAGATATAGTCCAAGGAGTACACTTTTGTTTAATCTGGGTCCTTAGTGCCAATGGAGCGAGTGGTAATGCGTTGACTCCGTTGACGGGCTGACGACGGTTATCGGTTCTCTAAAGGTGTAGATTGCTCTGGGTGCTGGAGCGTGCCGAGAGAAGGAAGACGTTGAGTGTCTGTCTCTGTCTCTCTGGTGATTCTCTGTATGTTCGCTGTGGATTCTGTGCGTCGGTGAGAAGGAAATGATCCCTCTATTTATAGTTTTGCAGGCTGGCTGCTCATGCGCGCATGTAGGATGCGCTGGTGTGTGGGGACGCCACGTGGGGATTGCTGATGGAGGCGCGTGGGATGTACCCTAATCGAGGGGTAGAATTCTTCATACTGCTGTTTGTGAGCCGGCACGTAGCAGAGGAGAAGATCTTTCTGTTGCTGAAATCTTGGATGAGTTGAGTCAAAGGACACGTGTCATCGACCCATGGCTCGGAGATCTCGAATTTGGTGGGGGGAAGTGATCTGGTGAGCTGCGTCTTGGATTGGACGCAGGAGGAGGCTGCGGCTCGTAAACTTTAGGAGTTACAAACTGTTCGGGACGCATGGCTTTTGAGGCGCATGCAGGCGACTTTCCTTCTGTCTTTTGGGATCAGAGAGCAGTCTAAGGCACATGGCTTTTGAGGCACATACAGATTTGGACGCATGGCTGCAGAGGCACATGCGGGTGGTTGAGTGGCCATGTGGCAGTAGCCGTCGAGATAAAGTCAAGATGACGCTAACGTTGCCGACGCTTCATTTTCTGAAAAAGCTGTCAACTGTTCAGACTTTGGGAGGTGTGCTGCCAACTCTGTCAGTTCAGCATTTAATATTTCTGACATTCGATGGACAGCTGAGTGGGCGCGTCGATTGGCATTCCACTTGGTATGGAGATGTGTGGGGGCGCATCCTCTATGATGCGCCTGGTACTGAAGGGCGCGTCTATGTGATGCGCCTGATGCCGAAGGGCACGTCCGTGTGATGCGCTGTCTGACTGGCGCATCCGACATATCTTTTAATGATGCGGCTGTTTCGCTCCTCGAGTGCTTTAAATAGCCGTTTGGCTGAATTCGAGGCGTCCGGTTCATCCATTTAATATAAATTCATTGCACTGAATTCGGAGAGCCATCCACTTGGCGCGTGGGTTTGATCTGCCCGGCCTATAAATAGTGGCATGGAGAGAAGGTTTGCTTCTCGTTCCCTCACGTACTTTCGACATGAACTTGGGTATTCGGGTGCATTCTGTTGACGAAGTGTTCCCGAGGGTGAAGATGAGACGCCATGTCGTCGTTGATGCACTTGAAGGTGACTGTTACATCCAAAAGACGGAGTCGAGGACTTCTGAGGCAGGCGGAAGGTGCCTGTTGCATCCAAAGATAGGGATGCTCGGGCCTCGTCTCCGTTATTCCGGAAGAGCCGCAGATCGGAATTGCGGTGCTAGGCTCTTTCTTCCTTCAAAGTGGGGGCTGCCTACTCTGGTTGTGTTGAAAGCTGTTCCTTTAGCCGTGGTTTCGATCACGGTCTTCCTTCGCCTTTGGAGGCTCTTTAGAAGCCTTTCCTGGCCACAGATTTGCGGTGCTCTTCTCTTCCTTGGTTCCAGCCAGAGGGTTAAATGCTTTGTTTAGTCGAAGCACTTATCAGATGAGCCTGGCTGGAAGAGCGGCACATAACTGGGCTGCTGAAGGGATGTACATAACTGAGCTGGATGCACATAACTGAGCTGTTGAAGAGATGGTGGGATGCGCCTGGTTGGAGGCGCATGGTATCTGTTGCGCCTAACTGGCGGCGCATGGTGACTGCTGCGCCTATCTGGAGGTGCATGGTGGCCGCTGGCTGTAGACTTAGGATCTTTCCTTTGTAGAAATTCTTCTTTGTACAACCTTTTCTAGACATGTAATAGACTTTTGTATATAAATAAAAAGTCTTTTTTCAAATGTCTATACTTATTGACTTTGCTGTGAAGTGTTCTGTCCGAGTTCTGGCGCATGTAGTGTCTGGCGCATGGGCTTTTTTGGTTGTGAAATTCTATGCTTCTACAAGACCCCCTTCAAAGTTTTTAAAACTTTTGAATAAGTTTTGGAATACTTTGAACAAGAAGCATGGAGGTCAGGGCGCATGATTGTTGGGCGCATGCCTGTTCGGGCGCATGCTCCTCTCAGTTAATGTATATGATGATGCCTTGGTAACCGAAAAGATTAATGATGATCTTTTGGTTGTATTTGCTGTTATCTCTTCACAGAACCCGAGGCGACGGCTGAGATCACTCGTCATCGGTTCACGCGTGCGACCACGGCCTATAAATAGGTGAGAGATGAAGAGAGAGAGAGTTCTTTTACCAAGCCACTGTGGGCATTTGAGAGCACGAGGTGGCTGAGACTGAGGCTACGGTAGAGCAGTTGTCTCAGTCCATGAAGAAGACGATGGAAACGCGAGCTGCGTTGGATGCTAACATCACAGAGATCAACACCCAGATGCGCCGCCTTGAGGACCAACGGGCCCGACTCCAGTTAGATGCCGAACGTGTCCGGGCTGAACACGTAGCATTCAAGAAGGAGAAAGCGACTTTTACTCAGCGGACTCTTGCCTTGGCTCAGCAGCGACAACAGCTTGATGAGAAGCATAAGAGCGAAACTTCCGCTGAGGCTGTTGAATTGATGCGTCAAGAAGCTGAGCGTCGAGTCCTGGCGACTGTGGAGACCCGTACAGCCGACTTAAGACGTCGAGTCAGAGAGCTCTCAGCCCACCCTAGAGAGGTTCAGGGACTGTAGCTTCTCCCTTTTTTATGTTCTTTTGTAATCCTTGCTGGGGGATAGTGTAGTTCTGTACTCTCTTTTTTTTTAGAAAATAAAGAAGTACACAACCTTTTTTGTGATGTATTCATTTTTGTTATTATGAACTTGATGATTTGTGTGGACCTATTATCTTTTGCGCACCTTGGTTTTTAGGTACAGATAATAAGTTTGAAGGAACCAACATGTTTGCTCAGAGGTGATGTGGACATGGCAATCATTGGGTTCAAAATGATAGAATCTTCCTACTCAGAGGTATTATGGACGTGGTAGGAATGATCCTGGGGGATATGCTGAACAACTCAGAGGTGATGTGGACGTGGAAGTTCTGCGATCAATGTACGACAACGCAGGGGTTGTTTGTACGAGATGTTTACTCAGAGATAATGTGGACGTGGTAAACATGAAGGGTAGCGTCGGCTTACGTAGCGTAAGATTCCGCTTTATAGGGTGTAGAGGAACAACTCAGAGGTGATGTGGACGTGGTTGTCTTTCTACTGAAGGATGCCACGGAACAGCTGGATTCCGGAAGCGTATGAATTTGTGGAAGGAGATTGTGTGTGAGCCCCGATGATTGGGCCTACAGATTCCCTTTGGGGAAGTACATGTCTGAAGGATGTCAAGAATAGTACTTCTTTAGGAACTTGCCGTTGATGGGCATCATGAACAAGTCCCCATTGGGTTTGGCGAGGCGGTAAGCACCGTTTGAGTATACTGTCTCTATGATGAAAGGTCCTTCCCACTTGGGCTCGAACTTTCCTGGTGTCTTGTGAGTTAACACCATTGGCCTTCTGACTGCTAAAACCAGGTCGCCAACTTGGAAAGTCCTCTGTTTGACCTTCTTGTTGAAAGCCTGTGATATACGGGCTTGGTAGAGTTCGATGCGTTGTTGAGCCAGGAGACGCTTCTCATCGAGTGCCTCCAGTTCCCGTAGATGACGACGTTGATTGTCCTCTTCTGTGAGTTTGTTTGTTATTGCTACGCGGAGTGAGGGTATCTGGATCTCGAGAGGCAGTACCGCTTCGCTCCCGTAGACAGGAAGAATGGTGTGTTGCCTGTTGGGGTCCGTACCGTTGTGCAGTAGGCCCAAAGACATTCGCCAGCTTTTCGTCCCAGTCGTGTTTGTTGGATGACACGACCTTTTTGAGCAGCCTAACGATAGTTTTGTTGAACGCCTCTGCTAACCCATTTGCAGCCGGATTGTAGGCGGTGGATGCCACATTTTGAATGCAATTTTTGTCACAGAACCTGCTAAAAATGTAGCTGATAAACTGAGGACCATTGTCATAAATGATCCACCGGGGTACTCCGAAACGGTAAATGACATGGTGTTTGATAAAGCTGACCACCCTGGAGCTCTTTTACTTCCGCCAGTGGGACTGCTTCTGCCCATTTGGAGAAGTAATCGGTGATGGCCAGGATGAAGCGGTGTCCTCTTGATGAAGGAGGGGTGATTGGTCCCACAATGTCCATGCCCCAGGCTTCAAAGGGCCAGGAGGCGACTGTAGGATGTAGTGGTTCAGACGGTGTATGTATGTAGTCTGCATGAAGTTGGCATGCGTGACACTTCTTAGCATATTCAACAGCGTCGGCGGCCATGGTTGGCCAGTAGTAGCCCATACGTCGCAGTCGATCCTGCAACTTAGGACCGGGATGATGAGCTCCGCAAGTTCCGTCATGAGCTTCTCGAAGAGCTTCGGCTGCTTCTTCGTTGGACAGGCATCGAAGGAGGAGCCCATCGAAGGAGCGTCGGTACAGCATTTTGGTAGCTGTATCGTAGTAGGATCGAAGAGAGCGTCTCCTGACAGAGACGGCTTCCTTCGGGTCCTCTGGAAGGATTCCGTAGATAGCGAAGTTGATGAACGGGAACCTCCAGTCTCGGACATTAACACCAGTGTTCGTCGGCATGGCGTGAGCCACTCGCAAGCATAGGTTGTTTCTAGGACAAACCAAGTCTCGGCCAGTTACCGTGACATAGTATTGAGTCCCAAGGGGCGCTGCCAATGAGGCTGCGAGGCCAGCCAGAGCGTCAGCCTCCAAGTTTTGTAGACGAGGTACGTGTTCGATGAAGAACCCGGTGAAGGTTGAAATGATGTTCAATGCAACTTCATGGTAAGGGATCAGATCTTCATGGCGAACCTCGTATTGCCCCCGAATCTGGTTCACGACGAGTTTTGAGTCACCGTAGGCTTCCAGATGGTCCACCCTCAGCTGTTGTGCGAGCTGGAGTCCCATGATGAGTGCGTTGTACTCGGCAACATTGTTGGAGCACGGCTTCGAAAGGGAGTAAGCACACTGGATGACCAATTGATCGGGGGAGACTAAGACTACCCCCACTCCTACGATGATTTGGCCTTTGGGGCCTGTTCTTAAAGCGCCATCGAAAAACATCCGCCAAACGGAGCTTCCTTCGGTGACGTTGGATTCTTGGACCTCATCCGGGATGTCTTCATAGAGTTTTAAGGATTCTGGGATGGGGTGTGCAGCTAAAAAGTCAGCCAGAACTTGACCTTTAACAGCTTTTTGCGGGACAAACACCATATTATACGGTGTTAGCAAGATCGCCCATGTGGCTAGCCGGGAGTTCAATGATCCTGGCTTCGTCATGAGGACTCTGAGCAGATTGACTCGGGAAATGACATGAATTGTCTGGCCCGAGACATAATGACGAGTCTTCTGGATGGCAAACACCAAAGCCAAGCACTCCTTTTCAACGGGGTTGTACCGGTGTTCGGCCCCGATGAGCGTTCGACTGAGGTAGTAGATTGCTTGCTCATAGCCTGTATCGCTGTTTTGAGCCAGCAGAGCACCAAGGGAATGATCCATGGCACAGACATAGAGGAGAAATAGTTTGCCGGCGACAGGTGCCACCAGGACTGGTGGGCTCGTCAAGTAGGCTTTGATGTCGTCGAAAGCCTTTTGGCACTCCTCTGTCCAGACATAAGAGACTCCCTTCTTCATGAGATGAGTAAAGGGTTGACATTTACCGGAGAGGTTTGCTATGAACCTCCGGATGTATGCCAGACGTCCCTGTAAGCCCCGAAGTTCTCGAAGATTCTTCGGAGGGTCCATGTTGAGGATGGCTTTGGTCTTCTCTGGATCAACATGAATGCCTTTTGCCGTGATAACAAAGCCCAAGAATTTGTCGCTAGAAACCCCCATGAAGGATTTAGCGGGGTTAATTTTGAGTTGATGTGCCCGCATGAGATCGAAGACGTAGGTGATCTCCTTTGAGGCGGCTCTTGACTGCGATGTCGTCAACATAGCATTCGACTGTCTTGCGAAGATGTTGACGGAAGATGGTGCTCATAGCTCGTTGGTATGTTGCACCGGCGTTCTTCAAGCCGAAAGGCATCACTGTGTAGCAGAAAACACCCTTCGGAGTCCTGAATGACGTGTATTTTGCGTCATCGAGGAACATCTTGATTTGATTGTAGCCTGAATACCCGTCCATGAAGGACATGCGTTCAAAGCCACATGTGTTGTCGATCATCACATCGGTGATTGGAAGCGGGAATTCGTCCTTCGGGCAAGCAGAGTTGAGGTCCCTGAAGTCGATACAGACTCGTATCTTTCCATTCTTCTTGGTGACAGGTACGACGTTGGCTACCCAATCTGGGTGCTGTTCCTCACGGATGAAGCCACTGGTCAAGAGTTTGTCCACCTCCTGATCGATGGCATTCATGATGTCCGGACGGAAACGTCGCTGTTGTTGTTTGATAGGTTTGGCATCAGGTAAGATGTTCAACCTATGCATTGTGATCTGTGGATCGAGTCCCGGCATGTCTTCGTAGCTCCAGGCAAAGACGTCGATATACTCTTTAGCCAGCTGGATTAGAGACTCTCGGTCTTCTCCTTCTAGGCTTTTGCTGATGAAGATGGGTTTGGAAGAAGATCCGTCCCCAAGGTCGATCTGCTCGACTTCGTCTTCGGTGGGAGGTTCACGTAACTCAAAACGAGACTCCCATTGTTCTCCTAGGCATTGAGCCCAGGGTTCTTCTTCGAAGGGTTCCGGCGCTTGGTCTTCGCCTTCACCTTTTTGAGGTTGTGCTGACGTCATGTTAGCTGACAGCACTTTTCTGAAGACTGATCCGATACTGGAATCGGAATCCCAAGTCGATGCTTCGGACGAGTGGGAATGTTCTACGTCTTCTGCGTCTGAACTCTCTGGAGTTACTGGCGGCGTGACATAGCCTACCCCCCGTCGAGTCCGATTGTAGTAATCCTGCGGCTTTTTCTTAGGTGTTAGAAGCCGAAGAGGGAGACGTCGACCCTTGCCGTATTTAGGCCTTTGTTGCTTTTTAGGTCGTAGCCCATCTTTTGGATGATGTGCTTTACCGTATCCGTGTACCGATAGACTTGTACTCTGCCGGTATCAGGTTCTGGCTCGAGTGGCGGGAGGTCTTGATGACGCTCGACTTTGCCCAAAATAATGGATCATTCGTCTCGGCTTGGTGGAGGGGCTATGAAACAGACTCCTTGAGACGGGACTACTCGATTTACATGATGGACGGTCGTTATTTGTGTTTGTAACGACCGTAGAGCGTTATCTAATGTATACATGGCATTCAGTACGGAAGACAAGAATAATTAAAAGACACTCTATTATTGATAAAATACGAGATCTTATCCCGTAGGATTATATTGTCTAAGGAGGGTGCATCTACATCAGCAGAGATATATTCGCCAAGCTCCTCATCTGTAAGCACTGGGGTCGGATCAGGAGAATCCACCACAGCTTTGACTTTAGGGTCTGAGAGGGTTATGTGAGCCCTCTCTGGCATCTTGGATGACTGCGGGGGCTTGCCCTTAAGACGCACCTTCAGAGGTGCCTCAACTGCGCCTCCTGTGAGTGGTGTCTTCCCCTGTAATTTTGCCACCAGGGGAGCCGATGTTTGAGGCGGCTTTTCCTTGAGGCGTATCTTCAGGGGAGCCTCAGGAGTCGGTACTTTCCCGGATAGTTTGATGCTCATTGGAGGCACCTTCTGGGGTGGTTTGCCCTTCAGTCGGATCTTCAAAGGGGCGTCTGGAGTCATCTCAGGCTCCGTGTCCGACTCAGTTGCCGTCTCTACCTCATCATCAGCATCGTTGGCTTCCTCCTCGTCAAGTGGCTTGTACAAGTCGGAATCGGTGAAGTAGGCTTCAATCCCTTTGAAAGGATCGATGTCTGCGAACTCCGTCTGGATAACGCCGTTGGTGGATACATATTTCATGCATTGGTGGAGCATGGAAGGCACCACCATGTACTCATGTAGCCATGGTCGGCCGAGCAGGATGTTGTAGTTGACCTCGGCATCCACCACATAACAAGTCACCTCAGTTTTGAGGTTACCGATGTGACACTTCAGTCGGATCTTGCCCAGTGGCTCGCTTTTGCTAGCGTTGAAGCCACTGATGGTTGTGTTGGAGGACGCCAGCCGGTACATTGGGATCCCCAGTTTTGATAGCAGCGCCTTCGGGATGATGCTGAGGGAAGACCCCGGATCGATCTGAATCCGGCTCACCTTGACTGAACCGATGTACCATGTGTAATACAGCGGTCGGTTATGTCGGTGGTGCTTGAGCAGCATGTCTTGTTGGGTGAAAGTTATGTTTGGGATAACTTCATCGGCACAATGACAGTGCGCATAAGTAGTTGGGAGGTCTTCAGGCTGCTTGACCTGACTGAGAAAGGATTCAGCGTCCTTCAGAGCTTCGCAGAGAGCTTCTCGGGAGTCTTTGGAAAGACGCAGGAGCTCGAACAAAGACAGGCGTGCAGGTGTACTGGCCAGTTGTGCCAGTATGTCAAAGTTGTGGGGCTTGGCTAGCCCCGAAGTATTCTCCTTCCGTAGAGGTCTGTCGAAACGGGCCTCCACCTGCTTCTGCTTATTGGATGCTGAGGGTTTAGACGGGCCCTCCTTAGAGATGGTGCCAGGAGGCACCACCTCGGCGGCAGCTTCGCCGGGCTGGGTGTTCTGTTGTGCTCGCGGCTGCACTGGAAGTGCCTCTTTCGTTGAAGAAGAGACCGTACGGCAAGACTTTATCTTCCAGTCTTTTGATTTGGAGGTAGAGCGTACCTCCGGTTGAGTCACCTCGGAGACGAGGTCGGGGTGAACCCAGAGGACCTCTCCTCGAGATGTGGTGAGTGGGATGAGTCCACTCGCATTGTCACGGGTAGGTGGCAAGTTCACCACCTCCATTTTCGCCTTAGGGATGGGGACGATGCCATCTTGTGTGGTAGTCGGCGGCAAGGTGCCGAACTGAAGTGACACCACATTGGCTGACACCGTCTTCTCTTCATAGTCGACGGAGATTACATCCGCATTGATCATGCGCTGGATGTAATTCTTGAGGACGTAGCAGTCCTTGGTCGGGTGTCCGATAAACCGATAGTAGTGACAGTACCTCGGGTTGTCCACTTTCCCGACTTCATCGGGCCGCTTTGGGTCCGGAAGCTTGATCTTGTTACCCTGCTTCAGTATTTCAAAGAGTTGCAGGGTGTCTTCGTCATTGAATGAATACACCTCCTTGGGACTCGGTGCCAGTGGAGGCTTCTGAGTAGGCGCAGATGCGCCTTTCGAGGCATTAATAGTCAATGCCTGTTTCCCCTTTGCTTCTCGTCCGGAGTTGTTGGCTGTAGACCTTTTCCCCTTATCATCAAAGGTGGGGAAGCTGACACCCAGAAGACGTGCATTGGCCGCCTTCTTTTCTGCGGCTTCAGCTTCGATGATCAGGGAGCTCCAGTCGGGAGGGGAAGTAGAGTTGAGCCAGAGCTTCACTGCAGGCAGCATGTTCATGCTGCAAGAGGAGAGGAGCGCATGTTTTGGCATGCCTGGAGGTAGCCTGAAGCAGGCCTGTCGGAAGCGTTCGATGAACACCTGAACCGTTTCTTTCTCCTTCTGGCGTATCTCTATGAGAGATGCCATCGTCATGTCCTTCCTGCCGTCGTAGAAGCGATCGAGGAAGAGGCGCGTCAAGTCATCGAAGGACGATATAGAATTGTCGGGGAGGCTGCAGTACCAGTCATACGCCACCCCTTTTAGGGCCCCAACAAAGATGCTGGTGAGGAGCGCGTCCTCCTTTGGAAGATGCCCCGTCTGTGACTGGAAATATGTCAGGTACCGACGCGGAGAGTCCTTCCCGTCGTACGGCGTGAGTGTTTATGGTTTATACTTTGGGGGATAAACCACCTTGTTCCACTCGAAGGGATAAGGCTGGGGAATGCCCATCTTCTGGCGCTCCTCTTGCCTGTTTTTAGACTCGAAGCGCTCCCGCAAGTCCTTGATCATTTCGACCACATCCTCCGTGGAGCTAGGAGTCGGGGAAGGTGGTACCATCTGGAGTGGAGCGTTTGAGGGCTCCGACGTCCGGGGTGCTTCTGTGTCTGAGGGTGCCCGTTGAAGGGGTACACTCGACTCCCCATTGGCTCCTGGATCGGGACCGGTTGAAGGTGTTCTGGTCAAGGCCGACCGTATATCAAACACTGCTTGAGTCAGTGCTTGCATAGAGGCAGAGAGGGTTTTGAGTCCTCCCTCTAATGAGTCTATGCGTTGGACAATGTCCTGCGGTGGTGCATCAGACTCGAAAAACACCCCCAGTCATGTATACTGTCATGACACGGCCGGGAGTGGATGGATTGGTTGAGGCTTCGCTCTCGACCTCACTTTCATGTGGGGGAGTCACCTCTCCTGGTGTTCCACCTTGGCCACCCCCAGCCACATTCTGGAGGTCATTCTCGACGGGCGCATCTGCAAGGGCCTGATTGCCCTCAGCTCTGTCTTGAAGGGCCTCTTCGTCTCTACCCCCAGCCGTGTCCTGGGGGACATCCTCGTTTTGAGGGGCTTCTGGGAGGCTGACTTCGCCTCGAGGATGAAGATCCGCCGCAGCTGTGCTTTGGACATCTTCGTCTTCGGAAGGAGGCTCAACAAGGGTCTGACTACCCCCAACTTCCTCCAAGAACTTCTTCCTCGACCGAGTGCCTTCGAACACTCCAGAGGTCGAGACAGCTGTCTTGGTTTTCCTCGGCTGGCTTTTGGATGAAGACGAGGAAGTGTCAGTCGTCTTCCGGACTGACGAGGAGTTGGAGATCACGTTGCATGAAGCAACCCTTAGCTCCTCTTCTGTTGACACCTTCATCCCGAGGCGATGTCGGAGGGGTATCGATGATTGCAGCCGCTGGAAGACTGACTGCCTTGGTGGTACTGCTGCCTTGCAACAGCAGTTGATGGTGACCACGGCACAAGTATGCCCCGTGAGAGGCGCATCGTGCCTGTTGGTCGACTCTCCTGACCGGCGCTTGTGAGTAATCACGTTACACAGTTCGTTGGAGGAGAGTGCTACCTTCACACCCCCTTCAGGCGCATGGTAAGGCCAAACGCCAGGGTAGTCAGGTGAGTGCTGCGCCCCCTGATCTAATACCAAGCAGGCATCACGATCAGTAGTGGGGGAACCACAACATTTGAAGTGACTTGAACGAACCTCAAACGCACAACCAGAGGAGGCGCGGGAGTTCAAGACCACTGAATTTGCCTCACTCGACTTGGTTGTGTACGCAGTGGATGCGCCCAAGTGAGATGAGGACTTTGAAGGTCGAATCGTTTTTGGTACAGAGGCACCTGATTCGAACTTGTACAGCTTGCCATCGGCAGCGCGTGTGATCGTGAGCGCGTGCCTCTGGCCTGCTGCTGGCATAGCACGTTTGTGGCGCATGGCCCGTGCCGCCTTGGATTTCTTTGTACTATCCCGCTGGGGTGCATAGTACACAGCATCCAAATTCTCCTCGCCATTACAGCGAGTGAGTCTGTCAAAGACAGAGACTTTTTGTGGCGCATCAGAGGTGATGCGCGGGGCATTGGCTGCGCCCCTGCTCCGTCGACGCATCTTCCTCGTCTGAGAGGGAGATGGCTGGGGAACGTGGTCAGCCGCACGCTTCCCCGAGAGATACGCTGCATCAGCGGGTGCACCTTGGTTGCTGAGAACGTCAGCAGGAAGGGAGGGCTGGATTGGCGCATTCTCTTCAGTGGTGGTGCCCGAGGCATCGACCTTGCGCACCCAAACACGGCGGGTCTTCTTCGGCTTCGGCAGCCGCTTCGAAGGACTCGCACTTCCTTCAGAAATGAACTCCTCGTACGCCTGTTGATTGAGGCGCACGACCAGCATCTTGTGGGAGGAGCCCACCTTCACGTCGTCGGCCTGTGACACGACTTTCTCGAAAGAGGAGAAAGAAGTCCCCAGCAGAGTCGCCAGCTTGTTTGCCATTAAAATTGTTTGATTGAAAACTTTAACACAAACAGAACAGTGTTACAATATAGGACTTAGATGTAGTCCTAGGAGTACACTTTTGTTTAATCTGGGTCCTTAGTGCCAATGGAGCGAGTGGTAATGCGTTGACTCCGTTGACGGGCTGACGACGGTTATCGGTTCTCTAAAGGTGTAGATTGCTCTGGGTGCTGGAGCCTGCCGAGAGGAGGAAGACGTTGAGTGTCTGTCTCTGTCTCTCTGGTGATTCTCTGTATGTTCACTGTGGATTCTGTGCGTCGGTGAGAAGGAAATGATCCCTCTATTTATAGTTTTGCAGGCTGGCTGCTCATGCGCGCATGTAGGATGCGCTGGTGTGTGGGGACGCCACGTGGGGATTGCTGATGGAGGCACGTAGGATGCGCCCTAATCGAGGGGTAGAATTCTTCATACTGCTGTTTGTGAGCCGGCACGTAGCAGAGGAGAAGATCTTTCTGTTGCTAAAATCTTGGATGAGTTGAGTCAAAGGATACGTGTCATCGACCCATGGCTCAGAGATCTCGGATTTGGTGGGGGGAAGTGATCTGGTGAGCTGCGCCTTGGATTGGACGCAGGAGGAGGCTGCGGCTCGTAACCTTTAGGAGCTACAAACCGTTCGGGCCGCATGGCTTTTGAGGCACATGCAGGCGACTTTCCTTCTGTCTTTTGGGATCAGAGAGCAGTCTGAGGCGCATGGCTTTTGAGGCGCATACAGATTTGGGCGCATGGCTGCAGAGGCGCATGCGGGTGGTTGAGTGGCCACGTGGCAGTAGCCGTCGGAATAAAGTCATGATGACGCTGACGCTGACGTTGCCGACGCTTCGTTTTCTGAAAAAGCTGTCAACTGTTCAGACTTTGGAAGGTGTGCTGCCAACTCTGTCAGTTCAGCATTTAATATTTCTGACATTCGATGGACAGCTGAGTGGGCGCGTCGATTGGCGTTCCACTCGGTATGGAGATATGTGGGGGCGTATCCTCTATGATGCGCCTGGTACTGAAGGGCGCATCTATGTGATGCGCCTGATGCCGAAGGGCGCGTCCGTGTGATGCGCTGTCTGACTGGCGCATCCGACATGTCTTTTAATGATGCGGCTGTTTCGCTCCTCGAGTGCTTTAAATAGCCGTTTGGCTGAATTCGAGGCGTCTGGTTCATCCATTTAATGCAAATTCATTGCACGGAATTCGGAGAGCCATCCACTTAGCGCGTGGGTTTGATCTGCCCGGCCTATAAATAGTGGCATGGAGGGAAGGTTTGCTTCTCGTTCCCTCACGTACTTCCGACAGGAACTTGGGTATTCGGGTGCATTCTGTTGACGAAGTGTTCCCGAGGGTGAAGATGAGACGCCATGTCGTTGTTGATGCACTTGAAGGTGACTGTTACATCCAAAAGATGGAGTCGAAGGCTTTTGAGGCAGGCGGAAGGTGCCTGTTGCATCCAAAGATAGGGATGCTCGGGCCTCGTCTCCGTTATTCCGGAAGAGTTGCAGATCGAAATTGCGGTGCTAGGCTCTTTCTTCCTTCAACTCTGGTTGTGTTGAAAGCTGTTCCTTTAGCCGTGGTTTCGATCACGGTCTTCCTTCGCCTTTGGAGGCTCTTTCGAAGCCTTCCCTGGCCATAGATTTGCGGTGCTCTTCTCTTCCTTGGTTCCAGCCAGAGGGTTAAATGCTTTGTTTAGTCGAAGCACTTATCAGGTGAGCCTGGCTGGAAGAGCGGCACATAACTGGGCTGCTGAAGGGATGCACATAACTGAGCTGGATGCACATAACTGAGCTGCTGAAGAGATGGTAGGATGCGCCTGGTTGGAGGCGCATGGTATCTGCTGCGCCTAACTGGCGGCGCATGGTGACTGCTGCGCCTATCTGGAGGCGCATGGTGGCCGATGGCTGTAGACTTAGGATCTTTCCTTTGTAGAAATTCTCTTTTGTACAACCTTTTCTAGACATGTAATAGACTTTTGTATATAAATAAAAAGTCCTTTTTCAAATGTCTATACTTAGTGACTTTGCTGTGAAGTATTCTGTCCGAGTTTTGGCGCATGTAGTGTCTGGCGCATGGGCTTTCTTGGTTGTGAAATTCCATGCTTCTACAAGTATTATGCCAAATCGATCGTCCTCGCTAAGGCATGATGCCGTACGAGTCTGGAATTGCACTCGTACATGGCAAGAACGTTATGTTTGATCGTTATATTGAAACACCAAGTTGAAACTTCACAAATCACATCAGAATTGAACACGCAGTTTAGGAATATAGAAATATGCTTTTCATTCATAGCTTGTAACGAAGTACAAGTCGTAATTTTATTGGATGCTGTTGCGGCTACATTTGATTGAAACATAAGAAATATACTCGACAAGCTGCTTGAACTAATACTTGCCGTTCCATACATTCGCCCTTTTATACATAAGCCTTTGATGAATTGGCTTCAAAATACTTCAAAAGGAAGAGCTTCAAAACGCCTCTCCAAACTTCAGCTTCAGTCTAGAGCTTCCGCAGCACTTGGGGAGTTGGGGGAGGGGGTTAGCACACTTGCTAAGTGGACGGGACGAACCCACTCATCTAAACCGACTCTGATTGTTAAGGTTGACGTGCTTTAGAGTTTTTTTTTCTATTTAGAACTAAATGAATTCAGTTCATATCGATAGCCATCTTTGAAGAAGTAAAGCATACAGTGAAACATAAAGATTTATCACAATTCTTACCACGGTCGTGCTCGTCCCTACATAAGAACAGAGATAATATTTACTACCTGCATAAGATAATAGGTAAGTATGCTACTATCTTATATGTGCGGTCACTGGTGTTACACACCACTTGGGACTATCTCAACGGCATGTCGGCCCGTCCAGTCTAGGTTGCAAGCCTGACTGACGATCCCGCAATGCATCAGTACCGAAGCACGATTATTCATTACCCTAGGTCGATTCGATAGCGATGCTCCGGATACCAATTCGAGAAAAATCAAACTTATGCACAAGCTGTCCATGATCATGTCAATGTGTGAACAGTTTAATATATGCAAACAGATTTATATAGCGCGGATAGTAATGAATGGTATTATCATTTCTCCCAACTCATACAACGAATTATTTTGCCCAAAGTCGTACTTCCGATTTAGCGTCCCGTAGGCACTAAATTGCCCGAGGCATCATAAGCTGCAATCGACGTTTCATATTATTTTGCAGCACGTGAAATAGTCTATCTTTTTATTAGAGATGCAAAACTAATATTTTCAGAGTAGATTACTCTAAATCGATACATTTTTCCTGAGTTCTTGATCTTAGTGGATTGGCATGCATTTAACTTAGCATCGTCGATTTGAATAAGTTCGAGGGAAAGGAATTTCGTTTGTGGGACCGAGTAGAAAAGAAGAGGCCAAACCACCCACCAAGTATTCGATCGTGCCGATAGTCGAAGCGTTTCGCAACGTTCAAGCTTTTGTTACTCGAGGTCCAGCAATGGCACCAACACTTAGTCAGAATTACTTCTTTAATCCTTCGTTTCGAAATTCGTAGAATGCATTCAGAAAACGACGTGAAAATACATTCATCAAAACCAAGTGGCAAAAGCTCCAAGAAAACCATACAACAGTCTGGTCCCGTCGAAGGAACTTTTATATAGAGCTCACTCGCTTAGACACAGTCTGCTGCATCTAGGACTTACTCCAACAGAAGTCGTTCCATTAATTGGATCGATTCTCATAACATTCGTCCAAATCGATTTGATCGTTGCCACAAGGTGTTATCGTTTACCAAGCTCAGCGATCGAGTGAGATGGCCATCTAAGTTTCCGAACGATCTGACTCGGCATAAGCATATTACGGAGTCCGCCGCCTATCGCAAGCGGGGCACTACAGCGTCGGGGATAGGGGGTGGTGCAGCAAGAGTTTAGGTAGGGTTAGGGTTTAGGTTTTGAGAGAATTTGAGAGATTTCTCTCCTCCTCTCTTTCGATTATGCGTATAGGTTGGTTAATATGTTGTCAGGTTTGTGGCCCCTTTGGGCTCGGGCTGCTGGGGGCTTTGCTGTTCCCGCAAGGGAACATGAAGGTTTCCCTTTTTTTATTTATTTTATTTTTATTTTTCTTTATCTATATATAACTCTCTTATATATATTATATATCCTTATATATACTATTTATATGTATAGTTACCCACAAATGACATGTATATACACAATACACATTATAAATGCATATTCACAGAAACATTTATATTCCCATATATTATTATAAATCTTCTTTGTATTTATATAATAAAAACATGTTTCTAACAAACTATTTCAATAAAAGATCAATGATCAGGTATAATTTAATAAATAAATAAATACTTCTAAAATATTGTTTCAATAAATAAACTGACCACAAAAAACAAATTACTTCTAAAATTTAGGGGGTTGTATTCCTACATGTATAGGGCAGAGAGATTTAAGTAAAATATATAATCTATAATCTTTTTAAATATAAAGAGAGAAAGGGATATGGTTATATATATATATATATATATTTTTTTTTTTTTTTTTTTTTTTTTATATATATATATATATATATATATATATATATATATATATATAATATAAACTTCTTTATAAATTATATCGATTTGTATATACTCATTAATTAGAAAATAGTACATAGGATAGTAGTATTCTAGGAAAAGCTTTCAATAACAAATATACCTTTAAATACAAGTGACATTTATTTTAAATTTAACAACTATTTATAAAATATAATTACTAGATCGTTAAAATAAACTATTATTACATATATACCATATATATCTATATGGACGTCTTTGGACATACCATATGACTACGTTGGCTTTGGTTTGGTTCGGGTCCAGTTTGACACAATCGAGTCTCCTAAAAGTCAATAATCTAATTAAAAAATAATTAAATCGTCTACAGGGTTTAAGTCACAACTTTGACTGGTTTTTCTAGTTATAACACACATATGGCTCGGCCTTCTCTACTATGGCTAATACACTAGTTAAAGCATGCAACTAACTATCCGTGCCATGATTCCTAATCATCTTGCACTTCAAAACTTAACCATGACTAATGCCTTCTATAATAATAATTACTTTAGAAAAATATTTATAAATTTCATAAATCCCTATTTCAGTCAAATAAATAATAAAATATATTTTCAAAATTTCGGGAAGAGGGATGAAAAATCTACCCACATAGAAATAAATTCGTCATCGAATTTAAGAATACTAGGATAGGCGGACTTGGTAGATTGGTGAAAGGTAGTAAGAATTTATGATAAGAAAATATTGATCAAATAGATGAAAAAAGGAAGAAAAAGTCTTGAAACTCTAAACGCCATAAAATGCTCCCAAAGTATTTTAATTTAAAATAAGTTTTGATAAAAGAAAATAATCATAAAACAAGGTATCGACAAAAAATTACCTTCAACCACAATAATAAAATAAAGTAAATGAATAAATAAATAAAATTCTAAAAATTCGGTAAGAGGGATTTAGGGTTAGGGATTTAAGGTTTTGTAGATTGTGGTGATTGGAAATTTGCGAGGAATAAAAGGACTCCCCCTCTTTATATAGGGATTAGGGATTCCCTAATTAGGAAAGGAATAAGATTAGAATAAATCTAGATCAAATCTTTCTATAAATCAATTCGAATAGAATATCTTAAAAATAATTAATTTAATCTATATATATTTCATAACAATAATAGTTTAAGATAATTTTTAGAACCAAGAAATAATCTATAAAATTAGATTTTCATGAATATAATATCATATTAATAATATATCTATAGATTCAAGTAGTCAAGACGATAATTAATAAATAAAAATTAACTCACATACATATTGAATCCAATAAATTCTAGATTAATTAAAATCAATCCATAATGATACTAGATATTATTAATAATATATAAGATATATTTAACCAGGTCTAAATTTAATACTTTTGTAAATAAAATAGTACCTTGAAATAATACTCAATGTTAAATAAATTTCATAATATAATTTTTGTAAATTCAAATCGTAAAACAAATGATACTATTAGACCAAATAATCCTAGAAGTACATTATAATAAATAAACTAGTAAATATATTTTTTGTAATTCCAAAATATATATCTTTGCTTTCTCAACCATAAAATATTTTTTTTTCAACAAAAAAATATCTATATAATAATTAAAATAAATAAAGTTTTATAACAAGAAAAATATTTAAAACTAAAATAAATGAAATTTCCAAAATAAAAAGGGAAGTAGATTTTGCAAATCTACCCACCTTAGAAAAATTTTGTCTTCGAAATTTCAAAGGATAGGAATAGGCACTAATAATCAAGAAAGTAATAAGATCCAAAATTTGATAAGCGTAACCACGGGTAGAATCAAATAAGGAAGGATGCGCTTTGAGAATATTCAAAATATTTGAGTCACGATTAAATTTTTATTTAAGGATGATCAAAGAATTTGGTTTAGGCATGATTAAAATATGACCAAATTATATGGTCAAGGATCTATTCAAGGTCAAATTATAAGCATGCTTTAAGGATAGAATCGAAGTAAGATTTGCTAAACTAGAAAAGTATTAGGCAGGAATAACTATTTGAGCAAAATTATTTAGGTACGATTGTAGAATCAAGATTTAGGTACGACGATGATTATAGTGAAATGGAATCAAATTCTAGAAAAGATGCAAATGGGCACAATCTATATATAGTCAAATAATATAGTCATGATCAAAATCGTTTAAAAATGATCACATCGTAGTCGTTTTAGCACGATCAAGTATCTAGGCACAATCATAGAATCATAATCTGGGTGCGATTATGAATCCAGTGGAATATGGAATTAAAATCTAGTAATAAGTTTTAAATGAGAAGGAATCAAATGACGACTCGACGAGTAGAAGATTAGAAAGAAAGATAAGGATGGAGAACTACAATCTTTATTTATAATGCGATAATAAAAAATAGGATATCAATTCTGTTTGGAGTGAGAGTGCAAGATTTTGCGGATCATGAAAAATCAATATGCATATCCCAATAAAGATATAGCCTCTATGGTATTCGAAAACCGTATGCATATCTAAAGTCGTTTCACCGAGAATTCATACCTCGCCAGTGTACATCCGACTGCAGTAAACTCTTAGGTTAATGACTCAAATATGATATTGTATCGAATATTCTATTAGCTCTACCAATATTAACATGCAACTCGAAGGTCAAAATAGGGTAACTAGAACATTATTTTAATAACATTCGATAACTTACACTTACTCGAATTTACTTCAACTTAGGGATTATGCCACGCCAGTGCGCTGCTGGTTGCAGTGAATCCGTAGTCTCGATAAATCAAATAAATGGCGACAGTGCACTTCTGTCTGGCCATTGTAAGTCCCATAAGAATTTCAAAGGAACTTCTAGAAATTCAGACAAGTCGATCATGGTAGAAAAAGAATGTAAGTATATGCCCTTGAAATAAAAGTATCAATTTTTGAAAATAAAATGATCGATTAGGTATAAATTTAAAAATCGAACGATCGATTAGAAAAATGATTGAACACAAGAGAAGTAAAAAAAATTAGTTCTATTTCTCTAATATTTAAGGATCAAGGAAGAACAAATATATGTCTTGAATCTCAACAAAAATTAACTCAGGATAAATATATGGATAATTGGATCGTATTAGGCTCAAAAGTCAATAAAATAAAATAGAATGTTGACTTTGAGAAAATAATTACTTATGGAAATAAATAAGTAATAAGGCATAGGCAGAAAAGTTAATTCAAACAAATTCCAAGGTGATCAAGATAGGAGAGGTGTAAGTATCTGTCTTCCAAGTATAAATATCAGTACTTGAAAAGAAAAATAATTGATTAGGAAGGATAATGATCGAAACCAAAATAAGTAAAAATCTTCTAATCCTTATTTCACAGATATTCACTATTCAATGATTGAGACAAAAATATTGAGTCAAAACTAACTCAAGATTAATATATAGATAATTGAGTGAGAAAAATAATTCCTTAGGTCGAAGGAAAAATATAAGTGATACAAACTTACGATATGACGATGTTTAGGAAAGGCACAAATGATCAAGATTATGAAGAAATGATCGAAGACAATATAAATATGAAATTTAATTTATAACTCTCTATATTCAAAGATTGAGGGGAAAGCACACACACACACACACACACACACACACACACACACACACACACACACACACACACATATATATTGGAAAAACTAACTCGGAATAAGTAAATATATGGATAATTGAGTTAGGTCCAAACTCAATAGATGGGAATAAATATACTCTTAGGGAAAACAAATGGAACGAACTAAGTAATACGAGCAACGATGATAATGTTTAGAGATGGCAGAAAAGATAATTTGAATAAATTATCAAGGTTAGGGGTTGAATTGTAGGAAGGCGTAAGTTACAGAATGAATGGTCTACCAACCTTGGATCCTATCGCCATATCAAAATGCATTAGTGTATCTATGGAAATCTCAAGTTATCTAAATTTAGTAATTCCTACCTAAACTGCATGGCCTATATAACAATCCTTAACTACCCATTAGTCAAGTGGAATAAAGGACTACTATTCCTAGTTATCCTCCTAATTCAATTCAATCCTAATTATGAATGAGCATTTTCTAGTCGTAGGCTCGCAGTAATACGACTAATATGGTACTACCACGAGTTCACTTAATTTGTAAAGACTGACCTGCATGAGCCACCAAAAAAACTTGTCATGATCTGTACCCGCTTTTCGGGATGCGAGTACGTACGCAAGCCAGCCTACGCCGCAGTATCGACGATAGAACGATGTCTAGACCACAATGCTCAAAAATCACAATAATTGCTCATTCACAAAAATTAAATTAGTTTATAATATTCACAGTTTTTACATTTGAAGAAAAATATAAACTCTTACAAATATTGAAAAAATACTAATACGTCTAATTAGTCTTCTATGGTTGGCCTCATCATATACCCATGTCTCCCTCAATGGTCCAACACATAGAGCAGCAGACGAATATCTGAAAAATATTGGTTTTTAGTCAGGAATGGAGCATGCACACATATGACAGGCTATATAGTGCCCTGCTCCTCGCGGTCCACTATGTAATATCCACGGCTTGCTGACTCGATCTTGAACTGAGTATTTAGGGAAACCATTGTCGATATCGATTGATCACGGATTAAATGTAATGAACATTTTCAATTGATGGATCGGCTTCTATTGAAATGAGTCTAATAGTTTTCATTCGATGTTTTCTTTCGCTACTTGGTTTTGATGAATGTGTTTTCGTGTTGGTTTTCGATGATTGGTTTTCATTGTTCGCTTTCATCGCATATCGCATTCATTCTGAATCTTGGGAGAAAGAGATCAAAGTATGCTAATCAAATGTTAGTACCAATGCTGGAGGATGCATAGACATACACAGAGCGTGAATAACACGTTAAGTCCCTCCTTCTCTCAACTAAGATTTATCTTAGTGAGTTGTTCTAACCGGGCTTACATTTATTTGTACGTCCTAATATAAATAATCTCTAGTCCACTATGTTATCTCGTTCCTATGATCAATGATATCACAATAACAAAAGATAAGTGAAAATAAATGAACCGAATTGAATGCTTGTTCAAGTGCTGCTAAACATCTGTTTCAAATGAGTGATCATATGCTCTATTGCTAGTATGCTATAAAAGTGTAGACATGTGCAGACGGACTTGTACATGTTGAGAGGAATAAGAAGTAAGGCATAAATAAACGTGTCATATATCTGTTAAGATGTGAAATGAACGCGTCCTGGCCCGTAAATAAAATCTGATACATCTGATAGAACTGCTAGAGCATGCATTGGTCTCGAACAACTTATGCACAAGGTAAAATCTGTCTCTCGGGTGGTATCTGGGGGCGCCTGAAACCACTCGGCCTAGGAGAGATTAAGAGCACCCCGATATAAAAGAGACCTCATGTTAAAAGGGTAGCCGACATCTGAGTCCTTAGCGATGAGCTGAACCAAAGAGTCACAACGGCTAATCACAAAAAATGACCCCGTAGACCATCATGTAGATAGGCCACATGCATGACCCAAATTATGAACTTCAATATCTGCAAGAATGAAACATGAGTTATTCGTTATGCAAATTGTGCTAACATGTCTTGTGCAGGGATGGCTGTCGGCGATGAGTAAGAATGTTATGAAATGTTCTACTGTCATGTTTCTTATGAATTGTTAAAAAGAACCTAGACAAGTAGTAAGATCACTAGTAAATATGTAGCTTCACATGTTGACATAGTACAGATATTTGTGAGTTTCGGTGAAAAGCCGCTTGCCAGTGCATGAAGTGTGCTGACCCACGTTGTGGGCATCCTTTTTCAGAAAACAATGAGACAAGGGGATTTCAAATGAGGCACTAAAGCTCGTTCATCCCAGTAGAGCTTGTGGATCGCCTCGTAGCTATTTTCTATTTCCAGTCAAGTTGCAAACTTTTCCCTCGAAGGTGTTTTTATATTTTGAGCATATAATAAAGGGATATGATGTATGGACATTGCTGCTATTTATAAAAAAGAGTTTTAAAGAGAATTATGTAACCAAGATAAGGCACTCTGAGTTTGCAAAGGTTGTACTTGTATTCCTATCAAGTTTATCAATAAAAGAAGTATTTTCATTTCAAATCTCTATCCTATATTTGGTTTTCTGTAATTAAATATGCTGTGTGCGTGTGTTTTGCTTTGTCTAGTTATTTTGTGCAAGTACTGGCCTTGTATAAGCGCAACTTTGGCTTGCACGGTATCACGCCTTAGCGAGGATGAACGATCCTGCAGGGATCAAAGTGAGGACGAACGACCCTAGCGGGATCGAAGCGTGGCAAAGTGGTACCAGAGCACGATTTTACGTCCTTGGCCTCTTGCAAATATCGTTTTCGAAAAAGTATATAAAGTATTTTGATGGCTTTAAAAAAGGTCCCAATTTTGAGTTATAAAAAACTAATGCCCCATACAATAAGTCCATAATATTTTATGAGAGTGACAGAAGTTATACTCTTTTGTAGAGAAATAGATCCTCCTTGACCATCTGGCTCGACCGATCCGATAGAGCGGATTATGACCATGATGGAACTACAGAGACAGGATGCCGAGGAGCGTAGCCAAATGCAACTGGCCCAAATGAAGGTTCAACAGAAATAACTGGATGCCTTGACCCAACTCGTAACTTTGCTAGCAGGAAATCGAGACACACTGTAGCGACCAACTCAACAGCCACTCCCAAAATTGAGCCAATGGATGGTGATGAACCCCAGCTGGTGCGTAGGCACTCTTCCTTTAAGCCAAAGGACTTCTTTGATGTGAAACTTCCAGAATTTGAGGGCAGAACATCACCAGATAAGGTGGTGGACTGGATCGATAAAATGGAGAGTCTGTTCATATTCGTAGGAGTTTCGAGTAGCAAGAAGGTATTATGTGCCGCTTTGCTACTACGGTTGTGGGCAAAAGACTGTGGAAAGCGAAAAAGCCGACACTGCTCGCAACGGCTAGGGATGGGAAGATTTCATGGACCTCGTTCAAGAAGGCATTTTTGGATCAATATCTGCCGCCAGCCATGAGTAAGAAGATAGAGAATGACTTCATATCCCTGACACAAGAAAACATGTCCATGGAGGACTATGAATCAGAATTTGCCAAGCTAGCAAATTTTGCTGCTATTATGTTACCAACGGAGCAGGCTCGCATAGATCGGTTCTTTGAAGGTCTGAATAACGACATTCAGTTGAGCGTGTTAAACCGAGAATGTGAATCGTACTTCCAGGCCTTTGAGGCAGCGCTGTAGGTGGAATAATTCAGCCTGAAGAAAGTGTCAGCAAAGATTCAGTATGGTCGCAATCAGCCTGCTAAGAGACACCACGATGGTAAGAAAAAGACCGATAGGGAACCACGAAATAAAATAATCTATACCCACTGCGGTCGACGAGGACACGTGAATGAAGACCGTCGCTATGCGAAAGGTTTAGAATGCAGTTACTGTAGAAAGCATGGACACACCAAGGAAGTTTGTTGTGTCTCCAATAAAGCTTGTTTCAGTTGTGGCCAATAGGATCACGCCGTCAGAAATTGTCCGAAGAGAAACCGAAACGATACTGAAGAGCGTGGGCCGCTGAGAGACCCACCATCGATTCGAAATAATCTGCACAATCAGCAGTTGCGGAATGCTACGAATGCTACCACTCGCGTCTTTAATCTCTCCACCTTACTTGATACAGATGGCAATTCTAGTGGAGGTGAGTTTATATCTTAAGTTTTGAGGACAAAACTTTTTCTCAGTAGATTATTATGTAGTGTCCCGCTCCTCGAGGTCCACTATGTAATACCCATGACTTGCTGACTCAATCTTGAACTGAGTATTTGGGGAAAACCATTGCCTGTATCGATTGATCACGGATGAAATGCAATGAACATTTCCAACTGATGGATCGGCTTCTATTAAAATGAGTCCAATAGTTTTCGTTGGATGTTTTCTTTCACTGTTTGGTTTTGATGAATGCATTTTCGTGTTGGTTTTCGATGATTGATTTTCATTGTTCGCTTTCATTGCATATCGCATTTATTTCGAATCTTGAGAGAAAGAGACCGAAGTATGCTAATCGAATGTTGGTGCCAATACAGAAGGACGCATAGACATGCACAGAGTGTGAACAGCACGTGAAGTCCCTCCTTCTCTCAACTAAGATTCATCTTAGTGAGTTGCTCTAACCGGACTTGCATTTATTTGTACGCCCTAATAAAAATGATCTCTAGTCCACTCTGTTGCCTCGTTCCTATGATAAACAATACCACAATAACAAAAGATAATAAAAGATAAATAAATTGAATTGAATGCTTGTTCAAGTGCTGCTAAACATCTGTTTCAAATGAATGATCATGTGCTTTATTGCTAGTATATTATAAAAGTGTAGAGATGTACAGACGGACTTGTACATGTTGAAAGGAATAAGAAGTAAGGCATGAAATGAACGTGTCATATATCTGTTAAAACAAATGAACACGTCCTGGCCCGTAAACAAAATCTGATATATCTGGTAGAACTGCTAGAGCATGCATTGGTCTCGGACAACTTGTGCACAAGGTAAAATCTATCTCTCGAGTGGCATCTGGGGACACCTGGAACCACTCGACCTAGGAGAGATTAAGAGCACCCTGAGGTAAAAGAGACCTCATGTTAAAAGGGTAGCCGACGTCTGAGTCCTTAGCAACAATAAAACCAAAGAGTCACAGCGGCTAATCACGGAAAATGACCCCATAGACCATCATGTAGATAGGCCACATGCATGACCCAAATTATGAACTTCAATATCTACAAGAATGAAACATGATTTATTCGTTATGTAAATTGTGCTAACATATCTTGTGCAGGGATGGCTGTCGGCGATGGGTAAGAATATTATGAAATGTTCTACTATCATGTTTCTTATGAATTGTTAAAAAGAACCTAGACAAGTAGTAAGATCACTAGTAAATATGTAGTTTCACATGTTGACTTAGTACAGATATTTGTGAGTTTCGACAAAAAATTGTTCGCCAGTACATGATGTGTGCTGACCCACGTTGTGGGCATCCTTTTTCAGAAAATAAGAAGACAGGGGGATTTCAAGTGAGACACTAAAGCTCGTCCAGCCCAGTAGAGCTTGTGGATCGCCTCGTAGCTATTTTCCATTTCCATTCAAGTTGTAAGCTTTTTTCCTTGAAGATTTTTTTATATTTTGAGCATGTAATAAAGGGATATGATGTATGGACATTGCGGCTATTTATAAAAGAGAGTTTTAAAGAGAATTTTGTAGCCAATATAAGGCACTCTGAGTTTGCAAAGGTTGTACTTGTATTCCTATCAAGTTTATCAATAAAAAAAGTATTTTCATTTCAAATCTCTGTCCCACATTTGGTTTTCTGTAATTAAATATACTGTGTACGTGTGTTTTGCTTTGTCTAGTTGTTTTGTACAGGTACTGACCTTGTGCAAGCACAACTTAGGCTTGTACAGCATCACGCCTTAGCGAGGACGAACGATCCAGCAGAGATTAAAGCGAGGACGAACGACCCTAGCGGGATCGGGGCGTGACAGGCTATTCGAAACATAATAGAATTTGCAATACATGAAAATAGCATATGTAAAATGAAACTAGGTAGTAAAATGATATCATGACATATCTAGAATAAAACAGGTACTCTAAAACAGGATATACCAACTAGAAGAAAAATATGTAAATGGCGTGACATGGCAAGTGGTGAAGAAAACAAGAAAAATTAAATAAATGACAACTATCTATATGTTTTGAAATATCGTATTCGACATGTGAACGACTAAGGGGTAAATCCGGCACCCCGTACGTGTCGTGTGCTGCTGCTTTTCTCTACGAAAGACAATGGGGATAGAAAGGTTAGTTCACATGTCTACTAAGATATTTCTCCGACCGACTAGTACTGATGGATTCGAACAAGTCACAAACACGATAAGCATATGAATGATAATCAAGAAATATAATATGTAGAGATCCATGATACTAACATGTGTAACAAGCATGTCAACAAGCAAGAGAAGCATATGTATAATATGTAATGAAAAAACTATTAAAAATTGAAAACAATCAGTATATGTACTTGTCTGGGGTCCTTTGCTGGTAAAATCGATAATACCAAACCACTGAGTGAGCCATAAAAGTCAAACTCGCACATCAGTCTCTGGATGCTGAAACAGACATCACCAATGTGTTTAGTATAAAAAAATGTCTAAAAGTGCATACCTAAAACTCCAATTCAGGACACAGGGGCAAAATCATAATTTTTGGTCAGAACGATGTCCGCTGTTGGATCCGCTTTGTACCGAAAAGCGTGCTAGTATCTACGATCTCTAGAGTCATCAAACTATATATCTACGGGTCCGGTTTGACGATACGAATCCAATCGTATGTCAAAATTTGGATTCCGGTAGGTCGTGCTCAAATTCATCCGTTGGATCGGGTCGCGGGCCCGTCAAAATAGTGTTCTGGTCGACCTTATCAGAATCGGACCAAACTTGGCGTACATGACCAAAAAAATGACATGGTCTTGTTGGCGTAAGTTTTGTCTCGAGATGATGAACATGCACAAAGTTATGGACTAGTTTGCAAAGGGGCCGATACGGGATATCTCGACGGATACGCCTCGATTTCATCGCGCACACACAATGAAATCGAGTTCCGTCGAATCCCACACGTCGACAACATCGATACACATTTTTCGATACTCATGGGTTGCGACCACGTCCCCCAGTTTGTCGGGGCGCACGCCGTATCGGTGAAATTCCTAAAATTCTTAATGTTTTAAACGCTATTTTTATCGATTTTGAGAAACTGATATCTCTGTACCTAATTAATAAAATTCGAAACTACAAAATAGGTTCTAAAGTACTATATGTCATCCAAAAGGCCCTTTAATTAGTTTTTTTAACTTTCGATGGATTGGCGATGAATCGCCTTCCAACAGGGGTGTTTGGACTGATTTATGTCCTATTTTTGAACATGTTTTTGTCCATGTTCGCATCGATTTCTCATAGTGTTTTACTCTATTTTAACTAAAATTAATTGATGGGATTATGAGACATACAGGTTGTCAACATACCAGAAAAGACGGTTCGTGAAACGATCGATCGGTGAGGGAGATGTGCTGCCACGAAGTTGCCTTCGTGCAGGCTACAACTGATGATGTTACTCTCTGTGCTGCAGCCAGTTTGGTGCTTCGGCTGCTGCCGTCGGCTGATGGCCACCTTGGCGGTGCACGCGGTGGCGGGGAGGTGCACTGGGGATAGGGGTGGTGCGACAAGAGTTTAGGTAGGGTTAGGGTTTAGGTTTTGAGAGAATTTGAGAGATTTCTCTCCTCCTCTCTCTCGGTTATGCATATAGGTCGGTTAATATGATGTCGGGTTTGTGGCCCCTTTGGGCTCGGACTGCTGGGGGCTTTGCTGTTCCCGCAAGGGAACAGGAAGGTTTCCCTTTTTTTTCTTTTTCTTTTTTTTTCTTTTTCTTTATCCATATATAACTCTCTTATATATATTATATATCATTATATATACATATTTATATGTATAGTTACCCACAATAGACATGTATATACACAATACACAATACACATTGTAAATACATATTCACTGAAACATTTATATTCCTATATATTATTATAAATCTTCTTTGTATTTATATAATAAAAACTTGTTTCTAACAAACTATTTCAATAAAAGATCAATGACCAGGTATAATTTAATAAATAAATAAATACTTCTAAAATATTGTTTCAATAAATAAACTGACCACATAAAAAAGTTTAATATAATAACTACTAAAATTTAGGGAGTTGTATTCCTACATGTATAGGGCAGAGAGATTTAAGGAAACTATATAATCTATAATCTTTTTAAATATAAAGAGAGAGGGATATGGTTATGTATATTTACCATATATATATATATATATATATATATATATATATATATATATATATATATATATATATATATATATATATATATATATATATTAGTCATAACCCGTGCCCATAGGGCATGGTTCATTTAAGGTATTCCCCCTTAAAATCTTGGACCCCCAATTTTAAACGAACAATAATAATTATGAGGCCCCCATCAAAATATTAAATCCCAACCACTGCTGGATATGAATTTTCTTTGGATTCCCCATAAAACCCCACTCTCAATAATGCTCATCCACAACTATTATGAGTGCAAACCCCACTCTTTGGATTCCCTATAAAACCCCACTCTCAATAATGCTCATTCCCCATAAAACCCCACTCTCAATAATGCTCATCCACAACCATTATGAGTGCAAACCCCACTATTTGGATTCCCCATAAAATCCCATAACCGTTGATTCACCAAGATTAAATTCCAACAACTCTTTATCTTGGCACAGTCAGCCCTAGGATTCAAAAACCTTTGTGTTTTGTATAATAGATATAAACTTCTTTATAAAATATATTGATTTGTATATACTCATTAATTAGAAAATAGTATATTGGATAGTAGTATTCTAGGAAAAGCTTTCCATAGCAAATATAACTTTAAATACAAGTGACATTTTTTTTATATTTAACAATTATTTATAAAATATAATTACTAGATCATTAAAATGAACTATCATTACATATATACCATATACATCTATATGGATATCTTTGGACATACCACATGACTACGAGGGCTTGGGTTTGTTTCGGGTCCAGTTTGACTAATTTGGCATAATCGGATCTCCTAAAAGTTAATAATCTAATTAATAAATAATTAAATCGTCTACAGGGGTTAAGTCACAACTTTTTCTGGTTTTCCTAGTTAGAACACACATATGGCTCGGTCTTCCCTACTATGGCTAATACACTAGTCAAAGCACACAACTAACTATCCATGCCATGATTCTTAGTCATCTTGCACTTCAAAACTTAACCATGACTAAGGCATTCTATAATAATAATCACTTTAGAAAAATATTTGTAAATCCCATAAATTCCTATTTAAGTCAAATAAATAATAAAGTATATTTTCAAAATTTCAGGAAGAAGGGTTACATAAGGTTTAATTGGAAATGGTATATAAGGAAGCTATAGGTCCATACTAAAATATTTACTATATAAAATATAAAAGCCCATTATTAGAAGTCCATAACTCAAAATAGTGCAAAATATTGGCTAGGGCCCAAACATTATTTTATAATTTAACATTTAGGCCCGAGGCCCAAAATGCTTTAGATAAATATATAAAATAATGGAAACCAATTTAAGGCTAAAATCCTTGATTTCGTCAAGTATAACTTTTAGGTAGAGAACCATATTTAAAATATAAAAATAATTTAATGATATTTTTAGGGGTCGACGCCTAAGTTGAAATTAATATAATATTTGTCATAAATATAACCTTTAGAAAATTATTTCATATGAATTTACATATTATTAAATAATAACAAAGATCCTATTAGTACTACTAGTGGAAGGATATAATGTAAACATATAATATTGTTGTTATTTATACCTAAGAATGAAAGTCTGTCACAAACACTGATTGTAATGAATAAATAACTTAATAATAATAATAAATAATAATCAAAGGAATCATTACTCTTCCATTTAAACACTTGATCATGGTTTGCATTGAAAAGAGAAAAAAGATGAGAGAGGTGATAGAAAGTTCTGAAGAAAGAAGGAGAATGCTCCTCTCTCTCCTGCGAAGAAGAGAGAGAGAGAGAGAGAAATGACGAAAGAGGAAGAAGGGTTTGAGAACTTACCTGCGTTGGTTTGCGCCGAAGACGAAGCTCGACTACGCAACAGAGCGACGGAGGAACAGTCGAAAGTGTCTCGACGGAGGAAAGAAGACTGGAGGTCGCTCGGGTCAGGCACCGACGGTCTGCGGGCACGGCGACAGCGGCGGGTAGGGCTGGAAGGAGGAGGGGTTCCACTCGGGGCGCGGCCCAGTGCGACGTCGCGCTCGCCCGCTGCTCTCAAGCTCGAGCGGTGGCCGGGGGTGAAGGCTCGTGGCCGGTCATGGTGATGTTGGTTTTGAGGACGACGGAGGTGACGGGGAGTTGTCGAACGGCGAGGTTAGTTAGGTTTTGGCTATTTGATTTGTTGTGGTGGAGGATTTTTGGTGGTTGCACTGGGGTTGTGGCGGTGGAAGTTGGGGATCGGGGCGGAGTTGGTGGTGTAGAGGCGGTCAGTCGGTGGTCGTGGATGGAACGGCGGGAGGCCATGGAAGCTTTGCGAGAGCAGGGGTTGCAGTGGTGTATGTTAGTCCCGGGGCTTGACCAAAGATGGTATACTCGATGTCGAGATCAGAGGTTCAATAAACGTTCACCTTCTGATATTTCTTGAGATCCAAGAGGAACACTATAATATGAATCTGATTACAAAAGCAAAAATAATCAGAAAATAAATCTCATGTTCTTCCTCGCAATCGCAGTTGCTGACGGACAGAACTGAGTTTAGAAAAATAAATCTCATATTCTTCCTCGCAATCGCAGTTGCTGACGGACAGAACTGAGTTACAACTCAGATGAAGGAGAAGAAAGAAGAAGAGGAAAGGTTCTTGCTGGGGTGATTAAGATCATCGTTGCTCAAAGCAAGATTCGCCCCACCACGATCTGCTTCCAGGAACCAGCAAGTTCACGAAGAACTTCTGGAACGCTCGTAAGTCAATATTTCAGGCTTGAACGGGCTTCCTGGACTTTACAGACTCCCTTAACTCTCTTCTTGGTGCATCTTTCAAAGGAGGCCAAGGGGCTCTATTTATATAGTGGAGTTAAGATTTTACCTCTTTTTCTATCCGATGTGGGACTAAAATACCAATACTCAAAAATAGAGTTTGATATTTTAGATCATCCCACAATCAGCATAGAAGTGTGCCAGTCCACGCCTACCCCCCCCCCCCGAACACTCCCGTGCATGCACGAGACATCCTGGAGTCCGTGTCCGAGTCCGAGTCCGCACAACAAAAATCAACTTCCATCTTTGTTGGAATTAATCATTTTTCCTTCTAGAAAAATACTCCCATATGACACACAATTGTGGCCCACCACACCTCATGTGTACACCTCAATATAAGCAATGCATTATATTGAGATACTCACCATTTGGTGTAGCCGATGTGGGACTATCTTTTCTAGTCCAAAGGCAAAAACACCAACAATCTCCCACATATCTCAATATATTCGGTTGAGCATTCCCCACAGTTATTGTCCATCATGCATTAGGAGAGATGTCGCTACGACTTGAATCTTCTCGCATAGGTTAAATAACAGCATGATACAAGAATGGACTAAGCCTTGAATTCTGCACCATAACTGTAATTATTTCTACTCACATAATGACATCAACTGTGCTTCTGGCTGCACATTGAAGGCCTTGTGCCAGCCTGGTTTCAGTGTATAATTTTTTGGGTATCTACAAGTTTACCCTCAAGACGGCCTGATATCTATGTCCATACACTATATGTGAGTTCTTTATAAAGAGTCATGGCATGAAGCATTGCGCTTCTTTGCGGTGCTACGCCGCTATGACATGGCTTAAAGCCGAGGCTTTATCCCACCTGGGTACCTCATCATAGTGTCATACTACTGTAGCATGAGGTCACAAGCCTCTTTGTAGTGCCAAGATACCCAGCATGAAGCCTTGCACTTCCGTGCAGTGTTACGCCGCTATGACATGGCTCGCGAAGCCGAGGCTTTACCCTACCTGGTACCTCTTTGTGGTGTCATGCCACTGTAACATGGGGACATCGTCCCCTTTGTAGTGTTGTCTACCTCTCTTTATTACGATTATCATACAGCTTTAGGCTATCTGCCTATTTGCGGTGCTACTTCCGCTGTGACTTGGCTCACAAAGTCGAGGCATTACCCCTAACCGGGAACCTCATGGTGGAGTCACCCCACTATAGCATGGAGTTACACTCCTTGTAGTGCTGCGCTACCATGCTTCCTGTAAAGCACTCTAGGCATTCACTCTGCCTGAGAACTCATTAAGGCATTTAAACCAACCTTCCTACAGGATCCGTTTTTCGCAGAAAACAATAGTAGACAACAGTAGTTGTAGGTCCGTAACCTCTCCATGTCACAGAGGACAAGTACCCACCGTTTCTAATATTCTTCTGGTTAATAGTCCTCCCTTGAACCAAAAGCTAAATGCCTAGTAGATTTCTCTTTGAACTAATAGCATAAAACTTTATGGTAGGAATGTAATAACACAATATCAGAATGCCTTCAAGCCCATTTCACAAGCTGTGTCATCGACCAGCTGGCGCTTGAGGTCCTTGGTGAACGGATCTGCCAGGTTCTCCTGACTCTGAGCATTAATCACTGCAATAACACTCCTCTTGATGAGATCGTGTACTGCCCTGTGCTTCAACCACACAGTCCTCTTCTTCCCATTGAAGAGGTCATTTGATGCCACTGCCGCAGTCGCCTGGTTGTCGCAGTATATCGGTATCCCCGGTATTTGTGCTCTAACTACTGGAAGATCATACATGAGCTCCCGAAGCCATTCTGCTTCCTCCGCTGCGATATCAAGTGCAAAGAACTAAGATTCCATGGATGACCGCGAGAGCATAGTTTGCTTCTTCGATTTCCACGATATAGCAGCTCCATCCATTGTGAAAAATGTATCCACCTGTGGACCTCTCGCTCTCCACTTCTGAGTACCAGCTGGCATCACTGAAGCCTTCCACTACTGACGGATCTTCGCTGTAGTGTAGTGCATATGTCTGAGTTTTTTTTTTGAGATATCTCATAAACCGTTTCACAGCTTTCCAGTGCTCAATGCCTGGGTTGCTCGTGAAACGACTCAGCATTTCCACGATGAAAGCTATGTCAGGCCTTATGGCAGTAGTAGCATACATCAAACTTCTGATTATGCTTGCATACTCCAGCTGCCTGACGCTTTTTTTTGAATTAGGCTTCAGCTTCAGATCACACCTGTACGGTGTATCGATCCCTGAAAGATCCTGATACCCGTAACGAGTGATCATCTTCTCAACATAATGAGACTGTGACAGCGCTAGTCCAGTGTCTGTCCGGATGATATTGAGTCCCAAGATAACATCAGCATCCCCCAAGTCCTTCATATTGAACTTCGTCGAGAGGAACTTCTTTGTCTCCGTGACATAGCTTATATCCGTACCTAGGATTAGCATGTCATCCACGTATAGACAAGCGATGACTCCTCTTCCGTCAGCAAATTTCGTATTGACACACTTGTCTTTTTACTGACCCTGTAGACATTTGACCATATAACTTTGTCAAACTTCTCATGCCATATTTTGGGAACTTGCTTTAAATCGTACAGAGATTTCACCAACTTGCAGACTTTGTCTTCAAGACCTTTGACGACAAACCCTTCTGGCTGTTGCATGCAGACCTCTTCGGTCAGCTCTCCATTTAGGAATGTCGTTTTCACATCCATCTGATGTATCACTATCTTATGTATCACTGCGAGAGCAATCAATATTCTGATGGTGGTCATCCGAGCTACTGGAGCATACGTATCAAAGTAGTTGATCCCCTGCTTCTGGAAAAACTCCTTTGCCAGTAGCCTGGCCTTGAACTTGTTAATGGTTCCATCAGCTTTCATCTTCTTCTTGAAGATCCACTTGCATCCGATAGATTTTGCTCCTTCAGAAAGATCAACCAACACCCAAGTGTTAATTGAGGTGATGGAATCAATTTCATTATCAATCGCCTCCTTCCAGAAAATCGCATCTCTGGTCTTCATCGCCTCATCATAGGTAAGCGGATCTGCTTCCACATAATAGGTGACAAAGTCATTTCCGAAGTCTTTCGGCCTCCTCACATGCTTCGCTGACGGCTCAGCGAGTTCTGGTTCAGCCGTTGTTTCAACAACAACAACTTCATCTTGGACAACTGGCTCATTGAAGATCTCAGTCTCCTTTGTACCTTCATCATTCTCCGGAATATCCGTTAGAACAATATTCTTGTGCCTTGCAATCTTGTCTTCAAAATATTCAGCATCGCGAGATTCGATGATATGATTTGACTCAATATCAAAAAAATTTCGAGCAACACTCTTCTCGACATACCCTAAGAAGATCGTCTTCGTAGTCCTTATCCCCAGCTTCTGAATCTTCAGATCTGGGAGCTTCACATAAGCCAGACACCCCCACACTCGAATGAAATTCAAGTTAGGTCTGACTTAGAACCAGAGTTCATGAGGAGCTACGTCCGAAGTTGCATACGGCACTCTAAAAAGTGGCCGTCAATGCAGCTTCTCCCCAGTAGCATTTAGGAAGACCCGCAGTTAGCAGCATTGAGTTCATCATTGCTGTCACCATTCTGTTCTTTTTCTCCGCTACTCCGTTAGATTGAGGAGATACGGAGCAATAGTCTCATTGATGATTCCATATTCTTTGCAGAACGATGCAAATTCATGAGACCTATACTCTAAATCTCGATTACTTCTGAGTAGTTATAGATTGGTTTAACGTTCAGCTTCAGCCCTGAAGTCTCTGAACTACTCGAATGATGCATCCTTCTACTTGAGAAGTCATGCGAACGTGCACTTCGAGAAACACTTCGATCTGTCCTCTGTGGAGAATTGATAAAAGTCACAGATATCTGAGTGTACTAACTCCAGATGATCAGTACTTTAGTTCAATCGTCTGAGCAGCTTTCCAACAGTCTTGTGTCTGCACAGACCTTAAAATCCTCTACCTTCTTATCCCCATATTCTGAAGATAAGGTCCTGGTATGACAGCTTGAGTCTGCTTCTATCATAGAAAAAACTCTCAGTCCATTCAATAAAGTAACTTCATCGCCATCAGCAGAAGTTCGAACATCCCTTCAGCACCGAACATCTTTTCGAAGCATATTCCTCGCCAAGAAATTACCATCTGGCTAGTACGAATGTCCATCTTTCAAGTCTGTATCAGATAACAGACTTCCTGAGATCGGATCTCTGGTACGTGTAACACGCATTCAAGTATCCTTGTCGGTGGTTCATAACCACTATTTCGATCTTCAGATATTCTGCTAGGTACATGTTCACCATCGAGACCTTCGTCATAACACGGCTCGTCCTTGGTGAACAGCTCCTTCGAGAGCACACATGGTCAGATGCACTAGTGTCAGACCACTAGTCAGCTACCACGATAGATAACTCAACCTGTGCAACAATAGCAACCAAGTTAAGTAATCAAAATAATCAAGTTTAGCCATACTTGCTATTTTGGTTTAGGCTTAAATTTGCATTCACGCTTGTAGTAGCCCTTCTTGCCACAGTTGAAGCAAGTCACGAGGGACTTGGACTTCTGTTGCTTGAACGAAGGACCGTTCACTTTCAGATTAGTGGAGTCCTTCTTTTTGTGATGAGAAGCCACTTGCTTCCCCTTGAACTCTCTTTCTTGCACCAAGTTGGCCTTAGCCAGTTGTTTGAACAGAGAGTCCATCTTCTGTTGAGATCGTATTTCGTCCTCAACGTGGATCTCTTGTAGAAGATCTTCCAAGCTAATGTACAGCTTCTTCCGTTGCATTCTAGCATAGAAGTTGCTCCAACCAGCAAGAAGTTTTGAGACTATCCCTCCAACGACAAACTTGTCGACGAGGGACATCTTCTCGTCATCTAACTTCTGGCACAACTTCAGGAATTCCTTTACTTGAGGTAGCATCGCCATCTCGTCTTCGAAGAGCCACTTGTGGTACTTCTCGACGATAAAAATTTTGGACATGTTCTCATCATCTTCATATAGCTTGCCCAAAGAATCCCAGATCTCTTTGGCCTTCACCTTCTTGGAATATGACTCTGCCAGAGAGTCTTCCATAGAATTGAGAATCAGCAGTTTACAGATACTATTTTCTCTCTTCTATTTGCTCTACTTGACGAGTGCAGCAGCAATAGCATCGGCACTTCCTTCTTCTGGAATTATCGGTTCATCCTCAATCAACACATGGTCTACGTCCACAAGTTGAAGATTAAGGGTGACCTTCCTCTTCCAGATTTGGAAATATTTTCTGTCGAATTTCTTCAACTTTTTAAAGCTGGTATCGATGAGAGAAGCACGAGAGTTCTCCATCTACAAGGATCTTGCTTTGAGATTGTTAGTCCCGGGGCTTGACCAAAGATGGTAGACTCGATGTCGAGATCAGAGGTTCAACAAACGTTCACCTTCTGATATTTTTCGAGATCCGAGAGGAACACTATAATATGAATCTGATTACAAAAGCAACAATAATCAGAAAATAAATCTCACGTTCTTTCTCGCAATTGCAGTTGCTGACGGACATAACTGAGTTCAAAAAAATAAATCTCACGTTCTTCCTCGCAATCGCAGTTACTGACGGACAGAACTGAGTTCAAAAAAATAAATCTCACATTCTTCCTCGCAATCGCAGTTGCTGACGGACAGAACTGAGTTACAACTCAGATGAATGAGAAGAAAGAAGAAGAGGAAAGGTTCTTGCTGGGGTGATTAAGATCACCGTTGCTCAAAGCAAGATTCGCCCACCACGATCTGCTTCCAGGAACCAGCAAGTTCACGAAGAACTTCTGGAATGCTCGTAAGTCAATATTTGAGACTTGAACGGGCTTCCTGGACTTTACGGACTCCCTTAACTCTCTTCTTGGTGCATCTTTCAAAGGAGGCCAAGGGGCTCTATTTATAGAGTGGAGTTGAGACTTCACCTCTTCTCCTATCCGATGTGGGACTAAAATACCAATACTCAAAAATAGAGTTTGATATTTTAGATCATCCCACAATCAGCATAGAAGTGTGCCAGTCCACGCCTACCCCCCGAACACTCCCGTGCATGCACGAGACATCCTGGAGTCCGAGTCCGAGTCCGCACAACAAAATCAACTTCCATCTTTGTTGGAATTAATCATTTTTCCTTCTAGGAAAATACTCCCACATGACACACACTTGCGGCCCACCACACCTCATGTGCACACCTCAACACAAGCAATGCATTATATTGAGATACTCACCATTTGGTGTAGCTGATGTGGGACTATCTTTTCTAGTCCAAAGGCAAAAACACCAACAGTGTATGGTCTGCGACGAGATGGAGGGCCACCGGAGACCGGCCAGGGACTGGTGGGAGAGGGCAGGAGGTCGTGGTCGATGGCCGTGGTGGTGGCGATGGTAGCCATAGTGGTTATGGCGATGGTGATCGGAGGAGGGCAGATAGGGTTTGGGTTTGGTTGGGGATTTGTGTCGATGTGTCCGGAATTGTCGGACACAAGAGAGAGAAATGTACATAAAAAATAATGGAATAAGAATTTGGTAGGCACGAACATGATGCACGACATAACAGTTGGATGCGTGGTGATAATGGTTGTAGGATGGTTTTGTGGCTAGTAGAATATGGTTTTCATTCGGAAAAAACAAAGGAGAAAGGGTCCTCCTTAAAAAGGAGTTAGAACTTCTAATCCGATAAGGATTATTAGTCCATAGAGATAAATTCTTCTTTTAATTTAAAAATCAAATACAATTTTAAATTAAAACTAATCTAATCAAATTATATAAATGATTACAACTAATAATTTCAGCTAGTATTCAACATCATCAACTAATTTAAATCATACAATTAAATCTCTTTCAATTAAAAGATCAACATAATAGATTTAGAATAATATTTAATATTTATCAAGGTAATTTAAATCATATATAAACTTAAATAAATCGAATAACTAATTATCATGATAATTTGAAGTAGAAACAGTGTTATAAAAATAGTATAAATAGTATTTGATACTATCATGATAATGTAAAGTATTTAAAATCATAATTGAAAATAAATTAGCAAATTCTTTTGCTTATAAATATTTATAAGTCTAGGAATTCATTTTCGAAATCAAAACATTTGAAAGTCAAAAAGAATAATCAATTTGTAATACAATAAAAAAATAAATATTTTTATTAAAACCAAATAGTACTTTCAAATCATAACTGTTAACTAGTTTTTGAAAAAAATAAAATAATAGCAAAATAACGTTTATATGTTTCAAAGATGATTTATTTTAAAAATACAAAAAATATAGTAAATAAATAAATAAAAATTTTGAAAGTTTTGGAAAAAGGGGTTACATCTACAATGGAATATACTTTAAAAAAGCTTTCTGTACCAAAAGGATGTTCAAACTTCAACTTGTAACTCCGACTTACAACGTCAATGCAGTCTCTTCTTCTGGTTACTTTCTTGAGTTGTGGCAAACAAACTAGGATATGTTCATTGTAAAAGAATAAACAAGATGTAATATAGACCTTATCTCCAAATGTGTGGGTAAGGAGGTGGAGAAGTGTGCAGTCGGTATGTAGACGAAGATCACAAGAAAACCATTCAACCGGGTAAACCAAGGACATATCTTCTGGAGTTGGTGCACTCAGATATCTGTGACTTCAAACGGTTCTCTACAAATGCCAGAATGAAGTATTTCATTACATTCATTGACGATTTCTCAAAGTACGTGTTTGTCTATCTAATCAAGTCTAAGGATGAAGCGTTCGAGAAGTTTAAGGACTTCAAAGCTGAAGTCGAGCGTTAAATCGGATAACAACTCAAAAGAATTAGAAGTGATCGAGACAAAAAGTATAGGTCTCTTGAATTTGCATCATTCTGCAAAGAACATGGAATTGTAACAAGACAACTAATCCGTATTCTCCTCAATCGAATGTTGTTGCAGAAAGAAAAAACAAAATGTTGACATAAATGATGAACTGAATATTGTTGACTACGGGTCTTCTAAATTGCTTCTGAGGAGAAGCTGCTCTTACGGCTACTTTCATTTTGAATAGAGTGCCGCATGAAACCTCCGATGTCACTCCTTATGAACCCTGGTTTAAAGTCAGATCCAACTTGAATATCATTCAAGTGTGGGGGTGTCTAGTGTATGTGAAGCTTTCGGACTTAAAGATTCAGAAGCTGGGTATGAGAACACGAAGATAATCTTTCTGGTTTATGCTATAAATAGTGATGCTCAGAGGTTTCTTGATATTGAATCAAATCATATCATTGAATCTTATGACACAGAATTCTTTGAAGATAATTTGCAAGGCACAAGAATATTATTTTTGCGGATATTCAAAGAATAATATGGGTGAGCAGGAGGCTGAATCTCTAAACAAAGATGAAGTCCAAGAAGAAGGTGTTGTTGTAGAGACAATGGTTGAACCAGAACTCACAGAACCTGCGTCTAAGCGAGTGAGAAGACAAAAGGACTTCAGAGATAATTTTGTCACCTATTATGTTTAAGCAAATCCACTTACCTATGATGCGGCGATGAAGACCAAAGATGTTGTCTTCTGGAATAAGGCTATTACTGATGAGTATGACTCGATAACCACCAATAATACTTAGGTGTTGGTCGATCTACATGAAAGAGCAAAACCAATCAGATGCAAATGGATCTTCAATAAGAAAATGAAGGCCGATTGAACTGTAGATAAGTTAAGGCAAGGTTGGTAGCCAAGAGATTTTCTCATAAGCAGAAGATCTATTATTTTGACACATATGCTCCAGTAGCGCAGATGACGGCCATCAGGATGTTGATTGCTCTGAGTGCAATTCATGGCTGGTTATTCATTAGATGGATGATAAAACAGCATTCCTGAATCGAGAGTTGATCAAAGAGATTTACATACAATATTAAGAAGGATTTTCAGTCAAGGTCCTTGAAGACAAAGTATGCAAGTTGGTGAAATCTTTATATAGTTGAAACAAGTTTCCAAGATATGGCACGAGAAGTTTGATAAAGTCATAAGATCAAACGACAACCAAATTTGACCTAAAGTATATATACAAATGAACACATCATCTAAGAACAAGCACAACTATTAAATCCTAGAAATCGAGAAAGAATGCTTCAAAAGAACAATTTATAAAGTTGAGATGCCAAAGTCGAACAGTAAAGTTATGATGCCAAAAACTTTTTTTCTAACGTCCTGATTCTGCGAACCAAATTTTGATCATATAATCTTTCAGGTTTAGAACGACTATCAACTCCCTATGCACTGGAGAACGGAGGTTGGACCTCGGTATATCTACTAGTTGGGGTCGGGATCACCTGCGCCTACACCTCCCACATCACAGGGAAGTGCCTAGAGGAGGACCCCAACTCGAATACCTACCAGGACATCGGCTAGCAGGCATTCGAGGCCAGGGGGAGGGTCCTGGCCTTGGCTTTCATCTACCTGGAGATGTTCTTCGCGCTCGTCTCCTACACCCTCGTCCTTTCTGGGCTCGCCTTGGGCTGCCTTTGTCGGTCCCCCTCTCCACAATGTAGCTGCTCACGATGGAGGCGGTGGCGGTCGTGCTCCCCAGTCTGTGGCTGAGGGACCTCTCCTCCATATCCTTCATGTACTTCGGTGGGACACTCATGTCCGTCCTCATATTCTCTACCATTGCGTAGGTTGCTATCTTCGGAAGGTTGGGAGCTGACCAGGGATACCTGTGCTTCGATTGCGTAAGATACCTGGGATTTTTGGGCTCTTTATCTTTAGTTTTGCTGGCCATATATATAATCTTTCCCAACAATAAAGCCATGAAGGATCCTTCACATTTCACGAAGGTATATAAACTTAAATTTTATTCATTGTTACTCTTCAATTAGGATGCACCTCAACTATGGCACTCGAACATTTTTGGAAACTTAACTTTCTATTGCTTAATTTTGGCACTCTAACTTTATAAATTATTTTTTTTAAACAACTTTCGTCAATTTTAAAGCATTGTACATTGGGACAAACTTCAAAAGAATATATGACAAAATACAAGTATTTAAATTGTGCTTTTCTATTGCAATATATACTTTTGAAGTAGTTACGATGTGCTTCAAAATTGACGAAAGATGTTCTAAAAAAAGTAATTTATGAAGTTATGGTGCCCAAATTGACCAATGAAAAATTAAAGTACCAAAAAATGTTTATACGCTATAATTTAGGTGCCATTAGGATAATTTAGCCTTACATATATGAAATCTAGCTACAACCACGAATTAATGTGACAAGAGTAAATATTATGCGAGTTGCTATTCTAAACTATTCATAATTAGCAATTAGACAACTATATCCTGATCTACAACTTGATATGCAATGATGTTAACAATAATCATATAACCTTCTAGTTTTCTTTATTTTAATGTTATCCGACTTTCGTTGACATGGGATACCAAAATACAAATTGCAGAAAGTTCAAGACTATTTAGTAACAAATTGGATAACTATATTAATAACATCCCAACTATAACGCGCTCGGACATTTTTGACATATTAATTTTTCAATGTTCAATTTTGGTATTCCAATTTTATAAATTGTTTTTTAAACATATTTCGTCGATTTTGAAGCACATCGAAACCACTTCAAAAAAAATTCTAAAAATACAAGTATTTAAATTACAATTTTCTACTATAAAATATGTTTTTGAAGTGGTCCAGAAAAAATATACTTCAAAAGATCAATTTATGAAATTGAGTTATAAAAATAAATAATAAAAAGTTGTAAGTGCCAAAAGTATCCAAAGCTACAGGTGTCATTAGAATAATTTAGCCTATAAATTATATATTCGACACATGTGCATGGTATGAGAGCAACTCAGTATTGTCTCTCTTACACTTTGCTCTTAGTTAATAATACGTACAGGTTTCTGTAGCGAGTTTTAGTTTGGTCACCATGTTGGAGTTATTCAATAATATGGGCCACTTTGTGTTGGGCTATCGAAATGATTAAGCCAAATTAAAGTGGTCTAAAATTGGCTTAAGGGTATAATTGTCATGGAAATAATATGTAGATACCGGAGATAAATCTAATTTGATGAGGGACCAAACTAGAAATATCAAAACATATATATATATATATATATATATATATATATATATATATATATATATATATATATATCAAAACATATATATATATATATATATATATATATATATATATATATATATATATATATATATATATATATATATATAACAAAAGAAATATATATATATATATATATATATATATATATATATATATATATATATATATATATATATATATATATATATAAAACAAAAAAGTATTAATTAGGGTTATATATATAGAAATATCAAAATATATATATATATATATATATATATATATATATATATATATATATTATATATATATATATATATATATATATAATATATATATATATATATATATATATATATATATATATATATATATATATATATATATATATAACAAAAACAAAGTATTAATTAGGGTTATAGTCCCCAACTCATACGGACACCAAAGAGATAGTTTTCTCTATTCTCTTCGGCATCACCATCAACAGAGAGAGAAACAAAGATTTTATCTTTGTTATTATGGTCGTAGCGAGTTGGAAGATCGAACCCCATAAAGAGACATCTGTGTCATGATCCATCAAGTCAATCAATGGATTCAGGTACGCTTCTGCATTTATTTTGTTCTTCATCTCATGAATCAACATGCACAATAAATTCTAACACACCATCCTCTACACTTTCTGGCCTTCATGGGCGTGAAGCTGTTCGGCCCCTCCGTGAGCTCCCAGATCACCCTCAGCATCCGAGGCACTGCCTTGCTACCAAGGCCGCCCTCTAGGCGGTCATCCTCACCTCGATGATGAAGTACGCGCTCGAGTTTGCGCACTTCGTCGCCCAGCTCGAGCACGGCCTCCCGCCCTCCGTGGGCCCCAGGGGGCGGATGGCGGCCAGGGACGCGGTGGGCTCCCTGCTGCTCATGGTCATCCTGGCTCTGGCACTCTCCATCTCCTACTTCGAGCACGTTCTCGGCTTCACCGGCTCGCTCGTCAGCAGCGGCATCTCCGTCGTCATCCCCTGTGTCTTCTACATGAGGATACGCTAGCGGCGGGTCTCGAAGCGCGGGGTGCTCCTTAACGGAGCGATCATAGTCGTCGGAGTCGGCTTCCGGGTGGTGGGAACTCTATCGAGCTTCAAATCACTTGTGGAGACCATGCGAAGGCGCCATTGATTAAACCTTGAGAATTTAGGTCCTTTGATGTTGTTTTTGCAGTCTACAGTAGGGGTGAGCGTCGGTATAATGGGTCGGTATTTGGTTGAATTTTTTGGTATTTTTTGTAATCAGTATTTAAAAAATTAATCCTTAGTATAAGTTTAAGTACACCAAAATTCACTTCAAAATTATATAAAAACACAAAAATATAAGCTCAAAAATCAAATTCTTAGCATTCTTAACATAACTTCAAGTCCACCAAAATCCATTCTAAGTTCTAACAAACTGATTCTTAACTAAAATAAGGATAAAAAAAATAAAAAGAGTAACATAAAATTAATCACGAACAACATTCTTGTCACGGCCCGCACCCGCATTTCGGGCGCAAGCTCGTGAACAAGCCAGCTACGTATTAAGCGGACTCCAGCCCAACCCGAATACGTAAACGCTATCTGGACTATGTAATGGGTCTAATCATGGCAAGGCATCACTATATCTCAATCCACAATAAGAATATGAAACATGAATGAATAATTATGGGTCATGGTCTGCAGCCCATTAGCATATTGTCCGATTAGACTCCAAGAATAATATAAGTCTATAAAATAAGCTAACAAGTAGAATATATCATGGTGTGGAATATAAAGTACGAGAGGATAATAAAGCTATATCACAAGCAAATACCTGTATCCCTGCAGGTGTAACCACTACCATCGTGATCCGCTAACTAACTCCACACAAACAGCTACCTGAAGAGATCATCAGGTCCTCAGGGGACATAGCAAGATACATAAAACATGCCTATCTAACAGTTTATCATGCATAAAAAATAAGCAGGGAAGACATAACACGACAGGTGACTATGAACACGGATACAAGAAATACTACGCATAAATGAACTGCTGGAAGGAACATGAACTCATGACAAGAAACCAATCGGATACTCAAACCCTCGTCCCTAGTGTGGACTCGCAGGTTTGAACAACTACTAACCCTCGCCCCTAGTGTGGACTCGCAGGTTAGCTTCAAGAATCCCTTGGCCCTTGTGTGGACTCGTAGGTGCGGACAAATGACTACTAACCCTCGCCCTAGTGTGGACTCACAGGTTAGCTTCAAGAAATCACCCTTGCCCCTAGTGTGGACTCGTATGTGGGAATTCCAAAACAAGGTGCAGCAGTTCAGCTATGACTTACTCATCCTATGACACGATACGACTCATTCAAGTATAGGTGACAACACGATATGACCCAGTCAAGTTACATGGGAGAACATATCCAATATGAACTACAAGCTAACTATGAACAAGGACTATATCTATACTAGCATGCATGATATACAAATCACATGTAAATAATCAACTAGTATAACTAGATAGTAATAAGAATATGCATGTAAATAAACTGTAGAGGAAGGCAAGGTATACTTACCTGGTAGTAGCACGAAGAACCAACAATATACCGTCAACTGGTAAGCTATAAAGTCCAAATCTCACAACTGTCTCCGAAAGCTGAAACAAACATTACCAACATTTTCAGAATAGTCAAATTAAGTAGGATTTCTTGTCCTTAAGTCCAATTCTGGATACAGGAGCAAAACGATAATTTCGGGCCAAAACGATGTCCGCCGTTGGACCCGCTATGCATCGAAAAGCATGCCAGAGTCAATGGTCTCTAAAGTCATCAAATTATATGTCTACGAATTTGCTTTGATGATACGAACCCAAGGTATGTCCAATTTTGGATTCCGGTAGGTCGTGCACAAAATTGCCCGTTGAATCAAATCGTGGGGTATAGCTTTCCTTTCTGAAATTTTTTTGAAATATTATTTATTTATTTATTTGATTTAAATGGTGATTTTTAGATTTTTTATAAATAATTATTTAGTTAATTATTACGATAGATGACCTTAGCCATGGTTGAGTTTTGAAGTACCAGACGACTAGGAATCATGGCACGGATAGTGCAGTGGCGTGCTTTGACTAGTGTATTAGCTCTGGTAGGGAAGGCTGAGCCATAGTGATGTCCTAACTAGGAAAACCAGACCAAGTTGCGACTTAACCCTTACCGAAGATTATTTATTTATTAATTATATTATTGAGTTTTAGAGAACCCGGTCGTACCGAACCTATCCAGATTGGGCCCAAGTTAAATCCAAGCCCATGTAGGCATGTAGTGGGACCAAATATGACCTTGTAGTCATGTTTGGTAAATGAAAATATTCTTGTATATATTTTTAGACATTGGCAATTATTTTTTAAATAATTGTTATAGGTAGATTATAGGTATTATTACAAAATTTGTATGATCTTCTGGAGCTAGATAAGTAGTGTGCATGTTATATCCATCAGAAACGACCTCTGGGCTATTTTAATTGCTATTAGGATTTTATTATCACTAATATTACTTCGTTGTTATTAAATGATAACAATTTATATTTATTAAATCATTATTATATAAATGATATGTATATATATATATATATATATATATATATATATATATATATATATATATATATATATATATATATATGTGTGTGTGTGTGTGTGTGTGTGTGTATGTGTGTGTGTGTGTGTGTGTGTATTTCTATAAATAAGACACTATATTATGAATATATATTATTAGGATATTATTTTGGTTGCCGTGAATATTTATTGTTGTAGTGGTAGGTATGATAGAAGACAATTATAATTATATATAGAGTTATAAAATAAATACATAAATGTATGTGTATATATATATAAATATATATGTATATGTGCGTATGCATATGAAAATATAAACATATATATATATGTATTTGTGTGTGCGTATAAGATATATATATATATATATATATATATATATATATATATATATATATATATATATATATATATATATATATATATATGTGTGTGTGTGTGTGTGTGTGTGTATATATATATATATATATATATATATATATATATATATATATATATATATATATATATATATATATATATATAAATATATATATATATATTAGACTAAATAGGAATAAAAAAAGGAAAAGGAAAAGGAATAATTCCAACCCAACTAAACCAGGCCGGCTCACTCCAAAGACCCCCACACCCGACCCTAAACTCTTTCCCAAGCCAGCAGCCCAAAACCCGACCTCTTCCCTCATGCTCTGTTACACAACCGAGCGGGTATACACATACTTATACCCGAGCGAATGAGAGGAAACACCAATGAAACCCTAAAAGCATGTTTCCATCCTCCCACCCCATCCCTGGCGATCGTGCCCCGACCTCCGCGTGCCGCCGCGAGCCGCCGCCGGCCGGCCAGGCATGGGAACTCGCGTGCACAGGCGTGAAACAGAGACGAAACGACAGCAGCAATGGCAAGGGTCGCAGCAACTTTGCGACACAATATCTCAACGATCGTGCGATCGTTTCCCGTCCCGTAAATGCTGGTACGATCTAGATATAACCAACTTTGCTTCCCTTCAATTAGAATTTATTCTAGTACAGCTAATTGACCAGAAAATACTTGTGAACATCGCAAGAGAAACGTCAACTTACTGTCAAATTTTAGGTGGAAACCCGAACTTGAAAGACTGTTGTTGAACCAACCAGTAGGCATTTTCAAAAAAAACCTAAATATAGACCTAGACAACCTATAGGGCGTTACGACCCAATTTACAGAACCCGATTACATCGACTATACGCCGAGAAATCGGATCCCAAACTTTGACAAAAACCTATTTTCAAAACTTAGAAAATTCGCCGATACGACGTGCGCCCCGCCAATCCGGGCGACGTGGTCGCGAACCGAAAGCATCAAAAGGTGCGTAACGGCTTCATGGACGTGTGGGCTTTGACGGAATTTAAATTGGTCGCGTATGAGCGACGAATTTGATGCGTATCCGTCGAAATTCACCGTATCGGCCTCTGTGCAAATTCTCCAATTACTTTGTGCTCGTTCGTCAGATCGAGACGAAACTTGCGCCAACACGATCATTTCATTTTTCTGGTCCTGTATGCCAAGTTTGGTCCGATTCTGAGACAGTTGATCGGATCGCCGTTTTGCGGGCCCTACGGTCCGACTCAATGGGTGATTTTGTGCACGGCCTGCCGGAATTCAACTCTGGACATACGGTTGGGTTCGTATCGAAAAATTGGACCTGTTGACATATAGTTTGATGACTTTAGAGACCATCGACTCTGGCACAATTTTTTGTGCAAAGCGGGTCCAACGGCGGACATCATTTTTGTCCAAAATTACCGTTTTGCCCCTGTGTCCAAAATTGGACTTAAGGACAGACAATCCTAGCTAATTTGACTATTCTGAGAATGTTAGAAATGTTTGTTTCAACTTTCGGAGACAGTTGTGAGATTGGGACTTATTTGGCTTACCGGATGTCGGTTTATTGTTGGCTCTTCGTGCTACCACCAGGCAAGATACCTTACCTCCCTCTACAGTTCATTTTCATGCTTATAGTTCTTCTGTTTTTAGTATGTTATCTTTAGTTACCTTAGTTTCTATAGATTTATATGATACCATGTTTACTATTTTATTGTCTTACTTGTATATCAGTATTACTTGACTTGATAGCGTAGTTACACTAGGCTTGTCTACATTATGGTTCATGCTAGAGTTGTCCTTACATGTGTCATGACTGAGTTGTACCGTGTCGTCACCAATATCTCGACTAAGTCGTGCCTACAAGTATGTGTAATTGAATTGCTATTCCTGTATAGTTCCCACAACCTGCGAGTCCACACACGGGGCGAGGGTGACTTGTCTTGAAACTGACCTGCGAGTCCACGTAGGGGCGAGGGTTGGTATTTCATTGATCTCTTGTTTACTTGTTCTTCCAGCAGTTCATTTATGCATAGTTGACCCCGTATCCGTGTTCATAGTTACCTGTCAGTAGCCACATGTCAGTCTCATGTCTAGTTCTTGTTTATACCCTGTTTATATTATTGCATGATTAAACTGTTAGATAGGCATATTTTTATGTATCTTGCTATGTCCCCTAAGGACCTGATGATCTCTTTAGGTAGCTGATTGCATGGAGTTAGTTAGCGACTCATGATGGTAGTGATTACACCTGCAGGGATACAGGTATTTGCTTGTGATATTTCTTTATTATCCTCTCGTACTTTATATTCCATGCCATGATATATTCTGCTTATTTTATAGACTCATATCATTCTTGGAGTCTAATCGGACAATATGCTAATGGGCTGCAGACCATGACCCATAATTGTTCATTCTTGTTTCATATGATTCTTGTGGATTGAGATATAGTTTAGATTAGACATAATACCCTATTCTGGACAGCTTATACATATTCGAGTCGGGCTGGAGTCCGCTCTATACGTAGCTGGCTTGCTCACGTGCTCGCGTCCGAAAAGCGGGTGCGGGTCGTGACATGGGGCCTGCGAAACGACGATCTGATCAACTGTCTCAGAATCGGACCAAACTTGGCATACAGGACCAGAAAAATGATACGGTCCTGTTGGCACAAGTTTCGTCTCAATCTGACGAACATGCACAAAGTAACTGGGAAATTTACAAAGGGGTCGATACGGTGAATTTTGACAGATACACATCAAATTCGTCGTGCATACGCGACCAATTTGAATTCCGTCAAGCCCACACGTCCGCGAAGTCGATATGCACCTTTCAATACTTTCGGTTCGTGACCACGTCGCCCGGTTTGGCGGGACGCACGTCGTATCGGAGGTTTTCTAACTTTTCAAAAATAGTTTTATGAGTTTTTCTTGATTTTGGGAAACGAATAACTCGATGCACAGGGAACTAAATCAAAAATTATGAAAAGGGTTCTGCAGCCCTACATGTTGGCTATGAACCTATTCAAACACATTTATACACAGTCGAAGGATTTACGATTTGTCGCCTTCAAAGATGGGTGTTTGGCTGTCATTTACTCTGTTCACAGAACAAGTTTTTCGTTGATTTCAATTTAATATAACTCAAATTTCTATTTGATTTAAAATGAAATAATTAATGGGATCTAAAGATGGTTAGGTTGTTGTCGTACCTCAATAAACGATTTGTAAAACGATCGATCGTCGAGGGAGAAAAGTTGCCGAGAAGTCGGCCTCCTGACCGCTGCTGCTGCTGTCCTTGCTCTGTTCGCGCGCGGCCTGGCCGACCGGCCGGTGGCCCACGGCGGCACTGGCACGCGCACACGGGTGGCTGGGGTGCACGCGTAGGTGGCAGGTGAGGCGACGTTGTCCTGGGGTTAGCCGAGGGGCTAGGGTTTCGTGAATCCCCTCTCCTTTCGTTCGATCCTTATATATATACTGTGTGGTAAAGTGGTTCGGGAGGGGGGGGGGGTCGGGCTTCACAGGCTCGGTTTGGGCTTTTATTGTTTTATATTTCCATTTCTTTTTCTTTTGTGTATGTGTATATAAACATTATACGCATATATACCTTCATAGTTTTACATATATGTGTATACATATGGAATGGCTTATTTACACATAATAAATAAATACAAAATAATCTAAGATATCATAAATGGTTATTATAAATTCTATTTTACTATAATTTAAATATACACTATTTACATGGGTAAATTATATATACACATATACCTAACTTCATAAATAAAATATGCCTATTATGTATTTATATATTATGCATACATTTACTTACGCACAAGTACATGTATAACCTAACAAACCCTAAAGGAATCTATAAAGATATTATATATAAAAAGCGATTATCAACTTAATGGCAATAACATATATATATATATATATATATATATATATATATATATATATATATATATCTATATATATATATATATATATATATATATATATATATATATATATAACTATTTATAAAACTATTTACTAGACCATTAAAAATAAAATACCGAGTATACAATATACATCTACATGGTCGCCTTTGGTCACACTATATGTCTACATAGGCTTGGGCTTGGTTTGGGTCTAGTCCAGACTAGTTGGTATAACCGAATTTCCTTAAAGTCAAAATATTAATAAATAACTAATTAAATTATTTATAGGGATTAACTCGCAACTTGGCCTGGTTTTCTTAGTAAGAACACACCTATGGCTCGACATTCTCCTACCATGGCTAAACACTAGTCAAAGCACGCCACTGCACTATCCGTGCCATGATTCTTAGTTGTCTTGTTCTTCAAAACTCAACCATGGCTAAAGTCATCTACCGTAATAATTACTAAATAATTATTTATAAAATTCTAAAAATCACCATTTAAATTAAATAAATAATAAAAAATATTTTAAAAATTTTCGGGAAGAGGAGTTACAAATATGCAAACTCGTGATGGTACTTAAGTTACAAAAATCTAATTCTTAGCATTCTTAACATAACTTCAAGTCCACCAAAATCCATTCTAAGTTCTAACAAACTGATTCTGAACTAAAATAAGGATAAAAAAATTTAAAAAAAAAAGTAACATAAATTAATCACGAACAACATTCTAAGGAAAATATGTGTGTGTGTGTGTGTGTGTGTGTGTGTGTGTGTGTGTGTGTGTGTGTATATATATATATATATATATATATATAGATATATATATATATAATTATTATTATTAAAATATATATATATATAATTATTATTATTATTATTATTATTATTATTATTATTATTATTTAAAAACCAAGGCCCGCGGACAACGCCATCCAGCCAGCCTTGGTCCGGAGGCCGTGGACAACGCCATCCAGCCAGCCTTGGTCCGGAGGCCGTGGACAACGCCACCTAGCCGCCCCCGTGGGAGTAGGGGCTCGAACCCGCGCCCTCACCCCGAGTGCCAGCAGTCTTACCGGTGCACCACCGCTTATATATATATATATATATATATATATATATATATATATATATATATATATATATATATATATATATATATAAGCGGTTTGGTTCGTTATTTTCGGTATGGTATTACACTATGATTTCATGCAAGTCTTAACATGATTTATTTTGGATTAATGCTATTTACACCTCCAATCTATTCAGCTGACGTAACAAATTTTAAAATTAAAATTATAACATTAAAATTAAAATTAATTTTAAATTAATATTATAATTAATATTAAAAATTGGCTAGTTAATTTTTTGGATTAAAATTTATCATGTTAGATATCGGTGTTTGGAAAGACCTGGTTTATAGTTGGAATATATTTTTACTTTCCATTATAGTGTTTGGTATTTGTAAGGAAATGAAACAAAATCAAGTCAATTTCCAATAATACCATCTTGCTAAGGAAAAAAATTTATTACTCACAAATATGTTTGTCTAAAAGGTATTATGGATAAAAATGGTAAATAATATTCTGAACATGGATATTTTGGTCAAAATTTTTTGTAATAAATACATAAAAGTTGGAGGAAAAGTGATTCTTTAGATTGATGGGGGAACCACTTTCTCCCCTATTTTTCTACTCCTTGGAAATCATTTTCCCTTGCCAACTTCTTTCCTTTGGCTTCCAAACACAGGAAAGGAATCACTTTCCTTTCCAAAGCTCAAATTCTGGTAACCAAACGAGGCCTAGAATAAATTGGAGGAACAATTTGGAGTTGTAAATGATATTACTCTTTATTTTGATACAATTTTAACTTTCTATTTGCCAAAAACTTGAGAGAGAAAAAAAATGGAAACAAAAGAAAAGGTAGGCTATAGCGGACTTTCTTTCTTTATGCCCTCCATCCGCTTTATTCTTTAATTCATTTTTTCTTTAATAACAAACTTAAAGGATTGTTTAAAACTTAAGTTGTCGATCCTCTCACCATCTCTCTATCTTTTAATTAAATATTTATAGAATATTGAAAAAATCATCAAGGAATTATATTTCTTTTCTTCTACTGTCACGGTTATATATATATATATATATATATATATATATATATATATATATATATATATATATATATATATATATATATATATATGAAGCGGATCAAGAGCCTTCCTTAGAAAATCTCCTAAAACTCCTTCGTTCTAATTCGTAATTAATGTTAATATTAATGTTAATATTAATGTTAATATTAAGTTAATGTTAATATTAATGTTAATATTAACATTAAATACTAAATTAACATTAAATTTAACATTAAAATTAATATTAACATTAACATTAATATTAACATTAACATTAACATTAATATAAAAATAAAAAAAATTAATATTAACATTAACATTAATATTAACATTAATATTAACATTAAAATTAATATTAACATTAATATTACGGATTAGAGTGAGGGAGATTTTTAGGGGGGTTTCTAAGGGGGGCTTTTGATCCGCTCTACGGTTGATTCTAGAACACTCCTCCCCCCCCCCCCCCCCCCCCCCCCCTCTCTCTCTCTCTCTCTCTATATATATATATATTATATATATATATATATATATATATATTTATATATATATATATATATATATATATATATATATATATATATATATATATAAAAGAAGAGATTAGTATATATATAAAAAAGAAGAGATTAGTATATATATAAGAATGCTGCTTACATCCGATATCTAAGACTCCGTGACTAGGTCAAAGAGAATTCACTTATAAGTAATTACAACCCCCATAAAACACTAAATAATTTTTCTAGTATGATGTCCTTTAGTTGTACGTGAACTAGGGGACCTTGTCGCAAGCATCTTCTTTAGAGAACTCTCATTTCCTTGTTAATTCTTTTATCTCCTCTTTTGCTTTCAATAATGTGTTAATCGTAACCAACTGCCCCCCTTAAACATGTTGGAAAGTGGCATAGTGGCCTTTGGTGCAGACTCTTTGGTGTTAGATTCCTTACGAATCCTTGAATGAAGCTCCTTATCTCTGATACCCTGTGGCATGTTGTAGCAGCCAAGAGATCTCCAGTCTGATTCATAAGACCCGATGAGCTGGCGATATGTGAATTGCCATTGCACTGACCTCCTCACATGCAGGCCAAGAACTCTTGGAATCCTACTCGTGATCATTCACGTTTATTACAGTTTTAAAAATAAAATTTGTAACTTTCTTATAAATGAAGAATAATTTTGATAATCCACTTTTTAAATCCATAAACATGATAAAAAGAAACTTTCCTTGGCAATTACACCTCCCTTCTCTTTGCTTTGCTGATTATTGGTGACAGAATGAGCGGAGGAAAATGAGTGAAAGCCAAAGTTGTTCATCGTCAGCATCCTGGTGTCACCTAATAATTAGTATTTGCAAAATAATGGACTTTGAAAATGACAAAAGTTCTATACATTAATTAACCTCTCACAAAAGCATTACTTTAGACTTTAACTGCTCCAATAAAAATAAAAATAAAAAATAAAATACAATTCATTTATCATTATAAAGCTCCTGTTTCCATCACCATTTCTCTCCTCATACTCTTGGTCCGATCGACCATCGGATCTCTCCAAAAGTAATTATATAGAGTTTTTCCACCAATTTCTTACAAATTCCATTAGAAAAATCCCTCCTTTGTCTAAAAGATCGAATCTTTCTTGAGTTTTGCTGATCATTCTGTGAAGATTCATCAAAAAAGCTTTCATCTTTGGGTTCTTCCAGCTCACATCCTTGTTGGGTCATCAATTTGTTGCAAATTCCATCAGAAAAATCTCTCCAAAAGTAATTCTATAGTGTTTTTTCACCAATTTCTTGCAAATTCCATTAGAAAAAATCCCTCCTTTGTCTAAAAGATCGAATCTAGCTTGAGTTTTGCTGATCATTCTGTGAAGATTCATCAATAAAGCTGCCATCTTTGGGTTCTTCCAGCTCAAATCCTTGTTGGGTCAACAATTTGTTGCAAATTCCATCAGAAAAATCTCTCTCCTTTATTGATTTTTCTGATCTTCAATTTCATCTCTTAGTGTGACGTATCCAAAAGACCCATCTTTTTGCTGATTTTTCTTTCTTTTTCTGATCATTCCCTGATTTTTTTTTTTTTTGAAGATTTAAGTGGCACAAGATAAGTTTTCATCAATAAAGCTTCCATCTTTGGATTCTGCCAGCTCAAATTGGCCATTTCTTTCTTTATTATTATTATTTTTCATCATTTGGTAATTTTTCATCAATAAAGCTTCCATCTTTATATTCTATCAACTCAAATTCTTCTTCTTCGCTCATCATTTTCTTACAAATCCCATAAAAAGAAAAAAAAAATCCATCAGTTCTTTCTTGAGTTTTGTTAATTTTCCCTGTTTTTCTTTGATTATTGCTTTTGGAAAATTGAAGATTTAAGTAATGGCACAAGAAAGCTGTAACCTTGACAAAGATGAAGCTGAGGTTGTCAAGCCCTCACCATCCTCTCCTTCTAATTCCTCTCCTCCTCATCCATCGTCATCACCATTGGAATCTTCTTTGCTCTTCTTGAAGCAAAGCGCAGATGTATCTGGACCACATGCTGAGTTGCATTGCCTACCGAAAGCCGGAAAATCTCGGTCGCGGGCTCATTTGGGTAACTGGTGCACGAGCTGCCGGAAGAGGGTGGGCCTAACCGGGTTCCGGTGCCGGTGCGGGGATCTTTTCTGTCCCCGGCATCGGTACTCCGAGACCCATGATTGCTCTTTTGACTACAAGGCCGTCGGCAGGGAGGAGATCTCGAAGGCGAATCCTTTGGTCAGGGCTGCAAAGATCATCAAGATCTGAGGTCTATGCTTTTTTATATTCAGTTTCTCTAATAATGAGTTATATGTTGATCAGTTTACTTGTGGAATTTGTCCAATATTTAGATGCATAGTTGTTAGAATATTATAGTAATGAGTTATATGTTGATCAGTTTTACTTGTTGAATTTGTCGTAGATTTGGAAGCATAGTGTTTGGATTATGAGTTTTGGGATAGGATGAAAATAGATGTTACAAGTATTAGTCATTCACTAGAACACTTGGACACCGAATTTTGGAGCCGCGACAGACACTCAAAATACAATAGGACATGCCAAAATCAATGTCGTGCACGTATGGTGTTGTGTCGTATTCATGTCTGCACGATAACTTCTTTTTGTGTCATACTTGAATTGGTAAAGCATGAGTTTTTTTTGTGCTCTATGGATGACAAGATATTTGCTAATTCAAGAGAACAAGTTGCACATGCTTAATTTTTGTTGCAGAGATAGAAGCAAGATGTTATTATAGCTATTCTTGTTAGTGTTGATTAGGTGCCTTTACAGTTTTGTTGCTTCTTTGTGATATTTGGCATATGAATCTACTAAGTTTTATGGTGGATGATCATATTCAATACTGCTGTGCCCCAATTTTATCACTTGTTGTTTATAGATTCTCTATCATTGGATGTGTGTTAGTTTGGTTTCGTCTTCAATGAGTATCTATAGCCGACATAGTTGACAAGGTTGCTTTTGGCACTAAGTTTGGTCCATTATGTGTTTTGGGATCTGGCTTTGATATCAATAATAATACGGTTGAAGACTTGAACTAGATTTCGTAGTCGTTGTTTGGGGCCTTTGGGCTCAATTCCTATTTGACCATTTCAGAGCGAGTAATGCAAATTGGGCGTCCAGACTACCTTGAGCAACAAATTTATTTGTCATCGTTATGATCATCAAGCCTTCTCCATTCAGAATGGGTCAGTTGTGGAGCTCCATTTCCTCATCCGAACGCCGTCAAAGGGATAAAATATTCTTAATGCCAACATTCTGCCAGAAGATTGAGATTGGTCGAAAATACTTACATTTTTTGGGTAGTAACAATATGTTGAAGTAGAAAGAATTTTTGATTCGTCGAACGCCAATTTGACATATATGAATTAAGAACAATGTTCCATTGTATTAAGGGAATTATAAATTAATTTCTTAACTAGTAATCTAGTTACTAGCCCAAGTACAAAGGCAATGAATTAGGAATGTTTAGCTCGAATATGCGAAATGGTAACTTCTGACCTTTAGACTAACTTGAGCTTGAAGAATGTTTGAGCCAAACTCAAACAGGACATGCTTAAGAGTTCACACTAAACAGACCTTCATGCGTGTACGGATCCAACTATCCAACAAAACATATGCGCACATGCTCGTCTGTATATGTGTGTGCACGTGTAGGTGTTCAATTGCATGTTGACAACTTTAATCTCTGGCTCATTACAACCTACAGTACATAAATCCAATTTATAAATAATTACTGTATACATCTTTACTAATACTAGATTTTGAGAAATAGTTTACTGTCAACTATTCCATGCATATTCTAATAAATAGTGTAAATTTGAAAACAAATAGGTTGATCAAACTTCTAGATATATGATAATTAATTAACTTATAACAGAGGCTAGTTTATAACTATAAGAAATAAACAACCAAGCTTTATTACTGTGGGCTGTTTTGGTTCCCATTTGAAATGGAGAGTTTGTCATTTCCTACGACATTTTGGCCAAAATGGCAAAGGGAACCTGCTTGTTTCCCTTTTTTGTCATCTTTGCCATACAAAAATGGCAACGACGTAAAATGCTCGGGTGTGTGTGGCACCAGTTGATGTTTGCCATTTGTAAGAGAGTTTTGTAGTTTTTACAGGAACTAAAGAAGCAATATGACATCTAAAGCCTTACTTGATATGGTTCCAATGAAAGACATTTGAATGACCTCTTTAAGCGGGTATTTGGTTGCTTGTAAATAGAAATCCAAGGCAACATATGTTGCATATAACATTTGTTGTTGTAAGTGGTGTTGCAAATCTATTGTTTTGGCTGCACGTAAATAATGTTACGGGATTTACAAATCCATTATTTGGAATGATGTAATTAGCTACATGGTTACGACTTTTGTTGCGGTAAATGAACATCTATTGATTGTTTGTGACTTTATTACATCAAATGAAGAGAGAATTATTGAAAATGAAGTAAATTGTGTTACATTTGTTGTCACAAGTGATGTTGTGGTCATTTTGGCCGCAACATTTGTTGTGGTAGTTGGAGGAAATGGTGCAACACTTGTTTGCACCAATTACATCAAACCAAACAATGAAGTTGGTGGAAATGGTGCAACACATGTTGCATGTATTTCCAATTACATCAACCAAACACCCCCTAAAGGTTGAATATCAATTATAATAATGTTTCCATGAAAATAATTGGGTCTAGCACGAGTCTACTAACATAAAAAATGTGTTGTGCTATTTGATGAGAGTGGAAAAGTTTTATTAACTTGTTGCTTCAAACTTTCACGTAATGAATGGATTTCTTTCCGATTTATCTTATTATCCAATGTTGTAAAAAGCGCTAGGCGGACTCGGTGCGGCGGAGGTCCGCCTAGCGCCTAGCCCGCCTAGGCGCCGCCTAGGCGGCCGCCTAGAAATTTTTTTTTTTTTTTTTTTTTTTTTGAAATTTTTGAAATTTTGAATTTTGAATTTTGAAATTTGAAATTTTAATGTTCTAAAATCCAAATACTATCTTAAAACCCAAACAAATATCCAAAATACAACTAAGAATAAACAAAATCAAAAAAAAAAATCAAAAAATTCAAAAAACAAGCCGCCTAGGGGCGCCTAGGCCCGCCTAGGCCCGCCTAGGACCCGCCTAGGCCCGCCTAGGGGCGCCTAGGGCCCGCCTAGCCGCCTAGCCCACCGCCTAGGGGGTTTTCGGTGCGGTGGGCGGGCGCCTAGCGCCTAGGCGGGCGCCTAGGCCGATTTTTAGAACACTGTTATTATCTAAATTGAATGTGGGCTACCACATTAGTGGAAAGGTTTTCTCAAGATCTTATCATTTTATCCGAGCTTGGACACTCATGAGATGGTGCTAATCGCACTTGCTAAAGATTGAAAAGATTCTCCCCATATAGTTTGAAGGACAAGAATTCCCCTTGTCTTTCGACATGTGCAGATTTTACATACAGGCTCCATTTTAGGTGTTTCATATATAAATTTGAACATCATGGTGGATGAGTAAAGAGAAAAATGATCCAAAAGTATCGTAGTAAGAATGACGACCAATGATCAGGTGGATCGCATCTGCTCTCCAAGATTATGGTATTCTATAAGATGTGGTTTCCACATATGTATTCTGTTTTGGGCTTTCGATATGTGGAAGTCAATTGTCTCAAGAGACTGCAATGGCAAAGCAATCAAAGGGAGACAATTCATAGTTAAGGTCAAATTTCACAAACTTAACCAGTTGTGATAGAGAAGCTTCAAGTGGAGGAAATGATGGAAAATGGACTGAAATTGTAGCCTACATCAGTTTTGCCTTGACAAATCTTTCCACTTAGGTGGGTTCACACTTTGTAGTATGATAGGATCTTGAAAATACTTTTAGTTAGCTGGGACTCAAATGTTGTTTGGAGGGTAGGAGGACCTCTAGAAATTGTATATACATTTTTATTGTTGGTTTCAAGCTTTTATACCACTTCGCTCTAAATACCTAGGTACGGGAGGTAGCCCATTTCAAACTCATTTACTCGCATAATGGCATATGGAGTTAAGTTTTCTTTATGATTTTTTTGTTTGTTCATGTTGTTCATAAATCATAATGTTATATATATTGTTCTTTATGTAGTCTCCTTTAGTCTCATATGCAATGATGTACTATGAGGAAATCTCTCATCCTATATATATGTACCATACCACCTTAATAAAAGGGTTTTGCTAAAGGCACTACACATTATATTTAGGACATCCCAATTTTTTTTTTATTTACAAGTTTGCCATCGAAATTTTTTACTTCGGTTGTCTAGTTTTGTTTTAGGACTGTCAAAATCTTTGACAGTCCTTCCAATATGTAGGACTCTCAATTTTTTTGGCAATCCTTCCAATAGGTAGGACTTTCAATTTTTTTGACAATCCTAAATCTTTAGGACTCTCAAAAATTGTCCTCGACGACGACGAGGACACCCGCGGCCGCGAGATCCCTCCTCCCTCTCCTTCTCCTCAGCGCCTCCACAGCACCTCCACGACAGCTCTGATCCGGACGAAGGCGATCAACGAAAAGGGGGCCTGGCACTTGGCCTACCTCGAGCCAGTGCTCGCCACCGACGACTCTGGCACACACAAGGCCACCAAGATCCATTGCTCCCTCTACAATGTCTTCTCCGCGTCGAACCCCATCCAAACTGCCTCCGAGCACCTCAAGTACGGTTCCTGTCCCAACTTCAGCTCCTCTTCCAAACTATCGTCGTCGTCGTCCGTGAAGCCTAAGTCTTGGTCGCCTCTCCTCCGTCGACGTCCTCTTCCAGTCCAATGACGGCGTCCTCGACCCCGCCACCGGCCTCAAGTACGACAACTTGCTCTTCGTCGACGACGACGATGACGAGGTCCTGGGGTCGCCGGAGATGAGAATCCCACGGTCGCGCTCCGTTGAGAGGGATTGGGGGATGGGCAACCCCTTGTAAGATTTTGGCTGCCATGAGTAAAAGTTCCTCAAAACTGGGCTAGCCTTGGGTAATGGGCAGCGATGAGTAAATTGTGTAGTGTCTTTATCAATTGCCTAATAAAACTATTGCCATTTTTTTAGTCTCTCTCATCTGACATGGTATGAGGTTCATTGATTTACAAATTCTAAAGTGTTTATTCACTTATCAATTTGAATCTTGTGCTGAAGTATCAGGCATCATATATCAACTACATGTCAAAATCTGTTCAGTATTTCAGCACTATTTCTCACATTAATTAATATCTCGATACATTTTTCACACTAAAAGAAGTCTCTTTGTTCTTCATAGGTTGCGTAACCAATAACTCTCCTAACGGACAATGGGAATGGTGTTTAGGTGATGTTTGGTTCACTGAAAAGAAGTAGAAATTTGGATGGCCTACCAAAATTTTCTTACTTTTTAGAGTTTGGTAGGATGGAAATAGGGACAATTTTGGAACTCACGTTCCCCCTGCCATGTCATCAAAAGTTCCTAAATAAAACTACTATGGGAAGTAGTGATAATGGTGGATCTCAATCTTTGTATCTTCTCTATAACAAAGTGTCCAACATTGAATTTAAGACCAACTTCTCTTGAACTAAGTTTGGAGAAAGCCTATGAGAAATACCATCAAATTCTTATTTCTCCAAGTTTTGTGTCTCTCCGAAATCCTTGAATGAAATAGACCCTTGAATGCTACCGTAACCTTCTCTTATTAGTTCTCTTTAGACCACCCATGAGCTTTTCTATGACAAAATGTCAAGGAAAGTCTTGCTTAGGAGAGGTGCTACTGTTATCGAACCTAGACCAGGATATCATCTCTGCCGAGGAATATGAAGGGAGAGGTAAAGAAGATGAAGAGAAAAAAGAGAGAGGAAAATGAAGGAGACGCTGGACAAGTGGAGAAACAGCCCCACTCTCATTCTATAGTTTCAGTTCTTGAGAGCTCTTCTTGCATTGACCAATCTATATAAACTCTCTCCATAGATGTTATCAATGTTGACAAAATCTAGGTGAAGCTATTCTCATTTTACAGTTCACAGTCTGTGTTACAAATTAAAATTGTTGGAGGTAATTGTAGCATAAAAACTCGATACAAAATTTTGTTTGTAGATTACAGTTTATCAATGTTGCAGATTACAGTTCACAGTCTGTGTTGCAAATTAAAATTGTTGGAGGTAATTGTAGCATAAAAACTCGATACGGAATTTTGTTTGTAGATGAACCTTTGAATTTTCATTTTGCAAATGATTTTATTCATTACCTGAGCTTGTTTCCTTTTCGTTGAGCAACTTATCGGGATCCAAGTTTGTAAACTGACAATTTCTTGCATTTCCTGCCAGTATGTAGTTGGACTACACGATGAAGATCACGACAAGCTAAACTGGAAACATTTGCATCACGCTTCTCCCTCTTTGCTTAAAACCATAATGCAAGGGCGCCGCAGTTATCAGAGGATACAAGGACATTACATTTGCCCTCTTATCATCTTAGAGAAGTCTAGGTGGCTAGCCTCTTTTGTGTAATTAAGCTCTTTGTTCCTCAAGTGCTTACTCCCAAGTGTGGATTCTGTGAGTTATCAGTGTCCATCATTATACTGACTAGTATGCTGAGAACTTGATGGTGGACTAGTTTATTAGCTCTCTTCTTCTTGTTGCTGCAGATACAATGTCATATTGCAGATTTGTTCAAGTGTGCTACTGGATGTGATATTTCTATACAATTATTTTGCTTGGTTGCTATTTTTTCAGTCTTATACGCATGTCTGTTGTCAATTGTATAAGAATCTCATCGATCTGCATCTGCAGAGTGATATCTTAGCATGGTTAAAGAAAAACTAGGATCGAGTTGGCAGAACTTTTACTGGTTTCCGAAATGTTGCTCGTCTCAAGGACAGAACCACGAATTCGAGCTGGATTTGTTAAATAAGTTTTAGGTTCCATAATACTCGGGAACAATAGTAACAATTAAAAGAACAGTGGAGAGAAAATTAAATTGTTATTGGTAGATATACACTTGGCTTAAGGAAGTCATGGCCATGTGAGGATTTGGCAGCTTGTTGGATATTAAAGAGTTGGCTTACTGGCCAGGCCAAGTATATTTAAATATTATATTAATATTGGTTTTTTTTCATAAGTCCTTTTATGTCTACTCTCTCTCGTTTACTAAGTCTTTCAAATCTTGTCATTGGCTTAGAAGCCCAATCTAACCATAAGAAATTGTTATTTCTTTTGTATCATATGCCCATTCAAACCATAAGAAATTGTTATTTCTTTTGCATATGTAGTTTCTTGTGGGATTTGAATCTTGTTAGTGATCCTATTGAGGTAGAACGAATTATCTTTGAGACATATCAGTATGTCTATACTTTTTTTAGAAAGTTATTTGTCCCCACTTGGAAATAGATTGTTGACGGGTTCATGCGAAATATATATATATATGTGTGTGTGTGTGTGCGCAAATGACCTCTAGCCTAGTGGTTGAGAGAGATGCATGCGGTCCGAGTGGTCAGGAGTTCGAATCCCAGTGGGAGCGATTCCGAAAACAATTTACCTGGTTCCAATATATAAAGATTGTGATGCGATCATACTATGCTATCCCAACAATATATTTCTAGGACATATTTGTAGGTTTAGCAATCAATAAAATTTTAACACTCTATAGCAGGATGAACAATCAGCTTTCTAGGACATATTGGTTCATACAAAATCCACTAGTTGATATATATATATATATATATATATATATATATATATATATATATAAAAAGATTGTGATGCGATCACTAGATACTATGCTATCCCAACAATATATTTCTAGGACATATTTGTAGGTTTAGCAATCAATAAAATTTTAACACTCTATAGCAGGACGAACAATCAGCTTTCTAGGACATATTGGTTCATACAAAATCCACTAGTTGATTTTGTAGGTTTAGCAATCAATAAAATTTTAACACTCTATAGCAGGATGAACAATCAGCGGACAGGGAATCGAAGGGACAGTGCCCCTCGTAGGGGTTCAAGAGCATAGCCCCCGAAATCTAAACAACTTATGGATACCAGGGCTAAGGGACAGTGGAAAGTCACTCGAAAATGTTTCGGGGAAGGCTAAATGGCCGCACAGCAAAAAAAACGACGTCGACACACTAAACCAGGAGCTATCCTAAAAAATAGCAAGCCAGCGGCATACCATCGGTACACTGTTCTGTGTCACAGAACAGGTACTGGACTTGCTGGAAAGTACCTCTTCCTGAGTGGTATAGCGACGTTATATCGGTGACGGTATAGCATGCAATGGTATACCGCCTGCACTCATACTGTACAGACAACAACGCAGGATTTGAGTTTTTTTTTCTAAGTCATTCAATTCTCATCAAATTATCAAATTATTCCCAAAAGCTAAGGGGAGCTAGAAGCATTATCCTACGACAATATAGAACTTATCCTAGGGATCAAATCTTAGTGTCCATCTAAAATCCTTGGTTCCATACTAGTTCTAGGAATTATACCCCAAAGTATAACCAAACTCAAATCAAGCCAAAATCCACAACCAATTGATGAAACAAGCTACTATATCGTAGAACTTATGTTCTACTCGGTTGGACAGACAGTACCATGATCCGCTTGTTTGGATAGACTGCTACTCCATATCTGACTCGTATTTAGTATTAAGAGTCTACTTGGATTGAGAGGAAAAAAATAAACAGGGTTAATTAGGGTTAAATGAGGGAGAGTTAAGCGAGGGGGAGTAGAGTCAATACATAGAACCTTCCTTAGATTGGAGGGAGAGTTAAGTGGGGGGTGTTTAATAGCTCTTGCTTGGATTGGAGGTTTTAAGTGAGAGAGTAATTAATAAAAATATGATAGTTACCAAAATAACCTTATTACATATGTCATAAAATTAAATTTGATTGTAATTTTAATTAAAACTTGTCAAAATATCCTCACAAGTTAAGAAGCTACGGATTAACATGTTGAGAACAAGAAAAAATGGAAAAAAAAAAAAATTATGATATTTTATAAACAAATAAAGGGCATTTATGACTTTTTAAACAAAATTTCTCAATCACCCTCGTTAACCCTCCGATTTGGGGGGTGAAAAAATGGATAAAAGATGGTGAAATAAATCCTCACTTAACCCTATATCTATAACCCTTCCTCCTAAACCTCCACCCTCAAACCAAGCATGGTTTTATCTCCCCCTCACTTAACCCTCTTAACCCTCAATCCAAGCAGACCCTAAGGGTAAATTGTGCATGGAATTTGATCCATTTTCTCGGGTCTTAGGTTAGTGTATACAAATTGAGCTTCAGGATACTGGTACGAGACATTCACGAAATAGTTGACGATGATCAGGACGACACTGATCTAGGATAGAGTGGACAAACATCCAAGGTCCAAATTATAAGGGTCCAAAAAACGTTCCTTTTTCATATATATATGATCTTTGTTAGTATTCTAAATATTAGTGCTCACACTATTTAATATAATGACTCGTTTAACAAAGTTGATTTTTTACTTATGCCTCTTATGTGAAAGGGCATAATTCAAGACCTAATGGTGTTCTTTTTACGAATAGCATTTGGCATGTCTGGCTGGAAAAAAAATACGCCTATTTTGGAGATATTATTCAATGGGACAGATTCACCACGTGGCAATGGTGAGCCATGAACCCCTTCAAATTATATGATGACACGTACTCTCTATTTTCTGCATCTGATTTAGTCTTACATGAAAGAGAACACGTGTCATTATCTCATCGGAGGGAGCTTAAGACTCATCATTGACACACGGTGAAATCTTCTATTTTTGAGGGTCTCTCGACTATAATAGTTGGGGTGTTTCTTAACGTGGAAGCTGATGTCATTCTTATGTCCATAGCGAGTAACTGACTAGTATTTTGAGTGGCTGTACACATTTGAAGGTAGACATGCAACGTGAGACATGCATATATAGCGCGCGTTATAAAATACTCTTTATGATTATGATCAGCTTTTGAAATTATTGTTAGTGATTGAGAGGCTTTTAAACAAGGAAGAAGATTACCTACTATGAACTGTCCAAAAAGTCCAAACACGCATAGTTTGATATGTATTACACATTCGAGGTGCTACTTTGTCTGCAGATTTGAACTACAGTCCTGATCCATGGACTACATGTCATTTTCTCATTGGATGAAGGACGACGTGGGTCCTAAAGGCAGCAGAGAGCCAGTGGGGTGGTGACACGCAAAGTGCGGGAACGTGTATTTTCGTTTGCACATTTGCCACTTGGTGTATTTGCAATTTGAAGCCATCACAACTCGATAGTCAAAGTCATTTGGAAGACATATGTCAATTATTTTAGGCTAAAGACACAATAAAAAGAGTGTTAAGCGAAATCATTATTTTGACAGATAAAATCAAAACTATTAAAATTTTGACACTTCTATACATATATATTCAGGACTGTCAAAATTTTAAATTTTAATAGTCCTGATTTTTGTTTTTTCAGTACTGCCAAAATTTTAACAATTCATTTTATGTTTAGAACTAGTCAAAATTTTGGCATTATTTTAGTAAATTAAACCGTACCACCTTATTTTAATATGTTTTAGAAGGAAGAACATGAGATGGCCTTATTTTAATTAGTATTTTAGAAGGAAGAACATGAGGAAAGCAAGCAATGCCAGTAGTGTACATCATCAATCATTCAAATCACATATATAGTAGTATTAGTTACATCTCTCCTTCTTCCTCACACCTTCATTCACCAACTTCTCCTTCTGATCAATGAACAATTGAGCACCAGCTCCACTTCGACAGTGAAGAATGAGAAGAAGAAGAAGAGGAAGACCAAGTCCCTTCACTTCCATACTTCTTCGAAGTAAATATAAAGCAATCAGCAGCAGCAGCAGAAGCCAATCATATGATGTTGCTCTCCAAGTCGAGCACCATTCCGAAACCATGGAGGAGCACTCTCTTCTCCCCAAACCCTAGCAGTAGCAGCAGAAGAAGACCATCGTCATCGAGACAGCTTCACCAGCGCCGGGCAGCAGCCCGTGCGGTGATCAGCAGCGACGACAAGAGCATCGGCATCGCCACTTCTGATCAGCAGCAGCAGAAGAAGAAGATCCTGTCGGCCCCGGTACCGGAGTTAGTCGACGTGAGGGTGGTGCTCACTGTGAAGAACAAGATGAACGAGAACTGGGCGGGTGAGCTGCACGACCGGTGGGAGTACTTCCTCACCGGGATCGGCCAGGGGATCTTGGTCCAGCTAGTTAGCAACGATATCGATCCCGGTAATATTCATGTGCAACCACGTAAATCTTTGTCTTTGCAGTTGTGAGTTTTCTCTGATTTCTTGAGTTTATTTTCGCTGTGCCCCAACAATTCTATACATCTGTACACTATACGACAGCATGGACACGACACTGGTCATTTTGCAGTGTCGGTATAGCCTCTGATACTTGGCCAACACGACACTGACACTGACACTGGCACACAATTTTTGGTTTGTAGTGTAGCTTGGAAGTATATCTAGCTAATTTTTGGGCATTTCTTTGCTTAACCTCAATGTGCTGGCTCTGAGCATATATAAAATATGTAGTACTGTTAAACTTGCTGACAATATTTCTCCTAATTAGTATATATCACAAACATGTATTATACGGTTCGGTCACAATAATGACAACAACGATTTTTTGCGCATCTGACTGTCTTTTGGATCCAAAAGGTGGATCTGGCGACAGTCAATATGACTCATAGTCATGCGGGCACGGGCCAGCACGGTCACCACCCACCCACCCCCACCCCCTCATCGTGCGGGCAGGCAAAATAACATTTTCAATAGCCAATCTCTTTAGAAGTCCATTCCAATGTGGAACTAAATATTATGATTCTCTACTTATATTGTCATCCATTACAAATTTTGTGTGGTCAACCGTATACGAGATATTCGATAGGACATACTCACACTTATGGTTAGGCGTTGTTAGGCCCTTACTGTGGACGAAAATTCGTGTTGCAAGAGGGCTTGTCCAACTTTTCGAGGATTCGAAAGATCGAGATATCTGATATAGTAGTGACATGTACAGAAGATCGATTTGGCAGTGTTCATGCTTTCTAGATGAAGTGTATGTCCAAGCCGACGGGTTTGGAATATAACTTTATTAGAAGAAAAAAAAGAATTAATTCGGTACAAATTTTTTTTATTACTCACACGTCCAACTACACTCTAAGGTCCCGAGGCTTAACACATAAGTTGCTTGCATGATTCTATCATCAATTTAGGTTGTGGTATTGCAGGCTATGTTACACGAATATCAGCACGAATAAGGTAAGGATACGATACAAATACAGGATACGGACACTTTTGGGTAGGTACAAGACATTTAGCATATTATATGGACACAGACATAGACACGGATAGGATATGGATACAGACACCATGTTACTGTGTCCATGAAAAGGAAAGTTTAGTTTGAATTCCCCATGGATTAAGAAATCTGTAAAGAGGTCTCCCCATTGTTATGCCTCACCAGACTACTCCTTCACTTTTGCGAGATTTTAAGATCAAAACATACTCTTACTATAGTTTTTCGATTACAGTTATGGGGAAGGGACTAATCTTTGTAGTTTCTTAATGCATATGTTGCATCGACACAATAAAGACACGACAAGTATTTGTTCCTAGTCTATAATAGAGTATCTGTGTCGTGTCCAATATGATGCGACACGGATACCGCACCGACTTTTGGACTGTCCATGATTCCTAGCTTGTATACAAGTAAACCACTATGTTACCAATCTTATCAAAATTCTTCTCTTTTTTTGCAGTTACAAGTTCCGGTAAGAGAAGTGTGGAGGCTGCCGTGAGGGGTTGGTTGCCCCAGCCGGATGTACACCCATACATTGTTGAATATGCTGCCAGCTTCACTGTCAATTCCGACTTCGGCTATCCCGGCGCCGTCATCGTCAGAAACCTTCACGACAGGGAGCTTCACCTGATGAACGTTGCGGTTCACGGCCTCGCGGACGCCCCCGTCCTCTTTCATGCCAATTCGTGGATCCATTCGCGCTCAGACAGCGCCGAAAGCAGAGTTATATTTGGCAATGAGGTTATTTAGTCTTCTTTATATATCTCAACTTGACCTGGTAAATAGCGCAAGACTTATTCGTGATCGATCTCCGCTATTTGAATATTGAACATCATAATCACGAATAGGAATGAGGGGAAGATCTGTTGGGAAAGAAACGCGGAAACATTTCCCCAAACCGGAGAGTACCTGCGAGAGGACCGAGCAATACAACGCACGAACCCAAAAAAAAAATCACACAAAACAATCTACGCAGACACAGAGAATTTTTGACGTGGAAAACTCTTGCGGAAAAAAACCACGGGACGATCGGAGTCCAACCCTGAGAAGCCTCCACTAATGGAATAGAAGAATTACACCCTCTACAAACTTCACCCGATCCAAATCGGATCCCCACAACACTTAGAAGCAAGAACAATGATTACAAGGCTACGAAGAACGAGAACGACGAGTAGAGATTACCCGAACGCGATCTCCTTCGAAAACGACCTTCAATCCTCCGTCTTCTCTCCCAAAGTTGCAAATGGCACTCGTGCCTCCTTCCTCTCTCTTTTCTTGTGTGTTCTACGATTGTGTTACAATCTGATTAGGGTTTTGGAAATCCCAACTTAACTCCCTAATCCCACAACAAACCTGGACCGTTTGATTAGATCCAATGGTAAAAAATCACCCAGATTTCCGCCTCAGTTCCGACGACACAGAGTTCGGCCAGAACTCTGTGTCGGGCAAACAGAACCTACCAGCAATATTCTGGAATGGCCAGACCGAGTTCGGCCAGAACTCGGCCTGGGACCGAGTTCGGCCCGAACTCGGTGACCCAGTTCCAAAAGCTCCCCTTGGGAGCAGCAACAGCAGTAGCAACTCCTCGTTGCCTACTTCCCGAGCTTCTTCGACATCGAACGGGACTCGTCGCACTCCGGGATCTTTTCCACATAGGTTGGGAACCCCACCCACTCCAACAAATCTCCCCCTTCACAACTATGGGGAGGATATCGTCATCCCGACGATCTGCCTGCAGTACTCAAACTTCCCCCTTGGTAGAATCTTCGTGAACATATCAGTCCCGTTGTCATCTGTATGAACCTTCTCAAGCTCCGCGTCCTTCTTCTCAATCATATCCTGTATCCAATGATACCGAGTCTCGATGTGTTTGGACCGGCTATGAAACGTCTGATTCTTCACAAGGTGAATAGCACTCTGACTGTCGCAAAGCAAAGTATACTGCTCTTGCTTCAGTTCCATTTCCTGCAGCAGCTTCTTCATCCACAGCAACTTCTTGCAAGCCTCCGTCGCCGCAATGTACTCTGCCTCTGTCGTCGACAAGGCAACACACTTTTGCAACCGCGACTACCACGACACCGCTCCTCCCACAAATATCATCACGTAGCCCGAAGTCGATCGCCTCGTGTCTACATCTCCAGCCATATCAGCGTCGGTATACCCAACCAGCTTCGACTCGTCACCACCAAAGGAAAGTCTCCAACCAGCAGTGCCCTGAAGATATCGTAGAATCCACTTGACCGTACTCCAATGTACCCTTCCAGGATTTGAAAGATACCTGCTAACCGTACCAACTGCATGAGCAATATCTGGCCACGTACACACCATGGCATACATAAGGCTTCCGACAGCTGAGGCATATGGAACTCGCTCCATATCTTCCTTTTCGTCCTCGGTAGATGGACACTGCTCCTCGGTGAGCTTAAAGTGAGCCGCAAGAGGGGAACTCACTTTCTTCGACCCGTCCATCCCGAAACGCTGAAGTACCCGATGAATGTACTTCTTTTGGGACAAGTGTAGCAGCTTGGACTCTCTCTCTCTCGGCTGATCTCCATCCCAAGAATAGTCTTCGTTGCGCCCAAATCCTTCATAGAGAAGGCCCCGCCCAGTTGGCACTTCAGCTCCGCTATCCTAGTGGCATTCCGACCCACTAATAGCATATCATCAACATAGAGCAATAAAATGATGAAATCATCCTCGGCAAAATATCTCACAAATGCACAATGGTCCGACGTCGTCCGTGCATAACCATGCTCCCCCATAAATGACTCGAACTTTCTGTATAACTGCCTCGGAGCCTGCTTCAGACCATACAAGCTCTTCCTCAACCGACAGACCAAATGTGACTTGCCCTTCTCACAGAATCCCTCTGGCTGCTCCATGTATAACTCCTCCTCAAGTTCACCGTGGAGGAATGCCGTCTTCACGTCCATCTGCTCGACCTCCAAGTCGAGACTGGCTGCTAATGCTAGCACCACCCGAATAGACGAATGCTTGACGACAGGCGAAAAGATCTCATCATAATCTACGCCTTTCCGCTGACCGTAGCCTTTAACTACCAGCCTCGCTTTGTATCGAGGGCGAGTAGCATCATCCGTCTGCTTTACTCTGAACACCCATCGATTCTTCAAAGCCTTCTTGCCCTTTGGCAACCGCACCAGCTCATAAGTGGAATTAGTGTGCAAGGAACTCATCTCCTCATGCATAGCCTCCATCCACTCCTGCCTGTGTTCGTCTTCCATAGCCTCTACAAAACTTTCGGGCTCTCCTCCGTCAGTCAATAGCACATACTCATCTGGTGAGTATCTCGTAGATGGTCGACGATCTCTGTCGCTCCTTCTCAGTGGAGCCACTGGTGCTGGCTGTATACCAACAGCCTTCTTCCATTCAGGAACTGCCTCTCCGGCATGCTCATCCTCCTGAAGAACGTCCTGACCACCATCAGCAGGCTGACGATCAAGGTTGGAAGCAACTCCATGTACCGGCTCCCCCATAACTGGATCCTCTGCGATGTCCTCTGGAAACTGCTCGAAGCGAAATGACTCTAACTCAGACAATTCCTCAGCCTCAGAAGGCGTCTCGGAATCCTGAGTGTTGGTCATGGTCTGATCCTCGACGAACACCACGTCCCTGCTTCTGTAGAGCTTTCCTTCCACTGGGTCGAATAGTCTATAGCCAAACTCATCCCGACCGTAGCCGACAAAGACGCATCGCCTCGTCTTTGGCTCAAGTTTGGTCCTCTCGTCCTTCGGTACATGCACGAAGGCCTTACAACCAAACGCCCGCAGATGATTGTATGATGGCTCTTTGCCGTACCATACTTTGTCAGGCACATCACCCTGCAAAGGAGCACTAGGAGACAAATTAATAACATAAGCAGCTGTGAGAAGAGCCTCACCCCAATAATTGCCCGGCAAGTTTGCTTCTGACAACAAACACCGCACCCTCTCCATCAGTGTCCTGTTCATGCGCTCCGCTACACCATTGAGCTGAGGTGTCTTGGGCGGAGTCTTCTGGTGTCGTATCCCTTGCTCTCTGCAATATGCATCAAAGGGACCGATGTATTCGCCGCCATTGTCGGACCGAACACACAACAACTTCTTGCCCGTCTCCCTTTCAACAGAGGCCTGAAACTCCTTGAAAGTAGGCAGCACCTGATCCTTAGTCTTTAAGGCATAGACCCAAACCTTCCTGGAACAGTCATCAATAAAGGTTACAAAGTAAGAAGCACCACCAAGAGATTTTACCTTCATAGGACCGCAGACATCCGAGTGAATCAACTCGAGCAACGCCGGCTTCCTCGAACTTGGGTGACTTTGGAAAGATACCCTATTTTGCTTCCCAGCTAAACAGTGCGTGCACTTCTCCAACTTTGTAGACTTGAGCCCCGGAATCACCTTCCTGTTCACCAAGTAGCTCATCCCCTTCTCGCTGATATGGCCGAGCCGCCTGTGCCACAACTCGGTAGACGCATCACTGACTGCGTTCACCTCCTGTGCCCCCTGTGCGCTCCCCTCCATATAGTAGAGACCGGACTTCTTGCTTCCTCTGGCAATCACCATCGAACCCCTGGAAAGCTTCCACTGACTGTTCCCGAAGAGACTGAAGAATCCCTCGTCATCCAACCTTCCAACCGACACCAGGTTGAAACGGATATCAGGGACATGACGAACATCTTTGAGAACAAGAACCGCACCCGTCTTCGTTCTCAAATGCACATCTCCAACGGCAACCGCCTTCGACACATCTCCGTTGCCCATCTTCAACATACCACAGTCACCTGTCGTGTAAGTGGCAAACAGTGTCCTGTTGTGAGATACATGTGCTGAAGCCCTTGAGTCCACCAGCCAAGAATTGTCATCGCAGGCGAGGTTTGTAATGACCTCATCACCTACGACGATCACATCGCCTCCATGCATCGAGGCCGTCGCTGTAGTGTTCTCTTCTTGCTTCCCCTTGTCGCCCTTCTTCTCTCTCTTCCAAGCGAAACAGTTCCGCTTGATGTGGCCCTTCTTACCACAATGGTAACACTCTGAGTCCTCGTAACGACCCTTGGACTTCCCTCTACTCTTGTCTCTGCCACCACCTAGACCCCTGCTTTTGCCCCTTCCGCGGCTCTCTGAAACAAGTGCCTCTGAGTGGTGGGATGTGGATGAAGTGCCCTGAGAACGTCTCCGCATCTCTTCATTCAACACCCCGCTCTTGGCAAACTCCAGACTGACCACGCCCTCTGGAGCATAAGCGATCATAGATACTCGTACGGTCTCCTACGAGTCTGGCAAAGTACACAGCAGCCACAGTCCCTGAACTTCGTCGTCGAACTTGACTCCCATAGAAGATAGCTGGTCAACCACGCCCTGGAACTCACTCAAGTGGTCCGAAATAGACACCCCATCCTTGTATCGCAGACCCATCATCGTTCGGATCAGGAACAACTTGTTTACCCCGGTCTTCTTCGCATACAAGGATTCCAGCTTATCCCACAACGTCTTCGCGTGCTCAATATTGGCAACGTGGTTGTACACGTTCTCGTCCACAAACTGCCGTATGTACCCACACACTTGTATATGCTCGAATGTCCAGTCCTCCTCGGATTTATCACTAGACTTCTCGGATGCAAACACGGATAGATGCAGCTTCTTGACAAACAGCAAATCCTTCATCTTGCTCCGTCAATAATGATAGTTTGTGCCATTAAGATTCACCATGCGCATCGGCTTCGCGTCCATCTCTCCTCTCTGGTTTCTGTCAACTCCTGACACCCTTCTGAATTCCAGAACCTGGCTCTGATACCACTCTGTTGGAAAAGAAACGCAAAAACCTTTCCCCAAACCGGAGAGTACCTGCGAGAGGACCGAGCAATACAACGCACGAACCCAAAAAAAACCACACAAAACAATCCACGCAGACACAGAGAATTTTTGACGTGGAAAACCCTTGCGGGAAAAAACTACGGGACGATCGGAGTCCAACCCTGAGAAGCCTCCACTAATGGAATAGAAGAATTACACCTCTACAAACTTCTCCCGATCCAAATCGGATCCCCACAACACTTAGAAGCAAGAACAATGATTACAAGGCTACGAAGAACGAGAACGACGAGTAGAGATTACCCGAATGCGATCTCCTTCGAAAACGACCTTCAATCCTCCGTCTTCTCTCCCAAAGTTGCAAATGGCACTCTTGTCTCCTTCCTCTCTCTTTTCTTGTGTGTTCTACGATTGTGTTACAATCTGATTAGGGTTTTGGAAATCCCAACTTAACTTCCTAATCCCGCAATAAACCTGGACCGTTTGATTAGATCCAATGGTGAAAAATCATCCAGATTTCCGCCTCAGCCCCGACGACACAGAGTTTGGCCAGAACTCTGTGTCGGGCAAACAGAACCTACCAACAACATTCTGGAATGGCCAGACCGAGTTCGGCCAGAACTCGGCCTGGGATCGAGTTCGGCCCGAACTCGGTGACCCAGTTCCAGAAGCTCCCCTTGGGAGCAGCAACAGCAGTAGCAACTCCTCGTTGCCTACTTCCCGAGCTTCTTCGACATCAAACGGCGCTCGTCGCACTCCGGGATCTTCTCCACATAGGTTGGGAACCCCGCCCACTCCAACAAGATCATAGCGGAGAAGTCGAGACCTAACGAAAGAAGTAAACCATAAGTGTCGCGGAAGACCATGGTGGGAAACGAAGCGAAATGTACCGAATTTTTAGCACGTACAACCATCAAACCAAAGAGGGTGAGGGGCCGTGAATCCCCCTAACTTGTCAAAGTTTCTATGTAAGTTTGAAATAATGTTGGATGAGCGTAGAACTAGTCTGTTTCGGACACGAATCAAAATCAGATTGTTCTATTTCTCAATCTTTCTAACTTGCTCCTACGGAACCAAGGTCGAAAGATTGAAAAAGTAAGTCATTCACAACCACTGATGAAGGATTCCTCAAAAAGTTAAGGATTAGTAATCCTTTTTAGAAATCGAACGGATTCGGTCTTATACATACGCGAGGAAGGTAATCAAAAAAGAAAGAAGAACTAATCTTCTTTCTTTTATCACTTGGGAGCCATGCGAGATAAAAGTCTCATGCACGGTTTTGAATGAGAGAAAGAAGTGAGGAATCCTCGGGTTGGCTAAAGCCAAAAACCTAATAGATAAAAAGACCCATTTTGACCTATATAGATGTCGGAATATCTTATACTTCACTTATGGGAGTCACAATGACACTATTTGTGATATCCTTGTCTACTATTTTGGAAATTTATAATTCTTTCGTTCTACTGGATGGAATTTCAACAAGTTAGGTTCATAAAAAATGGAAATCCTTGTTTTTGGGGATCGATTGAACTCATTACCATCATACAAATAGATCAATTCGTATCGGCCCTCCTAAACTTTGGTAAAAATATGTAGTCATTCAATCATGGTTTTGTCCCTCTTTATAGATAAATTTTATTCTCCTACTTATTTTTACCACAATAAGCAGGTATACTTGCCGGCGCAAACTCCTGACGGTCTGAAGGCCCTTAGGGAAGAAGTCTTGGTTAGCTTAAGGGGGGACGGGGAAGGAAAGAGGGAGAAGTTTGAAAGGATCTACGATTACGCCCCGTACAACGACTTGGGGGATCCCGAAAAGGATGCTGATCTTGCCAGACCATTGCTAGGTGGCGAAGAGAGACCGTATCCTCGTCGTTGTCGCACATGTCGGCCGCCAATTGAGTCAGGTACTTACCTCACATTACTATGAAGATGCAGTACCGTTACAGGTTTCATGTATGAATCAACATTCTAAAAGTTGAATTTTATGCAGTGCAATGTGATTTTTATTACAGTTACTAGTACAAGTTCTTGAGATTATTTTGGAACTTAAAGTACCATTTTCTATCATTCTAAGTCTAATATTTTCTATTCATTGTTACTATGTACGGATCGACATTCTAAATTTTGAATTTAAGTAATGATAATTCATACTTTCATATAACATAAGGGTTTTTTTTACTATAATTACTAGTACAAGTTCTTGAGATTATTTTGGAATTGAAGTACCTTCTTCTAGTATTCTAAATCTAATATGTTCTAGTCATTGTTACTATGAAGATGCAGTTACAGATTTCATGTATGAATCAACATTCTAAAATTTAAATTTAAGTAGTGATATTCATACTTTCATATAAAATACAGTTTTTACTGCAGTTACTAGTACAAGTTAATGAGATTATTTTGAAACTTACGTACCGTTTTCTAATATTCTAAGTCTAATAATATGTTCTACCCATTGTTACTATGAAGATGTGCTGTTACAGGTTTATATATGAATCAACAATCTAAATCTTGAATTTTAAGTAGTGATAATTCATTCTTTCATATGAAGAATGGTTTTTACTCCAGTTATTAGAACAAGTTCATTATATTATTTCGGAACTTAAGTACCTTTTTCTAGTATTCTAAGACTAATATGCAGTAGTGTTATATGTTTCATGTGTGAATCAACATTCTAAATTTTGAATTTTAATAAGCCATAATTCATACTTCCATATAAAATATGGTTTTGTTGGTGCTTTATTTACATGGAGAGAGCTTGCTCTCAACATGCCTTGTAAAATTTTAGTCTCACATTGGAAAAGCACCATGAGTTATCTCAACATATATACTTGGGTGTGTTGTTGAGAGATGCACATGGGGTGGTGACCCTAAGGAGGGAACTATGTGGGTGATTTTACTAGGAGGTAAGAATAAGGCTCCAAGGATTAAGCATTAATGCTTTTGTCATTCTCTTGGATTAATTCCACTTGGAGCTAAGCCCCAAAGGGGCTTAGCGCCTCGGACTCGGACTCGGGCTCGGGCTCGGGCTCATGGGCTCATGAGGCGTAATGTGGCGTTTTGTTGGCGCACTTTGCACTTAGCACGTCAGCAGTCATTATGCGGCCATGCGGTCTTTATGCGGCCAAACGGTCTTTATGCGGTCTTATGCGGCATGCGGCTCATATGCGGCCATGCGGCTCATGCGGCTCATGCGGTCCATGCGGTCCATGCGGCTCATGCGGCTCATGCGGCTCATGTGGTCCATGCGGCTCATGCGGCACATGCGGTCCATGCGGCTATGCGGCCATGCGGTCTTATGCGGCATGCGGCTCATATGCGGCCATGCGGCTCATGCGGTCCATGCGGTCCATGCGGCTCATGCGGCTCATGCGGCTGATGCGGTCCATGCGGCTCATGCGGTTCATGTGGTCCATGCGGCTCATGCGGCACATGCGGTCCATGCGGCCCAAGCGGTCCATACGGCCAGCAGTCATGCGGTCTTTATGCGGCCATGCGGTCTTATGCGACATGCGGTCTTATGGCCATGCGGCTCATGCGATCCATGCAGTCCATGCGGTCCATGCGGCTCATGCGGCTCATGCGGCTCATGCGGCGGCTCATGCGGTCCATGCGGCTCATGCGGCTCATGCGGTTCATGTGGTCCATGCGGCTCATGCGGCACATGCGGTCCATGCGGCCATGTGGTCTTATGCGGCATGCGGCTCATATGCGGCCATGCGGCTCATGCGGTCCATGCGGTCCATGCGGTCCATGCGGCTCATGCGGCTCATGCGGTCCATGCGGTCCATGCGGCTCATGCGACTCATGCGGTTCATGTGGTCCATGCGGCTCATGCGGCACATGCGGTCCATGCGGCCCAAGCGGTCCATGTGGCCAGCAGTCATGCGGTCTTTATGCGGCTCATATGCGGCCATGCGGTCTTATGCGGCATGCGGCTCATATGCGGCCATACGGTTCATGCGGCCATGCGGCTCATGCGGTCCATGCGGTCCATGCGGCTCATGCGGATCATGCGGTCCATGCGGCTCATGCGGTTCATGCGGTCCATGCGGCTCATGCGGTTCATGTGGTCCATGCGGCTCATGCGGCACTTGCGGTCCATGCGGCCCAAGCGGTCCATGCGGCCAGGCTGCTGCTGCTGCTGCCGCATGGAGGGCTACGCTGACTGTGCAGATTTCAAATCGGTTATGGAAAGGGTGAATCAATGCGATTAATTCAGATCCTATCTTTGTGGAATTTGAATTAATTTCGTTACTATATTTGTGGGATTTGAATTAATTCAGTTCCTATCTTTGTGGGATTAGAATTAATTCGTTGCTATCTTTTTGTAATTTAATTCAATCTTTCCATAACTGAAGAGGCGGCTAGGGTTTCCACCCTCTCTCTATAAATACTCTCTTCTGGCCTCCTTTGTGACTACCACAAAAATTACAAGTCAGAAAAGGAGAAAGAGAGAGAGAGAGTTGCTGCCGCCATTGCAAGTCCATCCGAGGAGTCTGAACAGAGGTGACTTCGAGCGTTCCACAAGTTCTTCAACTTGCTGGTTCCTGGAAGCAGATCGTGTGGGGCGAATCTTGCTTTGAGCAACGGTGTTTTGACACCCCAGCATTGTTCTTCTTCTCATCTCTCTCTAGTTTTATTGTAACTCGTTCTGTCCCAATTGCAACACGTTTGTAAGGAAGAACGAGAGATCTTCTCTTCTCTTTTTCCCTCCTTCAGATTGTAATTTGGCTATTTGATTTATTGTACCATCGTAGATCTTGAGTTTGATCACTGCAAAGTTTTGTGTGACATCTCAGATCTCGATTGCATTTGTTTTTCATCTTTGATCAAGCCCCGGGAATAACAATCTCAAAGCAAGATCCGTATAGATGGAAAACATTAATGCTTCGCTCCTCCAATCGGACTTTTGCAAGTTAGAAAAGTTCGATGGAGAGCACTATCAAGTCTGGAAGAGAAAGGTGTACCTAACTCTTCAACTGAAAGACGTTGATCATGTTCTGTTGGAGGAAGAACCCTCTGTTCCAGACACTGGATCTACTGCCGCCATCAACGCGACTACCAAACTCCAGGCCAAGTGGAGAAGGGAAAATAGCATCTGCAGGCTTCTCATCCTGAATGCTATGGAGGACTCTCTGGCAGAATCCTACTCAAAGAAGGAACTTGCCAGAGACATATGGGAGTCTGTGGAAAATCTGTATGAAGAAGATAAGAATAGGAGCAAAATATTTGTGGTTGAAAAATATCACAAATTGCTCTTTGAGGACGAAAAGTCCATGCTGCCACAGGTGAAGGAATTTCTGAAGCTGCGTCAGAAACTGGAAGACGAAGAGATGCCCCTTTCCGACAAGTTTGTCGTCGGAGGAATCGTCTCAAAACTTCCTACTGGATGGAGTACCTTCTATGCAAGGATGCACAGAAAGAAGCTAGACATTAGCTTGGAAGATCTACTTCAAGAGATCCATGTTGAGGACGAGATGCGTTCTCAACAGAAGGTGGACACTCTGTCCAAACAGTTGGCTAAAGCCAATCTTGTGCAGACGAGAGATTCCAAGGGGAAGCAGGCGGCTTCTCATCCCAAGAAGAAGGACTTCACTAATCTGAAAGTGAAGGGTCCTTCATTCAAGCAACAGAAGACTAAGTCCCACGTGACTTGTTACAATTGTGGCAAGAAAGGCCACTACAAGAGTGAATGCAGATCTAAGCCTAAACAATCAGAGAAAGGTGAGCCTAATAAGGTTTCATTGGTTTCTAACATTGTTGCTATGATCGGACAGGTCACAACTGTGGGAGTTGACTCTGACTGGTGGATAGACACTGGTGCGACTTGCCATGTCTGTTCTGACAAGGAATGGTTCGTCACATACCAGCCGACATCTGAGAAAGTTGTCATGGCGAACCAGGCCCAACAGCTGAAGTACTGGGGATTGGGACTGTGGAGCTGAAACTCACTTCTGGGAACACTATGACGCTTCAAGGAGTGAAGCATGTTCCTGCGATTGCCAAGAACCTAATCTCTGGGAGCCTGCTCTGCAACGCAGGCTTGAGGATGGACATCAACGCTGGTCAGATGGTTATGTCCAAGAAAGGAACATACTTCGGGAAGACTTATCAAACCGAAGGAATGTTTAAAATTCAGCTTGTCAACCAGTTTGATGACATTAATGCAGTTGCATTTTCTGATTATTCTCTTGAGTTGTGGCATAATAGACTAGGACATGTTCATAGTAAAAGAATCAATAAAATGTCTAGTCTAGGACTTATCTCCAAATGTGGGGGTAAGGTGGAGAAGTGTGAAGTGTGTGCTCAGACGAAGATCACAAGGAAACCCTTTCATCGGGTCAATCGAAGCACAGATCTTCTGGAGTTGGTGCACTCCGATATCTGTGACTTCAAACATTTCTCCACGAAGGCCGGGATGAAGTATTTCATAACCTTCATCGACGACTTCTCAAAATACGCGTTCGTCTACTTGCTCAAGTCCAAAGACGAAGCTTTCGAGAAGTTCAGAGAGTTCAGGGCCGAGGCTGAACGGCAGACTGGACAACAACTCAAGAGGCTGAGAAGTGATCGAGGTGGGGAGTACAGGTCTCATGAATTCGCATCGTTCTGCAAAGAACATGGAATCATATGCGAGACTACTGCTCCATATTCTCCTCGATCCAACGGAGTAGCAGAGAGGAAGAACCGGACATTAACAGAAATGATGAATTCCATGCTGCTCACTGCAGGTCTTCCAAAATGCTACTGGAGAAAAGCTGCATTAACGACCACTTTCATTATGAATAGAGTGCCATATGCAACTTCGGACGTAACTCCTCATGAACTCTGGTTCAAAGTCAGACCCAACTTGAATGTTATTCGAGTGTGGGGGTGTCTGGCGTATGTGAAGCTTCCAGATCTGAAGATTCAGAAGCTGGGGACAAGGACTACGAAGGCTATCTTCTTGGGGTATGCCGAGAAGAGTGATGCTCGGAGATTTCTTGATATTGAATCAAATCATATTATCGAATCTCGCGATGCTGAATACTTTGAAGACAAGTTCGCAAAAGACAAAAACATTGTTCTTTCGGACATTCCAGAAAATGATGTAGGTACTAATGAGACTGAAATCTCATACGAGCCAGTAGTCCAAGAAGAAGCTGTTGTTGATGAAACAACTCTTGCACCAGAACTCGCCGAGCCGTCAGCTAAGCGAGCGAGGAGACCGAAAGATTTCGGAGATGACTTTGTCACCTATCATGTGGAAGCAGATCCGCTTACCTATGATGAGGCGATGAAGACCAGAGATGCTATCTTTTGGAAGGAGGCAGTGAATGACGAATTTGACTCTATCACCTCCAATAACACATGGGTGTTGGTAGATCTACCTGAAGGAGAAAAGCCTATTGGATGTAAATGGATCTTCAAGAAGAAGATGAAGGCAGATGGAACTATTGATAAGTTCAAGGCCAGGCTGGTCGCCAAGGGATTTTCTCAGAAACAGGGGATAGACTACTTCGACACGTACGCTCCAGTAGCTCGGATGACCACCATCAGGATGTTAATCGCTCTAGCAGCTATACATAAGTTGGTGATACATCAGATGGATGTAAAGACAGCGTTTCTGAATGGGGAGCTGACCGAAGAGATTTACATGCAACAGCCAGATGGATTTGTTGTCAAAGGTCTTGAAGACAAAGTCTGCAAGTTGGTGAAATCATTATATGGTTTGAAGCAAGCTCCCAAGATGGGGCATGAGAAGTTTGACAAAGTTATTAGGTCAAACGGCTACAGAGTCAGCGAGACGGACAAATGTGTTTACACAAAGTTCGCTGATGGAAGAGGAGTCATCGTTTGTCTGTACGTGGACGACATGCTAATCCTAGGTACGGATATAGGCTGTGTCACAGAGACAAAGAAGTTCCTCTCAACCAAGTTCAGTATGAAGGACTTGGGGGATGCAGATGTCATCTTGGGCATAAAGATCATCCGGACAGACACTGGAGTAGCGCTGTCACAATCTCACTATATTGAGAAGATGCTCACACGCTATGGGTATAAGGATCTTCCAGGGATCGATACGCCATACAAGTGTGATCAGAAGCTGAAGCCAAACTCGAGGGAAAGCGTCAGGCAGCTGGAGTATTCTAGCGTTATCGGAAGTTTGATGTACGCAACCACTGCCACAAGGCCTGACATAGCTTTCGCCGTGGGAATGCTGAGTCGGTTCACAAGCAACCCAGGGGTTGAGCACTGGAAAGCTGTGAAGCGGGTGATGAGATATCTCAAGAAAACTCAGACATATGCACTGCACTACAACGGGTATCCGACAGTAGTGGAAGGCTTCAGTGATGCTAGCTGGTGTTCAGAGGTGGAAAGCGAGAGATCCACAGGTGGATATGTCTTTTCTTTGGGTGGAGCTGCTATATCGTGGAAGTCGAAGAAGCAGACTATACTCTCTCGTTCCTCCATGGAATCTGAATTCTATGCACTTGAAACTGCAGCAGATAAAGCAGAATGGCTTCGGGAGCTCATGTATGATCTTCCAGTGGTTGGGGCTCAGATACCGGCGATACCGATATACTGTGACAACCAGGCGACTGCGGCGGTGGCATCAAATGACCTCTTCAACGGGAAGAAGAGGACTGTGCGGTTGAAGCACAGGGCAGTACACGATCTTATCAAAAGAGGTGTAATTGCAGTGGTTGATGTTCGGAGTCAGGAGAACCTGGCAGATCCGTTCACAAAGGGCCTCAAGCGCCAGTTGGTCGAGGACACAGCTTGTAAAATGGGCTTGAAGGCATTCTGATAGTGTGTCTTGTAATCCTACCATAAAGTTTTATGCTATTAGTTCAAAGAGAAATCTACTAGGCATCTAACTTTTGGTTCAAAGGAGGATCACTGACTGGGAAACTATCAGGTAACAGTGGGTACTTGTTCTCTGGAACATGGAAGGGATACGGACCCATAACCACTGTTGTCTACTATGTATTTTTCTGCAGAAAAACAGATCCTGTGGAAGGTTGGCTTAAACGCCTTAATGAGTTCTCAGGCAGAGTGAATGTCTGGTGTGCTTTACAGGAAGTACGGTAGAGCAGCACTACAAGGAGTGAAACTCCATGCTACAGTGGGATGACTCCACCATGAGGTTCCCAGGTAGGGGTAATGCCTCGGCTTTGCAAGCCAAGTCATAGCAGCGTAGCACCGCAAATACGCAAGTAGCCTAATGCTGTATGACGTAATTAAATAGTTGTAGACAGCACTACAAAGGGGAGGATGGCCCCATGTTACAGTGGCACGACACCACGATGAGGTACCCAGGTAGGGGTAAAGCCTCGGCATTGCAAGCCATGTCGTTGCGGCGTAACACCGCAAGGAAGCCTTAGGCTTCATGCTGGGTAGTTTGGCACTACAAAGAGGCTTGTGACCTCATGCTACAGTAGTATGACACTACGATGAGGTTCCCAGGTAGGGGTAATGCCTCGGCTTCAGGCCATGTCATAGCGGCGTAGCACCGCAAGGAAGCGCAAGGCTTCATGCCATATCTCTTTAATAAAGAACTCACCTATAGTGTATGAAAAGAGATATCAGGCCGTCTCTTGAGGGTAAACTTGTAGACGCCTAAAATTATACACTGAAACCAGGCTGGCACAGGGCCTTTAATGTGCAGCCAGAAGCATACGTAACTACACTTTGTGAGTGGGAAGAATTACAATTGTGGTACAGAATTCAAGGCGTAGTCCATTCTTGTATCACATTGTTATTTAACCCATGCGGGAAGATTCAAGTCGTCAGCGACATCTATCCTAATGCAAAATGGACAGTTACTGTGGGGGACGCTCAACCCTGGACACATATATGTTGTAATATATGGGGGATTGTTGGTGCTTTATTTACATGGAGAGAGCTTGCTCTCAACATGCCTTGTAAAATTTTAGTCCCACATTGGAAAAGCACCATGAGTTATCTCAACATATATACTTGGGTGTGTTGTTGAGAGATGCACATGGGGTGGTGACCCTAAGGAGGGAACCATGTGGGTGATTTTACTAGGAGGTAAGAATAAGGCTCCAAGGATTAAGCATTAATGCTTTTGTCATTCTCTTGGATTAATTCCACTTGGAGCTAAGCCCCAAAGGGGCTTAGCGACTCGGACTCGGACTCGGACTCGGACTCGGGCTCGGGCTCGGGCTCATGGGCTCATGAGGCGTAATGTGGCATTTTGTTGGCGCACTTTGCACTTAGCACGTCAGCAGTCATGCGGTCTTTATGCGGCTCATATGCGGCCATGCGGTCTTATGCGGCATGCGGCTCATATGCGGCCATGCGGTTCATGCGGCCATGCGGCTCATGCGGTCCATGTGGTCCATGCGGCTCATGCGGCTCATGCGGTCCATGCGGTCCATGCGGCTCATGCGGCTCATGCGGTCCATGCGGCTCATGCGGTTCATGTGGTCCATGCGGCTCATGCGGCACATGCGGTCCATGCGGCCCAAGCGGTCCATGCGGCCAGGCTGCTGCTGCTGCTGCCGCATGGAGGGCTACGCTGACTGTGCAGATTTCAAATCGGTTATAGAAAGGGTGAATCAATGCGATTAATTCAGATCCTATCTTTGTGGGATTTGAATTAATTTCGTTACTATATTTGTGGGATTTGAATTAATTCAGTTCCTATCTTTGTGGGATTAGAATTAATTCGTTGCTATCTTTTTGTGATTTGATTCAATCTTTCCATAACTGAAGAGGCGGCTAGGGTTTCCACCCTCTCTCTATAAATACTCTCTTCTGGCCTCCTTTGTGACTACCACAAAAATTACAAGTCAGAAAAGGAGAAAGAGAGAGAGAGTTGCTGCCGCCATTGCAAGTCCATCCGAGGAGTCTGAACAGAGGTGACTTCGAGCGTTCCACAAGTTCTTCAACTTGCTGGTTCCTGGAAGCAGATCGTGTGGGGCGAATCTTGCTTTGAGCAACGGTGTTTTGACACCCCAGCATTGTTCTTCTTCTCATCTCTCTCTAGTTTTATTGTAACTCGTTCTGTCCCAATTGCAACACGTTTGCAAGGAAGAACGAGAGATCTTCTCTTCTCTTTTTCCCTCCTTCAGATTGTAATTTGGCTATTTGATTTATTGTACCATCGTAGATCTTGAGTTTGATCACTGCAAAGTTTTGTGTGACATCTCAGATCTCGATTGCATTTGTTTTTCATCTTTGATCAAGCCCCGGGAATAACAGGTTTTAGTACTAAAGTTACTAGTACAAGTTCTTGACATTATTTTGGTTACATTCTTCTAGCATTCTAAGTCTATTTTTTTTTTTTTTTTTAGCATTCTAAGTCTAATATGTTCTGCTCATTGTTACTACAAAGATGAAGTATTTTGACAGTTTTCATGTGTGAATCAACATTCTAAAATTTGAATTTTAAGTAGTTATAATCCATTCTTTCATATAAACTATGTTTTTTTTTTTCCTACAGTTACTAGTACAAGTTCTTGAGATACCTTTTTCTAGTATTCTAACTCCAATATGTTCTACTCATCCTTACTTTGAACAGATCAGAGTGCTGAAAGCAGAGTAGAGATCAGCCCCATTCTGTTTATGTTCCCCGGGACGAAGATTTCGAAGAGATGAAGCACCACTCGTTCTCTTCGGGAGCCCTGAGAGGTCTCTTGCACAACCTCATACCCGCTCTGGTCGCGAAGCTCTCGAGTTCAGACGATCAGTTCGAGTGCTTCACCGATATAGATAACTTGTACAAGGACCGGATGCTCCTGAAAGGCGCCGGCAAACAAAAATCTACGGTCAGATCGTTTGTTTTCTCCTTGCTGAGTAATGTCGCGAGCATAGGCGAAAAGATTATGGAGTATGATGTACCTACAGTTATATCAAGTATGTTTCATTTCATAGCTCAACCCGTTCTTCATAAAATCTCACATGAAAAAAAAAACAATGTGAATGTTTTTTGTATTGATCTTGATTTTTTTTTTCTCTCTAGAGGATCCATTTTCTTGGTTTCGGGATACTGAGTTTGCCCGTCGGATGTTGGCTGGGGTCAATCCCGTGTCTATTGAAAGATTGAGGGTCAGACTCCGATATGCCATCGCTCTTGAGCCTTCATGATTTCTTACCATCTTTTAATAATTATTTATGGTAAGAAATCACGAAGGTTAAACCATCGCTTCTATTAATGTTACATATTTCCTACTTTCTAAGTTTTTTTTTTTCTGAAATGCCTGGTTCTATGAATTGTTGCAGGAATGTCCAATTCTCAGCAAGTTGGATCCAGCAGTTTATGGACCTCCAGAGTCTGCCATAACTAAAGAAGTGCTTGGAACATGAACTAAATGGAATGAGCCTCGAAGAGGTTAGGAATTTTTTATATAAAAAAATTGACTTCAAGTTATTTTCTTGGACGCTGCTATTTTGTCTGTGGTCTGTGACCGCACGCTGTGACTGCAGGCCACATGTCACCGTCTCATTGACAGAAATTCCGGCGGTGGGTCCGAGCAAATTGGAGGGCAATTAATGGGATTCGGCCATGTGGCCTGCACAGACTGCGGACAAAATATCATTTTCTTCTTCTTCATATTCATTATGTCGATAATGTATTTTTTTTCTTTTTCGCAGGCAATTAAGAGGCACAAACTGTTTATACTTGATTATCACGATCTCCTTTTGCCATTCGTCGACAAGATCAACTCCATAGAAGGAAGGAAGACCTATGCTTCGAGAACAGTCTTCTTTCTCACTGACATTGCACTCTGAAGCCCATAGCCATCGAGCTCAGCTTGCCGGAAAAGTAAGAGGGTCTACACTCATGCGAACGATGCGACGTCGTCGTGGCTCTGGAATTTTGCCAAAGCTCATGTCTGTACCAACGACGCTGGCGTCCATCAACTTGTGAACCACTGGTGAGTAAATCCAATTGAAGTTTATTTTGATTAGAAATTTTCTTTTTTAATTAAAGATCAATGAACAAAAGCGAAGCTACACTGTTGCACGCACACAAGGAAATGATAATTTGTATCCTTATCATGTCCGTACCTATTGTGCAACAAATGTGATTGCTTATTGTACATATGTATTCCGTATTTGTATCATGTCTTATCTATATCCATGTCCATATCCATGCAACATAGGAAGTTGAAAACAAGATTGAACCTGTGAAATACTTAATCAGGAGCTGCAAAACATAAAATAACAAGTTGTCAACTCGTGTTACATATCGTATGTGTATCGATTTGCTTACATAATGTATCATGTATCGTGTATGGTATAATATATTGTATAATACAGTACCTATAGAAATTTACATCTATACTTCTAAATCCATATATAGAAATTTGATTTAATATAATTTTCTCATTTATTTATTTATTTATTTCATCTATGCATGTCTATATAGCTTCAGAATACAACATTACATAACTCAACTAAAAAAGGCGAGCCGATGGAAATATGAACATGTGTTTGATATAAAAAAATCTGTCGCTAGTCGGTCGTCATTTCGTCCTTAGCTCAGCGACGGTTATACTTCCGTCACTAAATTGCAGTATTTTTGTAATGTCTTAAATACACATTACATGACTCACCTAAAAAAAAGAGAAAAAACTACCTAGCGTACATGTATCAGATCGGATCAACCGATATAACAAAATGGTAGTATATCATATGTTATCGCAAGATATGTATCGTAAGATACTTACATCATAGTTGTCAATAATTGAATAACACGAAAATACCTTCTCACCTTTGTAGTAATATGTTCATCTTATCAGAAAAAAAAAAAAAAAAATTTGTATAGTTTTTGGCACGTCGACAATGAATTGATTTGTAATTATATTGTGTAAACTAACTTTGTAGGTTGAGGACTCACGCTTGCATGGAGCCATACATCATCGCTTCTCATCGGCAGCTTAGCTCGATGCACCATCCGCACATGAGGTACACGATGGAGATCAACGCGCTGGCACGCCAGAGCTTGGTGAACGAACGGAGGGGGCATCATCGAGGAATGCTTCAGCCCCGGAAAGTACTCCATGGAAGTGAGCTCCGCCGCGTACAAGAGCATGTGGCGATTCGACATGGAAGCGCTGCCGGCCGACTTGATCAGGAGGTGAGGGTTATTGTCTTCCATTTTGTCTTTTTTTAGTTTGCCTAGGTAAATCCAGCATCCTTTCTGTTAATTTCATAGTTTGCCGTATCGGCCGATACCGATCCGATCTGAACGATATCGATACGGTTTGACATGATACTAACCGATACCGATTCGATCAATTCGGCAAAAAAATTGAATGAAAAAGACCAATAACAATAGTCTTTTGGGCTTTAGGACAACTTTTCATATTGTATATGGACTCTCCATATCAATGAATGAATGAATGAATGAATGAGAGAGAGTGGTTGGATATTTCCCAAAACAACACTTCAAATTCAAATAGCAAAACCAGGACTATATCTGAGCACCCATGTTGTTGCGTTGACTATCGATTGCTCGTCGTGCACACTAGGAAACCTCTAATATGAATAGGAAAAAGAGGGACAGTCTCTAGAATTCTTTTTTTTTTCTCATATATAATTTGTCACCAAAATCGGATAGGTGAACTTGCATAAATTTATTATGATTTTATTGTTGACAAGCTACCCATCTTACCCGCAAAATATTTGTCCATATTATTATCATTTTTGTGTCCGTATTCATATCCATGTGCATACTCATGTAACATAGGCAATAACATTATCAAAAATGCTATTTCTCCCAAATTTTTTGAGTAATGCTATCTCTCATTATGTGACATACGACATGGATGCTGACATATCAGCTGACATAGCAAAATTTAACATTAAAATTAAAATTAACATGAATATTAACATTTTGCATTAATATTAATATTAACATTAACATTAACAAATTTGGGATAATTAATTTTTTGGGTTAAAATTTGTCATGTCAGCTGCGATGTTAGATGCCACATAATGAGAGATGGCATCACCCGAATTTTTTGGGAGACAAATAGCATACTTTATTTGAAGATGTTTGTATCATGTTATGTAATTTTGTATATCTACTTCATGTTTGTATCATGTTATGTACTTTATTTGAAGATGTTTGTATCATGTTATGTAATTTTGTATATCCGTGTCGGGTATTCGTTCAACTTAGAGAGCTACGGTGCACGGATACAGATACAACACGACACAACACGACAGGGTAAGGACGCAACGACACGGACACATAATTCCCTACTTTGATGTGTCAAAATGTACTTGAAGTGTCTCGGTTGTGTCCAATAAGTATCTGACACGACTAGGAGCATGATGGGATACATACACTGCATAGACCTTGATCATCTTCTTGGAACGAACTTAAATTTTCTAGGGGCATGGCAGTCGAAGATCCCACGATGCCCTGCGGCGTAAAGCTCATAATCGAAGACTACCCGTACGATGCCGACAGCCTCCTCGTGTGGTCGGCTACCGAGGACTGGGTCCGGGACTACGCGAGCCACTACTACGTCGACGACGCGGCGGTGCGCTCCGACGCCGAGCTCCGGGCCTGGTGGGACGAGGTCAGGGACGACGGCCACCACGACAAGCGGGACGAGCCGTGGTGGCCCGCCCTCGCCTCCCGGGAGGACCTGGTCGGGGTCCTGGCGACGGTGATATGGACGGCGCCGGGCCAGCACGCAGCCGTCAACTTCGGGCAGTACCCTTTCGGGGGCTACATGCCGAACCGGCCGACGCTCATGAAGGGGCCCGTGCCGCGGGAGGACGACCGGGGCTTCCTGGAGGACCCGCAGCGCGCGTTCCTCTCCTCCGTGCCGTCGCTGCTCCAGGTCACGCAGGTGATGGCGGTGCAGGACACGCTGTCGAGCCACTCGCCGGACGAGGAGTACCTGGGCCAGAAGGGTCGGGACTCGGACGCGAACTGGGGACACGACGCGGAGGTCCGGAGGTTGTTTGAGAAGTTTTGTGACAGGCTGGCGGCTATCGGGAGGACCATTGAGGAGAGGAACGGGGACTGCGGCCTCAAGAACCGGAACAGAGCCGGGGTTTGATACGACCCCCTTCTCCAGCTCCAGTAATTGAGTGAGGACGAGGTGAGTGATGTATTAATCAGTTGAACAAATGAAAAGGAAAGACATTAACCAGGAAGAATCAAAGCTTTATTGAATGTAAATGCAGATACTACAAGAAGAAATGACAAAGAGGCTAATAGTGGTAAGTTTATCATTTCATTCTCCAGATGCTCGACTGCTGCTCTCTTCCTTTCTATTTATAGTCTTCATACAATATTTCTTGACCTAATTGATTAATCTAAATGATTAATGAGCTGTTGATTTGCTGCAGGACAATGAGCTGGCTGATTGTAACTAAAAAGGAGCTGACCTGGCTAATTGAGAAGAACATGGGCTGACGTGGCTAACTGCTAACTGAATGCAAAGTAATGCAAAGTAAGGGGAATTAGAATTACCTGCTCCTACTGCCTACTCCTACTGCAGTAATTAGAGTGACTTGAGCTGGGCTCTATCAATACCCTACCCTTATTTTGACCTTGTCTCAAGGTCAAAGTGAGGATATGATTTAATGAACTTCTCGTATGGTACCCATACAGCATCTTCTGGCCTTCCATCCTTCCACTGAACTTGCAAATCAACTGCAGCCTTGTTGTGCCTTTGCACCAATCTCCTGTCCAATATCCATTCTGGTTCCAGCATTAATTCTTCCATCTGGGTTGGGTTTTCTTTTTGCCAATTGGAATTAGCCCCTAACTTCTTTTTGAGTTTGGAGACATGGAATACAGGATGGATTAGAGCATCAGCTGGAAGTTGTAATTTGTAAGCAACTGGTCCAATCCTTGCTATCACTTGATATGGCCCATAGTATTTGGGTGATAGCTTCTGTGGTTTCCTCTGGGCTACAGATATTTGCCTGTAAGGTTGTAACTTAAGGTAAACCCAATCACCTATCTCGAACTCCCTATCAGTCCTGTGTGAGTTGGCCAACTTCTTCATCCTGTCTTGAGATAGCAGTAAATTATCCTTCAGTAGATGTAGAGCATTGTCCCTGGATAACAGAGCTGTGGCAACCTCCTTATCTTTAGGATGATCTGGTACATAAGTGAGGAGGTGAGGAGGAGCCCTGCCATAGACAGCTTCATAGGGGGTTACCTTAGTTGAGGTATGCCAGTTGGTGTTGAACCAAAATTCTGCCCAAGGAAGATGTGCACTCCATTCCTTTGGTTTGTGACTGCAAAAGCATCTGAGATAGCCCTCTATGCACCTGTTGGTAACTTCAGTTTGTCCATCTGATTGATGATGGTAAGCTGTACTGTATTTGAGTGTAGTACCCTGCAATTTGAAGAACTCTCTCCAGAATTGACTTGTGAAAATTGGATCCCTATCTGTCACAATAGACTTGGGCATTCCATGAAGTTTGAAGACTCTTTCTACAAAGATTTGTGCCACAGTAGCTGCTGTATAGGGGTGTTTCAAAGCAAACAAACGAACATACTTTGTTAACCTATCTACTACTACCATGATGGTAGTCTTGTGGTGACTGAGAGGCAATCCCTCTATAAAGTCCATAGAGATGTCTTCCCAGATTTGCTCTGGAATTGGTAAGGGTTGTAACAGACCTGCTGGAGAGATGTTTTCCCCTTTGTTTCTCTGGCAAACTTCATACTCTTGCACATATGTCTTCACAGATTTCTTCATTCCTGACCAATAGCAGACCTTCTTGAGCCTCTGTAGTGTCTTCAAATACCCAAAGTGACCAGATTGGAGTAGATCATGGTGTTCCCTGATCATTAAAGACACAAAATCTGAACTGGGGTCAATGAGTAACCTGTTTTTGTAGTAGAGAAGGCCATTGTGCATAGTATACTTTTCTGAATTCAGCAGTCCTTTTTTCCATTTCTTATGCATTTGAGAGTAAAAGGGTGAATTGGCTTGCTGATTTTTGAACTGTTGTAACCAGTCATCTTGAACAATAGAGATAGCAGCCCAGGTTATTTCCTCCCTCCTTGATAAGCTGTCAGCTGCTCGATTTTCTTCTCCTTTCTTGTATTCCACTCTATAGTTGTACCCATGTAATTTCATCACCCATTTATACTGTGCTTCAGTGTATACTCTCTGCTCTAACATGTATTTGAGGGGTTTATGATCAGTTTTGATAACAAACTGTCTGCCCCATAGGTACTGTCCCCATTTCTTTATAGCTAACAAAATAGCCAGCATTTCTCTTTCATATGTTGAGAGTAACAGTGACCTGCCATTCAATTGTTGACTGAGATAGGATAGAGGTCTCCCCCTTTGCATTAAGACAGCCCCTATGCCACTCCCAGAAGCATCACACTCCAAAGTAAATTCTTCATCAAAATTTGGCATAGCTAATACAGGGGGTTGGGTTAGAGTTACCTTTAATTTCTCAAAGGCAGCTTGTGCCTTGTCATTCCACAGAAATGAATTCTTCTTAAGAAGCTGGGTAAGAGGTCCTGCTATGGAGCCATAGCCGTGTATGAACCTCCTATAGTAACCAGTGAGGCCTAGGAAGCCTCTCAACTCTTTAAGGGTCTTGGGTTTTGGCCAGTCCACCACTGACTTGACTTTGTCCAAATCCACTTCTACCCCTCCTTCTGAAATTTTGTGGCCTAAGTAACCAATCTGAGATTTGTTGAAGGAGCATTTACTCTTTTTTAGCTTCAACTGATGTTCTTCCAGCTTCATGAATACCCTCTCTAAATGGAAGAGGTGCTCTGTGTAGTTGGTACTGTATACTAAAATGTCATCAAAAAATACTAGTACAAACTTTCTTAGGAATCCCTTGAAAATGTCATTCATCATTGCCTGGAATGTTGAGGGAGCATTAGTAAGACCAAAGGGCATTACTAAGAATTTATAGTGACCCTCATGGGTCCTAAAAGCTGTCTTATGAACATCACCTTCATGCATCCTTACTTGATGATACCCTGCTCTCAAATCTAGTTTAGAAAAACATTTAGCACCATGTAGTTCATCAAATAATTCTTCAACTAGGGGAATTGGGAACCTATCTTTGATTGTGTACTGATTTAAGCCTCTATAATCAATACACATTCTCCATGTACCATTAGATTTTTTTACTAAAATAACTGGAGAAGAATATGAGCTTGTGCTAGGCCTAATTGCTCCAGTTTCTAGCATTTCATGTACCTGTCTTCCAATCTCATTTTTATGGAGAAAAGGATGCCTATAAGGCCTGCTGCATACTGGAGTAGCCCCATGAATTAATGGAATCTTATGGTCATAAGATCTCCTTGGAGGGAGGCCTGTAGGTTCTGAAAACAAGTGCTGATATTTCCCCAATAGCTCTTTTAATTCACCCTTGGTGTCTTCCTGTTCTGTCTCTTGTGAACTCTCCTGCCAAGTGCACATTTGAATGACAAAAAACGGTGGCTTTTGCCTGAGGTCTCTGAACTCTAGCTCACTGATTGGCTTACTGGTGGGCTTCATTCCTTGAAATTTTTGTTCAGTTCCTTGATATGTGAATATCATGGTGAGGTCCTGGAAGTTCCACATGATAGTCCCAAGGGTGCTAAGCCAATTGGCTCCCAACACAATTTGACACCATGTAATTGGTAGTGGCAGTAAATCAGTAGTGACCCTTGTACCTTGGCATTCAATGAAGACTTCCTTGTACATGCCCTTGCTAGTGAGCTTATCCCCATTTGCAACCAAGACTTCAAAAGCATTTCCATGAGATAAAGGAATCTGGAACCTCTCACTGAAGGCAGTATCAATGAAACTATGTGTGGAACCTGAGTCAATCAAAATGATAACAGGTTTGCCTTTAACTGTCCCCCTCATCTTCATGGTGGATTGATGCAGTGATCCAGAAAGGGCCTGTAGAGATATTTCAAACAAACTCTGAGAATTGCCATCAAGGGTCCCTCTGTCCTCTGGAACTGTCAATGGTTCAGTTGTCTCAACAGGGTCTTCATCTTCATCTGCTATCAACATGAACAGTTTCTTGTCCTTGCATTTATGCCCCCTGGACCATTTCTCATCACACAAAAAATATAACCCCAAGTTCTTTCTCCTTAGGAGTTCACTTGGGGATATAGTAGCAGTTTGACTCCTGGAAACATTTCTTCCCTCTGTTCCTTGAGTGGCCCCCTTATTCTGAACTTCATGGGCGTTTGGAAATGGGGAGAAATTTTCTCCTGTCCACTTGCTATGTTGATTTAGAGATCTAAAGTTCTTTTTGATGGCTGCAAATTTTGATTCATGCAGTTTGGCCACTTGCATAGCTGCTGGAAGACTGACTGGGTTAGCAACCAATACTTCATATCTAACTTCTTCCTTTAGCCCCCCTATATAAAAATTGATCAAGCTTCTTTCAGGAGTTCCAGCTACCTTCTTTGAGAGTTTTTGAAAGAGTGATGTGTACTCCTGAACTGAACCTTCTTGTTTCAACAATTTAAGATCAATTGTGTGATCTATAAATTGAGAGGGCCCAAATTCCATTCTGATACAATAGTAAAATTCATCCCAAGTAACAGGTCTGCCCCTAATGGTGACAAGCCAATCATACCAGTATGCTCCTGTTCCTTTGAGTTGTACAGAACAGAACTTCACCTTGTCACACTCCTGAATGCCATAGAAGTTAAAAAAAAGGTTTGCTCGAAGCAACCATTCTTCTACATCCCCTTCCCCATCAAATTCAGGTAACTTGAGCCTAGGAGTAGGCTAGCCCCAACCTTGTCCTCCCATACTAGTGCCAGTATTAAAACTTGTCTGGGCTGGTGAGCCCATATGTGCAACAGTTGAATTTTGCATTCCCTGTGCCATTCTAGGGGTTTGGACTGGTGAAGGATATATGAATGGAGGATGTTCAAACTGGTAGAAGGGTGCTTGAGGTGTGAATGGTACATTTCCTGGTGGGAATTGATTTGAAAAGGGTGAGGGAGGGTTAAATGGAACATTTCTGTAGTGCCCCGTCCCGCAAAGTCAATCGGAGGAATCGAAACGCCGACGGCGTTCGGACTTAGCTTTGCAACGGCTACTCGGAGACATCGCTCGGTCAAGGCGACCGCTCGCTCAGGTAGGGTAGTTTCGGTGAACTTGCCTCATCTTTGCCTTCACATAATAAAATGCATGTTTTCAACTTACACAATAGGCTTGATAATAAAAGAAACGAATCCACATAGCTAAGGGAATAATTCCGACGGGTCGAAATGAGTTAGAACATGGAAACGTCCCACGGTCGGCCTAGAGTTGGTGCACGGCGTGCTTTGAAAATGACACTCGGTCCTTCGTCCCGTGGCTTGGGAGAAGGAATGTTGGTCTTCGACACAAAAGCTAAGAATTAGCCTAAGTCATAGGCGTCGCCCGCGTAAATGCTCGATAAAGCATGCACGCTTTCGTAATGCAAGGCTTGGCATAGCCTTTGCTCGTCCCTCGGGTTAAGTTGTAGGCTTGAATAAGTTAGGCAAAGTTATGCCGGTCGACCTAAGTCATTCCAAGTGCTGTCCCGCTCATTCTGCGGTTGTCAAGTTAAATAGTTCCACGATCCCAAGGCCTGTCATATAAAGTATGACTTGGGCGATAGCGTCGCGTAGAACGTAAGTCGGTTTGAGGCACGATGTTTGGACTTTGCGTTAAGGCATGAACCACGGTCGACTTAATGAGTTTTGGAGAAAGGACTATCGAATAGGCATTCCTAAGTTGAATGAAATGAAAACGGTAACATGGAAAGAATGCTCGCGACCGTGGGTCGTCGAGGGGTCTCAAATGATGAAGTCTGGAATGTGAAACTCAAAAGATAGTAAAACAATGAAAGTAAAGAATGAAACGGTCCTAAAATAAGGAAGTGGGTCGAGTTTGCATGGTCATTGGACAACTTGTGTACCGGTGCACAAGGGTTTTGATTTTGTTCCTCAGACGGTTGTCGCGGCCACGGGACCGATCTGGCCTAGGAGGAACCACGGGCCTACGGGACCCTTGGATGGTGTGCGACCTGACCCAAGGGGTGCACCGTAGGACGGCTATTAGGGGAAATTCGGCGAGATCGTGTCTCATTTTACGAACGTACCCTAATATCCAATGGAGGTCCAAGATAGCTTGTCGTGCTAGTGACCAAGTTCATATAGATGTCGGCATGATGGCAGAAATCTGCGAGTGTGCCTTTGGATTTAGTCGAGTATTGAGTGCGCTATATCAAGGAGTCAAGTTGAAGGTGTGTACAAGTTAAAAACACAATATTGGGCCTAAGATTTGGTTTCAACGTAGGCGTCGTGCTTCGACACGAGTCGTGGCGTCAAGTCTTAAGATGTTGGCATAGAGTTACACAAGTTTGATTGAGTCGTCGTGGGTTTAAGTCAGGAATCACCGTAAGGCAAGTTGGTTGAGCGACACTAAGTTCACAAGTCTCGATTGGGTCAGTTGGTGATCAAAGTAGCAAGGGCCGCGAGGCGGCGAAATGGTTAAGTCTTACTGAATTACGAGGCACGGCCTCAGCAAGGGTTTGTGGCACGGTCACACGGAAATGAAGCCTCATCGCGTAGTTGCGTCTCTGATTTTGGCCGAAAGGCAAGCACGACTTGACAGGTTAACGTTGTTGGCAGGAAAAGGGAGTCTAGAGGTAAAGTATGAGTTAACGTTGCGGTACAAGCACGGGATGGTCCTCATACACAAATATGCCAAGGCATCCGTAGTCTTAAAACTGATCCTAAGGCAAGACTAGAAAGACAATAGAAAGGGATTTAAGCTGCACAAAGTAAATGAACGTGTAGGTTTTGTATGGGTGGGCGAGGAGCTCACTCCACCAGTACAGTTGAGTACTGACACCCACACAGTGTTCATGTGCAGGCACAGATAGAAGCTCGTGGCGCGGAGCTCGCTTGGATGCGTCGAAGCACGGAGTTCCTTGACGATTCGAAGCGTGCGACTGCGTGGAACCGAAGACTTATACAGGACATAATATATGGACATCGCCTTCCGAAGCTTCCGCTGGTTCAAGCATTTGTATCGAGAGATGAGAGAGAGCAGAGTGACTTGTAAAATGAGAAAAAAGTGAGCATGAGAGAATTTATAATTTGGCCTTGCGTCCACAAATGTAACCTTGTATTCAATATCAATAAAGAGCTTCTTTTGAATGACTTGTGTTCATGTGTTCTTGTTCTAATTTCCGATGCATGTTTCAATGTATCTGCTTGAGACTTCTGTGCGACGACCCCGTCGCCACCGATGTAATCGGCCGTTATGAAACTGCCTTGCACGAGCGCAATCTAGGCTCGTGCGGCATCACGCCTTAGCGAGGACGATCGCTCATACGAGAGCAGGGCGTAACATAATGGTATCTGAGCACGGCTTTACGTCCTTGGACTTCACGTCGAATTTCTCGATTTTGAAAGCTCGTCGTTGGAAAATAAGTGTGCGCTCTCTCTCGAATGTCCCTCAGCATGTCCATACAATAAGTCTAAATATTTTCAAAAGCTCGTACAAGCGTTCACTCGAACGCATCGGTAGGCTATCGTCGAATGCATCGGTAGGCCTTTGTGCCGAACGGTGTCAAACTTGCCTTGATAGGAAAACTCGTGCTAAAGTTAACAAATCACATGTGCGCCTAACTAGTCCTGCGTCAGCCTAGCAAATGAGCATGCAAACTCGAAGTATAGTCCGTACGGGATGGTTATGCGGCACAACTTAGTCCGCGCGTCGCATACCTCGACTATTTGGTGCAAACGAATCGCGAGCAATATCAAGTATCGCTCGGTCGAGAATGGAGATACACTCAGAGTGTCTATCGATAGGAACGCTATCGGACACTTAGGCATACACGGGAGATCGGTTTGGATTTTGAGGAATAGTACGAACGACTTAGTCCGTCGATACGACGTGAGCGATTACGCTAGAGATTCGTCGAACGAATCTGAAGGACGAGTTAGCGAGTAATACGAATGTGATTGTGGTTTAGATCAGTATGGCTCGAATCCGAGTGGTGTATGGATGTTATAGAAATTGTTCGAGCGAGACTAAAGGATTTACGGATAGAACGAGTATGTCGGCACGCGATAGTATCGCGCAAAGCCTTGGAACGTGTCACGCTTAGTTGGTCGCGACTTCGTGTGTCCCGAACGAGATGTCGTTTGGACAACTTGTGAATGGGCAACGCGAGTTAGAAAATGATCCGGAACGATGAATAAAAAAGGATTGGTCTTGATCGAGAAACTTAGAGGATCGCGCGTACGATTTCGGATCGAGTCGAATAAAATTGTGACTTGCGTTTGTACAACGATCTTGAAACTAGCTTGAGGAATGACGATCGAACTTGATCTTGAATATCGAAAAGATGGTGGAATATCCATTCGGACAATAGCATCAGTCGTACGACTCGAAATTGGTTGCAAGGGAAGATCGTCGGGTTACGCATATCATCGATGGTATTGAGGCGTATCAAAGATCGATATGCGATAACTCGGGGGTACTCTGACTCGGTGAATGACGATCGTACAAATGTCATTGCTCCGATGGATGCTATACTCGGGATATTGAAATGTGTCGAGGAAAAGATAGACTTGGCTCGAGGATTTCCTAGTTGAACGAATGACGATCGGACTATCGAACTTGGCTTGGATGAAAAATGAAATGTTTGGATTTGCTTCGTCGATAACCACAACGTTGACGTTCTTGTCTTATGCAAGCGCTACTCCAGCCTCGCACATGCGTCACGTCGATTAGGGCGATCACTCCGCGTGAGCGCTGGTATGGTGATTCATACAGCGGGGGTGGTCGAACTTGCACGACGTGACAATTTGATGCCTCGGCTTGTGGTTTGACGCGAAGGTAGACTTGAGAATGACTTGGTGTACTTGACGATTAAACTTGAGGATTGAGTAGGTCCAATCCGCCTATCGAAAATGAATTAATCTAGACTCAAACAAGAGTTACGCCCCGATGAGAATGATTATTCTGCGGGAGCGTTGCATGGTGATTCATGAACCATCGGGGATAATCGGACTCGCGTGAGATTGGGGCGCAACATACTGTCGAGCTAGACGACCTCGTGATCGAATACATGAATTGGTTAGAATTGGTGAAATGAATGGATTCTGTACAACGAATGTCTCGATGCGAATTAGGTGATCATGCTCGATGTTTAGAAATCTGAGTGACGCGAGCTGGGTAGAAAACCCCGTACTATCAACTTTGGTTTGACCCTAGGATTGGGGACAGTGTTGGCATTATTGTTGGGGAACTATGATTCCAATCCTGACGTTGACTTAGCCTCGAGAAATTGGCCTAGCGGTTAGGCGAGACGCCCTGTTTCAAGTGTTAGCAATCGAAAGATTGATCTTGAAGATTAGTATGGATTGAAAGAGTGAATCAAGAATAGGAAACCCTGCTCACGAGACTCGGCTGACATGCATATATTTCAGGGACGCTTGAGTATGTGCACGATACGACTCGAGTAAGAATGACGGATTCTCTATCATGCGGTTTGGTTGAATGCATGTATTTTGGGGACGCCTGGAATGCGTGCACGATCCAACCAAGTGATACGTTGAATTAAAATTAGACTTGGAGAATGGAAGAGTGTCGAGAACTTGAAATCTTGCTAAAGGAAAATTCAATAATAGTACGAGCGTAGCTCAGAATCGAGGAAACGCATAGGCGGAGTGTATACGATAAGTTCTGGCGTGCCCCGCATGACCGTTATAGTCCCGTGTCTAGGAACGATTAAGTCTGGGCCATAGAAATGGTAGGATGGCTTGCCTTCAGGAAAGTCTCGAGGACGAGACTTGTTCTGAGTGGTGTATGATGTAGTGCCCCGTCCCGCAAAGTCAATCGGAGGAATCGAAATGCCGACGGCGTTCGAACTTAGCTTTGTAACGGCTACTCGGAGACATCGCTCGGTCAAGGCGACCACTCGCTCAGGTGGGGTAGTTTCGGTAAACTTGCCTCATCTTTGCCTTCACATAATAAAATGCATGTTTTCAACTTGCACAATAGGCTTGATAATAAAAGAGACGAATCCACATAGCTAAGGGAATAATCCCGACGGGTCGAAATGAGTTAGAACATGAAAAACGTCCCACGGTCGGCCTAGAGTTGGTGCACGGCGTGCTTTGAAAATGACACTCGGTCCTTCGTCCCGTGGCTTGGGAGAAGGAATGTTGGTCTTCGACACAAAAGCTAAGAATTAGCCTAAGTCATAGGCGTCGCCCGCGTAAATGCTCGATAAAGCATGCACGCTTTCGTAATGCAAGGCTTGGCATAGCCTTTGCTCGTCCCTCGGGTTAAGTTGTAGGCTTGAGTAAGTTAGGCAAAGTTATGCCGGTCGACCTAAGTCATTCCAAGTGTTGTCCCGCTCATTCTGCGGTTGTCAAGTTAAATAGTCCCACGATCCCAAGGTCCGTCATATAAAGTATGACTTGGGCGATAGCGTCGCGTAGAACGTAAGTCGGTTTGAGGCACGATGTTCGGACTTTGCGTTAAGGCATGAACCATGGTCGACTTAATGAGTTTTGGAGAAAGGACTATCGAATAGGCATTCCTAAGTTGAATGAAATGAAAACGGTAACATGGAAAGAATGCTCGCGACCGTGGGTCGTCGAGGGGTCTCAAATGATAAAGTCTGGAATGTGGAACTCAAAAGATAGTAAAACAATGAAAGTAAAGAATGAAACGGTCCTAAAATAAGGAAGTGGGTCGAGTCTGCATGGTCATTGGACAACTTGTGTACCGATGCACAAGGATTTTGATTTTGTTCCTCAGACGGTTGCCGCGGCCACAGGACCGATCTGGCCTAGGAGGAACCACGGGCCTACGGAACCCTTGGATGGTGTGCGACCTGACCCAAGGGGTGCGCCGTAGGACGGCTATTAGGGGAAATTCGACAAGATCGTGCCTCGTTTTACGAACGTACCCAAATATCCAATGGAGGTCCAAGATAGCTTGTCGTGCTAGTGACCAAGTTCATATAGATGTCGGCATGATGGCAAAAATCCGCGAGTGTGCCTTTGGATTTAGTCGAGTATTGAGTACGCTATATCAAGGAGTCAAGTTGAAGGTGTGTACAAGTTAAAACCACAATGTTGGGCCTAAGATTTGGTTTCAACGTAGGCGTCGTGCTTCGGCACGAGTCGTGGCGTCAAGTCTTAAGATGTTGGCATAGAGTTGCACAAGTTTGATTGAGTCATCGCGGATTTAAGTCAGGAATCGCCGTAAGGCAAGTTGGTTGAGCGACACTAAGTTCACAAGTCTCGATTGGGTCAGTTGGTGATCAAAGTAGCAAGGGCCGCGAGGCGGCAAAATGGTTAAGTCTTACTGAATTGCGAGGCACGGCCTCAGCAAGGGTTTGTGGCACGGTCACACGGAAATGAAGCCTCATCGCGTAGTTGCGTCTCTGATTTTGGCCGAAAGGCAAGCACGACTTGACAGGTTAACGTTGTTGGCAGGAAAAATGAGTCTAGAGGTAAAGTACGAGTTAACGTTGCGGTACAAGCACGGGATGGTCCTCATACACAAATATGCCAAGGCGTCCGTAGTCTTAAAACTGATCCTAAGGCAAGACTAGAAAGACAATAGAAAGGGATTTAAGCTGCACAAAGTAAATGAACGTGTAGGTTTTGTATGGGTGGGCGAGGAGCAGGGCCGGTCCTTAATAATTGAAGGCCCTGTGCGAGTTTCAAAATGTGGCCCTATATTTATTTATTCATATTTTTTTTAAATATATTGTTATATATTTTTATCAAAATCTCTGGAGATGCTCTTGATTATATATTATAACTGAATCTATAGGTAGTTACTAAACAAAATAACTAAAGCTCAAATTATCTATATTCAAGCACATTACATAGTATAATAAAGATGTTTTAGATAGAAGACGTACTGACCGTTAAATTGTCTAAATCTGGCCTCAAATTTTTCTGTTGATGAAAACATATAATAAAATGAATAACCACACAATTTAGAGCCTCCAAGACCTGAGCAGGGCCAGCCGAGGGTACGGACGAGGTGGACGACCGTCATGGGCCCCCAATTTTGGAAGTTCCGTAATTTTACAATAGATTAGGTATATAAAAAAAAAGACCCAATCTGAAAGCAACAAAAAAGTCAGCGCTCCAATCGGAAAAAAAATATGATAGCGTGATTGATGATTTTGATAACTTAATTGATGATTTTGCTTGTAGAAATTCTAAAAAAAATTACTTATGTGAGAAAAAATGGCCCAAATTTTATATTTTGTCATAGGTCCCGTAAATCATAGGACCGGCTATGGACCTAAGTCACCTGATGCAAGACCAAGAGCTCCGGTCTTCGACATCATTATTTCTTAAATAAATACTAAGCATCCACATCCAAATTCTTAAATTTTATATATATATATATATATATATATATATATATATATATAATCAGATCATTATTGTAGAAAATAAATTTATCTAACAATTGAGGGATCTTTAGAAACAAAATAACAATTAACACACCGGTCAGAGCAATATCTTTAAGAAATCCTAATTTTTTTGTATGATTATAAATATGAATCTTAGAGTCAGTAGAGAATAGGGATTTAAGAATTGGAGGTCTTGGAGGGATTGTAGAGTAGGAATTGAGGAAGAAATGGAATAACTTGAAATACAAAATTACAAAACTAATCCTAATAATTTTTTTTGAGGCCCCCAAAAATTGGAGGCCCTGTGCGGCCGCACTATTGGCACGGCCCCAGGGCCGCCTCTGGCGAGGAGCTCACTCCACCAGTACAGTTGAGTACTGACACCCACACAGTGTTCATGTGCAGGTACAGGTAGAAACTCGTGGCGCGGAGCTCGCTTGGATGCGTCAAGGCACGGAGTTCCTTGGCGATTCGAAGCGTGCGGCTGCGTGGAACCGAAGACTTATACAGGACATAATGTATGGACATCGCCTTCCGAAGCTTCCGCTGGTTCAAGCATTTGTATCGAGAGATGAGAGAGAGCAGAGTGACTTGTAAAATGAGAAAAAAGTGAGCATGAGAGAATTTGTAATTTGGCCTTGCGCCTACAAATGTAACATTGTATTCAATATCAATAAAGAGCTTCTTTTGAATGACTTGTGTTCATGTGTTCTTATTCTAATTTTCGCTGCATGTTTCAATGTATCTGCTTGGGACTTCTGTGCGACGATCCCGTCGCCGCCGATGTAATCGGCCGTTATGAAACTGCCTTGCACGAGCACAATCTAGGCTCGTGCGGCATCACGCCTTAGCGAGGACGATCGCTCCTACGGGAGCGGGGCGTGACAATTTCCTGTTGGAAAATGATTATGTGTGGAATGTGGTCTGGGAGGATGGATTTGTGGTGATAGTGTTAGTGTAGGTGGTGGTGGTAGGGTGGTTACAGGTGGTAGATTATCTGCAGCTCTCCTTTATCGACCAAATTCTTCCACAAACTGACTGAATTGATGGCTCAGATCTAAAACCATACCTTCCAAAGCCACGAGTCGATCCTCTCCCATTACTGCTCATCGAGCTTCCCTCATCTCCTGCTGTGATTCTCGAGTGCTCGATCCTTGTTCCTGACTGCTCTCCATGACTGGATAGAGAGGCTCTGATACCAAATTGATACGACCCCCTTCTCCAGCTCCAGTAATTGAGTGAGGACGAGGTGAGTGATGCATTAATCAGTTGAACAAATGAAAAGGAAAGACATTAACCAGGAAGAATCAAAGCTTTATTGAATGTAAATGCAGATACTACAAGAAGAAAATGACAAAGAGGCTAATAGTGGTAAGTTTACCATTCCATTCTCCAGATGCTCGACTGCTGCTCTCTTCTTTTCTATTTATAGTCTTCACACAATATTCCTTGACCTAATTGATTAATCTAAATGATTAATGAGCTGTTGATTTGCTGCAGGAACAATGAGCTGGCTGATTGTAACTGAAAAGGAGCTGACCTGGCTAATTGAGAAGAACATGGGCTGACGTGGCTAACTGCTAACTGAATACGGCTAACTGAATGCAAAGTAATACAAAGTAAGGGGAATTAGAATTACCTGCTCCTACTGCCTACTCCTACTGTAGTAATTAGAGTGACTTGAGCTGGGCTCCATCAGGGTTCCTTCGTACCAGCTCCTCCATCCGACGTCCGGTCCGGGAGTGACGGGCCGCGGGATTCCGAATAGTATCTCGATTTGATGAGTACTTCCTTCTTGATGAAGAAGAAGAAGAAGAAGAAACATGCGTGCACTCATGCAGAGCTTGGTCCTGCAGTGCATATATATATATATATATATATATATATATATATATATATATATATATATATATATATATATATATATATATATATATATATGCTACGTATCTCACTTTGTCATTTTGATTAGAGAAATTTTGAGTTACCCCCCACTTTGATTACCCAAATTAAGGGTGCACCCCACAGTTTTGCATTAATGAAAAAATGCCCCCACTTTGGATGGAAACCGTCTAGGGCTAACGGTCAAAAGGTTTGACCCAAAAAATTTGACCAAAATATCCTTCACATTGTCTTCTTTCTCTCCCCCTCTTCTCTTCCTCGCCGCCACTGCCCCCCTCCTCCTCCCCGCCGCCACTGCCCCCCACCTCCCTCCCCGCCGGCCGCCGCCCTCTTCCCCGCCACTGCTGCTGCTTCCCCCCCTCCTCCTTCCCGTCGCCGGTCGAATGGTTGCTCCGTCCCTTCGCACAGCCTGCTGCGTCGAACAGCAGGACCACCGCCTCCGTATCGGCACAGGCGGTCAGGAAAGGCCTACATGTTGCCGCCTACGGGGAGATTACGACGACGGCGGCGGCGACGTGTGCGGTGTGCCTGAGCGAGGTGCGTGGGAAGGACAGGGTGTGGGAGCTGAGGAACTGCAGGCACGTGTTCCACGAGGGGTGCCTGGGCCGCTGGATGGACCACGACGAGCGGGTGAGCTGCCCCCTCTGCCGGGCTCCCCTCATGACCCATGCCCCCTTCGTCCCTCCTTTTTGTTTCTTGTTCTTGATACACTCACTTCCCAAAGAGAGAAATATGAGGATCTCTAAGCCATTATTCTCCTGTTCCCTTCTCCTCTACATCCCCCTCACTTTCTTCCTCCTCTTCCTCTTCCCGCCAATGACCGCGGCACCGGCGGCACGATGGAAGTGGAAGCGGAAGCGAAAGACGACGATCTCTTGGGACACCGGCAACGTCACGCTCCTCGGAGCCGCGGCCACCAAGAACCGCTCCCTCAGCCTCACCTCCCCCTCGCCGGGCGCAGGGAGGGCCGTCTACTCCCACCCGGTCCGCTTGCTCGAGCCCACCACCCGCTACCCGGTCTCCTTCTCCACCGTCTTTGCCTTCTCCATCGACCCGTCCCCCTCCTCCGGCGGTGGACAGGAGGGTCGCAATGGCCGGCCGGCGGTGGGGAGGGGGGAGGTGGCAGCGGGGAGAGGCGGTGGGGAGGGGGGAGGTGGCAGCGGGGAGAGGCGGTGACGACGGGGAGGAGGGGGCAGTGGCGGTGGGGTGGAGGAGGGAGACAACACACAGGGAAGAAGGGTATTTTCGTCAAATTTTTTGGGTCAAAACTTTTGACCGTTAGCCCTAGACGGTTTCCGTCCAAAGTGGGGGCATTTCTTCATTAATGCAAAACTGTGGGGTGCACCCTTAATTTGGGTAATCAAAGTGGGGGGTAACTCAAAATTTCTCTTTTGATTATATACTTTCTTGAAGAAGAACATGCAGAGCTTATTCCTGTAGGAAAAATATTGTACGTCACTCCAAAGTATCCCTCGTGTCGTCTGATATGACAACTAATATGACAGTTGACAAGACCATTAGTTGATTCGTTTGATCAGTCTTTGAAGTTCTTTTGGCAGAATTTTATTCTCACGTCTATGTTGGGCGGATCGAGCCCAAAATTGGCCTGCAGTTGGTAGCCCAAACAAGCACAAATCAACTTCACATCTATCTCACCAAACTCGAGTGGCTCTTGTGGTTACCGTGGAGAGGTATAAGATCCTGTCTAGATCAGTAGCTTGAACCACGGAGGTGTATTATTCCTTTCATTTATAATAATGATGGGTGCCTCAAGAGTACATGTTTTCTGAATCTGATTTATGGATACAATTTCATGGACAATCAATTAGCTTCATGACTGGGAAATGTGAGCCCGCCAACTATTGAAAATGGGTAAGCATAGAGTAATACCAGATAACATTGTTGGAAAAGTGAATGTAAATTTGACTTTAAAAATATTTTTTATTAAAGTTCCAATAGGTGTGTCCAATTTGCAATGAATGTATCTGTTGGAAAGGTGTGTCATTTTCAAACAATGTGTCTACTCACATTTGTGTTCCTTTGTCATTCATAAAAGCATAGTTCTATGAGTGCTTGATCAATTTAATTAACTCATTCATACATCAAGCATTCAGTCCAAAAGGGAGAGACTACTTGCATTGCTTCGTCCAGTTCCTGCGGTGTGAAGTGCTGCTAACGAAAGAGAAGTATCGTTGTACTCCTGGGAGACAAAGTCGTCATTAAATTAAATCGTAAGCACATGCGCGGGACGAATATTGTCTTAAGGACATTGAACCAAGTTCAAGTCTCAGTCTCGGTCTCGATTACATCGTTTATTTATATTTTATTTTCAAAATACAGCATTGAAGTTACTATTTACAAGCATTACGTCTCCAGCCTTCACCTCTTGCAGCAGTTCCATCCGGACTCCGGCCTCGTTTGATACACTGTAATATAATCATAATATAATCGTAATCGCAATATAATCAAATATAAAAATTAAAAAAATTATTTGATTATATTAAGATTACGATTACATATTACAGTGTACCAAACGAGGCTTCCATCTCCAACACTATTCGTACTCAATCCTAGTCACCAGCCCTACTCAGCATCCAATACTACACTCTGTTTAGATCTTCCACTTCCTTCCACCCCTCACCCATTCACGACTTACTCCCTCCAAGAGTTAACTCCAATATAGTGCCAACCCTGGCAGCTAAACGTGCTCTCCAACAGGAAGATCATGACAACACACATATCCACGAGTCTTCCAACCCAAGAAGAGGCTAATAAGAATCGCACCATTATGGAAGAAGTCAGACGTATGCTCTCTCAGTCAAAGCTTTTGGGGAGAGAGACTGAGGATTGCAATTTATCTGATAAATCTCTCACCTTCAGCTGCGCTGGAGGGGTGCATACCGGCAGGGGGCCGGCCCTGGGTTAAGTCTGACAAGACTTCGGGTTTGGGCAACCCCCTCTCTATAGTGCAACCTCCAAACCATTTGGTTTTTTCTAGGACCGGTTCAACCCAAATCCAAATTAAACCTATATCATTCAATAGGGATAAAGGGCAACCAAAATTAGCTTCGGCTAAGACAACCCGAACCATCGGGCAGACCTGGCATGCATACCGGAGGAGGTGTGGTCCGGAAAGAAAGTCTCCTACGAACATCTTAGGGGACGTTTGGTTCAAGTTTTTGTGGCTTGGAAATGGGTTTTGAATTCCTTACCCATGTTTGGTATGTTTAAGATTGGAAATAAGGAGGGAATATGAGGGACTTAGGGGGAAAAGCTATTCTCATTGACTTGGGAAAGCTATTCCCAAGCTCCCACTTGGGAATAGATTTGCTTTCCTAGGAATGATATTTGGTTATTTTGTTTGGACGGTTGTACCCGTTTTTTATTTTCAAATTTTCAACTTATATCCCAAACATGTAAATTATCATGAAATTAATGAAAGGATATTAAAGGAAAACTAAATAAATTAATATTTCTATCCCTTTGTAAACCAAACATGGAGATAAAAAAATTTAAAATTTTGACTACATATTTTCAACCTAACCAAACATGGATATGGGAATGTTGAATTCCTTTCCCATGGAAAAGGAATTGAAAACTTATTCCTAGTAATACAAAAACTTGTTCCAAACGAGCCCTTAGGGTTTTCAGTTGCAAGGCTTATGAACACGTTCCACGTGATGAGCAAAATAAGTTGGATGGCGAAACAAGACGGTGTGTTTTCTTGGACTATGCAGATGACTTGTACGGCTACAAGTTATAGGACCCAGAAAACAAGAAGATTATTCGGAGCAGAGAGATGATACTTGTTGAGGACGAAACGATGGACACCATTGTCGAAAAGTCAATCGAAATATCAGACGTAGATTGCCTCGTCGACTTGGATATTGGTGCGTTATACCAGATAGATCAGTGGAAGCAAATCATTTCCAGGAGGATGAAACGGACATTACTGTAGAAGATGTTGTTCATAATGATCACGGGGAGCAATCCATTCAGGAGATACTAGAGACATCTCAACCGAGGTAGTCTACTAGAGAACGACATCCATTCAAGAAGTACGTCACACTTAGTGCAAGGAGCCACACATAGTGCAAGGAGCCAATGTGTTTTCAGGAGAGACAGAGGATGAACACCGAAGGGAGTGGATGAAGACGATGAAGGATGAGATACAATCTCTTTATACGAATCACACTTATGACCTAGTGTCGTTGCCAAAAGACAAAAAGTTACAAATGGGTGTTCAAGTTGAAGACCGACGACCAAAATTGGCAACAAAGTACTAAGGCAAGGTTGGTTGTGAAGGATTTTAGTCAAAGAAAAGGCATCCGACTTTGAGAGATATTTTCTTCCGGTGGTATAATGGAAAAAACAAAAACAAAAAAAATTCTAAGTACCAAACTTTTCAATTAGACATGTCGGAACTTAAACTCTAAGATGGTATAAAATCCAGAATCTAAACGCTAATTATCCCTCGATAAAATGTTGGTGCTCTTGCTCCTTGACATGAAGAGAGCTTGCTCTCAACATGCTTTGTAAAGTTTAGTCCCACATTGGAAAAGCACCATGAGTTATCTCAACATATATATGAGTATGTGTTGTTGGGATATGCACATGGGGTGGTGACCCTAAGGAGGGAACCATGTGGGTGATTTTACTAAGAGGAAAATGATTAATTCCAACAAGGACGTAAGTTGATTTTTGCTGTGCGGGCTCGGACTCGACACAGACTCCAGGTTGTCTCGTGCATGCACGGAAGTGTTCGGGGGGGAAGGCGTGGGCTAGCACTCGACTATGTTGATTGGGGGATGATGTAAAACATCAAACTCTATTTTAGAGTATTGGTGTTTTAGTCCCACATCGGATATGAGAGATGGTGAGGTCTCACTCCACTCTATAAATAGAGCCCCCTTGCCTCCTTTCTAAGATGTGTAAACCCCCAATATTTCAATTTTTTTTAGTATTTTAAAAAAATTATTTTACTATATTATTGGCATTATAGAGGTGATTAGTATATGTACATATGTATAGTTATATATAAATATATTATACGTATGATCGTGTGCTTGATATTTTAAATATTACTAAGTATCGCCTACCTTTGTTACAAAGAGATTTTTGATACTTGATTACGAATTATAGAATTGTTCTTGTGAATATATATATATATATATATACATATAGATTGTTTGTAAAAAAAAAAGTAACAGAGGGGTGGTGGGCCGAACCCCCCATCCTCAGCAGCTACTAAGCCGCGGGGTGGGGCCCGACCCCCCTAAAGCTAATAATTTAGCAGCATTAGCTGCTATTGATTCAACCCGAGCCCCCCATATTGTATTCCTATTCCAAATAAGAGAAGCGGCGGCAGCAGTATAAGAACTGCTCTGCGAACCGAACCCTAAACCCCCAAAATTTTCATCCCAACCTGAAGCCCCTCGACCTCGAACCTCCCCGACCTCCCAGCGGCTGCCGCCGTGCATCGTTGACCGCCGACCGACCCAGAGACTCGACGCCGTGGCACTGAACAGGGCACTCCCCTGTTCCCATCGACAGCGAGGTACTCCTCTTCCCTCTTATCTCTCCCCTTCAAAGCGTAGTCGTTTCAACTTCAGTAAATTCCTATCACAAGTAGACATGACCCTCTCAAAACCCTATTTGGTAGAATCGAGCGAAATCCCATATATCGCTCGGTATTTCGAACCCAAGTTCCCGAAAAATTTTCGAAACAGAACAGTTTTAGGGCAGTCCTAACCCACAATTTGGAAGCAGTTTTTTGACCCAAATACTGAGGATTTCAACCAACTAATTGAAAACAGTAGTTAACAACATAAACGAGATTATAACGCAAATTTTATTTCTGCAATTTGATTACTATGTACGAATTAAACTACTGTTAAAGTTGGCCGAAAAACTGCGTGTAAAATAGTAAATTTCAGAAACTTTATCCCGATACGGCACGTGCCCCGACAAAGCGGACGACGTGGTCGTGCGCTATATGCATCGAAAGGCGCGTATGGACGTTTTCGACGTGTGGGAACTGACGGAACTCAGCTTTGTCGTGTGTGCGCGACGAAATCAGCCCGTATCCGTCGAGATACCCCGTAACGCCAATTTGTAAACTTTGCCCTAACTTCGTGTACAGTCGTCGATTCAAAAACGAAACTTACGCCAACAGTTCCGGATCAAAATTTTGGTCCTGTGTGCCAAGCTTGGTTCGATTCTGAAAAGGTCGAATCGGAACCCTTTTTGGCGGGCCCGCGACCCACTCGAACGGACGATTTTGTATACGGCTCATCGGAATCCAAAACTGGACATACCATTGAGCTCCTCCCCTCAAACTGAATCCGTAGACATGTAGTTTGACAACTTTAGAGACCATAGACTTTGGCACACGTTTCGGTGCAAAGCGGGTCCAACGGGGGATATCGTTTTGACCCAAAATTACGATTTTATCCCTGTTCTAGAATTAGACTTTTGGACAGGCATTTTTTAGGTATATCTTTTACACCGAGTACGTTTTTGATGTTTGTTTCAGCGTCCGGAGTTGTTTGGAGACTGTGACGTTTCTTGGCTGACACTGTGATTTCTTAGGCTTGCCACTTTGTACCATCAGGCAAGATACCTTGCCACCTCCCTCTGTGATTATTATATTCTTATTTTTAGTTGTTATTTTTATCATTTCTTGTCTCGTGATATTTAAACTGTGTGTCCAAGTCACACTTGGGGCAGGCGACTATATCGATCGTTTTTACGCTTTTACTTATTTTTCTTGCGTTGACTTAGTTTAGTGACCTTCCCTTTGATGATGAGGTATTGGTATATCTCATACGGCCTTGACACTTGCTTACCATGTGTTGTGAGTCACATGTAGGACACATACCCGCGTAGTCGGCTGGCCACCGATACGTATGGAGCGTGCAACGGATAGGAGTAACTACCAATAGTGTTGCTTGTTAGAAGACTTGGCGGTTATTAGAGGTTCATATCAGTCATGGAGATGATGATACTAGGCATTAGGTGGAGAGAACAATACCTGACGTATGGGCTTATTTGCACTTCCCTGATTACCTGTGTGCTCCTCCGGAGACGCAGGCTCCAGGCGCCCTCTGACGTTTCCCAGAGCGTTATGGACGTAGACCTTGCACATGGTGCCCTCTGACGCTTCCAGAGCGTTATGGACGTAGGCCCCTGGTGCCCTTTATGGGAACTATGCCGATCCCATTTACAGTCAGGGCTCATGCGTCGAAGGATTGTATCTCAAACTGCATATTCACAGTAGAATTGTCAGGAACCCGATTGCATGCATACCTTTTTCTCTTATTATATTATCACAGTTTATATGGCATGTTGTTTTCTTGTATCTTGCTATGTCCCCTGAGGACCTGGTTATCTCTCCAGGGTTAGACGATTTTCCACAGGAGTACGGAGCAGCGTTGGAGCTATCATACATTGATGACGAGGCAGTCCCTACTGATTCCTAGTCTATTCTATATTTGAAACATTAGTGGACATTATTTTTACATCTCATTTCTTTCTATTTTGAGGAGGTTGGACTCCGATCTTGTAAGACTATTTTTCATAGCTGTTTGGAGTGAGCATGTTCATCCGGCTATCTTTTGATACTCTTATTTATTTATTTTGGACTCTATTATCTTCTGTGTTGAGCTGTGATGAGATTAGATTTTGTTATTCTGGCATGTGATTATTTTATTTACAGCTTATGTGCATATATGAGGATTCCATGTATTGGAGTATTCTTCATATGTGTGCAGCTGGCATGTTCACGTGCTCGGTCATATGTATTTTGGGACTGGGGCGTTACATGTTTTTATGGTGGTCCATGCAGGCCAACGTTAATATTGTTGGGTTACATGACTGTGCCCAACAAGCCTGCATATAGGAATAGGAATATCTCATCCAGAATTACTACTATCTCTTGATTTCCAATCTTTTCGAAACTTCCTTGATTATTCGATTTACTTCATATCTAATCCTTCCTAATATCAACTTATTTTCTTCGTGCCAACAGTATGCATTTAAGAAGCGAACGCACTTCTGCCTTGGCCCTCACATCTGGTGAAGAGGCTACTCCGGAGGGACAGAATCCTTCCATGACTCCAGCGACACCATACCAGCCAGGACAGTCGCAACCTACTATGACACCTGTCACGCCCCGCTCCCGTAGGAGCGATCGTCCTCGCTAAGGCGTGATGCCACACGAGCCTAGATTTCGCTCATGCAAGGCAGGTTCCATAACGGCCAATTTCAGCGGCTACGACGGGGTCGTCGCACAGAAGTTCCAAGCAGAGACATTGAATAATAGCAGCGGAATTTAGAAAGCAAACACAAGTCATTGCAAAACACTCTTTTATTAATATTAAAACAAAAGTTACAATGGGGCGCAAGGCCAAGATTACAAGTCTCTCGAGCTCACTCAACTCACATTACAAGTCACTCAGCTCTCTCTCATCTCTCAATACTAGCCTTGAACCAGCGGAAGCTTTGGAAGACGACGTCCATACATTATGTCCTGTATAAGTCTTTACTCCATGCGGCCGCGCGCTTCGAATCGCCAAGGAACTCCGTGCCTCGACGCATCCAAGCGAGCTCCGCGCCACGAGCTTCTACCTTTATATGCACATATAAACTATGTGGGTGTCAGTACTCAACTGTACTGGTGGAATGAGCTCCTCGCCTACCCATACAAAACCAACACGTTTGATTTACTTTGTGCAACATAGTCCCTTCTTATCAATTGTCTTTCTACTCTTGCCTTAGGATCAGTTTTAGGACCGACGCCTTGGCCTATTCTGTGTCGCTAGACCATCCCGTGCTTGCGTCAACAATATTAACTCATGCCTTGCCTCTAGACCCTTCTCGTGCCAACAATGTTAACCTATCAAGTCGTGTTTGTCTTACGGCCAAAAGTCAGAGACGCAACTACGCGACAAGACTCTATTCCCGTGTGATTGTGCTATAAGTCCTTGTTGAGGCTACGCCTCGCATCTCAATGAGACTCAATCATATCGCCGCCTCGCGGCCCTTGCCACCTTGCGGCCCTTTTTACTACTTCAATCACTGACAGACCCAATCAAGACATGTGAACTAAGAGTCACTCGACCGACTTTGCCTTGCGACGTTTCCTGACTTAAACTCAAGACAACTCAATTCCAACTTATGCAAACTTATATGTCGACAACTTAAGGCTCGACGCCACATCTCGTGCCGAAGCACGTCGCCTATGTTGTAGCCATTCTTAGGCCCAAACACTTGTGTTCCAACCATACACACATTCAACTAGACTAAATCCAAAGGCACACACGCAGATTGCCGCTCGTGCCGACCCATCTATATGAATTGGTCACTAACACCACAAGCTATCATGGACTTATAGCCTTGTTATTCGAAGACCCTTTCATCGCAAGTAGCTACCCCGAAGAAAGTTTCCGAATAACCCGAGCGGTTCGTCCAGCTACGGCTATACCGTGTTTTCCTCCGGAACGACGCGGTCTCTCGGCGCGAGGATTGCCGCTCGAAGAAACTTTTCCTTGTCGACAAGTTGTCCAATAACCATGCAAGACTCGACACAAACTGACGTCTCACACAGTCATTCCTCTTCCAATGTTACCATCTCTTTCAAACCAATATCAAGACTTCTATCCTTGAGATCCCTCGACGACCCACGGTCGCGAGCCTTCTCCCTTGATGCTCCTTGAGATCCCTCGACGACCCATGGCCGCGAGCTTTCTCCCTGTTACCATATCATTTCATTCAACTCAATGCCTATTCGATAATCCTTCCTCCAAAACTCATTAAATCAATCGTGGTTCATGCCTTAAATACTAAGTCCGTGCATCGTGCCTTAAGCCAATCGTGCTCCATACGACACTCCTGCCCAAGTCGATGGGCCTTGAGACCATAAGACTATATGGTTATATCCAACCGTAGAACTTGTAGGACCGTGCTTGCTACCACTCTGATAGCCTAACATAACTTGCCTGACTTAAACGCACAACGACTCGACGAGCAAAGGCTACGTCAAGCCTCGTATTACGGAAACGTGCCGCACATGCGTTCGACTTCTGAACGACCAAGTTATTTGGGTGCCTAGACTTACGCCAGCAGCCGTGCGATACAACTTAACTCATAGGACGGGTCAAGGCTATGCCAAGCCTTAGACGATGGGACCGTGCATGCTTTATGAAGCATTCATGCGAGCGACGCCTATGACTTAGGCTACGATTCATGACTTCGCCTACTCAACCAACTTTCCTTCTCCCAAGCCACGGAATGAAGGACCGAGTGTCATTTTCAAAGCACGCCGTGCACCAGCTCTAAGCCGACCGTTGGACCTTTCCATATTCTAACTCAATTCGACCCGTCGGAATTATTCCCTTTAGCTATGTGGATTCGTCTCTTTTATTATCAAGCCTACTTGTGCAAGTTGAAAACATGCAATTTATTATGTGAAGGCTAAGATGAGACAAGTTCACCAAAACTATCCCACCTGAGCGAGCGGTCGCCTCAACCGAGCGATGTCTTCGAGTAGCCGTTGCAAGGCTAAGTCTGAACGTCATTGGCGTTTTGATTCTGCCGATTGACTGAGCGGGACGGGGTACTACAACACCGACGACAGAGTACCCAGAGATCGTAGCACCCTCAGGCAGCCAGGCTGGGCAGACTACTACCATGCCACCAGAAGGGAATGTACCTCTACCTCCACCACCACCATTCCCTCAGCAGTTTTCCCCACAGTCGGGACCTCAAATGCCTCCACCACCGACTGATGGGAGCCCTACTACTCAGTTTATGTACACCATGATGCAGGCTCAGTGGCAACAGACTGAGCTGATGAGACAGACGATGATGGCAGCAATGGCTAGACCTCCACCACCACCTCCAGCACCAGCACCAGCACCAGCACCGGCTCTACATCCATATGAAGGCTCTATCAAAAATTTCACAGATATGAACCCCAAGGCCTTTAGAGGGACGGAGAAGCCACTAGAGGTGTCACAGTAGCTTATTAGTACAGAAAAGCTACTGAAGGCATCCCAGTTGCCAGCTCGAGATTGGATGACAGCAGTGGACCTACTGTTGGAAGACAATGCTCACCACTGGTGGAAGGCAGAAGAGAGACGATTAGGCACTGGGATCACCTGAAAGCAGTTCTATGATGTATTTTATGAGAGATTCTTCCCTATTCATATTCGAGATGGTCTCTATGACCAGTTCCTTCATCTGAAACAAGGGAATATGACCGTTGATGAGTATGACTCAGAGTTAAATCGCCTGAGTCGATTTGGTGCGGGATTGATTCCGACGAAGTTAGAAAAGGCGAGGAGATTTCACCAGGGGCTTGCACCAGAGCTCAAGTCTTATACGACTACCCAGTCTCGAGTCTCCCATTCAGCTGTCCTGGAAGAAGCTCGTGCTCAGGAGATTCTTCGCAAGGAGAAGCAGCAGACATCGAGACGACATACCCCAGCAGTTACACCAGCCCGAGCCACCCAGAGTGGACCTATTAGGAGGGCCACAGGACAGTTCCAGCAAAGGCCCTCACCTTATCAGAAGCCCATTTGCCATTACTGCAGAAAGCAAGGACATCTCCAGAACGACTGCAGGACTCGCCTTGGATTATGCTTGAGATGTAGATCCAATCAGCACATGCTCAAGGACTGTCCGGAGCAACAGGTGATAGTACATGCTCGGCAAAACCCGAGGCCTACAGCCCCAGCTTTTCCAGCACCATGGCCTGTAGCAGGAGCACCTCGTCCACCATTGCCTCCCCAAGGCGTACAGTACAACAAGGCCAGAGCTCAGGCCCCAGGACAGAATTATGGGCAGGTATTCTCACTTGTTGTTGAGGATATAGAGACAGAGACAGAAGTTATAGCAGGTATGGTTTTAGTTGCATCTTTTTCTGCTATTACATTATTTGATAATGGAGCTATACATTCATTTATAGCCACTAGACAGCATTTCTATCACACCCTTAGCTAAAAATGTTAAAATCCTCACTGGAGGAGGAGTTGTACCTGTTAGTGGTGTTTGTAGACGTTGTCCTGTAGTGATAAGTGGCAAGAGAGATGATGGCACGACTTCTTGTATTCCCTATGCCGACATTTGATGTGGTTCTTGGAATGGACTGGTTGAGCTAGCATTTCGCTCTCATAGACTGCCATAGGAGCAGTATTATCTTTAGACCACCGAATGCGGCAGAGTTTGAGTTCACCAAAGAAGACGGAGAGAGTTATGATGCACCCACATCGGGGACTCATATGATGATGCATGACATCCCTCAGCACTCTATTATCATCGAGTTCGAGGATGTATTCCCCGAGGAATTGCCAGGACTACTACCTGACCGAGATATTGAGTTTTCTATTGAGCTTATTCCCGGAGCCGAGCCTATTTCATCTCGAGTATATCGTCTGGCACCCAAGGAGTTGGTAGAGATGAAGACGCAGATTGATGACTTATTAGAGAAGGGATTTATTCGTGCCAGTGCGTCACCATGGGGAGCACCCGTTCTTTTTGTGCCTAAGAAAGACGGAACAGTGCGCATGTGTATCGACTACAGAGCATTGAATGCAGTGACGGTAAAGAACAAGTATCCCTTGCCGCATATAGACGATCTATTTGATCAACTGAGTGGAGCAAAAGTATTCTCCAAGATTGACTTACGATCAGGCTATCACCAATTGAAGGTTCGGAAGAAAGACATTGCAAAGATAGCTTATCGATCAAGGTATGGATACTACGAATTCTTGGTCATGCCTTTTGGGTTGACCAATGCTCCCGCAGTTTTCATGAATTTAATGAACAAGATCTTTCACCAGTACTTGGACAAATTTGTAGTAGTCTTTATAGACGATATCTTGATTTACTCCAAAAGTCAGGAGGAGCATGAGCAGCATCTACGGATAGTTTTAGGAACGTTGAGGAATGAACGACTTTTCGCGAAGCTTAGCAAGTGTGATTTCTTTTTCGAGGAGGTATCATTTCTTGGTCATATTATTACGGGTGAAGGTATATCAGTAGACCCAGAGAAGATCACAGCAGTCAAATCATGGCCCGCTCCCACATCAGCTTCTGAGGTGAGAAGTTTTCTCGGACTTGCAGGTTACTACCAACAGTTCGTGGAAGATTTTTCTCGAATAGCGGGGCCTATGACTTGATTAACTTGCAAGGATCAGGAGTTTGTATGGACAGACGAGTGTCAAGCCGCTTTTGACGAGTTAAAAAAACGATTGACCACAGCATCGATCTTGACACTACTATCGGGCCCGGAAGGATTTGTGATCTACAGTGACACATCCGGAAAGGGATTAGGATGTGTATTGATGCAGCACGGTCGTGTAGTAGCATATGCATCACGATAGTTGAGGGCGCACGAGAAAAATTATCCAACCCACGATCTAGAGCTCGCAGCGGTTATCTTTGCTTTGAAGCTATGGAGATACTACTTGTACGGCGAGAAGGTTGATATCTACACTGATCATAAGAGTCTCAAGTACGTGTTCACACAAAAAGAGTTGAATATGCGACAGCGACGTTGGTTGGAGTTGATGAAGGATTACGAGATCGAGCTATATTATCATCCGGGCAAGGCTAATGTCGTGGCAGACACATTAAGCCGTAAGCCCATGGCACACTTTTTGACTACGCAGAAGGAATTGATTAGAGACTTGGAGCAGCTTGGTATTGAGGTAGTATTGCCTGGAGTAAACGGTGTATTAGCCAACCTCCAAGTGCAATCATCATTGGTAGAGCGCATCAAGGCAGCATTGCCCAAGGATGCTAGATTTCGACGGCTCAGATAAAGGACTGAAGCCGGAGAGAAGACGGGATTGAGGATTCACCCCGATGGGACATTGCGATATGGTGATCGCCTTTATGTTTCCAATGGAGAGCTACGGCAGGAGCTGATGGCAGAGGCTCACAGTTCGACATACTCCATTCATTCCGGAGGAACAAAGATGTACCGTGACTTACGACAGTATTATTGGTGGCACGGAATGAAGCGATAGATTGCTCGTTTCGTTGCCAAGTACTTGGTATGCCAACAAGTGAAGGCGGAGCACCAAAGGACGGCCGGATTATTGTAGCTGCTACCCATTCCCGAGTGGAAGTGGGAGCACATTACTATGGATTTCGTCATGGGTTTTCTTCGGAGTCCAGGGGGACGTGACGCAGTGTGGGTGATTGTTGATAGACTTACCAAGTCAGCCCATTTCTTACCTTTTAGAGTGGGCCAGTCGACAGAGGTATTGGCAGAGATGTATATGGAGCAGATTGTAAGACTACATGGTATGCCTGTTAGTATTGTGTCGGACCGTGACTCGAGATTTATCTTGCATTTTTGGAGGAGCATGCAAGAGAGTTTGGGCACCCGATTAAAGTTTAGCACGGCATATCATCCGCAGACAGACGGCCAGTCAGAGCGTACCATTCAGACGCTAGAGGATATGTTGAGAGCGTGCATGCTTGATTTTGGCGGTTCATGGGAGGACCATCTTCATCTTATTGAATTTTTCTACAATAATAGCTATCAAGCGAGCATTCAGATGGCTCCATTTGAAGCGTTGTATTGTAGGAAGTGTCGGTCTCCTGTTTGTTGGAGCGACATAGGAGAGCGACAGCTATTGGGTCCCGAGTTGGTCTTGAGCACAGTAGAGACAGTGAAAAAAATTCAGGGCCACCTGCGAGCAGCTCAGGATCGTCAGAAGCAGTGGGAAGATAATCGTCGCCGACCCTTGGAGTTCAAAGAGGGCGACCATGTGTTCTTGAAGATATCCCCCACTAGAGGCACGATTCGATTCGGAGGACGTAAGAAGTTGAGTCCAAGGTACATCGGGCCTTTCGATATCTTGGAACGTGTTGGAGAGGTTGCCTACAGATTGGCATTACCGCCGTTGCTAGAGGGAGTGCATGACGTATTCCTTGTATCTCAGTTGAGAAGGTACGTGGCAGACAGCAATCATGTGCTTGATCACTCCGAGATCACAGTTGGACCGAGTTTGTCGTATGAAGAGCAACCAGTAGGTATCCTCGATCGCCGAGTGAAGGTGTTGCGAAATCAATCTATTCCATTGGTTCGCATGGCATGGAAGCATCACTCGCCAGGGGAGTCTACTTGGGAGCGCGAGGACGACATCCGAAATCGCTACCCACATTTGTTCGAAGGCGAATGTATGTCTTGCATTTTAAGTACTATTATATTCCTTGCATTGCATTGATCCCCAGACCTTAGTTTAATTTCGAGGACGAAATTTTTCTTAAGTTGGGTAGGATGTAAACCCCCAATATTTCTATTTTTTTTAGTATTTAAAAAAAATTATTTTACTATATTATTGGCATTATAGAGGTGATTAGTATATGTACGTATGTATAGTTATATATAAATATATTATACGCATGATTGTGTGCTTGATATTTTAAATTTTACTAAGTATCGCCTACCTTTGTTACAAAGAGATTTTTGATACTTGATTACGAATTATAGAATTGTTCGTGTGAATATATATATATATATATATATATATATATATATATATATATATATATATATATATATATATATATATATAATATATGTATATAAAAAATATATATATATATACATATACATATAGATTGTTTGTAAAAAAAAGTAACAGAGGGGTGGTGGGCCGAATCCCCCATCCTCAGCAGCTACTAAGCCGCGGGGTGGGGCCCAACCCCCCTAAAGCTAATAATTTAGCAGCAGCTGCTGCTATTGATTCAACCTGAGCCCCCATATTGTATTCCTATTCCGAATAAGAGAAGCGGCGGCAGCAGTATAAGAACTGCTCCGCGAACCGAACCCTAAACCCCCAAAATTTTCATCCCAACATGAAGCCCCTCGACCTCGAACCTCCCCGACCTCCCAGCGGCCGCCGTCGTGCATCGTTGACCGCCGTCCGACCCAGAGACTCGACGCCGCGGCACTGAACAGGTCACTCCCATGTTCCCATCGACAGCGAGGTACTCCTCTTCCCTCTTATCTCTCTCCTTCCACGCGTAGCCGTTTCAACTTCTGTAAATTCCTATCACAAGTAGACATGACCCTCTCAAAACCCTTTCTGGTAGAATCGAAAGAAACCCCATATATCGCTCTGTATTTCGAACCCAAGTTCCCAAAAAAAATTCGGAACAGAACAGTTTTAGAGCAGTCCCAACCCACGATTTGGAAGCCAATTTTCGACCCAAATACTAAGGATTTCAACAAACTAATTGAAAATAGTAGTTAACAACATAAACAAGATTATAACGCAAATTTTATTTCTGCAATTCGATTACTATGCACGAATTAAACTGCTGTTAAAGTTGGCCGAAAAACTGCGTGTAAAATAGTAAATTTTAGAAACTTTATCCCGATACGGCACGTGCCCCGACAAAACGGACGACGTGGTCGCACACTATACGCATCGAAAGGCGCGTATGGACATTGTCGACGGATGGAAACTGACGGAACTCAGCTTCGTCGTGTGTGCGCGACGAAATCAGCCCGTATCCGTCGAGATACCTCGTAACGCCAATTTGCAAACTTTGCCCTAACTTCGTGTACAGTCATCGATTCGAAACAAAACTTCCGCCAACAGGTCCGGATCGAAATTCTGGTCCTGTGTGCCAAGTTTAGTTCGATTCTGAGAAGGTCGAATCGGAACCCTTTTTGGCGGGCCCGCGATCCACTAGAACGGGCGATTTTGTACACGGCTCATCGGAATCCAAAACTTGACATACCGTTGAGCTCCTCCCCTCAAACTGAATCCGTAGACATTTAGTTTGACGGCTTTAGAGACCATAGACTTTGGCATGCGTTTCGGTGCAAAGCGGGTCCAACGGCGGACACCGTTTTGACCCAAAATTACGATTTTGCCCCTGTTCCAGAATTAGACTTTTGGACAGGCGTTTTCTAGGTATATCTTTTACACCGAGTGCATTTTTGATGTTTGTTTTAGCGTCCGGAGTTGTTTGGAGACTGTGACGTTTCTTGGCTGACACTGTGATTTCTTGGGCTTGCCACTTTGTACCATCAGGCAAGATACCTTGTCACCTCCCTCTGTGATTATTATATTCTTATTTTCAGTTTTTATTTTCATCATTTCTTGTCTCGTGATATTTAAACTGTGCGCCCAAGTCACACTTGGGGTAGGCGACTCTATCGGTCGTTTTCACGCTTTTACTTATTTCTCTTGCATTGACTTAGTTTAGTGACCTTCCCTTTGATGGTGAGGTATTGGTATATCTTATACGGCCTTGACACTTGCTTACCATGTGTTATGAGTCACATTTAGGACACGTACCCGCGTAGTCGGCTGGCTACCGATACGTATGGAGCATGCGACGGATAGGAGTAACTGCCAATAGTATTGCATGTTAGAAGACTTGACGGTTATTAGAGGTTCATATCAGTCATGGAGATGATGATACTAGGCATTGGGTGGGGAGAACAATACCTGACGTATGGGCTTCTTTGCACTTCCCTGATTACCTGTGCGCTCCTCCGGAGACGCAGGCTCCAGGCGCCCTCTGACGTTTCCCAGAGCGTTATGGACGTAGCCCTTGCACATGGTGCCCTCTGACGCTTCCAAAGCGTTATGGACGTAGGCCCCTGGTGCCCTTTATGGGAACTATGTCGATCCCACTTACAGCCAGGGCTCATGCGTCGAAGGATTGTATCTCAAACTGCATATTCATAGTAGAATGGTCAGGAATCCGATTGCATGCATACCTTTTTCTCTTATTATATTATCACAGTTTATATGGCATGGTGTTTTCTTGTATCTTGCTATGTCCCCTGAGGACATGGTTATCTCTCCAGGGTTAGACGATTTTCCACAGGAGTACGGAGCAGCGTTGGAGCTATCATACATTGATGATGAGGCAGTCCCTACTGATTCCTAGTCTATTCTATATTTGAGACATTAGTGGACATTATTTTTACATCTCATTTCTTTCTATTTTGAGGAGGTTGGACTCCGATCTTGTGAGACTATTTTTCATAGCTGTTTGGAGTGAGCATGTTCACCCGGCTATCTTTTGATACTCTTATTTATTTATTTTGGACTCTATTATCTTCTGTGTTGAGCTGTGATGAGATTTGATTTTGTTATTCTGGTCTGTGATTATTTTATTTACAGCTTATGTGCATATATGAGGATTCCATATATTGGAGTATTCTTCATATGTGTGCAGCTGGCATGTTCACGTGCTCGGTCCTATGTATTTTTTGGGACTGGGGCGTTACAAGATGCATCAAAGAAGAGAGTTAAGGGAGTCCGTAAAGTTCAGAAAGCCCGTTCAAGTCACAAATATTGACTGACGAGCGTTCCAGAAGTTCTCTTGAACTTGCTGGTTCCTGAAAGCGGATCGTATAGAGGCGAATCTTGCTTTAAGCAACGGTGTTTTTACACCCCAGCAGATTTAATCCTCCTCTTCTTCTTCTTCTGTTCCTTTGTAACTTGTTCTTCAAGTTTGCAAGGCACCTACTGAGTAGGAAGGCCTAACTTTGTTCTTGAGATCTATCTCATTTTTGGCACCTACTGTGTTGGCTTGCTTAACTCCTCATTTGTGGCACCTACTGTATAGGCTTGCTTAACTCCTTATTTGTGGCACCTACTGTGTAGGCTTGCTGAACTCCTGTTTTCCATCTATTCCATGCCTCGGGACTAACAATCTCAAAGCAAGATTAGTACGATGGAAAACATTAATGCTTCACTCCTCCAAACTGACTACTGCAAGTTGGAAAAGTTTGATGGAGAGCACTATCAAGTCTGGAAGAGGAAGGTCTTTCTCACCCTTCAACTCCAAGACGTTGATCATGTACTCTTTGAAGAGGAACCTACTGTTCCAGATACTGGGTATGTTGCCGCTATAACTGCGGCTACTAAACTTCAGGCCAAATGGAGAAGGGAGAATAGCATTTGTAGGCTTCTGATCCTAAATGCTATGGAGGATTCTCTGGCAGAATCCTACTCAAAGAAGGATAGTGCCATAGAAATATGGGAGTCTGTGGAAAAGCTGTACAAGGAAGACAAAAATAGGAGCAAGATATTTTTCGTCGAAAAATATCACAAGTGGTCCTTTGAAGACGAGAAGGCGATGTTATCTCAAGTGAAGGAATTCCTGAAGCTGCGCCAGAAGATTAGATGACGAGAAGATGCCCCTCGTCGACAAGTTTGTCGTTGGAGGGATAGTCTCGAAACTTTCTGCTGGTTGGAGCAACTTCTATGCTAGAATGCATCGGAAGAAGCTGGACATTAGCTTGGAAGATCTTCTACAAGAGGTCCACATTGAGGACGAAATGCGATCTCAACAGAAGATAGACCCTCTGTCCAAACAACTGGCTAAGGCCAACTTGGTGTAGACAAGAGAGTTCAAGGGGAAGCAAGTGGCTTCTCATCACAAGAAGAAGGACTCCACTAATATGAAAGTAAACGGTCCTTCGTTCAAGCAACAGAAGTCCAAGTCCCACGTGACTTGCTTCAACTGTGGCAAGAATGGCCACTACAAGAGTGAATTCAAATCCAAGCCCAAACCAAAATAGCATGTATAGCTAAACTTGGTTATTTTGATTACTTAACTTGGTTGCTATTATTGCACAGGTTGAGTTATCTAGCGTGGTAGCTGACTAGTGGTCTGACACTAGTGCATCTGACCACGTGTGCTCTCAAAGGAGCTGTTCACCAAGGACGAGCCATGTTATGACAAAGGTCTCGATGGCGAACATATATCTAGCAGAAGTTTTGAAGATCGAGATAGTGGTTATTAACCATTGACAAGGACACTGGAATGCGTGTTGCACGTACCAGAGATTTTTCGGAGATCTGATCTCAGAAAGTCTGTTATCTGATACAGACTTGAAAGATGGACATTCGTACTAGCCAGATGGTAATTTTTTGGCGAGGAACATGCTTCGAAAAGATGTTCGATGCTGAAGGGATGTTCGAACTTCTGCTAATGGCGATGAAGTTACTTCATTGAATGGACTGAGAGTTGTTCTATGATAGAAGCAGACTCAAGCTGTCCTACCGGGACCTTATCTTCGAAATGTGGGGGTAAGGAGGTGGAGGAGTTTAAGGTCTGTGCAGATACAAGACTGTTGGAAAGCTACTCAGACGATTGAACTAAAGTACTGATCATCTGGAGTTAGTACACTAGATATCTGTGACTTTTATCAATTCTCCACAGAGGCCGGTTCGAAGTGTTTCTCGAAGTGCACGTTCGCATGACTTCTCAAGTAGAAGGATGCAGCATTCGAGTAGTTCGGAGACTTCAAGGCTGAAGCTGAACGTTAAACCGATCTACAACTACTCAGAAGTGATCGAGATGTAGAATATCGATCTCATGATTTCACATTATTCTGCAAAGAACATGAAATCATCAACGAGACTACTGCTCTGTATTCTCCTCAGTCCAATGGAGTAGCAGAAAGGAAGAACAGAACGTTGACAGAGATGATGAACTCAATGCTGCTAACTGCGGATCTTCTTAAATGCTACTGGAAAGAAGCTGCATTGACGACTACTTTTATTTTAAATAGAGTACCGTATGCAACTTCAGACGTAACTCCTCATGAACTCTGGTTCAAAGTCAGATCTAACTTGAATATCATTCGAGTGTGGGGGTGTTTGGCTTATGTGAAGCTCCCAGATCTGAAGATTCAGAAGCTGGGGACTAGGACTACGAAAACGATCTTCTTGGGGTATGTCGAGAAGAGTGATGCTCGGAGATTTCTTGATATTGAGTCAAATCATATCATCGAATCTCGCGATGCTGAATATTTTGAAGTTTTCAATAAAGAAGTAGTCCAAGAAGATGTTGTTATTGAAACAACGATTGAACCAGAACTCGCTGAGCCGTCAGCGAAGCGTGTGAGGAGGCCGAAGAACTTCGGAGATGACTTCATCACCTATCATGTGGAAGCAGATCCGCTTACCTATAATGAGGCGATGAAGACCAGAGATGTTGTTCTCTGGAAGGAGGCGATAGACAATAAAATTAAATCAATCACCTCCAATAACACTTGGGTGTTGGTTGATCTACCTGAAGGAGCAAAACCTATCGGATGCAAGTGGATCTTCAAGAAGAAGATGAAAGCTGATGGAACCATTGACAAGTTCAAGGCCAGGCTAGTGGCAAAGGGGTTTTCTCGGAAAGGATCGACTACTTTGACACGTATGCTCCAGTAGCCCGGATGACCACCATCAGAATGTTGATTTCTCTCGTAGCGATACATAAGATGGTGATACATCAGATGGATCACTACTAAAATATGCTATATTAGCGACATTTTTTAGCGACGGAACAAAATACCGTCGCCAAATATGTAATATAGCGACTCACTCCTATTGACATCGTAAAACGTCGTTGAATAGCGACGTTCAGCGACAGTCGATTAATTACGTCACGGAATAGCGACGTTCAGCGATATTAATAAATATGTCGCCATATATTAAACTGGTTGCGACGTTTAGCGATGTTGACTGTTGACGTCGCGAACTTTTTTACTTAGGACACAGTACTGTTTCCTTTTTCCCCCTCACTTGAAAACTCAAAAATTTTAGTATTCCCTCGAGTTCTCGGCGACTCCCTCCCCCCTCCCCCCCTCTCCCCCTCGGCGACTCCCTCCCCCCCCCCCCCGGCGACTCCCTTCCCCCCCGGCGACCTCCTCATCCTCGAGCTCCTCCTTCCCCAATCCGAGCTACTCCTCCTCTCCGGTAAACCCTAACCTAATTCCTCCTCCTTCTCTCCCACACACACACACAGAGACACACACACACACGGACACACAAAAGTGGTTGGAGGAACCACTTTTCCCTAATTTTTCTTTGGGAATCAGTTCATTTTCCAAACATTTTCTTTGGTATTCAAATATAGGAAATGAATTACTTTCCTTTTTTAATGCCATGATTCCGTGAACCAAACATGGTCTTATAGTTTTTGAAGTAAAAAGAGGGTATTATCGACCAAACAAAATACTCAAATAATATTTCTATAAAAACAAAACTATTCTTAAAGGGACCTTGGGTTTTACTTTTCCACAATATTGGAAATATAAAATCTCTCATATTTTCCCCAATTCTATATATACATATACCAAACATAGGTAAGAAATCTAAAATCTATTTTCAATCCTCCAAACTTTGAATCAAAGGCCCCCAAAGGGTTGAGCATTATATTACATGTATTATAACACATCTATCGTCGTAGCTAAGGATTCTGAAATTACTTTCAAATATGTTAATTATATGACATAATGTATCAAGTAATGTAGTCAGAATTTTCATCTAGAGATGTGATACAGATACGTCAGAACGATAAATTACGGGTCCGCAAAATAATGATACTTTGGCGGTCCTAGAATTGGACAAAATTTATGTTGTAGGATAAACTCGTCGTTGTGCATCAATGACGCAAGTCTCGTCGCGATTCGAACAACACACGAAAAAATATTATAAAATTTTGAAAATATCAATATGGTAGAATTTGACGGATACAAGCTAAATTCGTCGCGCACAGTCTATGAATTCGAGTACCTTATATTTTCACACGTCGAAAATTATCATATGCGCCTCTCGGTGCAATGGTTCGTGCCGGAATTGCCTGGATCAATGGGACAATACTCAACTTGGGATTTTAACTAAAACAGAAAAGTTTCAAATAGCTCACTTCGAATTTCAGGACGACTGGTCAAATTCGAAGAGTTTCAGGATGATTTATCAAATAAAAATAGAATTGTTACCAAGGTCGAGGTACAACGTGTCTCGCAGAACGTTGGGTAGCAATTGCGAAATAATATTTGCGCATAGTGAGGTTCTCACTCGCTGAATTTTTCTTTTGTGTGTAGTCTCTTTTTTCCTTCCTCCTTTTCTTTTGTGAGTGTGTAGTATAGGCTTGAGTATGTGTCCAGAGGGTGTTTAGTCGAGTGTCAGTCAATCTAGTATACTATTTATTTACCTCTATATCATACTAGGAGACTTATTTAGTACTAGTTGTGGTTGTAATTAGTTGATATTATATTCAAGTCTTGTCAATAATGTCTTTGACTTTGTCATGGGGTCTTAGATATCGGTTGTAGGTGACATTATATTCATGGAATCTTTGACTTTGTCATGGGGTCTTAGATATCGGTTGTAGGTGACATTATATTCAAGTCTTGAAAATTGATGTTAAGACAATTTTCAACTTGACCCTGGCGATATCGAAACGAATCTAGTGTGTCTGAATGAGATTGGCATCAGTAAGAATCGATAGCGTATGTGTACACGTTGGATGCACAAGAACTTATGTGCGATATAGCATGATTATTAGTAACTGTCCGCTACTAATGTGTGTCCCATAATAAGACATAATATACGAATTTGTGCCTATTGGATAATGTGTGTCCATCTTTGCAGAATTATTTCCAAATGGATATGAATTACTACTTGCGGAATCGTTCATGGATGTAAAATCGTCGTCCTGATGATATGTGTGGTGTGCGAAATGAATACATAGCGGAAGTAGAGCAGTTCCAGCAGTTTGCTAAGACGTTCCCTCAGTACATGGACGGCACCAAAATTAAGTGTCCGTGTGTGAAATGTCATAACGTGAAATATTATCCAGAAGTGGAAGTGACATATCATTTGTACTCGAGGGCTTTCACGCCTAATTACTATCAGTGGACCGCACACGGAGAACTTGTGTCTTTAGCATCAGAGCCGGAGCCTTATGTTGAGCCGTATATGTATGCGGGACCTAATTTTGTTTCAGATAATCATGCATACGACGACGGGTGCGTGAACATGGTTTTCGACGCTGCGGGGTCTAGTTTCGTTCATGATGCAGCTGAGGAGGCACCGAATGTCGATGCTGCAAAGTTTATGAAGTTGCTGGAGAATGCAAGGACTCCATTGTATCCTGGTTGTGAGGATCATTCACCGTTGGAGGTGGTTACAAGACTGTTGAGCATTAAGTCAGATTTTGACATGTCGCAAGAATGCTACAACCGAGTGTTGGAGTTGATTATAGAGATCTTGCCGGCGGGTGCTAAGTTACCTAAAGACTTCTATCGGTCTAAGAGGATGGTGAGATCGCTCTGGATGGGATACGAGAAAATCGATTCTTATCGCAATGGGTGCATGCTGTACTACAAAGACGACAAGGATGCTGATGTGTACAGATTTTGTGGTGCTGATCGCTATAAGACAACTAGTACAGGAAGGTCTATCGGTGCAAGAAGATCTACCGATTCAATGCACTACTTGCCTTTAACGTCGTGGTTGCAAAGATTATTTATGGTGAAAGAGACGGCCGAAAATATGAGTTGGCACATGCGAGAACAGATTGAAGGAGTGTTGGATCACCCATCCGATGGAGAAGCGTGGAAGTACTTTGATCGAATGTATCCTGATTTTGCTTCAGATCCGCGTAATGTCAGGTTGGGGCTATCTTCTGACGGTTTTACTCCTTTTGGTCTTTCGGGATTCCAGTATTCGTGCTGGCCTATGATTGTCACTCCGTATAACCTACCGCCTTGGATGTGCATGAAGACTCAGTACATGTTTTTAACCGTTATAATTCCTGTTCCGAACAATCCCAAGAGGAACATTGATGTGTACTTACAGCCTTTGATAGATGAGTTGAATCAGTTATGGAAAGTAGGCGCTAACACGTACGATGTTTCCAGGAAGCAGAATTTTCAGATGAAGGCAACCCTTATGTGGACCATCAACGACTTTTCGGCCTATGGAATGTTATCTGGATGGAGCACTCATGGCCGTCTCTCATGTCCGTATTGCATGGACCATACTACGGCTTTCCGCTTGAAACATGGAGGAAACCCGTGCTTCTTTGATTGTCATTGGCAATTTCTGCCAAAAGTCATCCATTCAGAAGGAACATGAATGCATTCCGTACCGGCGTTGTAGAGAAGGGTGATCCACCGCCAAGGTGGTACGGAGCTACGATATGGGAGGAGGTTAGAGATTTTTCAAGTGCTATCGAAGATACTACAACTGGGTACAAGTGCGATGGATTTGGTAGAGATCATAACTGGATAAAGAGGAGCATATTCTGGGATCTGCCATATTGGAGTACCAATCTGATCAGACATAATCTTGATGTCATGCATATTGAGAAGAATGGGTTTGATAACATAATTAATACTGTGATGGACGTAAAGGGAAAAACGAAAGACAATCCCAAGGCCAGGTTGGACTTAGAAGAAATATGCAAACGCCCTGCGTTGCATTTGATAGAGGAGAATGGAAAACAGTTCCTGCCGAAGTTAATTTTCTCACTGGACAAGGAGGATAAAGTGAGACTTTGTCGGTGGATCCAGGGCCTAAAATTTTCAGACGGATATGTGTCAAATCTGAGAAGATGTGTCGATCCGAAGGAAAACAAATTGACGTATATGAAGAGCCACGATTGTCACGTATTCATGGAGAGGTTAATTCCAATTACATTTCGGGAATTCTTATCGCATGCAGTTTGGGATCCATTGACGGAGCTTAGCATATTCTTCAGGGATCTTTGTTCTAAGAAATTGCTTGTTGATCGTCTAGAAAAGCAAGAGAAGGACATTGCGGTAACACTGTGCAAGCTAGAGAGGGTGTTTTCTCCTAGATTCTTCGATTCTATGGAGCATTTGCCAATTCATCTATCCTATGAGGCACGTGTTGGTGGACCCGTCGAATATCGATGGATGTACCCGTTCGAGCGACATTTGAATCACCTAAAAAGAAAGGTAAAAAATAAGGCACGGGTCGAGGGTTCTATTTGTGAAGCCTATGTTCTCGAAGAGATCACAAACTTTTGTTCGATGTATTTCAAGCCTCATGTTACAACTAATAGAACGAGAGCTTCCAGAAACGACGACGGAGATCATGAATGTAATAATACAATACTGAAGGTATTCAATGCCCCAGGAAAGCCATCGGGTAAAATGAAGAAGAGATATCTAAACGATGATAAGCTAAGGGCTGCTCAGGTGTATGTATTACTCAACTGCGACGATGATGAAGTAGAGAAGCTGGAGGGGTAAGTAATTAATACGTCTATATTATTTTAATAGTGTTGATTATTATACTATTACATTAATTGAACGATGTTGTTTTCAGCATATTTAATGATAATGTGAGGTCAGGTAGGCCACACATAACAGAAGAAGAACTAGAAAAAGAAATGTGGTATTATTTTCCATCATGGTTGAGTGCATATGTAAAACTTGAGAACTCTGTAATTACCTTTCTGTATATGCACTTGAGAATGAGCTTAATTTATTTTTTTGTGGTATTTAGGTCGATCATCCATACGCAAGACTTGGGAATGAGTCTATTAGAACGCTAGCCAAGGGACCAATTTATGCTGCAAAAATATGGCCAAGCTACTGTGTTAATGGATTTAGGTTTAAGTCAACAACTTGCCCGATCAGAGACAACTTTGTGGATCTCGATTCCACCAAAAACAGTTGTTTGTGTATCAGATCTTCGAACTACAAAGATGTTGATGCGGGCAACGATTTCTATGGCGTCCTACGGGAGATTGTGGAGCTGACATATAGTTATGGAATAGAGCCTGCTAAGATTGTGTTATTCAGGTGTGATTGGTTCGATCCGATTGAAGGTCAAGGGTGGAAAGTAGACAAGCACGGTCTTGTGGATATAAACTATCGGCGTCGATATCAAGCCTATGAACCATTTGTCCTATCAAGTCAGGCTCAGCTCGTGTACTTCACAAGTTATCCTAAACGGGGAACAACAAGGTCGGACTGGTGGACAGTATGCAAGACCAAAGCTAGAAATACCTTTGAGGTTGACAATATAGCTTATCAGGAGGATGAACTACCTCTTGTAACAAATATTATAGAAGTGGACACGACGGAAGTTCCTCATTACACATCTAATTGTGTAGAAGAAGTAGAATTATCTGAAGAGGAAGATGCAGATGAAAGTGCAGATGTAGAGGAGGAAGAAGAAGAAGAAGAAGAAGAAGAAGAAGAAGAAGATGATGAAGAAGAAGATGAGCTAAATGAACTAGATGAATTTTCAGAAGAGGATTAGATCTGTACGTTTGTTTTATCATCATATTTGATACTTTAGTGACACTTTTATCATATAAATCTGTGACACTTTTATCATATAAATCTGTGACACTATCATATAAATATGTATATTTGTTTTATTGTCATATGTTATTATCAGGTATGACTAGACCCGGATGACGCGGAGGATATTATGTTAGGCAGTCCCGTCTGCCTCGGGCTGGGGATGCAGATTTTGTACCCTCATCCTCATCTCCGAGTATGCCAGTGTACCGTTCTGTTCTCGGTCCATTATCGGGACAGGATAGTTCCAGCAGGTTGGCGACTCCTCCCTCGTCGTCCAGTATTCCTGATCCCGCGTCCAGCATTCCTTCCGCGTCCAGCATTCCTCCTGCCGACGGCTCCATGGGAAGAGCTGACGCCGAGCATATGGAGGACGACGATCAGACTGATCCTGTCCAGCCAGGAGGTGAGAGCGACCCTCCATGCGCTCCCCCGGACGAGACGCGTATGGAGATTTGGACGGACGGGCCTACGAAGTAAGATAATTAGTTAATATATATTTTTCAAATGATTAAATGTACATATATATTCATGAAATTTATTATTGTATAGATATTGGCCTCCTGCAGTACAGAGACAGCTGGGGTTATTTCTGAGACAGAACTATGGTGGACCTTGGATTAACAACTCAGATGCTCCCGCAGATAGAAATGCCTTTTGGTTGGCCCACTTCAAGTTAAAAATTTATTTATTTTTAAATTTTAATAATCATTTGTGTATATTATATAACTTTTCTATTTTACTTCTTGTAGAGGACCTATTTCTATCCACCACACTGGGCGACGAAGATCGAGGTCCAATTTTCTGCCGTCGCAGGAAAGCTCATCCGTGATGCGATCTACGACCAGAAGTCTCGTGATCGCTCCGGAAAGCCGATCCATGGTTGGATCATGCTAGAGCAGTGGACTGCGATGAAGGCTAGATTCGCCGAGGCCAGGTACCAGGAGCGGTCTGATAAGGCCAAGTGGCACGGTCGAGCACCAGTAAGTGGTGTGGTGGCTCCATTCCGATGACGGAGCATTTTTGTCGTCTGGTACGTTTGCTATGACGGACATCATTTTATATATAGTTGGATAGAATGTTTAATACTAATAATAGATAATATATTTTAACAGGTAAAAAAGGGTGAGGACCCCAACATGGTGACCGTCTTCCTGGTCACCCATCGAAGGGCTGGGGAGTTCATTGACGAGAGGGCGACGCAGGCATATGTACGTTCTATTCTTTATATTAATTTACTATAATTTAGAAAACAGGAAAATAGATATCAATATAGACTTTAGCAAACACTTATACGTTAGCAAACATTATTCTAGGCCGAGTTTGTTCGGCTACAAGAGGAGGCGGCTGCTGCTGCTAGTGCGCCAGCAGAGGGAGGGGCTGGTACTTCCTCCCAGCCGCCTACAACTCTATCGCAGGACGACCTCTGGATGACCGCCGTTGGCGGTCTTCAGAAGGGTACGTACTACGGTACGGGATCCTACGGCGCCTATTTGGCTTCAGAGTCATTCCGGGCCCCCTCTGTCAGTGCGCAGTCTCCAGCTTCGCAGGTGTCATCACGAGCTCAGGATATTCGTCGTCAGATCGACGAGCTGCGTCGCGAGTTGCAGCAGCAGATTTCTGATCACCTTACCGCAGAGCGACGAACCGACCCTCCGATGATCACCGGACGATTTGATGCGGTCGAGCGCAGTATACAGGAGCTGATGAGTCTGCAGCAGGCTACAGCTGCCAGCTTGTACACGCTCACCGAGTCTACGCAGCGCACAGAGCGTAGACAGGTTGAGCTGGAGGGATCGCAGTGGACCATGTCTGCCTCACTCACTCAGGTATCGGCTTCGATTGAGGAGAGTACTCAGAGGATGGTGAGTACCCTTGCTGCGCATGGTGAGCGACTGCGAGAGCTAGAGCAGATATGTCCTCCCGGTCCATCGACGGCGTCGACTCCAGACATTGCACTGCCTCCTACTGCCCCTACGGTGCAGCTCACACAGGAGCAGTATGAGTACATGCTATCCCTGATGCACGGCAGGGGTCCTCAGTGATCCAGTAAATTTTTTTTATCATCTTTGTATGTATTGGCCCTATGGGCCCATTGACCGTTCTGTACACTGATTTTCATTATTATTTGACTCTGTTGGACATGTGTGTTTGTTGGACATGTATGTTTGTGATATTTAATTTGTTGGTATTTTTATTGAGTACATGTATGATATTTAGTTGTAGACTATTATGATGGGAGACTGTTATTCATCTATTAGTTGTAGACTGTTATGATGGGAGACTGTTAATTATATATGATGATATCTGCGACGGGGATGACAAATATACCTACGCTGGGTTATAAGAGATGATCTGATATACAAAAGAGGTGATGTCCAAATTTTAAAAAAATATATTGTGTATTTTTGTGATGATGTGTGTCTGTGTTTACAGTGTGTGTGAAGTGCAGTGTTCGGAACCATCGATAGTTTCAATTACTATTGTATGTTTTATCTTGGACAGAAAGAGCAACTGTTCAGGGTGTACTTCTGAGAGCTTCATTTTCACATCCTTCACTCTCTCGGGACGTCGTACAGGATCCCAAGAAGGACGTGAAGAGGAAGCTCTGAGAAGTGCACCCTGAATTGTTGCTCTTTCTATCCAAGATAAAATATAGAACAGTAAGCGAAACTGTCGATGGTTCGAATACTGTACTTCACACACACTGAAACACAGACACACAACATAACAAAAATACAGATTATATTTTTTTAAATTTTTTTCAGTATTTTGCGACGGATAGCGACGGATCTACGACGTATAGCGACGTATGGGGACGTCGCTATACATCGCTAATTAGCGGCATTACGTCGCTGTACGTCGCTACTATGCTGACGTGGCAGACATGCCATGTCATCACATAAATAGAAATAAACGTCGCTAAGTAGTCGCAGTACGTCGCTAATTTTGTGACGTAAAGTTTTCGTCGCTCTACGTCGCTAACTTTGCGACGACCCAGCGACACGGCAGTGACGTCGCAAACAGCGACGTAGAGCGACGAATTTGTCATCTGCGACTAGCTTTAAAGCGACCTTCATTTTCCGTCGCTAAAGTCGTCGCTAATTACGATTAGCGACGTATTTTTCATAATTAGCGACGTATCTGGACGTCGCTAATCTGCCATATTTTAGTAGTGGATGTGAAGACAGCATTCCTGAATGGCGAGCTGACCGAAGAGATATACATGCAACAGCCAGATAGATTTATCGTCAAAGGTCTTGAAGACAAAGTCTACAAGTTAGTAAAATCATTGTACGGTTTGAAGCAAGCTCCAAAGATGTGGCATGAGAAGTTTGACAAAGTTATTAGATCAAACGGCTACAGAGTTAGCGAGACGGACAAGTGTGTTTGCACGAAGTTCGCTGATGGAAGAGGAGTCATCGTTTGTCTGTACGTAGACGACATGCTAATCCTAGGAACGGATATAGGCAATGTCACGGAGACAAAGAAGTTCCTCTCAACCAAGTTCAGTATGAAGGACTTGGGGGATGCAGATGTCATCTTGGGCATAGAGAACATCTGGACAGACACTGGAGTGGCGTTGTCACAATCTCATTACATTGAGAAGATGCTCACAGGATCTTCCAGGGATCGATACGCCATACAGGTGTGATCAAAAGCTGAAGCCAAATTCGAGGAAAAGCGTCAGGCAGCTGGAGTATTCTAGCGTTATCGGGAGTTTGATGTACGCAACTACTGCCACAAGGCCTGACATAGCTTTCGTCGTGGGAATGCTGAGTCGGTTCACAAGCAACCCAGGCATTGAGCACTGAAAAGCTGTGAAGCGGGTGATGAGATATCTCAAGAAGACTCAGACATATGCACTGCACTACAGCGGGTATCTGATAGTAGTGGAAGGCTTCAGTGATGCTAGTTGGTGTTCAGAGGTGGAGAGCGAGAGATCCACAGGTGGATACATCTTTTCCTTGGGTGGAGCTGCTATATCGTGGAAGTCGAAGAAGCAGACTATACTCTCTCGTTCCTCTATGGAATCTGAGTTCTATGCACTAGAAGCTGCAGCAGATGAAGCAGAATGGCTTCAGGAGCTCATGTATGATCTTCTAGTGGTTGGAGCTCAGATATCGACGGTACCGATATACTGTGACAACCAGGCGACTACAGCAGTAGCATCAAATGACCTCTTCAACGGGAAGAAGAGAACTGTGCGGCTTAAGCACAGAGCAATAAACGATCTCATTAAAAGGGAAACTATTGCTGTAATTGATGTTCGGAGTCAGAAGAACCTGGCAGATCCGTTCACAAAGGGCCTCAAGCGCCAGCTGGTCGATGACACGGCAAGAAAAATGGGCTTGAAGGCATTCTGATATTGTATGTGTAATCCTACCATAAAGTTTTATGCTATTAGTTCAAAGAGAAATCTACTAGGCATCTAGCTTTTGGTTCAAGGGTGGACCACTGATTAGAAAAATATCAGGTAACAGTGGGTACATAGTCCTGAGAGACATGGAAGGGATACGGACCCATAACCACTATTGTCTACTATAGTTCTCTGCGGAGAACATGTCCTATGGAGAGGATAGCTTAAATGCCTTAATGAGTTCTCGGACAGAGTGAATGTCTGTTGTGCTTTACAGGAAGCACGGTAGCGCAGCACTACAAAGGAGCTCATGGACTCCATGCTACAGTGGGGTGACACCACAATGAGGTTCCCAGGTAGGGGTAATGCCTCGGCTGAGCAAGCCATTTCACTGCGGGGTAGCACCGCTTATAGGCAGGTAGCCTAATGCTGTATATTATAAATGAAGAGTGGTAGACAGCACTACAAAGAGGCCAGTGTCCTCATGTTATAGTGGCATGACACCACGAAGAGGTACCAGGTAGGGTAAAGCCTCGGCTTCGCAAGCCATGTCATAGCGGCGTAACACCGCACGAAAGCGCAAGGCTTCATGCTGGGTAGTTTGGCACTACAAAGAGGCTTGTGACCTCATGCTACAGTAGTATGACTCTACAATGAGGTACTCAGTTAGGGATAAAGCCTCGACTTTAAGCCATGTCATAGCGGCGTAGCACCGCACGGAAGCGCAAGGCTTCATGCCAAGGACTCTTTAAAAGAACTCACCTAGAGTGTATGGATAGAGATACATGCCGTCTCTTGAGGGTAAACTTGTAGACGCCAAAAATACATACACCGAAACCAGGCTGGCACATGGCCTTTAATGTGCACCCAGAAGCACAGATAACTACATTATATGAGTGGGAAGAATTGCAGCTATGGTACAAAATTCAAGGCTTAGTCCATTCTTGTATCATACTGTTATTTGATCCATGCGGGAAGATTCAAGTCGTCAGCGACATCTATCCTAATGCAAAATGGACAGTTACTGTGGGGGAACGCTCAACCCTAGACACATATATGATGAGATATGTGGGGAATTGTTGGTGCTCTTGCTCCTTGACATGAAGAGAGCTTGCTCTCAACATGCTTTGTCAAGTTTAGTCCCACATTGGAAAAGCACCATGAGTTATCTCAACATATATATGAGTATGTGTTGTTGGGATATGCACATGGGGTGGTGACCCTAAGGAGGGAACCATGTGGGTGATTTTACTAAGAGGAAAATGATTAATTCCAACAAGGGCGTAAGTTGATTTTTGTTGTGCGAGCTCGGACTCGATACGGACTCCAGGTTGTCTCGTGCATGCACGGGAGTGTTCGGGGAGAAGGCGTGGGCTAGCACTCGACTATGTTGATTGTGGGATGATGTAAAACATTAAACTCTATTTTAGAGTATTGGTGTTTTAGTCCCACATCGGATATGAGAGATGGTGAGGTCTCACTCCACTCTATAAATAGAGTCCCCTTGCCTCCTTTCTAAGATGCACCAAAGAAGAGAGTTAAGGGAGTCCGTAAAGTTCAGGAAGCCCGTTCAAGTCACAAATATTGACTGACGAGCGTTCCAGAAGTTCTCTTGAACTTGCTGGTTCCTGGAAACGGATCGTATAGAGACGAATCTTGCTTTGAGCAACGGTGTTTTTACACCCCAGCAGATTTAATCCTCTTCTTCTTCTTCTTCTTCTATTTCTCTGTAACTTGTTCTTCAAGTTTGCAAGGCACCTGTAGGGAGGCCTAACTTTGTTCTTGAGATCCATCTCATTTGTTGCACCTACTGTGTAAGCTTGCTTAACTCCTCATTTGTGGCACCTACTGTGTAGGCTTGCTTATCTCCTCATTTGCTGCACCTATCGTGTAGGCTTGCTTAACTCCTCATTTGTGGCACCTACTGTGTAGGCCTGCTGAACTCATGTTTTCCATCTATATCCATGCCTCGAGACTAACATAAAATCCACATTTACATTAAGAATCAAGGGTGGGGATTTAAAATAATAACCTACATTTATGTAAAATAGATTTGACAAGCTAAAGCAGATTTTGGAAACGCATCTTCAATGCTTTGAAAATAAGGTAAAGAAAAGTGAAACTACTTTTTTTAAAAATAATAAATTCTTAGTACCAAACAACCTAGATTGCTTTCCAAAAAAAGGGGGAAAAACATAAGCAGGTACCAATAAGCAAACCCAAGTGATTAGAAAGAGATGCTAAAGATGCTCTTTCTTACATACTACTAGCTAGTGCTGACCTGATTATTCGTGATGAAAAAACCAAGTCATGGCCCAAAAACAAAAGTACATTTCACTGAAGATCTCGAGATCTAATTTTTGACTCACCTCAATAGGAATTGTAAATAAAAGGCTAGATTCTAACAAAATATTTATACAACCCATAAACTCAGTGTCCACTTGCTACATAACACACTTTGTGACTCAAACATTACACTTCCACAGCTGCAAAGCAACATTCTCCTCAGGCTTTTGCCTCGGATGAACCTAGTTGTGAAAAAAATTTGTTGGCTCATATTCTTCTATGATGTTTCTCCACATCAAATCATAACTTTGATATCTTTTAACCTTAAAAATTTTGGATCCAAATTTACTTCAATCCTCTCATTGGAGGCCCTTATCTTAATCTTCTTCTCGAGCTTTCTACTTGGATCTCTCTCTTTTCCTTCAGACAAGGATTTTCTTCGTTTCAAACCCGGCAGTTCGTCGGTGTTCTCATCTTCGCAGAGGCCAAGTGCATGGCTATTTTCATTTGCTTGATCATCTTCTTCGACTTCATTTCTGCTGCTCTTTTTCTTTATTTTCTTCAGTTCCTTTTTCTTTGTTTTTTTAAGTTCCTTTTTCTTCGGTTTCTTGCTTCTCTCGGGAAGTAACTCCACATCGTCTTCAACTGCAGCATGTTGTGTTACTTGCAAATTGTTCGCTTGACTGGCAAATTTGTCTGTTGAGTCTGCATGTAGGTACAACCATGGAATAAGCTCATCTATCCTGAAAATAATATTATCGATATACTCAAAAAAGTCTAGTAGTCCTCTTTAACAGTTTCACAAAGTGTGCAAGTTATCAGTAGGCATCAACACAAGCCCCAATCAGGAGGTTCGGCTAATAAAGTGAAATTCATTTGATCCTTTCTATTCTACTGTTGAAAATCTGAAAACTAAAAAAAAAATCTATAAAACCTTTATTGAAGCAAAATAACGAACAAGCACGACCTGTAAAGTAAATGAAATCAGGTCCTGCCTAGGTTTAAAGTATCGGTATCAGAATCAGTATCGGACCATTCCTATGAGTATCGGGATCGGCGGTATCGGCAATATCGGAGGTTTCGGATCGGAGTATCGGATTTTTTGGTATCGGAAAACAAATAATTATTAGTAAATTATTAACATTTTAGAAAAATATATTTTATACATTTAGGCATAATTTTAATATTTTCAATGTTGTTTCTTAGTAGTTTTGAAATTAAATGAAGTAGTAGTCACCCTTACCAATTGATTTACATACGATAGATAAGTTCTTCTTTTACATGCTTTTATAACCTTTCTATGCTTTTACATCCTTGCTGATTGGTCTTTTTCGTTCAATTTTCAAATTGACTGGAAAAGAGACCCCTAATGTTGGTATCGGTCAGTATCGGGTATCGGTCAATATCCGATCGGGACATGCCAAAACGTATCGGTATCGGCCGATACTACGAACTTTGGGTCTACAGAAATCTACAAAGATGAGAGTGGACATATAGCTCCAGAATAACATTGTAGAGGACGGATCAAGATCAAATAACAGAAGATTTCTATTTAAAAAAAACTACTGAAGATAACATCATATAAAACATCTTTTCAGTGATAAGGAATTGGGATGGATAGCTGAAACCAAGCTGCTCTTCGAGTGGTTTTTACGACAGATGTATGTATGTTATGCTGCTGCAAAATAACTAATCAAGGTCATAGATGGGCAATTGCTAATAATGTAAGTAATGGATTACAGAAAGTGAAGAGTGACCGACTGCACAACAAAGACCTATTCTCAGGAGGTTTTTCAAGTTCTCGGATTGAAGATATAGCAAGAAAATCAAGTGATAGACAGCAGGTACGAGAAAATGTATGCACACAGTAACTAACCACAATCTTGATTTGTGATACTAACTTTATACCTTGTGAAAATAGACACAAAAAATACTTACTAGGTATGCATTAGAAAAGTGTACCTTCAGCAGAAAAATGAGAATCGATCACGACATTATTGAGATGCTGCTTGAGGAAGACCTAATATCAACAACATTTGAGAAACATTTACTAAATAGGAAAAAGAAGATAAGAAAGAATAGGTAAAAATATAACTTCAAAACCATTAATAAACTTCAAAATGTTATACATCCGCAAATGTATATTACAACACTAATGTCATCACCAACAACATAGCATAGTTTAATTATATGAGATCGTCAACTGCATCTTTTATTCCCATCTTAGAGCTGCACATATGCCATTTACTAAGAAGAAGAATTATCCAATATCATAACTAGAAATATATACAGATAACATTAGATGCCACTCCCTAGTCTGACAGCAAATTCATAATAAATTTATGCTGCATGTTGCTATATGTTTGGTTGCATGTTTCGGATAAAAATTGTTGATAACTAATAAGGGATTTAGTCCCACATTGGAAAATATAATATGAAGAGGAGCTAGACTCCCTATAAATAGTGGAGTAGCCAATCAATAAAATACACAACTATTATTCTCCACATGGTATCAGAGCCATAACCAGAAGAAGAAAAAAATTCATCCCTTCCCCAACCCGACGCCCCCCCCCCCCCCCCCCCCCCCCCGCCGCCGAACCCCCCCCCCCCCTTCTGCCCCCGACAGCTCCCCCTACCCCCCCCCCCCCGCGGCAAAACCCCCCCCACCTGCCCCGCCCGACGCACCCCCACCTCCCCCACCCGACGAACACCCCCCCCCGGGTCCCGCCGACGACCACCCCCCCCCCCAGCAATAACCCCCCCACCTGCCCCGCCCGACGCCCCCCCCCCCTCCCCTGCCGACGTCCCCCCCCTGCCCCACCCGACGCACCCCCCCCCCCCCCCCCGCTGCCCCCCCCCCCCACCCGATGCCCCCCCTCTTCTGATCCAATCTGCTGCTGACCCCCCTCCTTTTTTCACAGCAAAAAACAAAAAAAAACAAAAAAAACCCTAATTTGAGAGAGAGATTATGTGGACGGTTATTCGAAGACGGATGGCTGTCAAATGCTTTATTTGCACCTTCTATTCCTAGATTACGTCCTCCGGATTACAAATGCTTTATTTGTTTTCCGTTCTCGATCTGCAAATTATGGTCTACATGCGCGCGCCGGTGTTGGCCACGTTATCAGCGCATTCGTAAGGTCTCTGTTGAAGACTTTACATAAAGACGACGACGAAGCCGCCGAAGACGACGACGACGATTCACAGTTGAAGACGCCATGGATTCGATCAGTGGTAAACTGACAGCAGAAGAGATGAAGGCCTTGGTTGATGATATTTTATCAAAAAGATTAACCGAGGTATCCCCACGTGTGATCCATACTGATGTGGATCCGTCACCCTACAAAATTGGGAAGCTGGACAAGCTGGAGACGAAGTTGGAAGGCACGTCCAACTACTTGAAATGGTCACGGCAGGCCTTGCGGACGCTGAAGGGACGAGGCTTGTTTGGCTACGTCAATAGCCAAACCAAGGCGCCATATGATCCCTCCTCAAAGGAGTTTGCTATTTGGGACATTGTCAACAATGTTGTGGCTGGATGGTTGACTGCCTCCTTGACCGACCAAGTGTCGGGCAATGTAGAGGCGATGGAGGCTGTCGCTGACATATGACGGACTTTGAAGGATATGTACTCAGGCTCCGGCAATCCTATGCGGGTCTTCCAACTACAGGATGAACTTGATAGGGTGGCCCAGGACGACCGTACCATCTCTGAGTATGCAGCACTGTTGAAGAAGTACTGGTCTGATCTGGATCACTATGATCCTCTTGGGATGGACGATGCACAAGTTGAACCGGCATTTGCGAAACATTTCCAAAAGTTCTTGGATTATATTTCGCGACAACGGATGATGAAGTTCTTGAAAGGTCTTAACCCTGTGTATGAGCATAGAAGGAATGTACTCCTAGCACAACCCATGCTTCCAACCTTAGAAGAAGCCATAGCCGCCATGGCACAGGAAGAGGCTCGATTGAAGTTTGCCCAACAAGGACTATTTAATTTTCAGGGGGAGCAAGCCGCTGTTGACAAATCTGCCCTTGCCGCCTTCAATCAGCCTCCCTTTGTGGCCGGTGTTTGCCATAACTGTGGTGACTCAGGACATTACATCAGATTTTGTCCAAAACCCCTGCAAAGTCAGTCGGGTGATCGTGGACGGGGCCGCGGAGGACGTCGAGGTGGTAGAGGCAGTTTTACTGGTAGAAGGGAAAATTATTCTGGAGGACACAAAGCTAATCTGGCGGAGGAAGGGGGAGAAAATCACCTGGCTGAGTTAAACCCTCTTGAGAAGGAGTTCCTCGCGAGGTTACGCAGCACGAAGCTGGGTTCGGACGACGGTCATGGGGCATCATCTCCCTCGGGGGATCACATCACTTGCTTTGCCCAAACCAGCACAGGTATTCCTGCACGTGCTCTTGCAGTAGCTGTCCACCAACCAGGTTGGATTATGGACTCTGGGGCATCTCGCCATGTCACGGGGTCCCGCGGTGAGTTCCAGGACTATACTCACCTACCGACGCCGGAGAGCATTCAGATTGCTAATGGTAACTCCAGCCCTGTCATGGGTAAAAATGCACTGTCGCATGCACCCCCTCTCTCTCTCACCAATGTCTTACATGCTCCGTCTTTTCCTGTCAATCTTATTTCTATTAGTGCCATTATTCTTGATCTTAACTGTACTGTCTCCTTTGACATTCCTACGGTAACTTTTCAGGAGAAGGGGACAGGACGACGACTAGGGACTGGCACATGGCATAAGGGACTGTGGTACTTGGACAGGACTGGATTGGACAAAGCATTGACATCTCTGGTAGCAGACACACCACCGGCAGATTCACGACGCAGTGTAGAAGACGAATTGCTCCTCCACCACCAGCATGTTGGTCATTCTTCTTTTAAAATTCTTAGTCGAATGTATCCGTCCTTATACCAAAGGGCCAATAAAGAGAAGTTATTTTGTAATGCATGTGAGTTGGGTAAACATACCAGAAGCACGTATGTGAGTTCAGGAAGTAGAGGTTCAGCTGCAGTTGATATGATACATTCGGACGTATGGAGCCCTTGTCCTACAACCGGTAGTAACGATTTTCGATGGTTCGTCACTTTTATTGATTGTTATACTCGCGTGACATGGGTCTACCTTATGAAGAATAAAAGTGACGTCTTTGAGGCGTTTCGCGACTTTCATCGCCGGATAGAAACACAATATGGCACTAATATTAAGTGCTTACGGTCTGACAATGGGACGGAATATACAAATAAGAAGGTTGCTGAGTATTTATCCACTCATGGAATACTACACCAAACTTCATGTGCCTATACACCGGCACAAAATGGTGTGGCCGAACGGAAGAACAGACACCTGCTGGAGGTCGTACGGACGATGATGCTGGCTATGAATATCCCGAAACACTTATGGGGGCAGGTGGTGTTAACGGCCTCTTATCTCATCAACAGAATGTCATCTCAGGTATTGGACTGGAAAACACCGTTGGAGATGCTTACTGGTGCAACCACGTACACTGTTCCACCGAAAGTATTTGGGTGTGTATGTTTTGTCCAAGATAATAGGCCAGGAGTTGGCAAATTGGATCCTAGAGCGGTTAAATGTGTTTTTGTCGGGTATACGACAACTCAGAAGGGATACGCATGTTGGAGCCCCGTTGAGCGGAAGCTGTTTGTAAGCATGGACGTTACATTTAGAGAACTGGAACCATATTATGGTTCAGATGACGGTTCAGCGTTTGGTGACACACCTAACACAGAGGGTGTTAGATGTGAGGAGGAGAAAATAAGCCCATCTGTGGTGGTCGGATCGGCCCCATGCCCGGTCGTAGAAAACTGGACGAAAGGAGGAGAGAAAAACTGGACGAAAGGGAAAGAAAGCAGTGAATCCGATACAGAAGATGAAGAAGATACATATGTTAAACAGGGGGAGCAGCAGACAATGGAAAAGGAGCTTCAAGTCTACAAAAAAAGACAGTAGAAGTCCAGTACTGTGCCTGTACCGTGCCCCGTGCCTACTGTACCAAGTCTCTCGTCTACTCTGCTCCAACTCTTGAAGATGTTGCCCCCGCACTGAATCAATCTGATTCTGATGCGGATCTCTCTGACTCTGATGGTATGATCCCTCCACCACCTATTGCTCCCTTAAGGAGATCTTCTCACATCAATGCAGGTAAGGCTCCTAGTCGTTTTGATGATTATGAACATGATATTGCCAACTACCTGTCTTATTCTAACATTTCTTCGAATTATCGAGCCTTCATTGCATCATTAGACTCTACTTCGTTGCCCAAAAGTTGGCAGGAAGCAAAAAAAGATCCAAGATGAAAAGCTGTAATGATGGAAGAACTTGGGACACTGGAAAAAAATAAGACGTGGGAGCTGGTTCCACTACCCAAAGGGAAGAAAACTGTGGGATGCAAATGGGTGTACACAGTAAAGGAGACGTCAGAAGGAAAAGTGAAACGATACAAGGCAAGGTTGGTTGCAAAAGGATACACACAATCATATGGCATCGACTATGATGAGACGTTTGCTCCAGTAGCGAAAATGAGCACCGTAAGAACTCTGGTCTCCATTGCAGCAAAATATGGGTGAAAGCTATACCAGTTAGATGTGAAGAATGCCTTTCTCCATGGGGACCTACAAGAAGAAGTGTACATGGAACTCCCGCCAGGGTGCTACGCTACAGAATCAGACGGATGGACATCGCATGGAAAAGTGTACAAACTGAAGAAGTCGCTATATGGACTCAAGCAATCTCCTCGAGCCTGGTTTGACAGATTCAGAAAGGCTGTTACAGGCATAGGATACCATCAAGCAAATGTAGATCATACGGTCTTTCTTCAGCATGCAAGAGGCCACATCACTATACTTGTTGTATACGTGGATGATATAGTAATCACAGGTAATGATGAAGTCGAGATCGCTAAGCTGAAGTCAAAACTCGCGAAGGAGTTTGAGGTGAAGAATTTAGGAGCGATAAGGTACTTTCTAGGTATCGAGGTGTGTGAAGGCGAACAAGGAATTGTTCTCTCACAGAGAAAATACGCACTAGATCTGCTGAAGGAGACATGGATGCTGGGATGCAAAGCAGCAGTCACTCCAATTGACCAGAAGTGCAAGTTAGGAGCAGAAGCAGGAGAGCCAGTTGATCGTGAAAGATATCAACGACTTGTAGGGAGATTGATTTATCTGGGACACACTCGTCCTGATATCTCATTTGCGGTGAGTGTAGTAAGTCGCTACATGCATGATCCAAGAACGGGTCATATGGATGCAGTGTTTCAGATCTTGAGATATATGAAAGGGACGCCGGAAAAAAGGCTATGGTTCAAGAAGAATGGATGTATAGAAGTTGAGGGATACTCCGATGCAGACTGGGCGAGTTGCATGGACGATAGAAGGTCTACCACGGAATATTGTATCTTTGTAGGAGGAAACTTGGTCTCATAGAGAAGCAAGAAACAGTCTGTGGTAGCACGGTCTACAGCTGAAGCAGAATACAGAGCAATGGCTTTAGGAGTGTCGGAGTTGCTGTGGGTGAAAGCGTTGTTGACAGAGTTGAAGCTGGACAAGGGAGCACCGTTACGTCTTCTGAGCGATAGTCATGCTGCAATAAGTATAGCTAACAATCCAGTTCAGCACGACAGAACGAAGCACATCGAGATCGATCGATTCTTCATCAAAGAGAAGCTGGAACAAGGGATACTGAAGATTGATCATGTTCGCTCAGAAGAACAAGTGACAGACTGTCTGACTAAGGGTCTTAGTATATTAAGTCTGTCGAAGGTATGTAACAAGATGGAAATGATTAATATCTATCGCCCATCTTGAGGGGGAGTGTCGAGAACTAATAAGGGATTTAGTCCCACATTGGAAAATGTAATATGAAGAGGAGCTAGACTCCCTATAAATAGTGGAGTAGCCAATCAATAAAACACACAACTATTATTCTCCACAAAAATAAGAAATCGTGCATGGACAGAGATATATAATCATTTCATATTTAGTAAATTACTTTCAGCTAATTGGAAGGAGAAGAAAAGACCACCATTATATCCTCAGCTTCAAGCTCTAACAGCTATTAATCCCCATTTACGCACTGAAGATTGCAAATAATTCCTTAATAAGGTAACACCCCAGCCCTAGGTTGCATAGTAACAGACACGATTCAGGTACGAACATGGTACTTTTAGAAACTTCTTGTGTTTGTGTAAGCATTTTTTGGATAGTGATCAGGTTCCAATTTCCAAAAGATTCAACAATGATTTGTTGGAAAAAAAAAAATGCCAATTCTCAATCTAAATTATGGCTAGAACAATCATCACCATGCTAAATCGCTTTTGAACATGTATTTGGTCCCTATAGAGCCTAGCATTGACGAGCCATATCCGACATGAGTGTCGAGGAAATATCATGTCGGATACGATATTCTAGAGTATCCAGTGTAACCTAGGTAGGAGACCATCCTTTGTGTGCAGATATATGAAAAGCAAGATGAAGTCCACATCTTCTGAACATCAAACAAGAAGATGATGCAAAGAAAAGATAAATGTAAAGAAAATGAAAACAAAAGAATCATAATAGCTAGGTCTTATTAGAGGTCACATAACTCAAATAATGGTAAACAGTGACTGCACACTAAATTTAGCCATCCAAATAAACTCCCTTTGAAATTTGAATGGTGTATGTATTTAAGCCACATGTGTCTCTTGGCTTTTGAGATTTGTTGCATTCGTCTTTTGCTATATATTTTACCAGCTTTGTTGTCATCAATTTATGCTGCATGGGTCCCTTGGATTTTGAGATTATTACATTTGCCTTTTCTTAAATATTTTAACAGACGGTTGTTGGTGATTTGTATCCTTATTAGGTAGTGCTTTTAGGAGCCACTTGCAAGTATCAAGGTTTGTATCTCTAGGGGCTACCTAACTATGCTGAAAACACTTCACAATTGTGCAACTTCTCAATACACCCACCATTATATATGCTTTAAAAAGTAATGTTATCAACACACAGGCTGGCATATCATGTTGTCAGCAAAATGTGGTCAGATTTTGGTGTCCCCTTAGCATTATTGATATAGAATACAGAACATATCCAGGCAAAACACTTGAGAGGCAAAATAAAAGGCACATTGTATAAAAAAGGGAAAAACATGTTAGTAGAAATTTGAAAAATAAATACCAAATAAGAAAGCAGGAAAGTCGTTATTGAGGCTAAACCCAAGGTCTGTGGCAAACTACATAGAAAGATAGTACCAACAACAACAAAGTCTTGGTCCCAAACTTTTGGGGTTGGCTATATTTCATTTGTCTTCCATACTGCTTTGTTAAAAACCAATTTCTCAAACATTTAAGATGCCCCCAACATGTGAAGTAAGGATTCATTTCATATTTTGATCAGACAATGTGTAATGCTGGACAGTGGCTATACGTAACACAACCCCCCTCCTTTATCCGGGCTTGTGATCAACACTTGAAAATATAAGACACTAAGCACATACTAGAAACAAAGGAAAAAATGAACAAACATTATTGACAAAAGCAAGGAGTGAAAAATTTGGGACTCATGTAATGCTAAAGGATTAAGAGTCCGATAATTCATAATAGTGTTTCAAAGGTGCTGACAAAGTGTTTCAAAGGTGATTCCGATAATTCATAGAGTACTAAGCTGTAAGAATTATATTTCAAAACTTGACAATGAAAAACATCACAATTGTGCAACTTCTCAATACACCCACCATTATATATGCTTTAAAAAGTAATGTTATCAACACACAGGCTGGCATATCATGTTGTCAGCAAAATGTGGTCAGATTTTGGTGTCCCCTTAGCATTATTGATATAGAATACAGAACATATCCAGGCAAAACACTTGAGAGGCAAAATAAAAGGCACATTGTATAAAAAAGGGAAAAACATGTTAGTAGAAATTTGAAAAATAAATACCAAATAAGAAAGCTGGAAAGTCGTTATTGAGGCTAAACCCAAGGTCTGTGGCAAACTACATAGAAAGATAGTAACAACAACAACAAAGTCTTGGTCCCAAACTTTTGGGGTTGGCTATATTTCATTTGTCTTTCATACTGCTTTGTTAAAAACCAATTTCTCAAACATTTAAGATGCCCCCAACATGTGAAGTAAGGATTCATTTCATATTTTGATCAGACAATGTGTAATGCTGGACAGTGGCTATACGTAACACAACCCCCCTCCTTTATCCGGGCTTGTGATCAACACTTGAAAATATAAGACACTAAGCACATACTAGAAACAAAGGAAAAAATGAACAAACATTATTGACAAAAGCAAGGAGTGAAAAATTTGGGACTCATGTAATGCTAAAGGATTAAGAGTCCGATAATTCATAATAGTGTTTCAAAGGTGCTGACAAAGTGTTTCAAAGGTGATTCCGATAATTCATAGAGTACTAAGCTGTAAGAATTATATTTCAAAACTTGACAATGAAAAACACATGAGAATACAATTCCAGAGAATTACTCCAGGTTAAGATACATAAATATTGTCGAAGAAAGAGGAGTGCCTAATTAGATGGTTAAAATAATTAAAATGAGGATAATATAGGCCTCAATGTTACTTTTCATAAATTTAGCTATGAATATTTGCAGAGAGGTTCTTAAGGAACTAAAAGGTCATACAAGCTACCATCTAAAAACAATTTCTACTAAATGGAAGAAGCCTGCAAAATAGGTAAACTGAAAAGAGCACAACTCTTGAAAAAATATAAATTAAGAAAGAATAAAACTCAGAAAGTGGTTAGTGAGGTCAAATACAAGGTGTAGGCCTGAAGGCAGACCTCATAGGCAGCTGTGTTGTATTAAGCGTGAGGGGAGGGGAGGCGAGGCGACGAGGCTGTCGCCTCGCTTAATAGCGCTTAAGCGGCGCTTATTTAGCGCCTCACTTTTTTTTTGCTCCTACATGTAAAATACTCTATATAGTAAATACACATAAATTTTAATATTGTTTCATACAATCCTACTAGTATATGCATGAATAACAATACAAATTATCAATCAATCAAAGTAACAATATAAATACTAGAATCAAAATGCAAACTACAAGCCACACAATGCATACATACTACATAGTCATCAAAATACCATCAAACATAAAAGTTCTCTAAAATTCCTACTTAAAGTTTTCCAACTATGTACAAAAGATTCGGTTCAATTTGTTAAACAAAAATCAAAAACAAAAAAAATCAAAAAAAATCAAAAAAAAAAAAAATCGTTAAACGAGGCGCTTAAGGCGAGGCGAGGCGCTACTAAGCGACGCCTAAGCGCGCTTAAGCGCTGATCGTTTTTCTGGGACGAAAACTCATTAAGCGAGGCGTCCTAGTTCTAAATCTCGCTTAAGCGTGCTTTTCACAACATAGCTAGGCAGGATGATAATATTACCCCATTTATGTTTTAATACGTACTTCTAGAAGAAGAAAAAAGTGAACAGGGTTTCGGCTGTGAATAAAGATTTTCTTATACTCGCATCCTTTTTAAATAAAGCTATGCTTGTTGCTTCTGTAAAGGTTTTTAAAAATGATTTACTCGTATAGTTCCCCGTTTCAAAAATCTAAAACCCTAAAAGAGGAAAAGAAGGGAACACCAGAGAAGGGAAAGGAGATCTCTCTGGGGTCGGCAACCAACATTCACCACCGAGTGTCGCAAAAAGTGACTGCTGGCGCTGAGCCCACAGTAGCAGCCAGTGGACGCTGCTGCTACTGTCGCAACTGCTTACACCTGTTGTTTGTGCTATTGTGCCAGCAGCTGTTCCCAAAGGTGTTGTACCCAATTTATTGCTTGTAGAATAATATTAATTGCTATTTATTAATGTTAGAATCTTTTATACACATATACTTGTTATTTGCTGCAAAGACGTATCGGACACGCCTTTTGGCTTTGTACCATAATTCAAAAGATTCAAGCAAGCATTATATATAGGTTTATTAGTAAATAATGAATGTGTAAGTCATCAATATGTGCTCTGAGTGAGCCACTCCTAAGGCTTAAAATAATTGTTGGGTTCCTTGTCTATCAACAAATTGCATAAGCAATATTTATCTCCATCCAAGCCTTCTCACATCAGAATGGGATGAGTATGGAGTAGAGCAAAGCTCCAGAAAAAATGAGAAGGTTTTATGATCAGCCGACACTCCAATGCCAAGCATCTGTGGTGTTTGATCCTAATTCCTCGCCAAGCTAGCTATGAGCTAGAGAGGGCCTTAAAGCATAAAAGACCAATTGGAAGATAGATACACCTCCTTTCTGGTCATGAAATTTAAGCTCATGCAAGACCACCCCCCTTTAAGATCCCTGGGACTATTAAAGAGTTCAGACAAACTGAACATAATTGCATTTATTCACTATCACACATTAAGACAGAACAAAAAGGAACAGCATTCCCATGCATAAGGAATTAGAATGGTAAGTTTATAAAATTGCAAAGTAGAAGGTTCCAAGTGTCCATGAATCCATATACAGTTATACACATGCATTCACCTATGATGGTATTCTCCTAGAAGAATGGGCCCAAATTTGATGTCGTATTGTATCACGTCTGTGTTGAATAGTGGATATGTATGGTACAGCATGGATACTCCAGAATACACTAAGGCACACAAAACATTTGTGTTGGGATTTGATATCGTAGTCATATCGTATCAACCTTATCGGGAAAAAAGGTCTTTGGGTATCTAGGAATGGTTAATGCCATGATCAGTATAGGTGTTCGTGGATCTCGTCCGGGCTCATCATATGTTACTGTGGGCGTTGTCTTGTCCATATCATGCAGTATTGTATATGTTTATATGCAACGTAGGTGTTCACATTAAATAAAATTCATATATACACACATGCATTCATCTTTGATGGTGTTCACCTAGAAGTATGGACCCAAATTTGGTGTCGTATTGTATCATGTCTATGTTGGATAGTGGATATGTATGGATACGGCATGGATACTCCAGAATACACTATGGCACAAAAACTTGTGTTAGGATTTGATACTATTAGTCATATTGTATCAACCTTTTCAGGGAAAAAAAAAGACCTTTGGGTATCTAGGAATGGTTCATGCCATGATCAATATTGGTGTTGCTGGATCTTGTCCAGGCTCATCATATGTTTACTATGGGCGTCGTGTCAGTGTCCATATCATGCAGTATTGTATACGTTTATATGCAACATAAGTTTTCACATGAAATAAAAAATCATTTTATGGACTTTGGTGGACAAGTAGCTTTTATATAAATCATCCTGATATGATGGTATTGGTGGCTCAACTCCTGTGTACATGTGCGAGTATAAGTTTGCTTGCTTGCATGAGAGTGCATATATATGTGTGTATGTATTATGTGTATGCTTGCATGGTGCTCACACGTACATGCATAAATGTGCAGATTTCTTACAGACAATCAAACTAAGTCCAGGTATAATCTTTATTACAATGATAGAAAGCCTTGAGGGTCATCAGACATAGTGAATCGTATATCATGTCAAGACCATCAAAAATATACAGTATAATAGAGACCATCAAAAATATACCAATATAATAGCAAGAAATGGCTATACAAGAATCAGTATTAGTTGAAGTTGCATTTGATTTTACAGAGGTACTCTCCAGATAAAAATCATAGTAACAATCTTTGATGTACTGCTGAATCAATCTTTATCAGAAGAAATAAAGGTACTGAATTACACAATAACTCCACACATATCAAAAAGGATGTTCAATTATCGGCAACTATCTCCAATTATCGGCAACTATCTCCAAATATCACATTCATTGGCAGGATAAATAAGTAATCAAAAATTAGATTTGTTGGAATAATGCATGATAAATAAAAGGGCATCCCAGTACACGAGGCACTCGCTTACACAGGGTCTGGTTTGGGTCAAGATGTACGCAACCTTACCTTCATATTCAGGGTCAGTGAATTACTGATATGACCACAAGCTAAATTTACAAGGTAACAGCAATAAAAAAAAGTATAAGGTACTAAATCCTTTCATTGACATCATCCACATAATTAAAGCACACATTGAAATGTATACAACATACCGCAGAAAGAAGCTGGCGGGTCCTTGTATCCCAAAGGCGTAAATAGCTGTCAAGTCCTACAAAAACAATACACAGGCCTCAGTGCTGTGGGGATAGAGTGAGACGTCAACAGAGTACCAAATAATCCTTTCATGTGTAATACAAAGTCGGTGGTCATGAAACAGCAACCACAACTTATTCCCGAAAAAATATGTCATAGTCCATAAAATATTGATTAGAACCTCCTCAAAAATTAGGATTGCTGGCAGTACACAAATCAGCCCTGGATCCACCTAAGTAAATATAATCAGTAGAATAACCCCACCAACCATGTACCATTTAGTTTTTATCAATAGATAAATATGTAGCGTACTTCAAGCCCTATAAAGTGCCTTGACAATATACCTCACAAACTTGCTAAGACTAAATATAGGGGATATCTCATAGTTTCACACCATACAATACCATTCTATACCACTTTATAGCTGAAGGTTTACAAAGATAACTCACTTTCTCCCTCCATCCCTCACTACTCATTCCTTCACCCTAATATATACCTGACACCTGATCCACGACCATAAACTCAAGAATAAATAATCACATGGAAGAGAAAAATAAAAGAAATAATGGGTTCTACTTCTGTCCAACTAGTTAGCAAGGATTCTATACATATTCCAAGACAAAGTTTATAAATTATTGTAATTGTTGAATGCGTGAAGGTTGATGCTTGCTAGTTTCTATGGTACTGAGATTAACTGTTTAATGTTTACTATTTCCAAGTTGTCTTGACTGAACACTGCATTAACAATTTCCAAGTTACCTTAAACATTCCTTAAGATTTATATAGATGTACAGTTTGGGGGCTAGATTAAGGTTATTGCATATGAACAGCTCAAGAGAGAATTAGAAATATTTGATTTGAATAACAAAGTTTTGTCAAGCGTGAATTTAGTTGGGCAACACTGTTAAAGTCCATAAGTTTGAATGGACATTGATTACAATAATATTATTGAGTATTCTACCTTTTTCAGCGTTTTGTGTAAGATATTTGTTAAGGTTGATGTTTGCTACTTTCTACGGTGCTGAGATTAACTGTTTAATGCCAACCATTTCCAAGTTGTCTTGAGTGAACACTGAAGTTGTACATCTGGCATCATAGTTATTAAAGGCGCAAGGCGCACTGAGATGCAAAGGGTGTAAAAGACCGAGGCACGAACCTCATGAAGGCGACGTGCACATTTATTCAATTATTTTAGATAATATTTATAAATCATATATGACTATGTAATAAATATTGAAAAATAGATATGCCAGAGTGGTTATCGGGCATGACTATATATCATGTGAGCAATTTTTCCCTTTTTGATCCACCAACCAGGAAAGCTTTTGAGAGTTTAGGACTTCTTTTTCATTTTGACCTTAAGAGACTTCTTAGTTTCCAAGAGAGATTAATTGTCATATCCAATGGTGGTCCCTACTCATAGGAAAAAATATATTGGTTAGTAAAAAATATAAAAGGAAAATTGAAGCAGCATATACTTGAGGCTGCACCTCAACTGGGCCTGAGGCTCACTGAGGCGCGTGCTTCACAAAGGGGCGCCTCGCCTCACATGTTCTAAGGCGCCTTGGCTGGAGCCTCGTGCGCCTCGCACCTAGGGCGCACCTTTGATACCTATGTATGACAATCCTTACGATTTATATAGATTTATAGTTTGGGGGTTACATTAAGGTTACTGCATATGAACAGGCCAAGGAAGAATTAGAGATGTAATGGTATTTTAGTTGAATAACAAAGTTTTGTCAAGAGTGAATTTAGTTGAGCAAGAGTTTTATTAGTTCATAAGTTTGAATGGACATTAGTTACAATAGTTCACAAGTACTCTATACCTTGTTTCGGCGTTTTGGGTCAGATATATTTATTAGTTGATGTGTTATTAATTTTGACAACAACTTCAGCTTTCCATTTTAAATAATGACCATGATCTTGGGTTGGTTGAGTATTTGCTTAATAGAAATATTGCTGGACTTGCAATAAGTTGCATTCTTAATTTTGGAAACATCTTGAGCTTTAGATTTTTAATAGTGACCATTATCTTGGGTTGGATGAGTATATGCTTATTGCTGCACTTACAATGAGTTGGTATCTCTAAGTCGGAAATTTGGAAAAGTTTGTAGATTCTTTTAAAACTGACATTTGTACTTCCACCATATGATTATTCGCCTGTGGCATCAGTATATCTTTGCAAGGTCAAAATGTATCTCTTAGGTTTGATACTTGAGCATTCAAAACAATATGGACAACAGAGGTGAAGATTGATGTGCATCATTATGTAGAGTTCAAGTTACTTCCAAATCTCCAGAAAGATCCAGTTCATGAAAGTTGTATATTATTCATGAATATCACTTGATTCTTATTAAGGATTAATATCTTGCAGTCAACCATCTCTTTTGCCAAGTAAACTGAGCATGAAAATGAATCAGTGACAAATAAATGTCAGTTGAATTTTGATCATGCATAGGTAACAATGTCTACTGTAACTAACTCTTAAGCTTATATTTGCAACTAAAAGACAGTAACTAGAATTCAATCTATCAAAGAAATTTTAGACTATATATAACAGAAAAAGAATACAAAGAAGAGTTTAGGAAATCTACATAAAGCAGGACTCTTCTCACCGCATGAAGCTAACACTGGTAGTTCCGGATGCTTGACTATTGATCGGATGCTTCCACAACACTTACCAATAAAGCAACCGAGTAATTTTCCTGGATAGAAAGAGTGGGCTTTGTCACACAGTTATCATAATAATCAACTTAAAAAACAAGCCTCATCATAAACTGCATTGGTTCAAGTTTAATGACTTAATTAATCACCATCATATTTATCCAAGCCTTCTCCCATTAGAATGGGATCGGGCGTGGAGCAAAAGAAATCTCCATAAAGATTTGACAAAAAAATTATGACCGGTTTTGGATTTGACATCAACCCCTCATGTTGGTGTCAAATTCCTAGCTAAGGTAGCTATGAGCATGAGAGGATCATGCCAAAAAAAACGTAGACAGACAATTGGCTAGGCAAAACTTCTCCCATTAGAATGGGATCGGGCGTGGAGCAAAAGAAAGCTCCATAAAGATTTGACAAAAAAGTTATGACCGGTTTTGGATTTGACATCAACCCCTCATGTTGGTGTCAAATTCCTAGCTAAGGTAGCTATGAGCATGAGAGGATCATGCCAAAAAACGTAGACAGACAATTGGGTAGGCAAAACTACCTTTTGGATATGCACTTTAAGCTTCAAGCAACCAAGGAGCATAAAACATAATAAAATCATATACTATCAAATCATATTAATTCCTCAGCTTCAAGAATAGCATTAAATTTTGCATCTTAACGCCAAAGGCACTTTTCATGACTAGAAAATCAATTTAGATGTTATATAGTTCAAAAATACTATAGAAGCAATATGATCATGATTGTAGTCCGGTTGCTGAGTGTATCAACCGTATAATACTGCATAATGTCCCACAGTAGGACAATATATATATAAGGCAATTATATATAACATCTAAGTGGAATTAAAGTTTCTCTTTTAATCAATAAGATTAGATTCAATCAAAGGAAATGACAGATAAATTTCAATTTTTTCACAATAATGTAGCAGTTGATTTTGTTTACATATGATTGATTTTTCACAATAATTTTTCACATGATAGTAAATGATAGCAACTGCAGTTTGGTAAACTAGTCAAGTGGGTTAGAATAGAAATGACAGAAAATTCATTGGTAGAAGGATGACAGCAAAAGCAGTCTTGCAAATACTTATCACATCATCTTATAAGCAACTATAAAGTTCAACAGCTGCTAGCAAAGTTTGAAGGCAATAATGCCAATCAAAAATTAACTGTCCATACCTGTTCGCATGTCAAAGGAAGCAAGATCCCCTGAACCAGTCCCTGCATACACTGTGTAGCCATCTAGACCCTCAGCAACCGCCTTAATTGGTGACTCACGGAAAGTGACAGATATAACAGGTTTCCTTTGAGCAGAAATATCATAAAGTCGGATCTGCCAAAGAAAATGTTTTGCCACATGTAAGGTTTGCGTCCTTAATAGCTTCACAGAAAGTATTTAAGAGATACAAGTCGCTGAATATCAGAATAGAAAGTGCAAATGAACCTTGTGGTGACAAATATACGAAATTTAAGGATTAAAGGAAATTTTTTCTAGTGGGTATATTTGCTTGATTATGTGCAACCGTTCAATATTGTAATAGAAGTAAATGATGTCAAGCAGTTGAGCAAGGTAATACGAAAAGAAGATCTGAATTTATTTGAGAAACAATAATACTCCAACCATACATATGGTAAGAAAAAGAAATTAAGAGTCAAAATTCAAAGAGCTCCCCCCCCCCCCCCCCCCCTCCTTCTGAAAGAAGATCCATGTTCTAAAGACATTAGCAATCATAAAAAGCATTACCTGATTATTGTTTGTGCCAGCTACAATTTTACGGTGGTCTTCTTTGTTCAGGAAAGTCGCAGCAGTAAACCATGTTGGAGAAAATATACCAAGACTGTTGCTACGAGGCTTTGGAGGGGTCCGATACCATAAAGAAAGCGCAAATCAAATAATTTAAAGGTAAACCGTGTCAAAGATGGATGCTAAAATATACGAGAGGATCAGAATTTAAATCTTAAAAGTCAAAGAGGAAGATGAGATTACTCACAGGTTTCGCTGTCCAGGTCTTACTACATTTGTCAATATCCCACACATTTATTTCAATTCCCTTCCTGAGAAAGAAGAAAACAATCTCTAGTCAAATGAAATTTAAAAAGAAAAAGGAAATACCTTTCCAAAAGGAAATATTAGCTTGTAAGATATAGCAACTCAGAATAACCAACTGATTTTTTTTGTTGTGAAGTTAAGAATGACCTACCCTCCAAATAAAGCATACTTCTCATCTGTGTCCACTGCAGAACATATTACTTTTCCTGCAGCACATACATCCCAGGTGCTCGGAGAATCAATCAGAGTAGATTCTGATGTATCATCTATTCCAATAGACCTCAAGCTTGCTTTTCCTTTCGTTGTACATGTAAGGAGCACACTCAACCTGAAAGACAAAAGTTTTAACTGACTGAGGGTGTTTTGCAGTAAAATTCTTATAATTGATTCTCTCTCTTTACTAACTCAACAATCCTGGACGATGACTTTTCAGTGTTCCATATATGATGCACTTCTTTAACCCAATATTGGACCAATTTATGAGTGCTGGGAGTTTAAATGCAACCCAAACTTAGTTAATATGTCATCTAATAAAACTTGGCAGGCACATTAAAAATGAGCATTGCTTTCTCAATATATCTTAATCATTGAATATCCAACTTGCCATACAGTCAGAAATAGTTTTCTTTGTATCATAAATACATATCCTAATTTGAAACATCAACCAATCCACACGCCATCTGAATGAGAAGCTAAAGGATCATTCTTCAATAATCATTCCCAAGTATTTATCAGTACACCAGAAGTAAAAAAGGTACTGTATTAAATTTTTCATTACCTGTTAGAAACTCGACAAAGTGAGTGGACTAATGGAAAAACCGACAAGACCAAGAGAATGCCATAATTTTGATCAAATGGTGAATAAAGGCAGTCCAAACTTGGTCGCGAAGAATAAAGTAAAGATATATTATTTAAAAAACATGTTGCAAGTAAATATGACAGCATAATCAGATAAAATTTAGATTTCAGAACACTGTTCTATAAATCGGCCTAGGCGGTGCTCGCTGCCTGCACAATGCGACCACCTAGGCACCCGCCTATTGCCCCCCGATGTCAGACTATGCATGTTTTTGGGTTTTATGGACAATTGCCTCGATTTTCAGCAGGGTTTTTTTTTTCTTGAACCGCCTAGAACTAGGCGGGCTAGGTGCTAGGCGCCTGGTGCCCTCCTGACTAGCTGTTAGCGATACAACCTTGTTTTATAATACAATTAATAAAATAATATATAATAGTAAACAAACTTAAATACCATGAAACAAAGTACAACAATCAAAGCCATGGCATGGTGCTTTCCTTGATTTTGTAAGAAAAGTTGGAGGCGAGAACAAAGGGGAAAGGGAGAAATTAAACAACTTGTTGAAGATGTAGGTTAGAGAAGAGAGAAGAGTTCCAATAAGCAAGTAGCTTTCTTGTCAGAAAGAAGCTCCAATAAGAGCAACGTAAGGTTTTGGATCCTATATCTATAGCTTTATCTTTGCATCTCTCCACAACCCTGATCAAACCAACTAATTCTAAGCTCATGCTCCTGAAACGATCAAGAAGAATCTGTTTCTGGATGCCTCAACCTGTGAAGCATGAGCCTCCTCCCGTCTGCCTAGTTGATAAGCTGCATGTCAATATGTGTCTCAATGATCTTCGACAATTCCTGTCATACAGAATAGGCTCCAAATGGTGTAGTTGATTGGGTCCTTGACACCAATTACATAGTTGATTGGACACTATTGAATTGTGTTGGGAGTAGAAACTTGAATAGTCCCTAACAGTATGTGGAAATCTTAAAACATTTATGTGCCCACCATTTATTAACTAAAAATAGTAAACCAGATAAAAGAAAGAAGGCGAACAGTTTGAGATGCAATCATGACACTTATACTGGTACCAAAAAGAAAATAAACATTGCAAATAATTTATTGCTTCTTTAAGCTAAAAATTGTAAGGATATCATGGCTTTCTGGTTAGAATTTATCTTTCAGTAGGATAGAATGTACAAGGATTGACTATGTGTATTATCTGTTTCCATTAAAACAAAGAAGGGAGTTTAAGTGCAGCAATGACATATTGGTATCAAGAAGAAAATAAGCATGGTAGTAATTCATTGCTTCTTTAAGCAATCTGAAAAAAAAATAACTATACAATGGCATTCAGGACTGGTATTTATCTTTTGGCAGGATAGACTGCAATCAGTTTCAGACATTTAGTTTCAAGAAGATGAGCAAACTTAAGAAGCCAAAGCAAAAACATCGTTACCTAGTGGAAAGCTCCATTCCCTTTGTTTTAAGAAGATGCAACCCAACAACTGGATCTTCTTCAAGAGCAACACCTGAAGAACTAGATTCACCAACTTTAATTGTAGCAAGAGAATGCCCATTCAAAGGATTTAGAATTTCAACCTGTAGTTTATAACATTAAGCAAGTTTTGTTCAGAAAGCACTCATTTGAGTTGGCGGGAGGGAGGGCGGGCAAGTGGGGATTGAGGGCACAGGGTTGGGGCAGGGTGTGGAAAGAAAACAGTAAACAAAGTACCAAATAACTCACCAGACTATTCTTCCGTGCAACCGCTAATAACTGCAGAGAAAACAATAGGACATCAAACAAAGCAAGTTGTTGTAGATACATAAAATTTACATATTACACATATAAAGGTGCATCATCATCCAAGCATACTCCCATCAGAATGGGCTTCGCTGTGGAGCATAATAAAGCTCCATGAAAGATTTGACAAGAAAATTATGACCGGCTGTCAACCTGACATCAACCATCTATGTTGGTGTCAAATTCCTAGTCAAGATAACTACAATGTTGTAGAAGTCGCTAAGCGCTAGTCGGACAGGTATCCGTTGCCTAGGCCGCCTAGTTCTAGGCGGTCCAAAAAAACTGCTGAAAATTATAGGAATCGTCCATAAAATCCAAAATCACGCATACTCGGGCATGGGGGGCACTAGGCGAGCACCGGGTGCCTAGGCGTCAACTAGAACCGATTTTTAGAACACTAGATAACTACAAGCATGAGATGGTCATAACATAGAACCTAGATGGCTAGTTGGCAGATAGATAGACCTACCTTTTGGATATGTATTAAGCTCATGCAACCAAGGAGCACCCCCTCCAAGTTCCCCTAGACTACTCTAAAGAGTAGACAAAGACTTAGGGTGATACAATATAGAGAGCATTATTCTACCAAATAAAATAAAGAGTGATAATTTCCTCAATTGCATTGATGTTCACAATCCAATTCCAGGTTTCTATTTTACCATCAATCTGATCACCAAATATGTGTTTCTTCTTCTTTTTCTGACCAATGGATAAATCATTCTAATTTGACAACTTACAACTACTTTGCTCAGCTCGCAATGAACTTCATAAACTGTAATAACAGGAGTGGTCGATGTCAGAAGACAAAGGGAACCAAAGTCAGAGAAAGATGAGTTAAATTGTTTTGTACCCGGTCATGTATATATCCTCAAGAAGGCTGCATGTGTAGAACTAGTAGCCATGTATTGAAATTTGAGATTCAGCATTATAAGAGTGCATAAATTTTAGTTTGAATTATCATGGTTTGGATTATTGTGTTTGTTCTTTTATCTGGGCCTAGTTTGTAGCATGGTTTAAAGTATCGGCCGATACCGATCCGATACGGCCGATACCGATACGGTTTGGCATGTCCTGATCCGATACCGACCGATATCCGATACTTACCGATACCAACATTGAGGGTCTCTTTTCCGGTCAATTCGGCAAAGAAAATTAAACGAAAGAGACAAATCATCAAGGGTTTAAAGCATAATAAGATTGTAAAAACATGTAAAAGAAAAAAATCAATCTATTATATGTAAACCAATCGCTAAGGGTGATTACAATGTTATTTAATTTCAAAAGTACTATGAAATAACACTGAAAATACTTAAATTATGCCTAAATGTATAAAATATATAAATGTAAATAATTTATTAATAATTATTATTTTTCGATACAAAAAAATCCGTTACTCCGATCCGAAACCGCCGATACTACCGATATCGCCGATACCAATACTCGTAGGAATAGTCCGATACCGATTCCGATACTGTGAACCTTGGTTTGTAGTTGGTTTTTTGACTTTTGAGAGTGTTTCTTCTGTATGATGTTACGTGTAGAATGGAAAATGGATTATTATTATTGAGGGAGAGATTACATATATATAGGAGAGGCTAGCCTCCTCTCCTATTATTCTAAGCAATGTGGGACTAAAGCCCAATAACTCTAATATAACACTTAACATCCTCCCTCAAGCTGGAGCATATATATCAATCATGTCCAGCTTGTTACATAAAAATTGAACCCGAGGACCCAGAAGAGGCTTTGTGAAAATATCAGCTATCTGGTCGCCGGTCCTCACATGTTGAAACTTTATCACTCCCTTTGTATATTCATCACGAACAAAATAAATGTCAATTTCAATATGCTTCGTCCGTTCATGAAATACTGGGTTGGTGGCAATATGAATAGCAGATTGGTTATCACCCATAGATCTGCCACTTGAGATCCTGCGTCTTCTCCCAGTTCTTGTAGGAGAAGCATCATATATAATATCTCTGACGTGCCATGAGCAATAGCTCGATATTCTGCTTCTGAGCTTGAGCGTGCTATCACACTTTGTTTCTTGCTTTTCCATGATACTAGATTTCCGCCAATAAATACTGAGTAGCCAGATGTAGACCGTCTATCTGTCAGGCTTGCTCTCCAGTCAGCATCAGTAAAACACTCGATACGAGTGTGTCCATTATTTTCCATTCGAATTCCTTTTCCTGAATTCTTTACTAGATAACACAGAATTCTGAGAACTGTCTGCCAGTATGGAACTCTTGGAGAAACCATAAATCTACTTGCAACGCTCACTGCAAAAGAAATGTTCGGACGCGTCATGACTGCTAAGTAGTTGAATTTTCCAACTACTCGATGATACTGATCTGGATTGGTCATCAGGACCCCTTCGTCTGGAAGTAACTTCGCCCTTGGATCCATAGGTGAGGTTGCTCCCTTTGCTTGCATCATGCCTGCATCATTTAGTATGTCCAGCACATACTTTCTTTGAGACATTACAATGTCCTGCTTACCGGGTGTGACCTCAATGTCCAAGAAATAGTTCAAGGATCCCATATCCTTAGTTTGAAATTGTTTTCTAAGAAACTTCTTGAGACTTACAATACCCTGGCTGTCATCTCCCGTGATTACAATATCATCAACGTAGACATCAAGAAGTATTCTTCCAGCAGATGTGTGTCGATAGAAGATTGAATGGTCCTTCTTCGATTGACACATTCCAAATTGAGTAACAACATGTGTAAATCTACCAAACCATGCACGAAGTAATTGTTTCAGACCATAGAGGGCCTTCCTCAGATGACACACTTTACCCTCCCTTGCAACGAACCCGGGAGGTTGCATCACATATGCTTCTTCATCAAGATCCCCGTGAAGGAAAGCATTCTTTATATCTAGCTGGAGTAACGGCCAATCATGTCGGATGGCTAAGGTCATGAGGACACGAACGGATGTCATTTTGGCCACAGGAGAGAATGTCTCGAAGTAATCCTCACCATAGGTTTGAGAATATCCTTTGGCCACCAGCCGAGCCTTCAGTCGATCAAGAGTGCCATCCGGTTTTACCTTAATCATGAACACACATTTGCAGCCGACTGCCTGTTTACCAGCAGGTAAGTCGACCAAGTCCCAGGTATGATTCTCCTGGAGAGCTTTCATCTCCTCGTTCATAGCAGCATGCCAACCAGGATGTCAAAGACCCTCCTCAGCGGTCTTGGAGATCTGAATCCCATCAATAGTAGCCACCAGAGACTAAGTGTGACTGGTAAGACCTTTGTAGCTGTCAACATACAAGAGATGATCACGACAGACAGAGGACGTTCTGAAGGCGGGACCGCCGGAGCTGCTGGCGAAACTGGTGGAGCTGCTGACGGAACTGGTGGAGCTGCTGGTGGAACAGATGAAGGCAACTCATTTGAGCCGGAACTGCTGGTGGAACCAGAGGAGGATGAATCTGTGGGCGATGTTGGCAATGGCTGAATCGGTGTATGTGGACCATCTGACTGGGAGACTGGCTCGGTAAAGGAGGGCACCCATACGAGGGACTGTTGTGTTTGAGGAGGAAATAACAAAAAATCCTCTTCTGGATAGACCAGAGGAGTCGGACCCTTTGATTGTAGGAGTGGTGGAAATTCGATTTCTACAAAAGTAACATCCCGAGTGAAAAAATATCGCTATAAGACAGGGGAGAAACACCGATGCCCTTTCTGATCTTTAGGATACCCAAGAAAAATACATTGTATTGCCTTAGGATCTAATTTAGAAAGGATTGGTCGGATATCCCGAATATAGCATAAGCAGCCAAAGATTCGGAGAGGCAGAGGAAATGGCTCTCGTCCAGGAAAAAGTCTAGAAAAAGGAGTGTTACCATTGAAAACGGACGATGGCATGCGGTTAATAAGATAACAAGCAGTAAGAACCGTATCCGACCAAAATCTCTTGGGAGTACGTGCTTGAAACATAAAAGCACGTGTTTTCTAATAAATGGTGATTCTTGCGTTCGGCTACACCATTTTGTTGTGGTGTGTACGCACAAGAGGTTTGGTGGATGATGCCGTTGCGGGCCAGATGTTTATCGAGATCACGAGATAAATACTCACGACCATTGTCACTCCGAAAAATTTTGATAGGAAGACCAAACTGTATTTTTATTTCGGCATGAAAGTTGCACCAAATGTTAAATAATTCAGAGCGATTTTTCATCAAATAAATAAAGGTGACACGTGAGTAATTATCGACAAAAGTAACAAAGTATTTAAAGCCCATTACAGATTCAGTCGGACAAGGTCCCCATATATCAGAATGTACCAACTCAAAAAGAACGGAAGCAATTTTATTTGGACTCACCGGATAAGGAACCCGGTGATGCTTAGCTAAACTACATGGCTCACAATGAAAAGAAGAGAAAATATCTAAATATGGATATATTTTCTGGAGAGCTTGGGACGATGGATGGCCTAACCGACAATGTAACTCGATAGGATCGAGTTTCATGTCGGCACAGGCAACAGAAGAAGTTGCGTCAAACAGGTACAAACCTCCAGCCACATGCCCCTTACCGATAGTCTTCCCAGTTTTCAGGTCCTGAAAAACACAACCATCAGGAAAAAATGTTACCGAGCAATGTAGTTCACGAGTAATTTGACTAATAGAAAGTAAACTGAACGGGTTCCCAGGAGTAAGTAGCACAAAGTTGAGAGACAGTCCGGTAGAAAGATTGGCACTTCCACGTCCTCGGACTGTCAGGGAACCTCCATTGGCAACAGTAATGCCAGAAGCACGACATACAGGTACATAATCATGTATCATACCTGCGTCTCCAGTCATGTGAGAGGATGCACCAGAGTCAATTACCTACTGCTTGGATTTCACTATGCACGCTGCTGAGTATCCAGCTGTGGAACCAAACGTGGATGCTTCACCACGACGTTGAACCTAGAAATCAAGGAACTCTGTATATGAGTCTGAAGTCACCTGAATAGATCGTACACCATCATCAGGGCATCAGTGGTGATATTAGCAGCAGGTAATTTAGTGCATTGCCAATAGAAATGGTCAAGCTGACCACAGTTAAAGCATGTGCGCGGTCTTCCTCCATCACGACCGCCATTGCCCCATCCTCCATCACGACCAGTATTGCGGCCACCACATCGGCCGCCACGACCACCACGAAATTCCGTACATGCAGTCCCGAGTGCAGAACGGTCAGCAGGAGGATCACCCGGAGTGGTTTCAACTACTTTGGCAGCCCGAAGGACACGATAGTGTGCTTCCAACAAGGACGGTACATCAGATCCAGCAATAATCTGAGATCGAGCAGAGTCTGCATCAGGACGGAGTGAGGCAAGATAAGCCATGACATAAAGTTGCTCACGTTGAGCCCGTGCTTCATTAATATTCGACGTAAGAGGTAAAACGCGATCGATCTCATCCGTCATAGCCTTAAAGGCCCGAAAATGGTCTTTATGGGATTTGTCTCCTTGATTTGCTCGGTATACACCAACGACCGAGTGATAGATACAAGACAAATCGCGTTTACCATCAAATGCCGCCGCCAGTACCTCCCATAACTCCTTCACGGAGTCCGTATTTTGAACCATATCTTCCACCGATGGTTCCATGGAATTCATCAACTGTGTAAACAGTCTACTGTCATCTGTCTCTCATTGCTCAAAGATGGGATCATCTTCTGCTGGAGGGTTGTCACTCAGATGTTTGGACAACCGCATTCCTCGAAGTGTCTTCTCGACCTTCTTTCTCTATGTGGAGTAGCCCTCTGGTCCTTCCAACCGTCGATCGACAAGTCGAATAGAGAAAATCGTTGTGTTAGTGCCTGCCAGTGTGTTGATGACACTAGTATCTGTGGCGCTGCTATTTGCCGTAGAGTCTGCCATTTATCAGAGATTCGACTGTCGATTTATTCTTTCCTCTTGATAAACACAACTCTGCCAATGCGCTAAAAACGGAGCCTAGAACCGGCACACGCGCATAGAAAGCAGAGTGTGGATCACAAGCCAGGACAGAGAGATAACCCATGGTATCCTCTATTAAATCCTGGTGTGGAAATCAAGGAAAGAAACAAAGATTCATGCACAACAAACCATATGTGTGCTCTTTGTTAAATTTCCAGCATTGAAGGGCAGAGACTCCAACAAGTGTTTTCCCTCTGAGATTCCCAACAACATTGAAGGGCAGAGGTTCCAACAAGTGTTTCCCCTCTGAGATTCCCAACAATTTTATTTTTTATTTTTTTTTATTTTTTATTTTTTGAACCTAAACTAGGGTTTGGAGATAGTGGGTGGCGGCTGATGGATGTAGAGGGTTAGGCTTAGGTATTGTAGGCATAGGGGGGCAGCAGGGGGGGTCGGGTATTGTAGCAGGGTGGGGGGTACTGTAGCGGGGTGGGGGGTCGGGTACTGTAGCGGGGGGAGGGGGTACTGTAGCGGGGGGTGGGGGTTCGGTTACTGTAGCAGGGTGGGGGGGACTGTAAGGGGGAGCGGGGGGGGGGGGGGGGGGGGGGGTCGGGTACTGTAGCAGGGTGGGGGGGTACTGTAGCGGGGTTCAACTACTTTGACAGTTCGAAGAACACGATAGTGTGCTTCCAACAGGACGGTACATCAGATCCAGCAATAATCTGAGATCGAGCAGAGTCTACATCAGGACGGAGTGAGGCAAGATAAGCCATGACATGAAGCTGCTCACGTTGAGCCCATGTTTCATTAATATCCGACGTAAGAGGTAAAACGCGATCGATCTCATCCGTCATAACCTTAAAGGCCCGGAAATGGTCTTTATGGGATTTGTCTCATTGATTTGCTCGGTATACACCAACGACCGAGTGATAGATACGAGACAAATCGCGTTTACCATCAAATGCCGCCGCCAGTACCTCCCATAACTCCTTCACGGAGTCCGTATTTTGAACCATGTCTTCCACCGATGGTTCCATGGAATTCATCAACTGTGTAAACGGTCTACTGTCATCCGTCTCTTATTGCTCAAAAATGGGATCATATTCTGCTGGAGGGTTGTCACTCAGATGTTTGGACAACCGCATTCCTCGAAGTGTCTTCTCGACCTTCTTTCTCTATGTGGAGTAGCCCTCTGGCCCTTCCAACCGTCGATCGACAAGTCGAATGGAGGAAATCATTGTGCTAGTGCCTGCTAGTGTGTTGATAACACTAGTATCTGTGGCGCTGCTATTTACCGTAGAGTTTGCCATTTATCAGAGGTTCGACTGTCGATTTGTTCTTTCCTCTTGATAAACACAACAACTCTGCCAATGCGCTAAAAACGGAGCCTAGAACCGGCACACACGCATAGAAAGCAGAGAGTGTGGATCACAAGCCAGGACAGAGAGATAACCCATGGTATCCTCTGTTAAATCTTGGTGTGGAGATCAAGGAAAGAAACAAAGATTCATGCACAACAAACCATATGTGTGCTCTTTGTTAAATTTTCAGCATTTAAGGGCAGAGGCTCCAACAAGTGTTCCCCTCTGAGATTCCCAACAACATTGAAGGGCAGAGGTTCCAACAAGTATTTCCCCTCTGAGATTTCCAACAATTTTTTATTTTATTTTTTTTATTTTTTGAACCTAAACTAGGGTTTGGAGGGAGTGGGTGGCGGCTGATGGATGTAGAGGGTTAGGGTTAGGTATTGTAGGCATGGGGGGGGGAGCGGGAGGGGGGGAGGGGGGGTCGGGTACTGTAGCAGGGTGGGGGGTACTGTAGCGGGGTGGGGGGGTCGGTGTAATGCCCGTAGTTCGTATCACGTATTGGGAATACGTGTACGTATTTCGAGCTCGTATTTTTGGTTTGTCATAATTAGTTAGCCTTGGATTTTATCTTGCATGTTGCATTAGTATGGTTCATCATGGCATTGCATTGGCTTGGTTTGGTTCGGTTTAGTGGGTTTGGCTTGGTTTGATTTTATGTGGAGAACGACTCCCACCTACCACCACTCCCACCATAAATATCTATCCCACTCTCTCTCTTCCATTATTACTCATTACTCATTTCTTCTTCTCCATCTTTACTTTTCACCTACCAGGAGAGAGTGGAGAGCTTAGGCAAGTGCATCTTGCTTCATGGAGGAACCCCATTTTTATTGTTCCATTGTCTTCCTCATGTGTTTCTAACCCACTTTAGTACTTGGCATTTTTCATTTCCATGGTTAAATTTTTGTAGATCTAGTTTTGTGGTATTTCTAGTTCCAGGACTTTTGATCCATCAAACTTGTATATTTTGCTAAGTTGATGATCTCATGGTTGCAGAGAATTTTCTTTGGTCCAATTTTGACCTACGAGAAATTTCTGAGCCGCATGGACATTTTTGCACTCAGCCGCATGGCCTACTAATGCAATAGCAAGCAATTAGTTTGCATGCATTATTTAATGCAATACCAATATTCAGCCGCATGTGGCACTTGGTTGTAGCCGCATGAGCTTGAAATAATAGATGCATTAAATAATGCATGACCCTGGGTCTCCAGCCGCATGCATATTAATACCAATACATGCAATATTTTAATGATTAATTTAATGCAAACACGTACACTTAGTACCAGCCGCATATGGCATGCACTACCTTAATGCATTTTATTATTATTAAATTTTTGCATTCTATCCATGCCCCAGCCGCATAAGGCTCTCCCACCAGCCGCATGTCTTATGCATTGTCTAATGCATTGAAGCCGCATGCAGGTGCACGTTCAGCCGCAGGCCTTGGAAAAATTTGCATTAGTAGCACTAGTAGCATGCCTAGCAGCAATACATTTAGCATTAAATGCATTAGAATGATGCATTTACTTTATGCATGGTTAGCCATGCATGGGATTAAATGCATACGTAGCATGCATTCCTTACCATTAATGCAATCAAATGTATTACAAAACAAATCATTATAACCCATGCAAATGGTGAGCCGCATAGGCTCTGAGACTTAATGCTTTTAAGCATTTAAGACCCTCACATTTAATTCCTTAGTACTTTAAGCATTTAAGTACTTTATATTTATTACTTAAAGCCTTATACACTTAAGGTTACTTTAGTCCTTAGTAATTAATATTTTATGCTTAATGCATTGATCTAAGCCTTTGGAAAAGCAAGCCGCATAGCCTTTGGCCATTAAAATATTGTTATTATTTGCATGTTATATTTTGCATAGAATCTAAGGTGAGCCGCATAGGCTCCCCTCTCCCACTATCTAATATTTTGGCCACGTGAACCATTAATTAGGTAGCTCACGTAAACCTTTTCTTATTGCATTTATTGTGGGGGGTCCCATATAGCTTCCTTTAGTTGACTTGCTTGCTAAGTGGGAGTTTGCATTTAATGAGGGTCCCACTGTCTTTTGTCTTATTGATTTTATGGCATATTTATTGTTTCTTGGCCGCATGGGGTCCCTCCCACTCTTGGCCGCATGCACCATTGTACGCTAGCCGCATATGGCTTACTGGCCTTAAAGGTTTGACTGATTGCATTTAATTAATTTCGGAGCCGCATGGGTGGCCTCCCACTCTCTTTGACCGCATGTTTGTTCTCCCACTTTTGGACCGCATGGGTCCCACTTTGATTGTTTAAATGTCTTATTTGCGTGAATTCTGGTCCGAATTTCTCTCCACTCCCAACATGAAAATTGTAGAGTTTCTCCTTGGCTTCAAGAATATATATATATTATTATATTATTATTTAAATTGCTCAAGTTTCTTTTCTCCTTGATAAATGGCATGACTTGATAGTGACCCGCCGTTGTGCACTCCCGACATGATAACTTGACCTGACAAATTTGACATGATAACCTGACATGATATTCCTTGAAATGCTGTTGCGACGGCTAAACACGACTTGACAAGATTGAATAACTTGGACACCGTGGACGATTGTGCTTGTACAAATGAACCCGTCTTGTCTTGCATCATGTCTAGGACGGTGATCCCTGAGTACCACTGTCAGGGGGCACCTACTGAAATCGACTAAGGCTAATCACTAGAATAATCCAGTAGTCATGAAGAGATTTCCCCAGCTACAGGCAATCCCGTTATCTGGGCGCCCCACTTGGGATCTGTAGCCTGCCGTCTAGTAGGGCACATTTCCAGCACACTGTCATGTGTTGCACTCTCTAAGTCACCTAAGGGTACATGCGTTTCCTGGACGATGTACCCACTTGAATTCAATTCCTAATTGCGTCCGGATAGCCTGGATGGTCTGCAGGGCTTGTGGCTGTGGAATAATCTCGCTGCATCTTGTTAGTAATTAGGCTTGTGACAGCCCTAGTTAGTTAAAGTATCAAGCCGTACGTATTGCTTGGCCGTGAAATGTTGGATGAAGTTCAATCAGTCTAGTCTTGTCTTGATCATGTACAAGATTGTTACATGTCCTGATTTCTTACATTTATCCTGCCGATAAATGGTGGGAGAATCCAAGTTCTGTTCAGATGAAGGGTTACAACCCCGGTCCTTGTTTGGTTTACGGGTTGTAACCTGGTTATCTGAATAGTCCCATGGTTATCCCATCGTATATCACCTGTCATGTTTTCTTTTAATTGTTGTCTTTTATTGTATATTATTACTCTTGTGATGGTTGCTGGTTTTAGTTCCTAAGTGAAGCCTCCTTTGTGGCACTTGCTCTTTCTGGGGTCGGACCCAGCTGGTTTTGTATGGCCAGATACCAGAGCAGCTCCAGAGGATCCACCTGTCTTCCAGCCCGATGGTAACCACCCGGCGTAACCTGGGCAACGAGTGGGTTATTTTTGGCTCTCCCACTCTCTTGTAAATTAATTCTTTTGAGACGTTTAGCCGCCGAGCAAGTGTTAGCTCGTGTACATTTTTACTTACTGTCTGCCTACGGGCTGTAACATGATTGGCAACCTAGGGTTGATCATGTATGACTAAACTCTTGCTAGTCCTCACATTTTGTAACGACTAGCTTCATGATCAGCTGAATATGTAATGTTTGGGACGCCTTACTATTGTATATTTGGTGATCTTACATCTTGTAACTCTATTTACTTGCTTGTGATTGAGACACTAGGCTTGTTATTGACCTTAAGAGACTGATGGCTTGTAGATAAACCCTCATATATCTAGACAGCCGTGACCGTATAATGGAGTGGATCCCATCTCATTATACGTAGCTGGCTATGTCTGCCCCCGCTCTCCAGTATTCTGGTTCTGGGGCGTGACATGGTTTAAGTGGTGGCCCATGCAGGTCTTGTAAATCAAGATATGTGAGGGTTTACCGAATAGATGTCTCAACCAGTACTCGCCCTTGATCTCTGCTCGTATCCTCTTGATTCCTGAAATTCTTGTCCTGATCACATGCTTGTAATCGTTGATCGGTCCTGGTCCTTCTTTATTATTCCCATGTCGTCTTCTTCAGCGGCATTGAACCTGGACCTGCCGATCAGCAAGGCGGATCACCTCCCGTGGACCAACAGCAACCAGAAGATCAGGCCCAGCACTCAGGAGCGGCCTCCCGAGTCATACCTACTGGAGGAGAGCCGCCAGTCCAGCCTGCAGAGCCTGATGATGGTACTTTGGTAGGTCTCATCAAATCATTGTTAGCTTCCCAAGATCGCCGAGGAGATGCCTTGCAACAGGCAGTGGCAGATGCTTTGAACAGAGACGGTCATCCAAGGAACAGTGCAGCGAACAGTTTCAAGCGCCTGAACCCTCCATTCTTCGATGGCAGTGAAGATGCTATCGCTGCTGACGCGTGGCTCCAGGATACTGAAGTCATTCTAGAGGCAGCCAGAACCCCGGAGGACGAGAAGGTGGCCGTGGTGCGTCTACAGTTATTGGATCTTGCCCGCAGCTGGTGGGCAGCACAGGCCGTGGGATTAGTGGCCCCTATTCCATGGGCACTATTCAGAGAGAGATTCCAGACTAAGTACTTCGATGCGGTGGCTCGGTACGATCTACAGACCAAGTTCACCAACCTGAAGCAAGGAGGAAGAACGGTCGACGGATATGCGGCCGAGTTTTCCAGGCTTAGTCGGTTTGCTCCCACTTTGGTGGCGACCGAGTTCGACAGAGCCCAGCGGTTCCAGCAAGGGCTCCACCTCGAGATTTTGTTGGTAGTGGAACAGTTTGAGCATCAGACTCTTGATGCAGTATTGAGGGCAGCTAGGAGGCACGAGTATACCTCCCACAGGATCGTGGACAGGACCGGAGGTCGGAAGCGATCTCACGGCCAGATGACCCAGTCGACAGCACCAGCCCCGGCAGTCAGGGCTTTGACAATTGGAACTCCGAGGCAGGCGGCCTCAGTGACGTCGGTCACGTCCCCTCAACAACAGAAGCCGAAGCAGTCTTCCGCAATGGGCTGCACTCATTGTGGGAAGCCAGGACACGTTGTTTCAGAGTGTCGCATGGCTCAGGGATTGTGCTTGGCTTGTGGAGCACCGGACCACAAGATAGGGTCATGTCCGAATAGGGCCAATTCGTCATCGGCCCAGACTAGTCCCTCGGTAAGGGGACCAGCCCCAGTCCAGCAGCAACAGCAGTATCCATTGCCGAGGCCATTGCCGCCTCAGGCCCAAGTGTTTCAGCAGCAGTACCAGCCTCCGAGGCCATTACCGCCTCAGGCCCAAGTGTTTCAGCAGCAGTACCAACCTCCGAGGCCATTACCGCCTCAGGCCCTAGCCTTCCAGCTACAGAGACCCCAGCAGTATGTCCAGGTCCAAGCTCAGATCCAGAACCGGCAGAGAGGTTCCTAGCAGGATATCTTTCCTCTTTCTCGTGCCTTCGATTTCCTTGCTTACATACATGATTGCATGATTGATTGCTTAGTATAGCTTGTCATTGCATCTCTAGCCTCTTGATTAAATTCCGAGGACGGAATTCTTTTAAGGTGGGTAGAGTTGTAATGCCCGTAGTTCGTATCACGTATTGGGAATACGTGTACGTATTTCGAGCTCGTATTTTTGGTTTGTCATAATTAGTTAGCCTTGGGTTTTATCTTGCATGTTGCATTAGTATGGTTCATCATGGCATTGCATTGGCTTGGTTTGGTTCGGTTTAGTGGGTTTGGCTTGGTTTGGTTTTATGTGGAGAACCACTCCCACCTACCACCACTCCTACCATAAATATCTATCCCACTCTCTCTCTCTTCCATTATTACTCATTACTCATTTCTTCTTCTCCATCTTTACTTTTCACCTACCAGGAGAGAGTGGAGAGCTTAGGCAAGTGCATCTTGCTTCATGGAGGAACCCCATTTTTATTGTTCCATTGTCTTCCTCATGTGTTTCTAACCCACTTTAGTACTTGGCATTTTTCATTTCCATGGTTAAATTTTTGTAGATCTAGTTTTGTGGTATTTCTAGTTCCAGGACTTTTGATCCATCAAACTTGTATATTTTGCTAAGTTGATGATCCCATGGTTGCAGAGAATTTTCTTTGGTCCAATTTTGACCTACGAGAAATTTCTGAGCCGCATGGACATTTTTGCACTCAGCCGCATGGCCTACTAATGCAATAGCAAGCAATTAGTTTGCATGCATTATTTAATGCAATACCAATATTCAGCCGCATGTGGCACTTGATTGTAGCCGCATGAGCATGAAATAATAGATGCATTAAATAATGCATGATCCTGGATCTCCAGCCGCATGCATATTAATACCAATGCATGCAATATTTTAATGATTAATTTAATGCAAACACGTACACTTAGTACCAGCCGCATATGGCATGCACTACCTTAATGCATTTTATTATTATTAAATTTTTGCATTCTATCCATGCCCCAGCCGCATAAGGCTCTCTCACCAGCCGCATGTCTTATGCATTGTCTAATGCATTGAAGCCGCATGCAGGTGCACGTTCAGCCGCAGGCCTTGGAAAAATTTGCATTAGTAGCACTAGTAGCATGCCTAGCAGCAATACATTTAGCATTAAATGCATTAGAATGATGCATTTACTTTATGCATGGTTAGCCATGCATGGGATTAAATGCATACGTAGCATGCATTCCTTACCATTAATGCAATCAAATGTATTACAAAACAAATCATTATAACCCATGCAAATGGTGAGCCGCATCGGCTCTGAGACTTAATGCTTTTAAGCATTTAAGACCCTCACATTTAATTCCTTAGTACTTTAAGCATTTAAGTACTTTATATTTATTACTTAAAGCCTTATACACTTAAGGTTACTTTAGTCCTTAGTAATTAATATTTTATGCTTAATGCATTGATCTAAGCCTTTGGAAAAGCAAGCCGCATAGCCTTTGGCCATTAAAATATTGTTATTATTTGCATGTTATATTTTGCATAGAATCTAAGGTGAGCCGCATAGGCTCCCCTCTCCCACTATCTAATATTTTGGCCACGTGAACCATTAATTAGGTAGCTCACGTAAACCTTTTCTTATTGCATTTATTGTGGGGGGTCCCACATAGCTTCCTTTAGTTGACTTGCTTGCTAAGTGGAAGTTTGCATTTAATGAGGGTCCCACTGTCTTTTGTCTTATTGATTTTATGGCATATTTATTGTTTCTTGGCCGCATGGGGTCCCTCCCACTCTTGGCCGCATGCACCATTGTACGCTAGCCGCATATGGCTTACTGGCCTTAAAGGTTTGACTGATTGCATTTAATTAATTTCGGAGCCGCATGGGTGGCCTCCCACTCTCTTTGACCGCATGTTTGTTCTCCCACTTTTGGACCGCATGGGTCCCACTTTGATTGTTTAAATGTCTTATTTGCGTGAATTCTGGTCCGAATTTCTTCCCACTCCCAACATGAAAATTGTAGAGTTTCTCCTTGGCTTCAAGAATATATATATATTATTATATTATTATTTAAATTGCTCAAGTTTCTTTCCTCCTTGATAAATGGCATGACTTGATAGTGACCCGCCGTGGTGCACTCCCGACATGATAACTTGACCTGATAAATTTGACATGATAACCTGACATGATATTCCTTGAAATGCTGTTGCGACGGCTAAACACGACTTGACAAGATTGAATAACTTGGACACCGTGGACGATTGTGCTTGTACAAATGAACCCGTCTTGTCTTGCATCATGTCTAGGACGGTGATCCCTGAGTACCACTGTCAGGGGGCACCCACTGAAATCGACTAAGGCTAATCACTAGAATAATCCAGTAGTCATGAAGAGATTTCCCCAGCTACAGGCAATCCCGTTATCTGGGCGCCCCACTTGGGATCTGTAGCCTGCCGTCGAGTAGGGCACATTTCCAGCACACTGTCATGTGTTGCACTCTCTAAGTCACCTAAGGGTACATGCGTTTCCTGGACGATGTACCCACTTGAATTCAATTCCTAATTGCGTCCGGATAGCCTGGATGGTCTGCAGGGCTTGTGGCTGTGGAATAATCTCGCTGCATCTTGTTAGTAATTAGGCTTGTGACAATCCTAGTTAGTTAAAGTATCAAGCCGTACGTATTGCTTGGCCGTGAAATGTTGGATGAAGTTCAATCAGTCTAGTCTTGTCTTGATCATGTACAAGATTGTTACATGTCCTGATTTCTTACATTTATCCTGCCGATAAATGGTGGAAGAATCCAAGTTCTGTTCAGATGAAGGGTTACAACCCCGGTCCTTGTTTGGTTTACGGGTTGTAACCTGGTTATCTGAATAGTCCCATGGTTATCCCATCGTATATCACCTGTCCTGTTTTCTTTTAATTGTTGTCTTTTATTGTATATTATTACTCTTGTGATGATTGCTGGTTTTAGTTCCTAAGTGAAGTCTCCTTTGTGGCACTTGCTCTTTCTGGGGTCTGACCCAGCTGGTTTTGTATGGCCAGATACCAGAGCAGCTCCAGAGGATCCACCTGTCTTCCAGCCCGATGGTAACCACCCGGCGTAACCTGGACAACGAGTGGGTTATTTTTGGCTCTCCCACTCTCTTGTAAATTAATTCTTTTGAGGCGTTTAGCCGCCGAGCAAGTGTTAGCTCGTGTACATTTTTACTTACTGTCTGCCTATGGGCTGTAACATGATTGACAACCTAGGGTTGATCATGTATGACTAAACTCTTGCTAGTCCTCACATTTTGTAACGACTAGCTTCATGATCAGCTGAATATGTAATGTTTGGGACGCCTTACTATTGTATATTTGGTGATCTTACATCTTGTAACTCTATTTACTTGCTTGTGATTGAGACACTAGGCTTGTTATTGACCTTAAGAGACTGATGGCTTGTAGATAAACCCTCATATATCTAGACAGCCGTGACCGTATAATGGAGTAGATCCCATCTCATTATACGTAGCTGGCTATGTCTGCCCCCGCTCTCCAGTATTCTGGTTCTGGGGCGTGACAGTCGGGTACTGTAGCGGGTACTCTAGCGGAGGGAGGGGGGTCGGTTACTGTAGTGGGGGGGAGGGGGGTACTGTAGAGGGAGGTGGGGGTTCGGTTACTGTAGCAGGGTGTTGGGGGGGGGGGGGGGGGGGGGGGGTACTGTAGCAGGGTGGGGGAAGGGGGGGTCGGGTACTGTAGCAGGGGGAGGGGGGGCAGGGTTCGGCGGCAGCAACAGTAGGTTGGATGGGGTGGGGGGAGTGGGAGATTAGAGTTTTGTGGAGGGAAGGAGAGTGGTGGGTGACGGCTAGGATTTTGGCTCTGGTACCATGTAGAATGGAAAATGGATTATTATTATTGAGGGAGAGATTACATATATATAGGAGAGGCTAGCCTCCTCTCCTATTATTCTAAGCAATGTGGGACTAAAGCCCAATAACTCTAATATAACACTTAACATTACGCTAGATGGGATATGAAACCTACACATTTGGACACGAAGCCTAAGAAGATGATGTGAAGTAAATTCTTCTTTTTCTAGCTTTTTTTCATTTCTTCTCCACTACAAAACCATTCACAATTACTATCCTTATATACTAAAACCTGATACCGTTCTTTTTAAAGAAATGGCTACCATAAATCCCAAAAAGATAACCTTTTGAATCCCACAGAAACAGCTCAAACCTTATATATAAGGTAACCCGCATCACATCCCAACCTTAAAACCAATTATCTTGATTAAAAAATCACTACTTTTAACCCTTTAAAACCCATTTTCTGCAGTTTAGTTCACAGCGCCTTCCGTTCACCAAAACAAAAACTTTAGAAACTCCCTCAAATCAACTTTCCCAATTTTCTCTAGCCCCAAGATTTTAGTTTTCTACAATACTCACAGTCCCAATTCCCAAAATTACTGATCATTTCAGTTCCAAAGCCAAAAACCATTTTCGGTACAAAGGCTTTGTTGTTGTTGTACTCCAGAACAATCATTTTATCCTCTCATAGCAGAGGACAAAAAATTTCAAAAAACATTTGGGCGTTATATTGGGGAAAAAGGAGAGGAATTAGCATTTTTCCATATACATGAGAACATAACAAACACTAAAAATACTCTCTCCTAAATCCCACAAAAACAGGTAAACCTTATGCATAACTTAAGTCGGATCGAATCACGACTTTATACCAGCTACCATGATCCAAAACTCACTATTTTTAACCATAGTTTGCAGTAGCGCCCAATATCGATGCGATACGGCCGATACCAATAGAGTTTGGAATGTCCCGATGCAATTTTAAACGCTACTGATAATGACCGATACCAACATTGGCAATCTATTTCCCAATCAGTTCGGTTGAGAAAATTGAACAAAAAAGATCAATCAACAAGTGTATATAGTAAACTTGTAAAAGCATGTAAACGAACATAACTTATTTATCGCAGGTAACCAATAAGCAAGGGTGACTATTATTTCATTCAATTTCAAAAGTACAAAGCAACAAAACAAAAAATAAACAAAATTATACCTAAATGTGTAAAATATTTTTTTTCTAAATTTAATAGTTTATTAATTATTATTTGTTTTCCAATACTCCGATCCAAAATCGTCGATACTATCAATACTGCAGAAACCGATACGCATATGAAGGGTCTGTACCGATACTGCAAACCTGGCTTTTAACCCCCTTTAGAATGCATTACGGAAAAAGGAAACTCGGGATTTCACGAAGTTGACCCTCCAAACTCCAATCACTCGACTTCGATGTGTTTGGGAACTTTTTGGTGTTTAGGTGAACTCCAATCGTATCCCCAAAAACAAAGTTAGCAAAATTTTGACTTTTTGGATTTTCACCATAACTCCAAAATTCTTGTTGTTCCCTCTAAGGTGTGCAAATCTTGGTTTTGGAAACGAAACCGACCCGAATCGACCCAAATTAACAATTCATGTCGGTTATGAAAATTTCGAGTCAGAGTTTGGTTTAAACAATAAAATCTGTTTTTCGGTTCCGGTTGCGGATTCGGGGTTCATTTCACGACTCGAACCAAAAATCAAAATATTATCGTATATTTACATTTTTACCCTCTATATATATACACCCAAAAAACTAAACCTAGACACTCTCTCCTCCATTTTTTCTGCATCGCTCCTCTCCGAGTCTCCAAAAGGGAAAAAACAACTCTCCATATTAGCCATTGGCTCCACCATGGTCTGCCTTGTGGAAGGGATGGTCTACGTCAAGGCGAGACCGGACGTCGAGAGGTGGATGGAGGCAATTTCCACGTGGGTTGCTGCTCCAAGAGCCCGTAGCTCTACGGAAAGAGGATTGTTGAGACGTGTGTATATTTCTTCTTTCTCTAGAAACACATAGGGTTTGCAACTCTTGGTTCTTGAGAGGTGTACAAGTCTACGCCAAATCCAGTCTCTGCTTGATGATTGCTAGCTGGTATGTTGGTGTTGGTATTGCTTTGTTGCTCATTCCAGATCAAAAAAAAAATTGATTGAAAGTTAGCCTTATTTTGCTAAGTTTGTTCTTTTCATGTTTACAACATCTTTTTTAATATGTTTATATGCTTTTATAGTTCGTTTGTTTACTAGACACTATGAAATAGCAACCATCATGCTAGCTTTCTTCCTTTCAGAATGCTATAATGGCTAGTAAACCGAACAAACCGAAAACAGAACCATTTTAATTCGGTTCAGTTTTGTTTGGTTTTCATGAAGAACGATTCGGTTTTGAATTTGTGGTTTCGGTTTGATCGGTTCTGAAAAGTTTGGTTTTGGTGCAACCAAATCGACACTATGAAATAGCAACCATCCTGCTAGATTTCTTCCTTTCAAAATGCTATAATGGCTAGTAAACCGAACAAACCGAAAACAGAACCATTTTAATTCGGTTCAGTTTTGTTTGGTTTTCATGAGGAACAATTCGGTTTTCAAATTTGTGGTTTCGGTTTGATCGGTTCTGAGAAGTTTGATTTTGGTGCAACCAAATCGACCCAATGCTCACCCCTAGTTCCCTCTTCTCTCATGTGAAACCCTTCTCTCCTCTTTCCCAAATCTTTGCCACACGCACCTCTCTTATGACACTACTCCCTCTCCTCGTCCTCTCAGTAGTCTTCTATATTGAAATTTTGGTGAATTTTGTTCCTTCTTAGGTAACTTCTCCTCCTCTTTTGATTGGTGTGGTTGTCATTGTAGCTCTTGTTGACGATATGTACGGTATTGGGATTAGGTATGTCTATGAAAATTCGGATAAAAAACTCCAAACTAAAAGTAACTCCATTTTGTAAAGGCAAATGCTAAGGGTACTACAAAAGTTACTAGAGGCAACACACTTTCGACAGTCCTCATATCCAGGACTGTCAATAAATTTGCCGTCCTTGTTATTTTAGGACTGCCAAAATTCTGGCAGTCCGGCTTTTGTATGGACACTACCAAAATTTTGGCAGTATTTCAGGAGATGCACGTGGCTGTCACACGTGTTGTCTCCTAGTAATTGTTGTAGTGCCCTTAACATTTGCCTTTATAAAACTTTGTTACCAAACTAGGCCTTAAAACCCCGATTCCGCAGACTAGTCCAGCAGCACCTTCAAAAAGTTCCTAATTTTTTTTGTTCTTCTTGCAATGGACGCACTTCCAATTCCCAATATTTCCGACCATTTAGTTCCAATCCCAAAGCTAAACCATTTCAATTGCAAAAAAGCTGTTTCCATCTTCTTCTAATAAGTACAAACAATAGGAGGAGAGAAATAATAAAGGGGGGAGGACGAACCGGGCGCGCCTCGTCGTCGGCGAAGGAGGCGGCGAGCACGCACCGGGAGGCGTCGGGCGCGCCCCAAGTGTCCACCACCTTCGGGATCCCGGACTTCCCCCGAGCTTCCACAACTGCAAACAACAAAGTCTTCATCATCACAATTTCACAGAGCAATGAAGAAGAAAAGGGACCGGCCGATGCTCCTCCCACCTTTGACCAGGCCGAGCACGTCGGTGGTCAGCGCCCGCAGCGGCGGGCATCCCGGCAGCTCCAGCGCGCTCGTCCTCGGCATCGCTGCGCCTCTCTCTCTCCTCTCTCTCTCTCTCTCTCTCTCTCTCGAGCCGTCGGGATGAAGAAAGAGAAAAAAAAAAAAAAGAGAACTGGGAAAGTAGGGTTTTAGGACTTTTAGTGGGTAGGATCGGGTCGGATCCGGGTAGTACCAGTCCGAATCTGAACCCGTTAGCGGGATCGTATGGAACCAAGTTTGGTTAAAACCCGGTTGGTTCGAGTCACGAGTCAAGATTCCCTTTATAACCAACATTGCGTTGGCTTGGTATCTCGGAGGGTCCCTTCATGGATAGATTTGGGTTGCAATTATGTTTCATCTAATTTTTACAAACCATTATTTTTGAAATACTCTTTGGGACTAACATTTCGGAAATGTCCATTTTAGCTCCGACAAATGGCGTATTTGAGAAATGTTCATCGATAATGGAAGCCGTTTGGTTCATACCTTGGGTTATGCACTAATGGAGTCCCAAATTGATGTGGGCACAATTGGATCCGAACCAGTCCAAGCGTAATTTGGCAAATTTTAGAAAATCTTTTGACCAAATCTTTTTTTTACCTTCTTTTAATGAAAATTTATCCGTACGAAATAAACTTTCAGTAAATAGAACATGGAGAAATTAGTTTCAAAACATTAAAAGTTTTGATAGATTCCACCAAACTAACCTGCCAGTCAGACTGGTAGATATCGAAAAGTGTATTTATTTATTTGTTTGGCAGTTGGGACTGGGAGAATGGCAGTTGGGATTGGGGCTTAAAAGTAGTGGCTAATTTCTTAAGTGTGGTTTTCTTTGTTATGGTAGTACTTGTTATGACAGTTGGGGCTTAATATTAAGGATTTTATATTGTTACATGCACGACCCCCAACTACATTTAAGCACCAACTGCATAACCCATGAACTGTCAAACTATCAAAATTAAAACCCTCCAGTGCTGCTTGATTTTTGTCAGTTCGTCTGGCGAAAATTCTACCAGTCAATCTAGCGGAATGTATTCTTGTATGTATTTTTATAAACGTCTTTCTCCATGTCCAATTTTAGCAAATTTATTTCATACATACAAATTTTATATTTCTTTTATAACTTTTCTAGCTTGATGATGACTAGTTTCTTAGGGATCTTGAACAAATAGTTTTTTTTTTTTAATCTACTTGCATAGCTTTTCTAGTTTAAATAGAACTAGTTTCTTAAGGTTAAGTATGTTCTTTAGTATAAATATGGCTATTTGATATTGAGTTTATCTACTATTGATTCTCGTGCCTGAGAATAAAGTCTTTGCTTGATCAATATTTGTGATGTAATTGTAAACATTCTCATGTACAAAATTTTTTATATAACCATAGACATGTTTATGCTCAAACGACCCACCATTCTCGAATTTATCACTAGCTTCCTCGGAAGCAAACACTGGTATATGTAACTTCTTGATAAAATTTAGAGCTTTCATCTTGCTCCGTCAATAATGATAATTGTTAGAGCTCTTCTCCTCCAATAATCTGCAAACAAAATAAAAAGAAGTTAAAGTTACCGGCCTCCGGGGAAGTCGCGCACGAAGCACTGCCCTAAGAGTTAATCCGGGTCTATGTGCAGACTTTTCCGGATGCTCCTAGTGGTAAAACCCCCGCTCTACCGGTATCCCGTTGTCGCACAAAACTCGGGAAGATTGACCCTGACTTAGCTATGTCCAGAGAAATAAACCAAGAACAAAGGAGTTTCGGAGTGACAAGAATTCGAGAGAGCGAGAGAGAGTGTTTTGTAGTAATTTTCAGTATGTTCAAAGTATTGAGATTGGCCTCAATATATAGGCTTTTTTCTAAGGTTAGGGAATAAAGGAGAATGAAGACAATTTAATTCGGCCATAAATACTGAACGTTACAAAATTCAAATGAAAAACTATGTGGTACATTGTACCTGGACATTAGTTGATGTTACAAGTTTAATGGGTTCATAACGGTCAAAATTATTGTAAGGGAGTTGAGCAATTGCTAGCTCATGTGTGTGTACACAACACACATACAACTAACAATCCCTCCAAAAGGTCAAATCCTGAAGTAATAGAAGGAAAATGGTAAGACAAGAATAAGAGAATGTCTGGGCAGTTGTATACTATGCATAAATGAGATGGACTACAGCCTTGAATCTCACGTAATGACTATTGTCTTTGTCTGAAGAAGAGCTTGATGGACTACGCCTTGAATCAGTCTTCTTGAACCAGACTCGAAAATAGCACACATAGTACGCTAGAGGTACTTGGGTCTATCGGGTGACGCGTTTGGTTGGCCATGCGCACTTTTACACATTCATGAGAGTTGTCTAGGATCGCCATGTCCTATAGTCGCGGTCCTCACGACCTCTCATATAGGTAAGTCCTTAAGGGTTGGTGATAGGAATCAACCATGCATATCATGATGGGACTTATTAAGAGTTTAAACTCAACCTATCCATATCACAAAACGAACACTGTCACCATAGGGATGGGGTATGAATGTACACATGTACAGCCTCCTGGGCTTTTATTTTAAAAAGAATTTAATCTCAGGTCAGTGTTCCATAATTGTCACCTAGTCTAGCTTGTGTTCTATCCATTGAACCGGCTTCTTGGGATCTCCAGTCAGACTCGGTTGGGTTGCCACAGCTGGTGACTATACTATGGGCTTAACCCCATCCCCCTGTCACCCCCAGTTTTCAGAAATAGGAATATTTTTGTCATTTTTTATTTTTAGAATATTTTTAAAATTATTTATTTATTTATAATATTATTTCGGGGTTAATTAAGTCGGGTTTGAATTTCAGCTCAATCCGACTTGAAACGGGGACCCGGGGTAGTTTTGACTTTAGTAGGACCCACACATTAATTAGCCATGGCCCACATGATAGAAATATTTTAGTTAGAGGTTAGACTAATTATTATGGATAAGGTTAGTGTGATTAGAGACTTTAGAATGACTAATTTAGCCCAAATAATTGGCCCTTTCCTAATACTAATAGAATAGGTTAGTGGGGGCATTTTGGACCTTACCATAGTAGGACAAATAGCCCCATATGGCCGGCCACCTCTAGAGGGGATAGGCACAAGCCCCTTTGATATTTTCTATTCCTTTCCATCTCAATTTCTCTCTCTTGTTCTTCCCCAAATTTCTAGATAGCAAATCCCTATCATTTCTCCACCAAATAAACCCCTCCTTCCACCAAATCTTCTTCTTTTCTCCTCTACTTCATGGAAAGAGGGTGCTAGCCAAGTTTGGGAGGATTTGGCTTTGGTTCGTGTCCTTTTGGAATCTCTACGTGTCGGTGTCGCTTCGGGAAGGATTTTCTTCGATTCGATCTACCGGGAGGTATAAATCCCTTCTCCTTTTCATTTCCTCATGCATATAGGTCTATTTTGAACCCATAGGAATGACCCCCATGGTTGTGTCTCCATTTGTGTCCGTTTCGTGTCCATTTGGAGACGTAGAGATGTGTCCTATGTGTAGGTTTGTGTCCTAGTGGGAAAATTCCTATTTGGACACATGTAGATTTAATAGATATTGTTTAGATATTAAATTCCAGATTTCCATTGGTTTAGAGATGAGTTTTACTATGTATCATATTGTATCATATTGGTTTACCTATATATTGTATATATATTTATTATATATATGTTAATATATATATATATATATATATATATATATATATATATATATATATATATATTGGTGATTTATTTATATGTATATAGATAATGGTGTGTATGTGTGTTTTCATTGAGATTGGGTGGTGTAGATTTCGGCCAAGGAGGAATTTAGAGTGTGGGGTTGATATGTGTATGAGTTGTATTGAAAGTGTTTGAGAGAACGGGGAGTAGAGTTTTGTGTATAGAGAGAGTTAGAGAGAGTGAGAGATGAGAGGATAGAATAGAGAGATAGAGAGAGTAGGATTGAGAGAGAATGGAGGGGGCATGCCCTGCTGTTTCACAGCAGCAATGGGGTATCAGTCCCCACAAGGGGGACTGATTTGGGGTAGGCTGGACAGTCCCCAAAGGGGACTGTCTTCATAACAGCATCAGCAGCAATTAACACTGCTTGGCAGTGTGGTTGGAGGGGGAAATCAACCCCATTGAGCAGTCCACATATTAGCCCACATACCAGACCACTTAGCAGTCCAAACCTGTCCTTTAAACCCAGCTTGGATCAGTCCAAACTGTCCCCAATGACAGCCACCCTACCTGCCCATAGCTGTCCTGAACCACACCCTTAACAGCCTAGTAGCAGCCCCCATACTAGCCTACAAACCATGCTAAACCAGTCCAGGTGCAAACCATTCATGGCTGTCCCTTTAGTCCCCTTGGACTGTCACAAACCAGTCCATATGAAACCCATGTTGGCTATCAATAAACCCCTTAGTACCATCCAAATTTTAGTCCTAGTAACCTGGCAATTGGCCCTAAAAACCACCTGGTAACAGCTACTATTTGGCCAACACAACAGTCCCCTTAAACCATAGTTGGCTGTCCCCATAAACTACTCAAAATCAGTCCTTAAAACCATTCCATTCAGCCCACATTAGTGTAACGCCCCAGTCCCAATACTTGAGACTAGATACGTATCATGCCAGCTGTATACATACGAGTAAATATACGACTCGTATATATACATAAGCTGTAAAATATAGAGAACCAAGACATGCTAAATCTCATCCACAATTATAAATAAAATAAAGGTAGGATCAACTTGAATAGTTATGGTACAATCGTTGGGCGGAGACAAAGTCCACTACCAACTATCTCAATGATATAAATGTACAAGAAAGCGATCGACAAAATGATAAAACAAACCAGGAGCAATCATCTTCGAGAAATGGGAAAGATCACGGCCTTGGCTAGAATACCTGCAGAAAACATGAACACACACACCTGGGGAAAAACCAGGTCCTTAGAGGGACGTAACAAGACGCATAATATCATGTCGATAAACTGAATAAATAAAGCTCAACAGAAAAGTATACATGAGTAAAGGTTCCTAACCATTCTATATGATATGCACTTTGAGGACAATGTTCTACGCAGGGGCTGTAGGCTCAGCAGAGTAAATAAAGAGTGGCAGTAAGTAGCATTCATCCGAGTCACTATCGGCCCTGGACAGAAGGTAGTGCTCATAAGAGTCACCCTCGGCCCAAAATATGTGTAAAAATAAAATGTAGCCCCTACGCTAATAATTGTCCCCTCCCCCCAAATGATACTATACAGGTGTCGACTCCACGACACTTTTTAATCCTTAATAACTGTCAAGTCTTCTACACAAATCTATTAGCAGTTATATCTTAACGCACGACCTGTACGCACCAATGATCAGTCAGCACACAAGTCCGCATCTACATGCGACTCACAACTCACACACAATTCGTGGCATATCGTGACAGTTTATGAGATGCACTAAACATACGGTGGTCCCTTAACTCTAAGCCAATTGCATAAAATATAATAATTTGCATATATATATAATTTTGAAAAAATAATATAAAGAAAAAAAAATGCATGCTATTGAGCAAGAAATTAAATAGTAAGGGCAAGGTGTCTTGCCTGATGTCCGAGTGAGGTAAGATGATGTCCTGGCGACGAATCAACAGCAGCGCACAAGAGGAATGTATAGGTACAACTTCAGATGCTGAAAATAGTCTATTATCTAATTATAAATAATACTGCACCTATTAGATTTATTTAATAAATTCTAAAGTTAGGATATGGCATAGGTTTTTGTATTAGCTCTCCGAAAAACTAAACGGATCGCATTTTCGTTTCTGGAATCTCCTGAAATCGCAAAAATACTAAAACCCGTTTATTTTTGGGACACTAGATACTCAAAAAAATTTGTAGAAATATACAGAATGAATTTTGTCTATTAAAATATGTTTTTGGAAAGCTTACCTCGATACGCTTCTTTAAAAAAAACTAGAGGCAAAACGGAGTTCGGAGATAGGAGATATCGTCGTTGCAAGTTGCTCTTGCTACTAAAAAACGGGACTGAATTCTAATGACGAATTTTAGAGTTTCTATTGGACTAAAACTAATTTGGAATTATGGATGATAGAAGGGAGATGTATTGGGTTTATATAGTTATTTATTTCAGATTTATCTCCTAAATTAGATAGGATTTGATTTAAATAAATTGGAGTTTGCTTTATTAGGATAGGATATAGATATGGATGCTTTCCTATTAGATTTAGGATTACGATTAACTTAAATATAGTTCATATTTATCTAAATTATCTATAACATTATTTAAAATTACTATAGATAATAAATAGAGTTTATATCTATTTAAACAACCTTTATCTAATCTCATTTATACAAGCTAAAATATTTAATACTAAATTGACATTTATTCTATATTATGTAAATAGTGTACAATACAAGTAACATGTAAAAAGTAATAAAAGTTATAAAATAAATCTTAAAAGTTTGAAAAAAAAATTGTATAATATAGTTCAGATCCTTAATATGCTAGAAAAATAGCTTTATATATTTTTATACTAAATTCACTAATGAGCACTATACTAAATATATGTAAAATAATATAAATTATATAATAAGTCAATAAATGGTTATTTAAAAATCCAAAAATTCCACAAATATATTTTGAAAAATCAGGGGATTTACAAAAGTCTTATTTAGATAAGGACTAAGAAGAGTTTTAATTCCCCTTAGATTTTCCACTATTTAATTCAAATTGATTTAAAAGTAACTCAATCAAATATAATCCAATGTAGATAGATTCTACCTCTAATTTAAACTGTATTTAAATAACTTAATAACTTTTTTTTCAACTTAAATCACCATAATTAATTACATATTAAATCAACCCATATTTAATATACCTTTTTCGAGATAATATATGATAATAATTAATTTCGAAAATACTAATATATATACACTCGCATGCAAAAATAATACTTACATAAAACACAGTTTTTCTAAATTACTAGTTATACTAGTACCATAAAATAAAATGACCTTTTTTTAAATAAAATAAAGTTTGACAATCCTCGGCACAACGCATTTACAACTTCAAGCAATATAAAATATTTATCGTCTATTATTTTGAAATATTTTCTACATCTATATAATTAAAACATTTTATAAAAATATATACTTCACACTTATTCGCACTTAACGAGAAATTTATGAAACGTAAACTCGTACGCGACGTACAAATACGAAGTACCAAAATCAATACCATATTTATAAAAAAATATAGTAAAAAATTTAGGAGTTTTACATCCTACCCAACTTACAAGAATTTCGTCCTCGAAATTTAGGAGTAGGTAGGGTACAAGAGTATGTTAATACTTTTAATCATTAGGCGAGAACGACATTTTAATTCGTGATTTCAATAACAGCGAAAGAAAAATAATTCAAAGGTATGATATTGATAGAGGATCGCTAACTAAGGCAAGGATTGCATGAATTCAGAGTATAGTAAGGAATGGAGTAATCAAAAGGAATAATTTGGGAACGTAGAAATTATGGTTCCTCGATAGAGTAGGGTCGTCTAGGTTTAGAGTTGAATCGTCTTCAAATTTCAAAAAGGTCATGAAAGTTGAATATAGGGTTAAGGTAAAAGGCAAGTAGCTCAAGACAGGGATAGTCATATTGGTTGGTCAGTGGTTAACTATCCCCAAGTATATACAAATATCATGGTCATAGGAGAATGGTTTGATCTATCTATCGATCACAAGCCTTATCTAGAATAGTTAAAAGACGAAAGCCAACAAGAGTCCAAAGGAGATATTTACGTATGTCAATATGTGATTCAAAGGCGGTTGTATAATTCCAAGAGAATTGCCAAGGTAATCGCGGAGGAGACTCTAGGGACAAGTTTACTATGTCTCCATCTACGTAGAATGATATACAAAAGGCGAACCAAGTGCACTATGGTTGATCAGACCATAATACGTCGATTCTGATTAGACAATGTATTAGTGGGCGCCCACTATAACATATGTCATGAACAAGCTCGATAAGGAGTAAGCTTGCAAAACTAGACTATAATAGCAACATAAGATAGTCAAACTATAAGCAGTGGATGATGAAGGAAATTTAAATAGTCCAAGATCCTTTAAAATCTAAGTCTTGCCCAAAGTTTGGGTCTATACAGTCGGCTTGGTTGACTGGATAAGTTAGGGTCCACTGAATTCTATGGTCCAAGTGAATCTATCAATGTGGTCCACAAAATGTTGGTTAGGTCGTGAGGTATTCTACCCACAAGAGTTAAACTACTAGTGTGATGGGACCACGAGTTAAGCAATCAAGGTAAGGCACAAAATTGAGCATTAAAAGAAATCAAGTAGAACCTCATCATATATCGGGTTGAAAGAATTTAGTCGAGATTGAGTCACTATATGTGGTCGAAAAGGACAATGGTATTATGGTATGGTTTATAGCTAGCCATTTTGACTTGAAAGTCGTATCACAAAAATAAAGTACATGAGGACGTGTTTTAGTGGCACGTGATATTCCTACATGAAGGTGGGCTCGTCTAGGTCTTGCATATGAAATTTGTTGAATGGAAAAGTCTAGTATTGTGCTCCAAATATCCAAGTCACACTAAAGGACACAAAAGAATTTAAAATAGAAAGTGGAAGTTCACGAGATGATAATTAATGCACAAAATAAAGAAGATCAAGTTAAAGCATGAAATGAAATTAATTAAAGAATTCATAAAAATAATTTAGGAACACAATTCCAGAGAGAAGATAGTCTTCTAGATGAATACAGTTAAGGAACCATTAACTCATTATTCAAATTGCAAATGGGTTAGAATATCGCAATTAAAAGATCTAGAATTGAAGGAAGGTCGAGTAAGTCAAGGTGGAAATACAGTCACATAGCTTGGTAGATGACTAACAACACTGGTGTATATACTACTATCATGGTCATGAGTGACATGACAATTAATCTGGAGAACATCTATCTCATTAGAGCTATCTTGATGGCCTACCATTAAAATTTAACTCAAATTTCCTCCAAAAGTTTCAAAATTAAACTTTCAAAAATAAACCACCAAAAATTGTATTCGCTCCAAGCCGTTCAAATTCATCATAAAAATTTAAATTACTCTCATAAATCTCAAAGCAAAATTTTATCACGTTACTACTAACCTTTTCCAAAATTAACGTTTAAATTCAACTATTTAACTCAAGAATTTATAATTTACGAATCCATAAAAATTTTACAATCAATAAAAAATTTAATACTCTAAAATTTTCAAATAACTCATAATAAAACTCTTAGCATATTAAAAGCAATCTCAAAATTTACGCTCAATGCTCTTATCAATTATAACTTCTATTCATACTAAGTCATACCAACATAATCAAAAAATTTAAATGGTAACTTTATTTGATCAATCAAAACAACCTTATCACATCATTACTATATTTTTATTTTATTTCAAAATTTGCGATATTAGCAATCCAACATTAAACTAAATTTTCAAATAATCTTATCAGTAAAAATCTCTTTTTTTTACCAAAAATCTAAATAGATTTGTAAATCCTCAATCATAGGACACCATTTAAAATAAAAATTTCTCAAAAATTGTTTTCATAACTTTCAAATATTTTAAACCAAAATTCACCATCATTACTTCCACTTAAAATTTAAAATTTAATAAACATGAAAATCGTAAGTTGTACAACTCAAATTTAAATAATTCCTATGGCCATTTTTAAAAGCTAAGATTATTTTCAAACCAAATTTATAACTGTTCAAAGGTGTATAACTATAATACAATAAATCATAAACATCAAAACTCGAAAATTAATTAAATTTTATATTTGTTCAAAGATGTATATCTGTCACCCAAAACTCATAAATATCACAACTCGAAAAGCAAATCAATTTTATACTTATGCAAGGATGTATAACTATAATCCAATAATTCATAAATATCAAATCTTGAAAATCAATCACTTCCTTAAACCAAGTATGAAATTCTATAAATCCTCTGGTGTTTACTATTTAGAAATCTCAAGGTTAAAACTTTCTGTGGTAATATCCTACTTTACCAATTACTAATTATTAAATCACACTAAAAAGCCTTTTTAACTCAATTAGAGTCTTGAATGTATTCCAATTGCCAATATTACCATTTTAGTCGTGTGTTTGACCTATGAGCATATACTAGTGTAGTCATCTTCCTAGTTGACACTAAGCACGAAAATAAGAATCAACGGTAGAAAGGAATCAAACAAGATGCAGTTAAAGGAGGTCGAACAAGAGTTCAGAAATTGAAGCCAAGGGAAGAGGTCAAGCTGTATGGATGAGATTTCTAGATTCTAATCCTATATTGCAGGCTCACATCGGTACAATTACGTAACCGAAGTGACAAACTGACCTGCATGGGCCACCACAAAAACATGTAACGCCCTAGTCCCAATACTTGAGACTAGATACGTATCATGCCAGCTGTATACATACGAGTAAATATACGACTCGTATATATACATAAGCTGTAAAATGTAGAGAACCAAGACATGCTAACTCTCATCCACAATTATAAATAAAATAAAGGTAGGATCAACTTGAATAGTTATGGTACAATCGTTGGGCGGAGACAAAGTCCACTACCAACTATCTCAATGATATAAATGTACAAGAAAGCGATCGACAAAATGATAAAACAAACCAAGAGCAATCATCTTCGAAAAATGGAAAAGATCACGGCCTTGGCTAGAACACCTGCAGAAAATATGAACACACACACCTGGGGAAAAACCAGGTCCTCAGAGGAACGTAACAAGACACATAATATCATGTCGATAAACTGAATAAATAAAGCTCAACAGAAAAGTATGCATGAGTAAAGGTTCCTAACCATTCTATATGATATGCACTTTGAGGACAACGTTCTACGCAGGGGCTGTAGGCTCAGCAGAGTAAATAAAGAGTGGCAGTAAGTAGCGCTCATCCGAATCACTATCGGCCCTGGACAGAAGGTAGTGCTCATAAGAGTCACCCTCGGCCCAAAATATGTGTAAAAATAAAATGTAGCCCTTACGCTAATAATTGTTCCCTCCCCCCAAATGATACTATACAGGTGTCGACTCCATGACACTATTTAATCCTTAATAACTGCCAAGTCTTCTACACAAATCTATTAGCAGTTATATCTTAACGCACGACCTGTACGCACCAATGATCAGTCAGCACATAAGTCCGCATCTACATGCGACTCACAACTCACACACAATCCGTGGCACATCGTGACAGTTTATGAGATGCACTAAACATACGGTGGTCCCTTAACTCTAAGCCAATTGCATAAAATATAATAATTTGTATATATATATAATTTGAAAGAACAACATAAAGAAAAAAATATGTATGATATTAAGCAAGAAATTAAACAGTAAGGGCAAGGTGTCTTGCCTGATGTCCGAGTGAGGTAAGATGATGTCCTGGCGACGAATCAACAGCAGCGCACAAGAGGAATGTATAGGTACAACTTCAGATGCTGAAATAGTCTATTATCTAATTATAAATAATACTGCACCTATTAGATTTATTAATAAATTCTAAAGTTAGGATATGGCATAGGTTTTTGTATTAGCTCTCCGAAAAACTAAACGGATCGCATTTTCGTTTCCGAAATCTCCCGAAATCACAAAAATACTAAAACTCGTTTATTTTTGGGACACTAGATACTCAAACAATTTTGTAGAAATCTACAGAATGAATTTTGTCTATTAAAATATATTTTGGAAAACTTACCTCGATATGCTTCTTTTAAAAAAAAATTGGAGGCAAAACGGAGTTCGGAGCTAGGAGATATCGTCGTTGCAAGTTTCTCTTGCTACTAAAAAGCGGGGCTGAATTCTAATGACGAATTTTAGAGTTTCTATTGGACTAAAACTAATTTGGAATTATGGCTGATAGAAGGGAATGTATTGGGTTTATATAGTTATTTATTTCAGATTTATCTCCTAAATTAGATAGGATTTGATTTAAATAAATTGGAGTTTGCTTTGTTAGGATAGGATATAGATAGGGATGATTTCCTATTAGACTTAGGATTATGATTAACTTAAATATAGTTCATATTTATCTAAATTATCTATAACATTATTTAAAATTACTATAGATAATAAATAGAGTTTATATCTATTTAAACAACCTTTATCTAATCTCATTTATACAAGCTGAAATATTTAATACTAAATTGACATTTATTCTATATTATGTAAATAGTGTACAATACAAGTAACATGTAAAAAGTAATAAAAGTTATAAAATAAATCTTAAAAGTTTGAAAAAAATTGTATAATATAGTTCAGATCCTTAATATGCTAGAAAAATAGCTTTATATATTTTTATACTAAATTCACTAATGAGCACTATACTAAATATATGTAAAAGAATATAAATTATATAATAAGTCAATAAATAGTTATTTAAAAATCTAAAAATTTCACAAATATTTATTTTGAAAAATCAGGGGATTTACAAAAGTCTTATTTAGATAAGGACTAAGAAGAGTTTTAATTCCCCTTAGATTTTCCACTATTTAATTCAAATTGATTTAAAAGTAACTCAATCAAATATAATCCAATATAGATAGATTCTACCTCTAATTTAAACTGCATTTAAATAACTTTTTTTCAACTTAAATCACCATAATTAATTACATATTAAATCAACCCATATTTAATATACCTTTTTCGAGATAATATATGATAATAATTAATTTCGAAAATACTAATGTATATACACTCGCATGCAAAAATAATACTTACATAAAACACAGTTTTTCTAAATTACTAGTTATACTAGTACCATAAAATAAAATAACCTTTTTTTAAATAAAAATAAAGTTTGACAATCCTCGGCACAACGCATTTACAACTTCAAGCAATATAAAATATTTATCGTCTATTATTTTGAAATATTTTCTACATCTATATAATTAAAACATTTTATAAAAATATATACTTCGCACTTATTCGCACTTAACGAGAAATTTACGAAACGTAAACTCATACGCGACTTACAAATACGAAGTACCAAAATCAATACCATATTTATAAAAAATATAGTAAAAAAATTTAGGGGTTTTACAATTAGCCCTTCACAACAGCCCATATAAACCACCTACAATTCAGTCCACAAAACCCATTTGGCTGTCCATGTTAGTCCCTTCAAACACCACTTAACAGTCCAAATAAACAGTCCTAACACAGTCCAGTTTAGCCACATGTTGACTGTCCCATTGCACCCAAATCAGTCCAGATTTTTAGCCCTTTTAACACCACTTCATTTCAAGTCCTAACATGCACCTGTAGTGGCTGTCCCCTTACTGCATTGCAGTCCCAAAACAACCATTCATGGTTGTCATTAAACCCCCATACAAAAGTCCAAAACCAGTCCAATATCATGCCTATTTCAGCCTATATAGTTGTCCCAAATTTCAGTCCTGCACAGGCTCCATGTAGCTGTCCTAACATGTCCAATTCAGTCCCTAAACCACACCCATATGGCAGCCATTGAGCCATCCAAAACTAGCCTATTACCTATCCTTTGCAGCTCCCTAAACACTCTATAATTTCAGTTATCTAACCACCACATTCAGTCCATAACCCAATGTTGGCTGTCCCTAAATGGCTTAAATCAGTCCACTTTATATGCCCATGTGTGTGTGTGAGAGAGATTAGTGTGTGGAGTGAGCCTATATATTTGTGTATGTGGCCTAGCTATATATATATATAATATATATATATATATATAATATAATATATATATATATATTTGTGTGTGTGAGTTTATATATGTATTTGTGGTGTGAGTGATATATGAGTTAGCTAATAACCTATAGGAAGCCTATATGGGTGTTGTATGTGAGGGAGGAATGAGTGAGTGTGGTATGTGGGTGTTAATTAGAAGTAGAGAATATCATGGTAAGGTAAAGGGTAGATAACCAACTGTGATCTAAGATGAGTTAGATACCTAGGAAACCTATGTATCTTGGTAGGAACCCTTAGATAGGATAGTAGCTAACTACCTAGGAAGCCAAGGCTAGTATCTTGGGTATTAGCGGGGTTTCCTTTGTATTGGACAAGGTATCGGAATTTACCTTGGTAAGGGTAATGTAGGTTTTACCTAAAATAGGGTATTTGAGTTTGGAGTCTAAGTCATGGTTAGAACATGGTTCCCTTGGTTGGTAATGATCAAATGTAGTGCTCCTAGACTAGTTTTGACGTCGGTTGACCATTTTGACCAAAAATCAACAAAAGTCAACGAGAGTCAAACTTAGCCTTTAAGCGACTAGATTTGACCGAAATCAAAACCAGAGTTGACCAGTTGACTGAAAGTCAACAGTTGGTCAACATTAGACTTGTTTGACCTAGGTTGACTCAAATTGACCAGTTGGCTTTTTAACCAAAAGTCAACTGTAAGTCAACCTTGACCCCGTTTGACCTAGTTTGACTTGGATTGACTTCCAGTGATCTGGTATGATCTAGTATGACTCAGTTTGACCTAGATTGACCTAGATTCATTAGAATACATTAAATGCATCTTATTATCATTTTAGACTCATAGTGACTTGTACTGTTCTATGGAGACAGACACCACTCCTCGGACAATATATTCTCTTCAGACACTCAGGATATCAGGTGAGTACATTATCTGACGTTTCATACTTGTCTGGATTTACATTCTTTCTAGATTACTGTACTTGATGCTGACACGATTGTTATCACAGATTGGTACTATATGGATCTTCTTTTGAGATGTTATCCCTTTGTATTCACTAAATACATATTGTGATGTGCGTTTCACTTCTATATTGTATTTATTGAATACCCTTATCATTATACACTCATTGTGCATATTGTACTCTCATTATCACATTGAGCTCTATTGTACAAGCCATTTTATAAGGTAACATAACTGAATTGGATCCTTGTGTATTGATTGGGGAGGGAGAGTAGAAATGTTACGTGATCAATCCTATTGTATAAAAAATTATATATGTCTATTGTACACTCACGTATAAAGGAGTCCCATTTTATTGTATAACCTAACCCGTTTACATAACCATATGTACTCTAAATCACATATTGCTTACAATTCTTACTTATCATATATAGATATTTTCCGTTATCAAATCTCTGCTATTTTTATATACATTCTTCTTTCAGCGTTTCCTGTACCTTACTCTATGCATGCTTTATATTTCCTAACTTGATATGAACTGCGTGAGATGTTTTGTGCTCGCTCCTGTCCTGACTGGACCTGTTAAAATATTACAGAGGATGAGGATGAGGCCTGCGTAGACACCTACTATGGGACAGCTGTAGATGACTCTTGTGACCCAGATTTTCAGTCGAATCCACTAGCTATAGAGACTGAGGCTCCCTAGTCTAGGTTTACTATTTCTGTCATTTGAGATCTGGGTTGTATATATTCCTTCATATTCAGTAGTTGAGACTTGTATTCTGGATGTTTGCTGAGATATTATTTTAGACACTTAGACTCTCTGGTTGTATTTATGTGGATTCTTTCATTCATTATTTATCCATCTATCTTTCTATTTTATCATTCTGCCTAAGATGTGATTGAGACTGTATATTGCTATGTCACCTCCATTCGGAGTGTATATACTGTATAGGTACCTTTATATTGTTAGATGATTGACCTAGGACATCGTTCTACTGCCGACACTGTAGCGTAAGCTGGGCATTGTTACGTTCTCGTACCCTCACAGTGGGTGCGGGTCGTGACACCCCCTCCATGATTCTAGGATCAATGTCATAGACAAACTCTTCGTCAAGAGTAAACAGACTCTTCGTCAAGAGATCTGTAAAGTTCTTTTATGACTTTATAGTCAAGAACTTTAATTTTATTTTTAAGGCTCTTTACATGTCTTGACACGCAGCTGCATGTACCTGTTCATCTTAGAGTTCACAAGATAATGCTTTTAGCATAATTTTAAAAACAAATGACATGTACAAATATGTAGTATAAAATGTTGAGCTATACAGCTCGCTTCAGTATAAGATGCATGTGGTTGAAGATAACATTTCAGACTATAATAGTCTTAGCTATGATAGATTTGTTACACAAACCTCAATAGATGACAACTTTTCATAGAGTACAAATATATATATATATATATATATATATATATATATATATATATATATATATATATATATATATATATATATATATATATATATATATATATATCCATAAATGGATTAGATGTCATATGAATCAATTACCCAGTTTGTATCTAAAATGATATTTCTCTGACATAATAGCTAGTATCTAATATGATACAATTTATAGCCTAGAATATCCTTAAAATATTTTTTCTATTACTATATAGAATAGAATAACTGGTTTGGCTGATTTAGAAATCAAAGTTAGTGACATCAGACTCATGTGATTTTACTAATTACTGATATAAGTCTTAGAATAGTGAGTCAAAAATCATTTGACTCTGTCACAGTATCCATGGCTCTAAAGATTTATCTTTACTAGCCATGTTTACAAAAATGACAGTTTAAAGTACTAGAATAATAGTTTAAGTGATTTTGCTAATCAACCTTAAAAAATCTTTAGTTTATCAAGTGTTGATTAACTTGGGTTAGCTGTAGGGGCCGGTTCCCAGCTAGCGGAGGTCCACAGGGGGACGATTAAGTACCGTGTCGCTTAGGGCTATTTACGCCCGGTTGACAGAAGGACCCTTTCGGCTTGTACCCAAAATAATCTCAACTTTTAAAACTTCAAATTTGAAGGAATTTGCAATTTCACTAACTATTTTCTTGTGACTAAATTGTTTGAATGTGTCAAAGGAAATTATAATGTCACAATTTATATGCAAACCAATGTTTGCCTAACATAATCCAAGTATTGTGACAAAACAGTAAAATTGGCTCACAATCTTCAACAATATATTTGTCTAATTAAATGTAGGAATCATGAAATGAATGTATGAAAATTACCTTCATCCTTAGCATGTATGAGCATTTTCGAACGAGTCACAATCTCTAATGCTTATGACTTAGAGAGAGAGAGAGAGTGCAATACAAAGATCATGTTAAAAAATAAGTGAGTACAAAAAAATTGAATTACCGTCATCGTTAATATTTTGCTTATTTTCAGAAAGTTAAAAATATTTCTAATGATCATATCTTCAAGAAAAAGAATTTAGTTTGCATATAAAAAAAATAAAATGATACATAAACTTTTGTTCCTTCTTGACAATTATGTAACTTTGCATAGCAATAGAATTTTGCTATGAATTTTAACAGTAAAATAACTCAACAATATTTCTTAGATATAAAGCTCTCTTTATCAGCCTTAAGTGGTGATGAGGGTAGGTGTCAAGTGTCAGTTTATGGAGAAAAAAAGAAGAAGCAAAAGATCCCATACAGAAGGGGATATCTTACCTAGAATGTTCTAAGTTCTAACTTTGGAATGTCATCTGACACAGTTTTTACTTACTGCTGAAATTTTTTTATTGCGGAACAAATTAAATAAATAAATGAACATTAATATTAAAAAGAATGAGCAATTGGCCTAAATGACACGATCAATAATAGCTACCACATATTTAATTCGTCAATAAATTACATTCACTGTGTTTATCTGTAATATTAAATCCAGGAATGTATTAAAAGTTAGGGTTAATATACTAACCAAATATTGCTCAAAAAGGGTTTTAAATCAGCATTCTTTTTTATCAAACCCGAAATATATATATATATATATATATATATATATATATATATATATATATATATATATATATATATATATATATATATATATATATTTAATGTAAGTCATTTGATAACGACTATTGCCACACACAAAAAAATTTTGCAAGGCTGCAAAAATATTTAGGAAGGCAAATCTTGCTCTTTGCTGCCTAGAGATAAACATAAAGATCTTTAATAATTTCCCAGAAGTTGTAAAAACCTTTATATATATATATATATATATATATATATATATATATATATATATATATATATATATATATATATATATATATACAAATTACGAAAAATAACAAATTTCACATATAACAAAATACTAGTAGGTTTAGTTCCAGACATTCTTGCTGGAATACTGCATAGAAGTAAATGTATTGTTCTAGGAACAAATGATTATTCAATGCCTATCAACCATGCAGAAGGGATAAGAATAAGGACACGACAAGGGTAGATTAAGGGTATGGATACATGTTCGGACCAAGGTTCCCTGTATCACCCAATTATTGTTAGTACTGTTTTTCGCATGTCCGATCGGATACTCATGCTCACCGATGATCAGATACTCATCCTCACCAATACTGAACAATGCCCAAACTGTAGCTCTACTTCCAGATGAATTTAGCAAAGAAGAAATTAAAAAAAATAAAGAAGTATTCAAAGAAAAATGTCAATGCATTGATTCACTCATGGAAAAAATCGCCTTGCTCATACATCTTAATACAATTCCATCAAAAATTACTTATTGTATTGGTACTGTCTAAAATCAAGTATATGATACTAGTGGAAAAAACAAGAGATGCATAAAATTATTCCTAAATGTACAAAATATTTTTCAAAGTTCTTAAAATAATCCCTCATATTTTTGGCTTTCCGAAACAAAGAACTTCGAAACTTCGATTCAAAACCACTGAAACTGCAAACACTATTGATATTGATATTCATAAGGGTCTAAACAGATTCCGATACTGTAAACATTGGTACATATATGATACGAATACGGACAGCCTCAAGAGTTTATGCAACATTGAAGCATGTCAAAAAATTGACTTACAAATTCAACTACAAAATGCCAAGTAGAATTCATACGAAACATATATCAATTGTGGATCAAGATACAACCAAAAGTTCATTAGTTTAATCAGACTCACACTACAAAAACAACCCCTTTTAGCGACGTCAGAAGACGTCGCTAAATAAGAAAAATCCGTCGCTAAAATATATTTGCGACGTATTTAGCGACGAATCGCGTATAGGCATGTCGCAGATGATAATTTCGTCGCAGAACGTCGCTGTTTGCGACGTCACGTTTAGTGTCGCTAGACGTCGCAAAATTAGCGACAGATAGCGACGTAAGGTTACGTCGCCAAAATAGCGACGTAGAGCGACCACTTTGCGACGCGGTAAACATTATATATGATGACATGGCATGGCAGCCACGTGGGTACTATAGCGACGCCTAGCGACAAATTTAGCGACGTCCAGTTTAGCGATGTCTCTATTTAGCGACGTATAGCGACGTGTACGTTCCATCGCTGTACGTCGCAGAACGTCGCTATACGTCGCAGATATTATAAAAAATTTAAAAAAATATAATTGGTATTTTTGTTATGTTGTGTGTCTGTGTTTACAGTGTGTGTGAAGTGCAGTGTTCGAACCATCGACAGTTTCACTTACTGTTCTATGTTTTATCTTGGATAGAAAGAGCAACAGTTCAGGGTGCACTTCTCAGAGCTTCCTCTTCACGTCCTTCACCTTCTCGGGAACCTTTACGATGTCCGGAGAAAGTGAAGGACGTGAAAATAAAGCTCTCAGAAGTACATCCTGAACTGTTGCTCTTTCTATCCAAGATAAAACATACAACAGTAATCGAAACTGTCGATGGTTTCGAACACTGTATTTCACATTCACTGTAAACACTGACAAAGTCTCACTTTATCCTCCTTGTCCAACGAGAAAATTGACTTCGACAGGAACTGTTTTCCATTCTGCTGTATCAAATACAACGCAGGGCGTTTGCATATTTCTTCTAAGTCCAACCTGGCCTTGGGATTGTCTTTTGTTTTTCCCTTTACGTCCATCATAGTATTAATTATGTTATCAAACACATTCTTCTCAATATGCATGACATCAAGATTATGTCTGATCAGATTGGTACTCCAGTATGGCAGATCCCAGAATATGCTCCTCTTTGTCCAGTTATGATCTCTACCAAATCCATCGCACTTGTACCAAGTTGTAGGATCTTCGATAGCACTTGGAAAATCTTTAACCTCCTCCCATATCGTGGCTCCGTACCACCTTGGCGGTGGATCACCCTTCTCTACAATGCCGGCACGGAATGCATTCATGTTCCTTCTGAACGGATGATCTTTTGGCAGAAATTGCCGATGACAATCAAAGAAGCACGGTTTTCCTCCGTGTTTCAAGCGGAAAGCCTTACTACGGTCCATGCAATACGGACATGAGAGACGGCCATGAGTGCTCCATCTAGATAACATTCCATAGGCCGGAAAGTCGTTGATGGTCCACATAAGGGTTGCCTTCATCTGAAAATTCTACTTCCTGGAAATATCGTACGTGTTAGCGCCTACTTCCCATAACTGATTCAATTCATCTATCAAAGGCTGTAAGTGTACGTCAATGTTCCTCTTGGAATTGTTCGGACCAGGAATTATAACTGTTAGAAACATGTACTGAGTCTTTATGCACATCCAAGGCGGTAGGTTATACGGAGTGACAATCACAGGCCAACACGAATACTGGGATCCCGAAAGATCAAAAGGAGTAAAATCGTGAAAAGATAGTCCCAACCTGACATTATGCGGATCTGAAGCAAAATCAGAATACACTCGATCAAAGTGCTTCCACGCTTCTCCATCGGATGGGTGATCCAACACTCCTTCAATCTGTTCTCGCATGTGCCAACTCATATTTTTGGCGTCTCTTTCACCATAAATAATCTTTGCAACCGCGGTGTTAAAGGCAAGTAGTGCATTGAATCGGTCGGTCTTCTTGCACCGGTAGACCTTCCTGTACTAGTTGTCTTATAGCGATCAGCACCACAAAATCTGTACACATCTTCGTCCTTGTCGTCTTTATAGTAAAGCATGCACCCATTGCGACATGATTCGATTTTCTTGTATCCCATCCAGAGCGATCTCACCATCCTCTTAGACCGGTAAAAGTCTTTAGGCAACTTAGCACCCGCCGGCAAGATCTCTATAATCAACTCCAACACTCGGTTGTAGCATTCTTGCGACATGTTAAAATCTGACTTAATGCTCAACAGTCTTGTAACCACCTCCAACGGTGAATGATCCTCACAACCAGGATACAATGGAGTCCTTGCATTCTCCAGCAACTCCATAAACTGTGCAGTATCGGCGTTCGGTGCCTCCTCAGGTACATCATGAACGAAACTAGGTCCCGCAGCGTCGAAAACCATGTTGACGCACCCGTCGTCGTATGCATGATTATCTGAAATAAAATTAGGTCCAGCATGCATATACGGCTCAACGTAAGGCTCCGGCTCTGATGATAAAGACACAAGTTCTCCGTGTGCGGTCCACTGATAGTAATTAGGCATGAAAACCCTCGAGTACAATTGATATATCACTTCCACTTCTAGATAATATTTTACGTTATGACATTTCACACACGGATACTTAATTTTGGTGCCGTCCATGTACTGAGGGAACGCCTTAGCAACTGCAGGAACTGCTCTACTCCCGCTATGTATTCATCCCGCATACCACACATATCATCAGGACGACGATTGTACATCCATGAACGATTTCGCAAGTAGTAATTCATATCCATTTGGAAATAATTCTGCAAAGATGGACATACATTATCCAACAGGCACAAATTCGTATATTATGTCTTATTATGGGACACACATTAGTAGCGGACAGTTACTAATAACAATGATATGCAATCTAGGTCAAACTAGGTTGTACTAAGTCAAACAAAGTCAAACAAGGTCAAGCTAAGTCAAGCAAAGTCAAACAAGATCAAAGTAGGTCAAGTGTTGACCTACTGTTGACTTTGTCAACTCTTAGTCCAATCTAGGTCAGATGTTGACTCTACTTTGACTTTCAGTCAAAATAGTCAACCTTGGTCAAATAAGGTCAAATCTAAGTCAAATATCCTATTTCTAGTTATTACCTACCAAGGTACCCTTTACCTTATCGCTATTGGTATCCCAATACCAATACCTTAAGTTGGTATCCTTTACCTTATCGCTATTGGTACCCTTTACCTTATCGCTATTGGTATCCAAATACCAATACCGCGATAACATGGTTGGTACATTAAGGGTCTTTGACAAGATGACATGTTGCGAAAAAATATATCCTTATATATAGTTCTCCTACGGATTTTCTTTAACATTACGTAGGAGAACTATAATGATATATCTTTTCACAACATGTCACCTCATCAAAGATCCTTAATGTGACAACCATGTCACCCTCTCATATTCCTGCAACTAAAAGGCAAAACCATGGTATATACATGGTTTAAAGTATCGGCCGATACCGATCCGATACGGCCGATACCGATACAGCTTGGCATGTTCCGATCCGATACCGACCGATACCAAATATTGACCGATACATTGGGGGTCTTTGTTCCGGTTAATTCGGCAAAACCAATCGGTAAGGTGACTACTATTTCATATAATTTCAAAACTACTAAGAAATAACGCTGAAATACTTAAAATTATGCCTAAATGTATAAAATATATGTTTTTAAATGTAAAACCAATCTGTGTCCTGTGTCACAGAGTCGTGTCCGAAATAGGGTTAGGGTCCTGTCCCCTGCACCCTCCCCCCTACCCCTGCCCCCTCCCCCCTATAGGGTATCCTATTACCATAGACTAATCTAGGACACTCTTAAGATACTAGGATATCTAACTATCCTAGGATACCAAATTCTAGCCAAGATACTAACTTAGGGTACTAACTTCTAGCCCATATCCTAATATCCTATTATCTTGATACCCTCAAGATACTAGCATAATCTAACTACCCTAAGATATCTAACTTAGGATAATAACTTATCTAGGATAAATAGGATACTAACTAACCTATCCAAGACACTAACTAACCTATCTAGGATACTAACTTCTAGTATCCTAAGATATTAACTCACCTATCTAACTCTAGAATACTAACATCCTAAACAAGATATTAAATTAGTGCCTAGGATACTATCCTAAATATCTAACTTAGGATACTAACTTATGGATACATATCTAAATCCCTCTCACGTTTCTTACTCTCAAACACACACACACACACACACACACACACACACACACACACACACACACACACACACACACACAATCTAACACTTATCTCAATATCCCTCTTCACTCGCACTCACACTACCATACTACCACACTACCACATCTAAACAAGCCATCAATCACACAACTACCTATATATTTACTATATATATATATATATATATATATATATATATATATATATATATATATATATATATATATATATATATATATATATATATATAGGCATACATATATAGGTTAAGATATTTACATATACTAGGCTATAACCAAGGGGACACAATATATACATTCAACAATTTATGCATTATATACTAGAGAGATAGAGAGTGTATAGTGTCAAGTGTGCATATACAAGTGTCATGTGTGTACGTGTCTCCCAAACCAAACTCGTGTCCAAATACTCGACACAATGTGTCCAAAAATAAACCAAACTCTTTGGGGACACGATGTGTGTTCGTGTGTCCGTGTGTGTGTGTGTCCGTGGGAAAGGAGGAGGAGGAAGGAGAGGAGTTAGGTTAGGGTTTACCTGAGGAAGAGGAGGAGGAGCTCGGATTGGGGGAGGAGGAGCTCGAGGAGGAGGATCTCGAGGAGGAGGAGCTCGCCGGAGGGGGAGGGAGTCGCCGGGGGGGAGGGGGTCGCCGGGGGGGGGGGAGGGCACTGACAGAGGGGGAGAGAGTCGCCGGGGGGGGGGGGGGGGGGGGTGGAGGGGAAAATTAAAATTTTTGAGAGTTTTCGAGTGAGAGTGAGGGGGAAAGAAGGAAGCGGCGTGCCCTAAGTAAAATAACTTAGCGACGTCACGTGTTGACATCGCTAAACGTCGCAAAAATGGCGACATATACTAATAATATGTCGCTGAACGTCGCTATTTAGCGACGTAGTAAACTCCTGTCGCAGAACGTCGCTAGGTAGCGACGTTTTGCGACGTGTTTATAAAGCTGTCGCTAATATCGACGTCATTTCTTGCCGTCGCTAAATTACGTCGCTATTAGATAATATTTTAGTAGTGTCATAACTGTTAAGCCTAGATATTTGGCTAGTGTAAATGCTGACAAGGTAAACATTATTTAAACTAGAAGAAAGAAAGTAATACCCATGTAAGAAAGGTAAAACAGAGACTAACTGCACTTGTGAAAACGGAGAAAACTGGAAGCACCAAATATGCATTGCATCTAATTTGTTCATGAATATGCCAGTCAAAAAGATGGCGGTAAATCAGAGACCTGTTTAATGGGCACACAATCAATCAACTAATGCCCTAGTCAGATTTTATTTTATTTTAGTTTGAGATAAAGTCAGTCGATAAAGACCATCCCTGTGTTGTTTGCTACATCGTGTGGCTTTTAACCACAAGGTCGGAAGTTCAAGCCTTTCCTCAGCGAAAAGCTTATAGAAATGTTACTTAGTTATATTGACAGTGATCCCATCGAATAATGCTTCATGAATAATGTGATAACCATTAAGGGAGTCAGACACAAGATCATAGAATCTTTAGAGTATGATAACAAAGTCTCGATTAGGAAAAGCAAAAAAAAAAAAATCAGAATTGAACCTGTCATTAGCTAAAAAGAACAATTTGAAAACTATAAAAATTTCTTACAAACCTGATCAATTATATTGCAAGATTGGATCACAAAGCTACTAACATATTTCACATTAAACCTCTTCTTTTCTCAGTAATATTTAGGATTGACCAAGATATCATAGGCAAAATCCATAAAAATGTGTACATTCAAACCGAAAAAAAATAGAATAAGAAGTCTATAGATTTAGATCCTTTTTTCTTCAATTAGATCTGTATTTTCTTCTACTTTAAAGAGAGAGAGATGATGGAGATTAAAATATTCAACATAAATGCAAAGGTTGCCAAGGGAAGGAAAAAAAACATGACTTCACATGTACAAAGATCACTCTACTATTCTGATGGAAAATATTCCGTGAAATGGGGAGATGCTCATTGTGGAGAAGAAATCACACAACCTTTGGGGAAAATTTAACTCATCCCCTATAATCTTGTCTTTAAACTTGAATAAACTTGAGACATATTCAATAGTAAAAGAAATACCGACTTCGGGATTTCCTTTCATAAGCATACAATTCTTACATTAAGGCCTTTAGTTTCCCAGAAGAAAAAAAATGAAATGGCTACTAAGAAACATAATGCTGGCTTGACCTTCTTGTTTAAAATGCATACACACTACATGTACTCTAATTTGTATGAGAAGAAATTAAGATAGAGGGAGAGTGAAAATGACTACAAGTTAAAATTTTCTTAGAAAAGAAAATGTTGATCACACTACCTTTTTTTTTAAACAGTATGCAAATTTTCATGAATTAAAATTTATAAATATTAAACAAGAGATGAAAAATAATTACATGATTAACTCTTAGATTGTTAGAAAAATATTGCTCTTCTTCTCCAATAATCTGCAAACAAAATAAAAAGAAGTTAAAGTTACCGCCTCCGGGGAAGTCGCGCACGAAGCACTGCCCTAAGAGTTAATCCGGGTCTATGTGCAGACTTTTCCGGATGCTCCTAGTGGTAAAATCCCTGCTCTACCGGTATCCCGTCGTCGCACATAACTCGGGAAGATTGACCCTGACTTAGCTCTGCCCAGAGCAATAAACCAAGAACAAAGGAGTTTCGGAGTGACAAGAATTCGAGAGAGCGAGAGAGAGTGTTTTGTAGTAATTTTCAGTGTGTTCAAAGTATTGAGATTGGCCTCAATATATAGGCTTTTTTCTAAGGTTAGGGAATAAAGGAGAATGAAGACAATTTAATCCGGCCATAAATACTGAACGTTACAAAATTCAAATGAAAAACCATATGGTACATTGTACCTGGACATGAGTTGATGTTACAAGTTTAATGGGTTCATAACGATCAAAATTATTGTAAGGGAGTTGAGCTTTTGCTAGCTCATGTGTGTGTGAACACAACACACATACAACTAACAATAATTAGTGTCGTTTAGGTTAACCATACAAACTGGTTTAACTTTCATATTTTTCTATTTGGTCAATCTTTCAAACATCTAACACCCTCCAACATTACTGTTGGAAGTGAAATTCGTAATGAAGCGGGATAATATCGTTTCCCGCCAAAATGATATTTATAAAGACTGAAATACATCATAGAAGCCACAGATACATAATATTGGAAAAGAAAATAGTAAGTTAACATGTACAAGAACATGATCTCCTCAAACGAATCTCTTTTAGAGTCAACTGCGAACCCCCCAATCTCTCTCTTCCTCTTGAAAGTTGCAAATCCTACAAAAAAAGACTCTTATGTTATCTTCAAATTTGGTTCGAGGAATAATGATGTAGCCAACTCCTTAAATCAAAAGTCTAATTGATACCCAGCCCAGACCCACCAACAAATCAGTGGTATATTTAATAAGCACAAAAGATTCACCAAAATTCATTGACAAATTTTCAACTTTAATTATGTTGGTACATGTCGTCAATGTACGCTTTCCATTGATTCTCCTCAGGAAATACCTATTTCAAAATGAGTCTCATTTGCCACCTTGGATTTTTCGAGCTCCTCCGACATATTGATGATACTACTTGCACTCATCTCACTCCAAGGCCTTCTCCACACAGGAAGGAACCCAAGCCCAACAATTCATACCTATATCAAGTTGCCTAATAACTTGCATGTATTAAACTTGTCATCCAACAACTTTTCTAGACAAATTCCATCGACTATTGACAATAAATGAGCTTTATCTATATTTCAATAGCTTTAGCGGAAATAGCCCAATAATCCTTGGCAATTGCAAGTCTTAAAAATTGCCAAAACTTGGACACAACATGGACCTGTTTTATAATTTGAATTTGAATTTGGACGTGGCACTCAAATCCACGGTGGGAAGTTATGAACCACTTTTTGAATTTAGAAATAGCAAAAACCGTTTGGTTACCATAGAATTTAAGATAGGATATTGACATTTTTCAATTTCTTAGTTTGGTAATTATAGGAAGTAGGACAGTGAATCCAATTTTTTAACTTTTAGGGTTTGGCTAGCAAAGTAAAAAGGTAGAATAACTTGTAGGTGTCTATTGGACTGGGCCCAGAGTTGACTGGATTTGACCAGTTTTGGGTCGGGCCAGCCCGGAAAGAAAACGGGTCGAGCCGGGTCGGGTCGGACCGAGCTGTTTTAACAAATCTCCAAACCCAGCCTAGACCCGGAATCGGGTAACTTCGGGACTCGGGTAACTTCGGGATGGGATAGGCCGGGTCCAGGCTAAATCTGGGTTGGGCACGGGCCTAGCCCACGGGCCGTCCAATTGTATATATATATATATATATATATATATATATATATATATATATATATTCCTGTGGCCGTAGTCCATTGGGAACGGTGGAGCACCACGACGCAGTGGCGCAGGTTCGAGTCCCCTTGGAGGCCGTAGTCCATTGGGAACGGTGGAGCACCACGACGCAGTGGCGCAGGTTCGAGTCCCCTTGGAGGTATACCTCCAAGCACCATTAAGAAGTGGACACCATATATATATATATATATATATATATATATATATATATATATATATATCCCCACATTTTTGTATCCCCGAAAATCCCCTACTTACTAACCGTTGGATTATTAATTATAGGATGGTCCAGATTATACTGTGTAATTAGAAGATTATACCCTGATCAAAAAATAAAATCCTCCATCTATTTTACATCTGGTTTCCTTTACCCGTCTATCTCTCATATCCGGTTTCCTTATTCTTTTTCTCCTCACAATTGATTCTTCCCCTTAGGAAAAAAAAAACATCGGGTCTCCTAGCTTCTTTGGACTCTTTGCGTCTGCTTCTCCGGAATGAAGCAACCATCAATTATTTTTGATAAAAAAATCTTTTTCAAATATATACTTCTGCATCTGCTTCTTTTAAAAAAAATCTCTTTCAAAAATATTCTCTTTCAAACATTCACTTGAAAAAAAAAAGTACTGTAAGAGAGAGAGAGATACAAAGTGAGAAAGAGGAACTATGTTTGAGATTTGTGAGAATGGGACCCTCTTTAGAACTCAGTCATCATTGATTTTTGGATTTTTCTTAAAGACTTTGTTTCAACTAGGGGTGAGCATCGGTTCGTTTCGGTTCAAACCGAACCGAATATGTGAAAACCGAAATAACCATAAATCGTATTTCTCAAAACCGAAAACCGAACCATTTTTATAAAAACCGAACAAAACCGAACCGAATCGGTTCGGTTTTCGGTCGGTTCGATTTCATGGGCCAATGTGCATGGCCTTCAAGTTTTTAGCAAAATGAGCCTATTTAAATAACAATTTTTTTTAAAAATATGACATTATTGTATTTATGAATTGTTATATTACATAGAGTGAAAGATATTAGTATATATAGATTGATGGTAGATAGAGAGAGTGCTCAAAGAAGCACCGACATAGAATATGAGAAGAGAGTGCGCTCAGTTAGGGTTAATAAACATTAGTATACGTATATTGTGGATAGTTTGATAAATTACTAAATCTAAATCGGTTTTCGGTTCGGTTCGATTTTTCTGATAAAGAACCGAAAATCGAACCGTTATTTCAAATTTTCAAAATTTTAAACCGTAAACCAAACCGATAATCGAAAAACCGAACCGTTTGTCATATTTTGGTTCGGTTCGGTTCAATTTTCGGTTTTCAACCATTATATGCTCACCCCTAGTTTCAACTTCTCATATTTCATTTAAATATGTGCTTATTCATTTCTTCTTGCCGACTCTTCAGATTATAAACTATCAATGCAAAAAGTTAATAGGTACAAATTTTATTTTTCTAAAGTGCCCAAGCTAGCTCATCTGCCTCTAAACCGTTTCTTCTTTATCTAGCTTGCATTGATTTTGCAGAAAATTTCATGAGAAGCAAAAATGTTTGTAAAAATTGCGTAAAGGATATTAAGTTTAGGAAAATAGCAAAATGAGCACAGTCGCGTCCAATAATAAGGTATAGAAAATTTTGACGTCCTAATTTAGGTCGTCAAAATTCATTCCTCTTTAATCCCATCCCTCTTATTCTTAATCTCTTCCTCTTATTCTTAATCTCCGGAATAAATAAAGTATATTAAAAAATCGCGCCCTTAAAAGGGGCGTCAAATTTCAGGCCAAAATAATAGATGTGTGTAGTAAAAAATTCCTGTATTAATTTAGGGGAGAAATTAATACAGGTGCCTTAAAAGGTTCTGATTAAAGTAAGAGTGTAGTAAAAAGGTGCCAAATTGGACAAGAATCAATGCCTGGAGAAATAAATACAGGTGCCTTAAAAGGAGCGCCAAATTTCATGCCCTTAAAAGGGGCGTCAAATTTCAGGCCACTTGGAATTAACAATTTATTAACAATTCTATAACAATTCCATAACAATTAACAATTGTCACGACCCGATCCCAATAATCTGGGTCTAGTCGGATCATGCCCAGCCTGCACCGTTGTTGAGACGGCGGCAGTAAGCTGTTCAGTAGCAGGTAACCATACAACAACACTATAATTTATCACAACTCAACTTCGGAATTAAACTTTATTAAACTGAAATTTAAATACAATGGAAATTGTTCTGAAAGCAAATACAGAATTTTTGAAAATAAACAAAATGCAGAAAAAATGGAAAACCTATCTATCAGCCTCAGTTCCATCGTCCTCCTGCGGGGACTCTGGCAGCACAACGGGGTACAACTCAGGGTCGTAATAGCTGTTGTAACACAGCTCAGCATCCTCAACAATCGCCTAAAAAATATATCTCCAGTCAGGAGGGAGCAAAGTACAATTCATGCTAATTAAGCAGTTAAATAAGAAATAGAATATGCAGTTCTAAATAGTTTTAAAACAGGTTTGTTACAGTAGAAAACAGTGATTTGAACAGGTAATGACATATGACCGGCTTGGGTTTGTTACAGGAGGGATAATGGGTTTTGTTACAGTAGTGGTCATAATCATTACGCTATTCCCTAGTCCCCAGTAGTTACAGTACAGTACTCTTGGTGAGAGTTTCGTGTTTGAGTCGTGGTTTAGACATGCAGTAAAACGATTAAGTAAATAATTGTAAACTAACACAAACTATACTTGCCTCAGGAAAATGACTGGAGAGGTGGACGACTTCCGAGACGGGAAAGTTTAGAGTTATCCTCGAATTCCTACATTCGAGAAATTGACTCAGCTGTCAGGTTAACCAACTTAGCTATGCTAGTTGTAATATCTATTTGCGTCTAGTCCAATTTTAGTTCTTAATTAACCAAACACAGAAAACACGGTTATTAGTGCGTTAATTTAATACGAGGGAAAAAAGATCAATTTAACTTTGAATTTGGGAAAACAACGTCGCTGCCAGGTTATTTATGAAAACTTGGTAATTTTTATAAAATATAATATAAAACTAATTTTTCTTATTTTAGTGAGAAATACGTGATTTTTATTTAATATTAAACTCGTCAATTTTAAGTGAGAAAAATAATAGTTAATTTTATACGAAAAATACTTTTTAATCATTTTAATCGTTAAACATTAAAAACTCGTAAAACCAAAAAGGCAAGGAATCTAAGCTATTACAGTCACATACCAGCCAGCTGGGCTTATGCCCATTACAATTTATTTACATAAATTGAAATAAGAATAAACTGCTTAGTCCTAACTGAAAATATTAAATAATGTAAACAGAAATAAATAATAAAATAATGATAAAACATAAGTCTCAGATAATGGTCCGATCCTCATTTGGCTAATTGTCCTCAACGTCCGGGCGGGACCGGTATCGTTTGTACTTAGCCGGGTCCATTGACCGATACGGTCGTCACCCAAAAATAAAATATCGAATAAATTCCGAAAATCATTTTAAATTCATTTTGAAAATAAATTCAGGATTTACGGAAAAATCGGGCAGCATTTCCTCTGTTTTTGGTCAACCCAAAAACTGGGAAAATGGCTGCCGATAATTCCTGCAAGTCCCAAACCAAGGAAAAACCCATTTATATAGAAAATATAATCACATAAATTATTTCCGAAACATAATCGGAAAACCCGAAATGAAATCGGAAATCCCAAATCATTACCAGATAACTCAGAATCCAACCATACCAAACTCAGAATTTTTCGAGAATCCAAAACCAACAGAACCTTCCCGAATTACTCGGGAATTTCCGAAATCAGCATAAAACCTCAGCACAAAACGCTAACTGTAGCTAACCGAACTACAACGTAGCTAAGCCGGATTTCCGAGGGGAAACCGGGGACCGTTATCATCATCGACTACCAAATAGAACGCAACGGGGCAGAGAATTTATACCTCGGGATGCTCGGCTAGAGCTCTCAGATGATATAATAAAAGAAAATAGAAGTCCAGCAGCAACGTAATCTCGGGACAGTGCCCGAAATTCAGGTCCAGCTCCGGGGCAGGGACCGGAACCCACAAAGTGTGCACGAAAAGCACAGAAGTAAGCCGAGGAAAAAGTCTGCAGAAACAGAAACACACCGGAACGGTGCTGTCGAGTGAAACACCGACGAAGGAGTGCTGGCGAAAGGGCGCCGGGGAGAAGCTGGCGGGTCGGGCTCGGCCGGCGTGGGGGCGCGGGCCGCGCGGTCGGGCGGTATGCCGGCAGGAGGCCGGAGATCGGGGCGCGGGTGGCGCCGTCAGAAAGACCGCGAGGGGCGCGGCGAAGGGGTCGGGCGCGGATCGGGGCCGGGCGCGCTGGAGCTAGGCGCCGGAGGTGGTCGAGCGGGTCGGGGTGCTCGCGGGAAGACTCTCGCGGAAATGCTCTGGAGTTTGGAAAAGGGAGTGGGAAATGGAGTTGGGAGTAGGGGTGAGTGAGAAATAATGGGGAGAGGAGAAAATGATGATAGTGGTGTGCTGGTGGTTTATTAATGAGGAGAGTGTGGGTTGGTGAGTAAAGGGGAAGAGGAGAATTTTGAGGGGGATGCTTGTTCGTGAGAAGTGGGTGAGTATTATATGTGGAGTAGTAAAAAAATATGTGAAGGAGAGTGTTTGATGGGGAGAAATAAGGGGCTGGAGAATGGGTACATGGCCTGGTCGTGGGTGACCTAGGCCAATAGGTGTAAAAAAATATTTTTTTTTAAAACTCAGAATATCAAAGGAAAAAGATTTGGTCTGCTATCGGGCTCGGGTCTGGGCTCGGGTCCAAAAACCCATGTTAATAATTATTTTCGAAATCCTTTTTCATCCAAAAATATTTAATAGTAATATTAATAATAATTATTTTTAGAAAATGCTAATTATAACACTAGACACTATTAAATAATTAACTACAAAATAATGGGTTTCACAATCTTCCCTCCTTAGAAAATTTCGTCCTCGAAATTAAAGTAAGGTTAGGGATTATCTCAAGTCTCAAACAGGTACGGGTACTGCTCCCGCATCTGGTCTTTCGCTCCTAGGTCGACTCGCCTGGTGAGTTGTGCCGCCACATCACTCTGACTATTGGCGTCACGGTGTTCCTGGTCCTCTTCTCGCTTCGGTCCAAAATTGCCACTGGTTTCTTCGGCATTGTGAGGCTGGGTCCAATCTCCAGCTCTGAATGGTCCAAGATATGGCTTGGGTCCGGAATGTAGCGTCTCAGCTGCGAGACTGTGGAAGACATTGTGGACGCCTTCGAGACTTGGGGGTAGAGCCACCCGATAAGCCACTTCTTCGATCCTGTTAAGTATTTCAAATGGACCAATATACCTGGGGCTCAACTTTTCTGCTCTGCCGAAGCGAATTGTTCCTCTGGTAGGCGAGATCCTCATAAATACACTGTCGCCTGCTTCAAACTCCAAAGGCCGTCTGCTGTAATCGGCCCAATGCTTCTGTCTGTCTTGGGCTATCCGGAGCTTGTCTCTAACTATTCTCACATTTTCTGCTTCTTCGATCACCATCTCAGGTCCAAGCATCACTCATTCTCCGACGTCGTCCCAGGCAAGAGGGGTGCGGCAACGACGTCCATAGAGTGCCTCGAACGGTGTCATCCCGATGCTAGCTTGGTAGCTGTTGTTGTAAGAGAACTCTACCAAGTGCAAATGGTCTTCCCAAGACCCTCCAAATTCCAGGACGCAAGATCTCATTATATCTTCCAGCGTCTGGATTGTTCTCTCCGATTGCCCGTCAGTCTGAGGGTGGTAGGCGGTACTGAACTTCAGTTTCGTCCCCAAGCTGTCATGCAAACTCTTCCAAAAATGAGATGTAAATCTGGTATCTCTGTCAGATACGATACTTACCGAAACTCCATGAATTCGGTAGATGTGCCGCATGTACAGTGCTGCCAACTTCTCGGTGGATAAACTAACCTTGAAGGGGATAAAGTGAGCTGACTTCGTCAGTCGGTCCACTATAACCCAGATGGCATCCTTCCCTCCTTAGGATCGAGGCAGTCCCGATACAAAATCCATCATGATGTGCTCCCATTTCCACTCCGGAATGTCGAGCGGCTGCAATAATCCTGCTGGTCTCTGCCTGCTAGCTTTAACTTGCTGACAAATTAAACATCTAGCCACATACCTGGATACGTCCTTCTTTATTCCGTACCACCATACTATAGTCCGCATATCCCGGTACATCTTGTTGGCTCCAGGGTGTATGGAATACTGCGACTGGTGCGCTTCTTGCATCAGCTCGTTCCTCAGTTCGCCAGTTAGTACGCACAGCCTCGTACCATTCTTCAATGCTCCGTCGCTGGCGATTGAGAATCCTTCCAGTGTTCCTGCCAGCACTTGGTCTCTGAGTTTGCAAAGCGTCTCGTCTTGGAATTGTGTCTCCTTGATCTTGTCCATAAGACTCGAACGCATTTGCAACTGCATCAATGATGATTCAGCTCCTGGTACGATGACTTCTCTTCCAAGTTTCTTCATCTCCTCCTCGGGCAGTATAACTTCCAATCCAAGCTTCTCCATGTCCTCAAGCAAATGGCGCTCCTTGGTCAAGAACATCGCCATTGGGTATCGACTAAGTGCATCTGCAACAACATTAGCCTTACCCGGATGGTACTGCAGGTTGATATCAAAATCCTTCATTAGCTCCAGCCATCGTCTTTGTCTCATATTCAGCTCCTTCTGAGTGAAAATATATTTCAGACTTTTGTGGTCCGTAAATATTTCCACTCTCTCACCATACAGGTAGTGCTTCCATAGCTTCAAAGCAAATATCACCGCTGTAAGCTCCAAGTCATGTGTGGGGTAGTTCTTCTCATGAGTCTGTAATTGTCTAGATGCATAGGCAATCACTTTCCCGTGTTGTTGAAGAACGCAGCCCGTCTTTTTCGGAAGCATCACTATAGATTGAGAAACCACCGGTACCTGCGGGTAGTGCAAGTATCGGCGCAGTAGTGAGCCTCTTCTTCAGTTCCTCAAAAGCTGACTGGCACGCTTCAGACCATATGAACTCTTCATTCTTCCTGGTAAGCTTCGTCATTGGCTCCGCAATCTTGGAAAAATCCTTCACGAACTTTCGGTAGTAGCCAGCTAGTCCCAAAAAGCTCATGATCTCTGCAACCGAGCTTGGTGCAGTCCACTTCTCAATAGCAGCTATCTTCTTTGGATCCACCGAAATTCTTTTTCCTTGTGACAACATGGCCCAAAAATTCCACCTTGTCTAAAAAGAATTCACATTTGGATAGCTTACCATAGAGCTTCTCCTTCCTCAAGGTACTCAGCACTTTCCTCAAGTGCTCTTCATGCTCTTCCTCCGTCTTCGAGTAGATCAGTATGTCATCGATAAAGACAACAACAAACTGATCCAGATATTCATGGAAAATCTTATTCATGAGGTTCATGAATACCGCAGGAGTATTTGTCAGTCCAAACGGCATGACTAAGAATTCAAATTGTCCATACTTGGTGTTGAACGCCGTCTTGGGAATATCCTCCTTCCTGACCTTGATTTGATGGTAGCCTGATCTGAGATCTATCTTTGAAAATACCTTGGCTCTGCTCAGTTGATCAAACAGGTCGTCGATCCGGGGTAGGGGGTACTTATTCTTGATGGTGATGTTGTTCAGCGCCCGGTAGTCGATGCACATCCGCACGGTTCCATCCTTCTTGGGCACGAACAAAACTGGTGCTCCCCAGGGTGAAGCTCCGTCTCTGATAAATCCTTGCAACTTCAGCTCGTCGATCTGATCCTTCATCTCCTTAGCCTCCTTGGGGTTGACTCGGTAGCATCCCCGAAAAATAGGGAAAGAGCCGGGTACTAGATCGATGGTGAATTCCACACCTCGATCCGGCGGCAATCCTGGAAGATTATCTGGAAAGACATCCATAAATTCCGCAATGATAGGGTGATGAGGCCTGGGTTCTTCGGTGATTGAGGAGTAGGTGATACTCTTCATATCTTTCGGAGCCCGAGAGATTTCAAACTCCGGTTCTCCTGGTGGGCTGAAGATTACACAACCTCGGTGACAATCAATCAGCGCATGCTGTTCACTTAACCAGTCCATCCCTAGGACTACATCATAGTTGGGCAGGGGCATCACTAGTAAAGGTGTTGAAAACTGATGGCCAGAGATGGTTATGGAACAATTACAAGCCTCAGTAATAGGTATGGGTCCACTACCGGTCATAACCCTACTAATCACCTTGCTAAGTTCCGAATCTATGTGATGTGCAGATACAAACTTGGATGATATAAAACTATGTGATGCACCCGAATCAAATAATGCTGGAGCAGGATATGAAAACACATAAATAGAACCTGTGATGACATCTGCAGGTAGATTCCTGCTCTGGCTCCTGCTCATCAGCTGCTAGGGCAAAAGCTCGCCCAGTCTTCTGCTGATGCTGTCCAAACTGTTGTTGCTGAGTAGGCAGGAGAGCTCTCTGCTGGTTGGTTCCTGGCCGGTAGCCTGACATGGGGCAGTCCTTCACTTGGTGGGTGGCAGACCCACAGACTAGGCAGTAACCTAGCCTCTTCCTGCAGATGTTCGACTGGTGGCCGGCCTCTTACAATAGTCGTAGACAGGGATCTGCTTCTGGTGTGCCCTGTCATTGGTCCTCGCCTGATGATGATGCTGCTGATGGTGCGAGGGCCTATTGTTGTTGTTGGGCCTTTTCTGATTACCCTGGAAGTTGCTAGTTCCAGGGTACTCCCTCTTGGATCGAGAAGGTTGGCTCTTCTCCACGTCCTGAGCTCGGATCAGGATCCTCTCATAGGTCTTAGCGCCACCTGCGATCACAGGGGTGCAAATTTCTTCTCGTAAACCATACCTGAATCGCTCAGCACGATCCTTGGGGTCAGCTACCTGGTTCTGGGCAAAGCGGCTTAGTCGGCCGAACTCTGCCGCATACTCGCTGACCGTCATGTTACCCTGCCTCAAGTTCTGGAATTGCCTCTCCATTTTCCGCATCTCCGATGTCGGGAAAAACTTCCTGCGGAACAGCTTCTTGAAGGTGTCCCAGTCGAGCTGCTTGTCCTGGAGTCGGGGTTCATTCCGATACCAGATGCTCGCCACATCCTGTAGTTGGAGTCCTACAGCTTCAGCCTTGAGGTCCTCCGGAAGTCGAGCGACGCTCCATATGATCTAGCCATTCATCGGCGTAGATGATTCCCTCGGTTCCTTTGAAGGGTCGAGGGTCTTGCTTCTTAAAGCTTTCTATGTCTCCCACCTTCATGCAATAAAATGCCTCTAATCAAAAGAATGGCCTTTAAAGAAATATAATTAATTCCTGAATCATGCTTACCTTGGCAGGTCGTGGCCCTGATGAAGTGGTTCCTCCTCTCTCGAGGGCAGCCATGGCCACGTTGTGGGCATTCTCCATGCCTTCTCTCATAATTGCGGTCTGCTCGCGATGGGCTTCAGCTTGGGCAGCAGTCTGCTCTCTGTGGGCTTCTGCTTGAGCTCTCTGTGCTTCAAGCACTCCTCGTAGCATTCCCACTAGGTTAGTAGGATCCACGGGCACTGGTGGTGCAGCTGGTGCGGGCACTACTGCAGGGATCTGCGGCTCAGCCTGGGAATGTGTCGGTTCTGCCGCTTGCGCTGTGGAAGCGTAAACGGGCCGGGGAGCTGGTACAGCATGGGGACGGTCTGTCAGCTGCAAGGGAGGTGGGTCTCGACGTGCTTGAGAAGGGGTGTGATCAGTTGATGATACCTCATCGTCAGCAGGACCGGATCTAGTAGTCTTTCCTTTGGCCATGATCTGGAAGGTTTTAGGGTACATACATAAGCAAGGTATCCTACCAGTCTATAATCAATCAAAAATATTTATTTATATAAATCGGTCCTATGTCGTGACAAATCAATGTTCTAGTGTTCTAATTGTTTCTAGGTATGTTTTTCTAAGTTGTTGTACGAACTGCATGGGCCACCACTAAAAATATGTCACGACCCGATCCCAATAATCTGGGTCTAGTCGGATCATGTCCAGCCTGCACCGTTATTGAGACGGCGGCAGTAAGCTATTCAGTAGCAGGTAACCATACAACAACACTATAATTTGTCACAACTCAACTTCGAAATTAAACTTTATTAAACTGAAATTTAAATACAATGGAAATTGTTCTGAAAGGAAATACAGAATTTTTGAAAATAAACAAAATGCAGAAAAAAATGGAAAATCTATCTATCAGCCTCAGTTCCATCGTCCTCCTGCGGGGACTCTGGCAGCACAACGGGGTACAACTCAGGGTCGTAATAGCTGTTGTAACACAGCTCAGCATCCTCAACATCGCCTAAAAATATATCTCCAGTCAGGAGGGAGCAAAGTACAATTCATGCTAATTAAGCAGTTAAATAAGAAATAGAATTATGCAGTTCTAAACAGTTTTAAAACAGGTTTGTTACAGTAGAAAACAGTGATTTGAACAGGTAATGACATATGACCGGCTTGGGTTTGTTACAGGAGGGATAATGGGTTTTGTTACAGTAGTGGTCATAATCATTACGCTATTCCCTAGTCCCCAGTAGTTACAGTACAATACTCTTGGTGAGAGTTTCGTGTTTGAGTCGTGGTTTAGACATGCAGTAAAACGATTAAGTAAATAATTGTAAACTAACACAAACTATACTTGCCTCAGGAAAATGACTGGAGAGGTGGACGACTCCGAGACGAAAAGTTTAGAGTTGTCCTCGAATTCCTACATTCGAGAAATTGACTCAGCTGTCAGGTTAACCAACTTAGCTATGCTAGTTGTAATATCTATTTGCGTTCTAGTCCAATTTTAGTTCTTAAATTAACCAAACACAGAAAACACGGTTATTAGTGCGTTAATTTAATACAAGGGAAAAAAAGATCAATTTAACTTTGAATTTGGGGAAAACAACGTCGCTGCCAGGTTATTTATGAAAACTTGGTAATTTTTATAAAATATAATATAAAAACTAATTTTTCTTATTTTAGTGAGAAATACGTGATTTTTATTTAATATTAAACTCGTCAATTTTAAGTAAGAAAATAATAGTTAATTTTATACGAAAAATACTTTTTAATTATTTTAATCGTTAAACATTAAAAACTCGTAAAACCAAAAAGGTAAGGAATCTAAGCTATTACAGTCACATACCAGCCAGCTGGGCTTATGCCCATTACAATTTATTTACATAAATTGAAATAAGAATAAACTGCCGTTAGTCCTAACTGAAAATATTAAATAATGTAAACAGAAATAAATAATAAAATAATGATAAAACATAAGTCTCAGATAATGGTCCGATCCTCATTTGGCTAATTGCCTCAACGTCCGGGCGGGGCCGGTATCGTTTGCACTTAGCCGGGTCCATTGACCGATACGGTCGTCACCCAAAAGTAAAATATCGAATAAATTCCAAAAATCATTTTAAATTCATTTTGAAAATAAATTCAGGATTTACGAAAAAATCGGACAGCATCTCCTCTGTTTTTGGTCAACCCAAAAACTGGAAAAATGGCGCCGATAATTCCTGCAAGTCCCAAACCAAGGAAAAACCCATTTATATAGAAAATATAATCACAGAAATTGTTTCCGAAACATAATCGAAAAAACCCGAAATAAAATCGAAAATCCCAAATCATTACCAGATAACTCAGAATCCAACCATACCAAACTCGAAATTTTTCGAGAATCCAAAACCAACAGAACCTTCCCGAATTACTCGGGAATTCCGAAATCAGCATAAAACCTCAGCACAAAACGCTAACGTAGCTAACCGAACTACAACATAGCTAAGCCGGATTTTCGAAGAGAAACCGGGGACCGTTATCATCATCGACTACCGAATAGAACGCAACGGGGCAGAGAATTTATACCTCAGGATGCTCGGCTAGAGCTCTCAGATGATATAATAAAAGAAAATAGAAGTCCAGCAGCAACGTAATCTCGGGACAGTGCCCGAAATCAGGTCCAGCTCCGGGGCAGGGACCGAAACCCACAAAGTGTGCACGAAAAGCACAGAAGTAAGCCGAGGAAAAAGTCCACAGAAACAGAAACACACCGGAACGGTGCTGTCGAGTGAAACACCGACGAAGGAGTGCTGGCGAAAGGGCGCCGGGGAGAAGCTGGCGGGTCGGGCTCGGCCGGCGTGGGGGTACGGGCCGCGCGGTCGGGCGGTGTGCCGGCAGGAGGCCGGAGATCGGGGCGCGGGTGGTGCCGCCAGGAAGACCGCGAGGGGCGCGGCGAAGGGGTCGGGCGCGGATCGGGGCCGGGCGCGCTGGAGCTAGGCGCCGGAGGTGGTCGAGCGGGTCGGGGTGCTCGCGGGAAGTCTCTCGCGGAAATGCTCTGGAGTTTGGAAAAGGGAGTGGGAAATGGAGTTGGGAGTAGGGGTGAGTGAGAAATAATGGGGAGAGGAGAAAATGATGATAGTGGTGTGCTGGTGGTTTATTAATGAGGAGAGTGTGGGTTGGTGAGTAAAGGGGAAGAGGAGAATTGTGAGGGGGATGCTTGTTCGTTGGAAGTGGGTGAGTATTATATGTGGAGTAGTAAAAAAATATGTGAAGGAGAGTGTTTGATGGGGAAAAATAAGGGGCTGGAGAATGGGTACATGGCCTGGTCGTGGGTGACCAGGCCAATAGGTGTAAAAAAAAATATATTTTTTTTAAAAAAACTCAGAATATCAAAGGAAGAAGATTTGGTCTGCTATTGGGGTCGGGTCTGGGCTCGGGTCCAAAAACCCATGTTAATAATTATTTTCGAAATCCTTTTTCATCCAAAAATATTTAATAGTAATATTAATAATAATTATTTTTAGAAAATGCTAATTATAAAACTAGACACTATTAAATAATTAACTACAAAATAATGGGTTTCACAACAATTCTTTAATGACACCAACTTTGCTTTTCTACGCCCAAATGTAGGGCGTGAAAATTGTACGCCCACTCAATTTATAATTATTCCAAACTTTGTTCCTTTTATAAAATAAATTTAAACTATAATGCTCTCTCTGAAATTTTCTGTTGATTTTGAAGTTTTAATGTATCATGTTTTATTATGAAACAATCTAGCACCAATGCATAATTAACATGAATGCATCAGCAGAGGCATGTGAAAACTATTTTTTTAGTTAATTTGGAAAAGCATTACTTGGGTAGAGCAGATTTTATAACAGGACAATTGATGTATGCTCGTGTCTCTGATTTATGAACCTCTTTTATTTGTTTTCATTAACTTTTTTCAACTTGTTTGGAGTAACCAGGGAAAGTTGATCATCTAAGAACAACTCTGTTCCTTACTTGATATGTTCAACTGATTCATGTCAGTAGTAAATAATTTGTTCGGAACATCGCATAAATATAACTGGGCACATACTCAATGTCAAACGGGTGTCATTTATCTGGACGATGGTCATGACTCATGTATGTATTCTAAAATAGAAGCCTAGATACTATAAGCAAAATCCCAAATCCAGCCTATTCATTAGCTTTTTCTTTTCTTTTTTTTGTTTCTGCTAAGACATTATAGCATCCGCACAGAGGAAGAAAATGAGAGTTCTAAAAAGAGTCAGCTATGTGGTTGTGAATTTTAACTTGCTCTCCTTCAGAAGCTCTTCCTGTGGTGTCCAACCCTTACCATCCTTAGTGACTCTGTTAACCAAATGATCCTTGGTCAAAAAAACTACGAAAATGTTTCTCGAACCGTGCAGGGGGACCGCACGAATGGATCGCGCTCTGACATGCCCCCTACTATTGGCTCCGGCCTGTGCCCCTGCTAGCTCTGGTCCCTGTCAGCCCCTGTTTTTCAAAATTAATTAAAATAGAATTAATTAGTTGCTAATATCATATTTAGTCTTAAAATAATTTATTATAATTTTTAGGAATTTTCTAGAATTTTTAAATGATTTTTAAATGAGTTTTAAATACTAAAATACCTATTTGCAATTAATTAAAATATTTTAATATCATTTTGTAATATTTAGAATTGTTTTTATATCAATCTGCAATTATTGAATTGTTTAGAAGTCAGTTTGTAAATTATGAATTATTTTAATTATGTTATGCAATTTATATTTGCATTTAGTGACTGTTAGGGACCTACTTGTAATTACCTAAACTACGGGGACCTAAATGTAAATCCTATTCTACCCACCCCCGATGACCCGGATGCCTCCGACTGTCCGACGACCGCCACGCCGACCTGCCCCAGCTATTTTCGGCCGCCCAACCGACCTAGGACCGACTCTGACCCCTATAAAAACCCCCACACTCACCCCCGACCCATCCACGACCACCGTCGACGACCACAGACCCTATTCTCTTCCCCGACAGCCCAAACCCTAACCCTAACACCGGCGAACTCTCGTCCAGCCCCCACGACGAGCGTCACCGCCCCCAACCACCATCAATCGACGCGTCCGGCCAAGACGAACACGTCGCCACCACTCCGCCACGACCATGCTGCCTCCTCCGCCGTCCAGAGCTTTCGAAACTCCCCCGACTCGCCGGACACGTAAGTGGCAGTGTTGAAATGTGTCATGCGTGTCTCGATTCGACCTATGTCGTTCGTCAGGACACGACGAACCCAACGCTATGCTCGGACACGCGTTTCATGACCCGTACGTGTCGTACATAGCACGGACACGTAGACTCTGTGTCCCAAACTGTCAGGACACAGGGCTTCGTTTTATCGGGTTTAATAATATATCACTAAAAACCTAAATAATACTAACCTAAATCCTAACCCTAACACGAGCTTCGGGTGACCCCTTGGCCAGCCCGACCCAACTCAGGAACCCGACCCAGAGGGCCAAGTTCGAACCCCCCCCCCGCGCTCTGTTTCATTTCTTTTTTCCTTTTTCTTTTTCTTTTCTTTTGTTTTATTATATATATATATATATATATATATATATATATATATATATATATATATATTTTTTTTTTTTTTTTTTTTTTTTAAAAAAAAAAAAAAAAAAAATATATATATTATATATATATATATGTATTTATGTATTATTATATACTGTTATATAAGTATATATATACAGTATTTATATTTGTGTATATATATAATATATTTATATTTAGTATTCTTATTTATTTAATGTAAATATATATATATTTTATATGTATATATATATATGTGTATATATGTATATGTATTTCTTTATGTATATGTATATTATTATATATATATATATATATTATATATATATATATATATATATATATATATATATATATATATTTACTGTTATATATATATATATATATATATATATATATATATATATATATATTATATATATATATATATATATATATAAAACAGTAAATATATATATATATATATATATATATATATATATAATATATATATATATATATATCTATATATATATTTACTGTTTTATATATATATATATATATATATATATATATATAGTATATATATATCTATATATATATATATATTTACTGTTTTATATATATATATATATATATATATATATATTATATATATATATATATATATATATATATATATATATATATATTTACTGTTATATATATTATATATATATATATATATATAACAGTAAATATATATATATATATATAATATATATATATATATATATATATATATAATACTATATATATATATATATATATATATATATATATATATATATATATATTATATATATATATATTTATATATATATTTTGTTTATATGTATATGTATATATTATATTTTTATTTCTTTATATATATATATATATGTATTTCCTATATATATATATATAATATATATATATATATATATATATATATATATATATATAGTGTGTGTGTGTGTGTGTGGTGTGTGTGTGTGTGTGTGTGTGGTGTGTGTGTGTGTGTGTGTATACATACATAACTGTTTAGCCTATGTACTTTACATAATATTGCACACATATTATACTTTAATATATGTAAATATACTTGTCATATTTATATGACTACTATGTATAATTTTACCTTATTAAAATATTAATATTTATTTTGTACTTTTACCACTTTGTATTTTTGGTGTATTTTAATTACTGCAACCATTTGGTGTCCAAACCTAGCATGAGTTTTGGGTCCAAATGTGTTTTCACACATTCAAGACCTGTAAAAGTCATATTGGACTTGATTCATGGCCTTGGGTCCTGTATTTTAACTTTGGTTCAAATTATGTACATGGACAAACTACGCAGATAATTAATTATTTAATTTTAATTATGTATAATGCTGTTTTTGAATTTCTAAAATACTTAAATTACTGTTAAAATTCTGGAAAAATAGTATTTAGATACTATGTTAATTTAGCTAATTTAGTATAATTTTTACAGTATTTAATTTACAGTTTTGCCACTATTTTGGCATATGAAACCAGAACTCATTTTCTGTGTACTTAGGAAAACTGATTTTTATAAAATACTTGTACTGGTTAATAAATTCCAGAAAAATTATAATAAATTTCTATAATTAACAAAGATCATTTCGGTACTTTATTTTATATAAAATTAAGCTTTTGTCTATCTTAAAAATTGTTGGAACACAATGTTCATTTGATTTAATTATTAAATAATTACGACTTGTAACTTTTTGTGTTATTTTGAGTTATAGCCGTGTTGAACCTCACCCCTCACTAGTGTAAAGACCCTAGAAAGTTAGTTATAGTAGTGTGTCACCCCACATTAGTCTCCTATGCTAAAGTCATCATTTTGGCTAGGTGCCCAGTCACAAGTCGTGTTTCACCAATTAGTGACTTAGTGTTTTAGCTTAGTATAAAAACTAAGTTTATGTATTTATTTCTACAGTGACGAGTTACCAGGCATCTATAGCATTTTTATCGCAGTTTATTTTGCTAGAGGCAAGTACTTTCTACAAACTTTACATACTGTTACATAAATGAACTGCAAATCCAACCATGTTAAATGCTGATCCTTGGAATAGCAAGTTAAATCTTCACATATTGTACTTTCAGTCACTACCATGTTTAAACCAGTCTTTATGTATCTCTCACATGATTAGAATATGAGTTATGGAAAAACTGACAGTTGAGTACGTGATCATGCCCCCCCTATAGTAGCGAACGAGGTCGCATTTTATATGCATACTTTGTCATAGGCCATTATCCAGCATTTCTGTACGGATGTACACCTATGCTTGTAGACTTGTACGTATGTACATTTTATTTACATGTACCACAATACATTGTACAACTATTGACGATCACGTACCTGCTACAGTTTTAAATATTACATATACATCTGTCTCTATGACATATGTATCCTTGCCATGATAGACTATGTGATGCATGTTTCCAGTTATTCCTCTTATGTTCATTTCCATGTTTTATATGCTAGTTTGTTAGAATCAATACTTGCTCCCGTCGTGACAGAATAACGTTGTAGGTATCCTTACTGAGGAGGAGTTGCTCTGTGATCCGTATTATGGAGTTACTGCCGAGGACCCGGCTTTGCTTTACGAGGATGTTCCTGTGGGAAAACTCGTCTAGTTTGGATAGTTGCTTGGGATATTTAGTGTAGTCATGTATTAGACTACGTATTTTGTAACTGGACATGTATCCAGTTTTACATTTCAGACTTGTACTTTGGACTTATTTCTATATGAGACGACTTTTGTGTTTGGAGCATTTATGACTTTTATTCACTTATAGAACTGTTAGCACATTTAGTCTTATCTTGTTATATCTAGAACATCTTACTGCGCTTTATCTCAAACGCAGGCTGGACATGACTCTGCCCGGCCCAACAATTTGGGTAGCAGGTCGTGACATATTTTTAGTGGTGGCCCATGCAGGTCGAGACTTAAGTTGTTTGGTTACGTTATTGTACCAAGCATGCCTACAATTAGGAACTTAAGGTAATTAGACAATATTAGGAATGACGCTTAGAACACCTAGAGGAATGCTAGGATTGCAACATAGAAAATACATCACATGGTTGCTATTATAATTAGATTTTTTTGTCTATGATTGCTTACTTTAACAAGTCCTTATAAGTCCTTTTTATTGTAATTAGATGGTGCTTACTCGTTCATCCCAGTATGTCACACCTGAGAATGGTGCACTCCATATCCAGTTAGCTGACCAGTTGACTGATATACCTCCACCTCCACTTACCACATTTGCCCACTCTACAGATCCACAAACCCAGATGCCTCCACCACCTTCCACATCGCAGTCCCAGCAGGACCCGATACTTCCACCACCCCCTATCACTATACCTACCCAGGCTTCCGTCACACTCGACGGGAACCAGCTGCTCACTCTGATCCAGGTGTTCCTAACAACCCATTAGGAGCAGACTACCCTACTCCGCCAGAGCATGGAGCGTTCTGAGGAACGTACCGTGGTCCCACCACCTGTAAAGCCATGGCAGAGAGCGGGGACGATCAAGGACTTCATGGGTCTGAATTCCAAGGAGTTCTCAGGGACTGAGGGCATAGTAGTAGCAGATGACTGGCTAGACTCGGTAGAGAGGAAGCTCCTTGGAGTTAGGATGCCGAATGACCTCCAGGTCGAGGCTGCAGGATTTCTGCTGATAGACTTGGCAGGAGTTTGGTTTCAGAATGAGCTGTTATTTGCGAGAGGGAGGGCCACTTGGGATCAGTTCAAGACCCAGTTCAAGAAGAAATTCTTCTCGAATACTGCTAGAGTAGCCATGGGGCTACGATTCCAGAACATCCAGCAGGAAAACCATTCTGTTGATGAGTATGCGGCAGAGTTTAGTCGCCTGAGCCGTTTCGCTGCTAGTCTGGTTGCGGACCCAGAGGAGATGACCCGTAGGTTTTGCCATGGTCTAGTTCCAGACATTGGCATTCTTATAGTGGCGAACGGTACGACTGACTACTACCAGAGCCTAGAGTTGGCCCGGAGCATCGAGAAGCATCTTCTGTCTAGCAAGAGGCCGGCTTCTGTACATCATGAGGGACCGTCCAAGTGTCAGGCTTTCCAACAGAGAGCACCAACGCCGCACCAGCAGACATACCGTCCCCCTACACCACATCATTCGACCCCGCCAGTTAAAGCCCCAGGACCCCGACAGCAGCAGAGGGGAGCTATATGTACTTTCTGTGGAAGACCAGGGCACGACTACTCCATCTGCAGAAAGAGGTTGAAGCAGTGCTTGGTTTATGGTCTGCCACCCATCAGATTCGGGACTGCCCAGCAGCCAAGGAATCTAGAGGGCCGCTTCCGACCCAGCAGCAGAGGTTTGGGCAACATCTGCAGTAACAGAAGGGACCTCAGGGGAAGACTTATAGCCTAGCCCTTGAGCCGGAGCAGGTTTCGGAGCCAGATTACTTAGCTGACGTCATCACAGGTCATGTTTATTTGCATACTTTTCTAGCTCTATGCTTGTTTGATTCTGGTACATCTCATAGCTTCCTCTCATTAGAGTTTATGCATAAACACCATCTAGTAGCTACACCTACTGCGGAGATTAGTAGAGTGATGACGGGAGGAGGACCAGTGCCTATTAAAGCTATCTATAGATGCTCTATTTTTATAGCCAGGAGAGAGTTCAGGGGACGATTCTTTGTGATGCCACTCCCCGGTTATGATATCATATTGGCGATGGAGTGGCTTAGCTATGCCCATGCGTCTATAGACGGTCATGAGGGTAGTATTTTGTTCAGTCCCCCAGGCACAACACCATTCAGTGTCAGGAGGACAGGGCCGGAGATCAGCCTAGAGCCGAACTGTCGTGCGACAGTTGGGGACGTAGCACTGCCACACCCTATCATTAGGGAGTTTATGGATGTATTCCCAGAGGATCTTCCAGGACTTCCGCCTGACAGAGATGTGGAGTTCACCATAGATTTAGTACCGGGTTCATCACCAGTATCTCAGGCTTGCTATAGAGTGAATCCCAAGGAGGTCGTAGAGATGAAAGAACAGATTGATGACCTGTTGAAAAAGGGTTTCATTCGATCTAGTGCTTCTCCATGGGGAGCGCCAGTGCTCTTTGTGCCTAAGAAGGATGGTACAGTTCGGTTGTGTATTAACTACCGGGCGTTGAATGCCATCACCATTAAGAACAAATATCCTCTGCCCAGGATAGATGATTTGTTCGACCAGTTGAGTGGGGCGAAAGTGCTTTCCAGGATAGACTTAAGATCCGGGTACCACCAAGTGAAGGTCAGGGCAGCAGACATCCAGAAGACGGCGTTCAACACGAAGTACGGGTAGTACGAGTTTCTGGTGATGCCATTTGGTCTCACAAATACGCCAGCTGTCTTTATGAATTTGATGAATAAGACATTCCACCAGTATCTGGATAAGTTTGTCGTAGTGTTAATTGACGACATCCTGATATACTCGAAGACGTCGGAGGAGCATGCAGAGCACTTGCGGACAGTTTTGGAGATTCTGAGGCATGAGAGATTGTTTGTCAAATTGCCAAAATGCGAGTTCTTTTTAGACCGAGTGGAGTTTCTCGGCCATGTAGTTACTGGAGAGGGAATCTCAGTGGATCCTAGGAAGATTGCTGCAGTTGAGACATGGAAGGCTCCGACATCAGTTTCAGAGATCAGGAGCTTTCTGGGTTTAGCAGGCTATTATAAAAAGTTCGTCCAGAACTTTGCTAGGATAGCTGAACCCATGACGAAGCTGACGCAGAAGGACGCAGAGTACATCTGGTCATAGGACTGCCAGGCAGCATTTGAGGAGCTGAAGAGGAGGCTGACGACCGCTCCAGTTCTGACTTTATCTTCAGGTTCTGGAGGTTTCACCATATACAGCGATGCTTCAGGAAAGGGGCTAGGATGTGTCCTACAGCAGCATGGAAAAGTGATTGCTTATGCATCTAGGCAATTGCGGACTCATGAGCGGAATTATCCTACCCATGACCTAGAGTTAGCTACGGTGATCTTTACACTCAAGCTATGGAAACATTACTTATACGGAGAGCGTGTTGAAATCTTTACTGACCACAAAAGTATGTGAAATCTTTACTTATACGGAGAGCGTGTTGAAGTATGTGTTCATGCAGAAAGAGCTGAATATGAGGCAAAGATGATGGTTGGAGTTGATGAAACACTTCGACATCAATTTACAGTATTAACCCAGGAAGGCAAATGTGGTGGCGGATGTGCTGAGCAGGCATCCGACGACATGGTATCTGATGATAGATCAGCTTTTACGGGAAGATCTGGAGAAGCTCGGTATCGAGCTAGTTCGGCCAGGATCAGTGATACAGATGATGGCGCTTGACATTCAGTCAGGTTTGATGGAGCAGATCAGGGAGGCACAGTCTACGGATAAGAGCCTTCGCAGACTTCGAGCCCAGGCTTTAGCTGGATTGCTGGATGATTTCACTATAGCAGAGGATGGATCCTTGAGGCATGGCAGCCGATTGTGCGTGCCGAAAGGAGAGCTGGTAGAGACAGTCTTGCACGAGGCGTACCGATCGAGATATTCTATTCACCCTGGTGCTAACAAGATGTACCGTGACTTACGGAAACATCTTTGGTGGCACGGAATAAAGAGGGATGTATCACGTTTCATCTTGAGATGCCTAGTTTGCCAGTAGGTCAAGATGGAGCGCCAGAGGCCAGCTGGTTTGTTGCAGCCATTACCCATTCCCGAGTGGAAGTGGAAACATATTACGATGGACTTTGTCTCAGGGCTTCCTCGTTCCCAAGGAGGGAAGGATGCCATTTGGGTCATCGTGGACAGGCTGACGAAGTGTGCGTACTTCATACCCTTCAAGGTGGGGCTTTCCACCGAGAAGTTGGCAGAGCTATACATGCAGCAGATAGTTCGCCTACACGGAGTGCCAGTGAGCATCATGTCGGACAGAGACATCAGATTCACGTCCCACTACTGGAGGAGCTTGCAGGAGGAGTTGGGCAGTAGGCTCAAGTTCAGTACGGCGTACCACCTGCAGACAGATGGGCAGTCCGAGAGGACGATACAGACACTGGAGGATATGCTGAGGACATGCATACTGGACTTTAGAGGATCTTGGGAGAGCCATCTGCACTTGGTAGAGTTTTTATACAACAACAACGACCAAGCCAGTATCGGTATATCTCCTTTCGAGACGCTATATGGACGACGATGTCGTACACCGCTCTTTTGGGATAATGTCGGAGACAGAGTTATGCTTGGGCCAGAGATGATCACGGATGCAGCAGAGAAAGTCGGGATGATCAGAGACAGGCTCAGAGTAGCTCAGGACAGGCAGAAACACTGGGCTGATGTTAGTCGCAGACCGATGGAGTTCGCAGACGGTGATATGGTGCTAGTGAAGATATCACCTACTAGAGGGACGATCCGGTTCGGACGAGGAGGGAAGCTGAGCCCCAGATACATCGGACCGTTCGAGATACTTGGCAGGATTGGAGAGGTAGCTTACAGGGTTGCACTTCCACCCAACCTAGCAGGAGTTCACGATGTCTTTCACGTATCTCAGCTGAGGAGATATGTTCCGGACCCCAGTCATGTGCTAGATCATTCAGAGTTGGAGGTCGGAACGAGCCTTATAGTTTCTAAGCAGCCAGTGGAGATATTAGACATGAGGAAGAAGAGGCTGAGGAACAAGGTTATAACCTTAGTACGAGTAGCTTGGAGCCGTCACTCTCTGGGTGAATCTACTTGGGAGAGGAAATCAGACATGAGGGAGAGATACCCTTACTTGTTCGATCCAACCGCTGCGACGGAACCACCCGTTCCCGCTTGATACCTTAGAGGTTAGTTTCGATCATAGCCTTAGTCATTTGTTGTATTGCTTGCTATGTTAGAATATTGTAGAGTTTTCAATCCTTGTGAATTTCGAGGACAAAATTTTTCAAGGAGGAAAGACTTGTCAGCCCCTGTTTTTCAAAATTAATTAGTTGCTAATGTCATATTTAGTCTTAAAATAATTTATTATGATTTTTAGGAATTTTTTAGAATTTTTAAATGATTTTTAAATGAGTTTTAAATACTAAAATACCTATTTGCAATTAATTAAAATATTTTAATATCATTTTGTAATATTTAGAATTATTTTTATATCAATCTGCAATTTATTGAATTGTTTAGAAGTCAGTTTACAAATTATGAATTATTTTAATTATGTTATACAATTTATATTTGCATTTAGTGACTGTTAGGGACCTACTTGTAATTACCTAAACTACGGGGACCTAAATGTAAATCCTATTCTACCCACCCCCGACGACCCGGCTGCCCCCCGACTGCCCGACGACCGCCACGCCGACATGCCCCCGCCATTTTCGGCCGCTCAACCGACCTAGGACCGACTCTGACCCCTATAAAAACCCCACACTCACCTTCGACCCATCTACGACCACCGTCGACGACCACAGACCCTATTCACTTCCCCGACAGCCCAAACCCTAACCCTAACTCCGGCGAACTCTCGTCCAGCCCCCACGACGAGAGTCACCGCCCCCAACCACCATCAATCGACGCGCCCGGCCAAGACGAACACGTCGCCACCACTCCGCCGCGACCACGCTGCCTCCTCCGCCGTCCAGAGCTTTCGAAACTCCCCCGACTCGCCGGACACGTAAGTGGCAGTATTGAAATGTGTCGTGCGTGTCTCGATTTGACCTATATCATTCGCCAGGACACGACGAACCCAACGCTGTGCTCGGACACGCTTTTCATGACCCGTACGTGTCGTGCATAGCACGGACACGTAGACTCTGTGTCCCAAACTGTCAGGACACAGGCTTCGTTTTATCGGGTTTAATAATATATCACTAAAAACCTAAATAATACTAACCTAAATCCTAACCCTAACACGAGCTTCGGGCTGACCCCCTGGCCAGCCCGACCCAACTCAGGAACCCGACCTAGAGGGCCGAGTTCGAACCCCCCCCCCCCCCCCCCCCCCCCCGCGCTTTGTTTCATTTCTTTTTCCTTTTACTTTTTCCTTTGTTTTGTTTTATTTTATATATATATATATATATATATATATATATATATATATATAAATATAAATATAAATATAAATATAATATATATATATATATATATATATATATATATATATATATATATATATTAGATTATATATATAGATATATATATATATATATATATATATATATATATATATATATATATATTTATATATATATATATATATATATATATATATATATATATATATATATATATATATATAGTATATATATATATATATATATATATATATATATGTATTTATGTATTATTGTATACTGTTATATAAGTATATATATACAGTATTTATATTTGTGTATATATATATTATATTTAGTATTCTTATTTTAATAATGTATATATATATATATATATATATATATATATATATATATATATATATATATATATATATATATAGATATATATTATATATATATATATATATATATATATATATATATATATATAGATATATATATATATATATTTTATATGTATATATATATGTGTATATATGTATATGTATTTCTTTATGTATACGTATATTATTATATATTATATTTACTGTTATATATATATATATATATATATATATATATATATATATATATATATATATATATATATATATATATATATATATATATATATATATATATATATATAATGTTTATATGTATATGTATATATTATATTTTTATTTCTTTATATATATATATGTATTTCCTTATATATATATATATATATATATATATATATATATATATATATATATATATATATATATATATATATATATATATATATATATATGTTTTATATGTATGTGTATACATACATAACTGTTTAGCCTATGTACTTTACATAATATTGCACACATATTATACTTTAATATATGTAAATATACTTGTCATATTTATATGACTACTATGTATAATTTTATCTTATTAAAATATTAATATTTATTTTGTACTTTTATCACTTTGTATTTTTGGTGTATTTTAATTACTGCAACCATTTGGTGTCCAAACCTAGCATGGGTTTTTGGGTCCAAATATGTTTTCACACATTCAAGACCTGTACAAGTCATATTGGACTTGATTCATGGCCTTGGGTCCTGTATTTGAACTTTGGTTCAAATTATGTACATGGACAAACTACGCAGATAATTAATTATTTAATTTTAATTGTGTACAATGCTGTTTTTGAATTTCTAAAAATACTTAAATTACTGTTAAAATTCTGGAAAAATAGTATTTAGATACTATGTTAATATATATAATTTAGTATAATTTTTTACAGTATTTAATTTACAGTTTTGCTACTATTTTAGCATATGAAACCAGAACTCATTTTCTGTGTACTTAGGAAACTGATTTTTATAAAATACTTGTACTGGTTAATAAATTTCAGAAAAATTATAATAAATTTCTATAATTAACAAAGATCATTTTGGTACTTTATTTTATGTAAGATTAAGCTTTTTGTCTATCTTAAAAATTGTTGGAACACAATGTTTATTTACTTTAATTATTAAATAATTACGACTTGCAACTTTTTGTGTTATTTTGAGTTATAGCCGTGTTGAACCTCACCCCTCCCTAGTGTAAAGACCCTAGAAAGTTAGTTATATTAGTGTGTCACCCCATATTGGTCTCCTATGCTAAAGTCATCATTTTGGCTAGGTGCCCAGTCACAAGTCGTGTTTCACCAATTAGTGTCTTAGTGTTTTAGCTTAGTATAAAAACTAAGTTTATGTATTTATTTCTACAGTGACGAGTTACCAGGCATCTATAGCATTTTTATCGCAGCTTACTTTTCTAGAGGGAAGTACTTTCTACAAACTTTACATACTGTTACATAAATGAACTGCAAATCCAACCATGTTAAGTGATGATCCTTGGGGTAGTAAGTTAAATCTTCACATGTTGTACTTTCTGTCACTACCATGTTTAAACCAGTCTTTATGTATCTCTCACATGATTAGAATATGGGTTATGGAAAAACTGACAGTTGAGTACGTGATCATGCCCCCCTCTAGTAGCGAGCGAGGTCGTATTTTATATGCATACTTTGCCGCAGGCCATTATCCAGCATTTCTGTACGGATGTACACCTATGCTTGTAGACTTGTACGTATGTACATTTTATTTACATGTACCACAGTACATTGTACACCTATTGACGATCACGTACCTGCTACAGTTTTAAACATTACATATACATTTGTCTCTATGACATATGTATCCTTGCCATGATAGACTATGTGATGCATGTTTCCAGTTATTCCTCTTATGTTCATTTCCATGTTTCATATGCTAGTTTGTTAGAATCAGTACTTGCTTCCGTCCTGACAGAATAACGTTGTATGTATCCTTACTAAGGAGGAGTTGCTCTGTGATCCGTATTATGGAGTTACTGCCGAGGACCCGGCTTTGCTTTACGAGGATATTCCTGCGGAGAAACTCGTCTAGTTTGCGTAGTTGCTTGAAATATTTAGTGTAGTCATGTATTAGACTACGTATTTTGTAACTGGACATGTATCCAGTTTTATATTTCAGACTTGTACTTTGGACTTATTTCTATATGAGACGACTTTTGTGTTTGGAGCATTTATGACTTTTATTCACTTATAGAACTGTTAGCACATTTAGTCTTATCTTGTTATCTCTAGAACAGCTTACTGCGCTTTATCTCAAACGCAGGCTGGACATGACTCGGCCCGGCACAACAATTTGGGTAGCGGGTCGTGACAGTCCCGCACCTCCAATAGGGGACTGCCACATCAGTGCGGGCCATCCGTACGGTCGGTCCGTACACAGTTAGAGAAGTAACATTGAGAAAGCTATACAAAATATACAAAAGTTCACACATTTTCTTTGCTAATGGCCGAGCCCCGAAGTATACATAAAATTTAAAAAAATTCATACATTCACAGTGCCACACAAAATTGGACACAAACAGAAATTTTTTTTAACACACATGATATATAGGAACTGTACATACATGATCTTGATTCGATAAGTTAGAAATATACATCCAATTGTTGTTTACATATACAAAAAAAATACACATATATATGATCTTGCTACAAAAAAAAGTTAGAACTTTACCTAAAATTGTTGTTGTTCATACACATAAAAACAAAAATAATTCACACAGTCATGGGTTGCAGCCTTGCGAAGCACAAAATAATTGGCTTCAGACATAATTGCAGCAACAAACAAGAGGCAAGAGCTATTCCTTGAATCCTCCATACAACTGCAGATAAACCATGAATGGCATGTATTAGAAAGTAAGTAACCCATTTTAACCATAAATAAAAGAAACATAAAAGAAACATGGTAACATATCTCATTACAAGGGAAGGAAAAAATAATTGGCTTTAGATAGAATCACAATTGAAGGTTGAAATAATAGCTATTCTTTGAGTCCCTCCCTAAATCTCAAATTCATAATTATACACAAATGTAGCTAAGCCATAATATGTATGTGTAGCATATGGTGTAATTAGAAACCATGATCAGTATCAATGGTCTAGCATATTTGAAAAATAAAAGAAAAATATAAATCTCAAATTCCCAATTATACCTTCCTTATCTGTATGTGTTGGTTGTTATATATGTACTCAAGTTCTTGGTATAATGAGAAAAAGAAACAAAAAAATGATCTAAAATTTTCAATTGGACATGTTAAGCTTAAATTTTAGACTCTCTCTTTTACTCATCTGAGTTTGGGTACTTTAGAAAAATAAATAAAAATATCAGGAGTTGGCAAGATGAAGCCGAATAAGAACATATTTAGACATAAATATCACGAGTTGAGAAAAAGTTTTTTAAAAAATCCTAAAAATCAAAATCTCAAACATAGGATTTTAAACGATCAAGCACTAAACTGCCCAAGTATTGCTTTTCCAAACTAACTAAAAAAAAATCACATGCCTCTGCTGATGCATTCATGTTAATTATGCATTGGTACTTGATTGTTTCATTATAAAACATGATACATTATAACTTCAAAATCAATGCAAGCCAAATAAGAACAAATGGTTTTGAAGCGGATGAGCTAGTTTGGGCACTTTAGAAAAATAAAACTCGTATAACCTTTTGCATTGATGGTGTATAAACGGATGAGTAGACAAGAAGAAGACGAATAAGCACAGATTTAAATAAAAATATGAGGAGTTGAGACAAAGTCTTTAAAAAAATTCCCAAAAATCAATGATCTCTATGTGGACTGACTGAGTTCTAAAAGAGTTCCTCTTTCTCATTTTATATCTCTATATCTCTCTCTCAGTACTAATTTTTTGGAAGAGAAAGAATATTTTTTAAAGAGATTCATTAGCAAAGAAGTAGACAGGGGCAGCCCTGGCCCAGGGCAGGCCGGGCGACGGCCCAGGGCCCTCTGACGAAAGAGGGCACCAACATGGAACTGTCTATAATAGAACTAGTATGTACCATGTGTCTTTCTTTTAACAAAAAACATTGTGATGTAGTGGTTATAATACTAGACTTACATTTAAGAGGTCCTTGGTTCAAATCTCGACTACAACAAAATTTTGTTTTATTTATAATTTTTTTTACATTATATATGAGGGTCCATTTTGAAAGTTTCGTCTCGTCCCCCAACAACTCAGGGCCGGCCTTGGAAGTAGATGTGGAGAACTTTCTGTTTGAAAGAGAATTAGACAAGAACTACATATTTCAAAACGAATTTTCTTTTACCAGGAATAATTGATGGTTGCTTGATTCCTGAGAAGCAGATGCGAAGAGTCCAAAGAAGCTAGGGGAGACGGTGTTTTTCTTTACAGGGAGAAGAATCAATTGTGAGAAGAAAGAGAGGGGAGAAAGAAAATTTTCTCCTGTAAAGAAAACCGGATGTAAAATAGATGGAAGATTTTATTTTTGATCAGGGTAATCTTCTAATTCCAAAGTATAATCTGGACCATCCTATAATTAATAATCCAACGGTTAGTAATTAGGGGATTTTCGGGGATACAAAGATGCGGGGATCCTGATCCTTCCTCTCTCTCTCTCTCTCTCTCTCTCTCTCTCTCTCTCTATATATATATATATATATATATATATATATATATATATATATAACAGAAAATGAGATGGGTTTAGTTGTTAGCTAGAGAAATCCTAGTATTTAGTAGATTTGCAATTCGGATCCTCCCATCTCCTTTTGTAATTTTTTTTATGTGTATATATCTACCAGTTTACAACCGGGTTTGTTATCGAGCCTGTGGGCCGGAGGAGCAAAATCCAGCTTGGATCCGATAAGGGTACAAGTTGGACTACTGGGCCGAAATCTCAGACCCAACCTGAACTTGCATATTATATGAGTCGGACCAGGCTAGCATGTTGATTGGACCCGAACTGACCCAGACCGGAGTTGACTGGCCGGTTCCGGACCAGCCAATTAACATCTTGAGAATAACTTGACATTTGATCGGAAGAGGTGAGGACAAAAAAAATCAATGTAACATAATCCAACTAGCCCTCGTGGGTATTCATACCATGCTATCTCATGCTAAAACAAACACAAAAATGAAAAATGCCAAAATCATGATATCTGCCCGGAGAACAATTGCTAAACGAAGAATGAACAATTGCTAAAAGAAGAATAACAATCTCATACCTATGAGATTTCTTCTCAAAAATGTAAAATAAACCCAAATTAAGTTGAGAACCTATCTTAAATATAGTACATATATGAAATATGGCAGCTTTAGAACAAATTAAAGCTAACATCCAAAAATGGAGTTGCACTGAGACTCAAAGGACCATACTTAGGAGATTTATTCTAAAAAATGTGTATTTTGATTCAACTGAACCCAACAATAACATGCCAAGTAAATTGGAACTCGAGAATGTTGGAGTCGAGTTTGTCGTAAGCGTAAATTTTGGAGCCCAAATATGGTAAAAGATATAATTTGATATGTTTTAAAAATCTACATTAAATATCTGATTTAATTAGATTTACAAATTTGTATCAAATATTTAATTTGATCATATTTGGACACGAGGGCATCCGGGTCATGGACACGAGGGCGTCGTATCATGTCACTCCATATAGGATGATCTTCACGTCATACCACGGCGACAAGTTTGGACGTATGAAGATGAGCGACAAGGGGACGACTGCAGTTGTAGGCTACGGTGATGTGCACTTGACGACATAGTTTGGTGAGAAGCTCGTCCTTATGGGTGTGTGACATGTACCGAGTTGGCGCTACAACTTGGTTTCGGTAGAGAGGCTGGCAGATCATGGCTGTCGTAGTCTGTTTGGGGACAAAAATTGGATGCTTGTGAAGGGTTCCCAACAGTTGGCTCAAGAAGATTTCTGTTGTGGCATGTATAGGCTCAAGCCGCAGAGCTGTACAGGAAGACCATAGACACCGAATGGGGGCTCGAGGGATTTTCGACAGGAGGTGGATCATCGAGAACTTGTTGTAAGCCCACTTCCCGATTTTTTTATTTGATTATGATTTACTTTTATGGTCAATAGGAGTCGTGACTAAGCCCATAGGTGAGTTAGGACCATCTTATTGTTATATGTCCTCTAGATAGGTTATATAAGCATTTTATAGCTATATTATATTTTATTATAATTTTTAGACATTTTATATATTTTTAAATATTTATTCTATGACACTACCAAAATTTGTCAGATTAGCGACGTTCCAAAACGTCGCTAAACTCGGCCAAAACGTCGCTAAACTAAATTAGCGACGTTTTCAGCGACGTTTAATAAACGACAAAAAAAAATGTGTCACTAATCGAGAAAATGTCGCAAAACGTCGCTAGAGCGACGTTATTTGCGACGTTTTCAAGTGGTCGCCGATTAGCCAGGTATGTATATTAAAGTGCAATCCACCTCGCTATACGGTCACGACTGTCTAGATAAATGAGGGTTTAAATACAAGCCATCAGTCTTCTATGGTCAAGAACAAGCCTATTGTCTCAATCACAAGCAAGTAAGTAAAACTTACAAGATGCAAGATCACCAAATATACAATCGTAAGGCGTCCCAAACATTACATAATCAGCTGATCATGAAGCTAGTCGTACAAAATGTGAGGACTAGCAAGAGTTTAGTCATACATGATCAACCCTAGGATCTGTCAATCATGTTACAGCCCGTAGGCAGACAGTAAATAAATATGCAATACGAGCTAACACGTGCTCGTCGGCTAAACGCCTCAAAAGAATAATTTTACAAATAAGTGGGAGGACAAAAGAAACCCACTCGTTGCCAGGGTTACGCCTGGTGGTCACCATCTGGCTGGAAGACAGGTGGATCCTTTGGAGCTGCTCCGATATCTGGCCACACAAAACCAGCTGGGTCAGACCCCAGAAAGAGCAAGTGCCACAAAGGAGGCTTCACCTAGTAATTAAAACCAGCATATCACAATAGAATACTAAAGATAATAAATAAAGAACTGATAATAATAGAGATAACAACAGTAAAGTGAGTACGAAAAAACCATTCAAGTAGCCAGGTCACAACCCTTAAACCAAACAAGGACCGGGGTTGCAGCCCTTCACCTGAATAGAAACCCGTCTCAAATACTATTGGTACAGTGAAGATAATAAACGAAGAGAGGTCACAAAACTGCTCCGGGAGTCAGGTTACAACCCTTAAACCAAACAAGGACCGGGATTGTAACCCTTCGCACGGCGATATTGTTAAGGCAAGTATAAATAATCATGGTATTAAGGTAAGGTAAAAGATGACGAATATGGCATGGGGTCGCAATAAGACAATAAACGAAGAGAGGACACAGAACTGCTCCGGGAGTCAGGTTACAACCCTTAAACCAAACAAGGACCGGGGTTGTAACCCTTCGCCTGAACAGAACTGGACCCCGATCGTTATTGTTAAGGCAAGCATCAATAATCATGTCATGTCACAATCTTGCACATGATCATGATAAGACTAAGATGGAATAAACTCCATCCAATCAATAACGGCCAATCAAGAGTATGGCTTGATACTTTTAACTAACTAGGGTTATCACTGGCCTAGTTACTAGCAAGATGCAATGAGATTATCCCAACAGCCACAAGCCCTACAGACCATCCGGTTATCCAGGTCGAATATCCATTTATGAAGAATAAAACACGTGACTGTGTGATGGAAATGTGCCCTACTCGTCGGTAGGCTACAAGTCCACTTAATGCGCCCAGATAACGGGATTGCCTGTAGCTGGAAAATCTCTTCATGAACTACTTGATCACTCTAGTCATTATCCTAGTCAGATTCAGCATGAATTCCTGATCATGGAAATCAGGAATTCATATCCTAGACATGATGCAAGACGAGACATGTAGCTTATACAAGCACAAACATCCACGGTGTCAAGACAAGATTTACTTAGCAAGGCATATCGAGATTATCATGTTAGGTTTACTTTATCAAGTCAAGAGTGCGTCACAACGGACCATCATCAAGAATTATCATGTCAAGTTACTTGTCAAGAGTGCACCACGATGGGTCACTATCAAGAATTATCATGTTACTTGATACTTGTTAAAAGTGCGTCTTAACAGGCTACTATCGTGTTCTATCCTTACATTATCATGATTGAGAGAAACATGCATTAAATAAATAACAACATATTAAGCCAAGGAAAAGATCTACAACTTTTATGTTTTGAGTTTTTCAAGAGTTTAGCTACAAAACAGCTCAAAGAAGCAAAAACAGTCATTTGGAGTGACCTGCGCGCAAGTTGCGCATTGCTTGCGGGCAAAATTGCCCACGGCACACGTTGTGCGCAAGCACGGCCCACGGGCGCACTGCAGTGAAGTGCGCGAGCGTGTGGCAGGCAAGTCACACATTGCGCACGGGCAAAATCGCCCACGGCATACGTTGCGCACAAGCACGGCGCGCGGCAGCGAAGTGCACGGGCGCGCGGGGCGCAAGTCACGCATTGCGCGCGGGCAAAATCGCCCACGGCGCACTTTGCACGCAATCACGGTGCGCGGGCGCGCGATAGAGAAGTGCATGGGCGTGCGGTGCACAAGTCACGCATTGCGCGAGGGCAAAATCACCCACGGCGCACGTTGCGCGCAAGCACGGTGCGCGGTAGCGAAGTGCGCGGGTGCGCTGCGCGCAAGTCACACATTGCGCGCGGGCAAAATCGCCTATGGCGTACGTTACACGCAAGCATGGCGCGCGGGCACGCGACAGTGAAGACACTGCGCGCGGCACTGTTCATCGTCCTGACAACACCAAGAGGCGTGGGGAACCCATGAACTCAAAAATGGCATAACTTTCTCATACGAAGTCGAAATCAAGTGGTTCAAAAGCCAAAATTGGGTAGAATTGAATTTCCTACAACCTGGAACTATTATATTTCGAAAATAACCAAGTTTTAGAGGTCGAAACCAAGAAAAACTGAAAAGTTACAAACTTAGATCTACAAGAATCTATCCATCAAATCCAAAAATGTCAAGTTCTAAAGAGGCTTAGAATGAAGTAAGAAAGGAAATGGAACAATAAAACTTGAGATCCATCATGAAGCAAGTTGCACTTGCCTAGGCTTGGTAGGTAGGAGGAGTAAATGAAGAAGATGAAGAAGTAAATACAAATAATGGAGGAGAGAGAAGAAGTTGACTTATATAGCAACCCCTCTCATCTCAACCCAATATAAACCAAACCAAGCAAAGCCAAGTCATGTTGAACCAAGTTGAACCAATCAAGTCAAGATTTAAACCAAGGCTAAGCTAAGCAAGATAAGTAAAAATACGGGCCACCTGACAATTGTCAGAAATCCGTAAACGTATCCTGAAAATACGTATAACAGAAAATAGGAGTGACAACTCTACCCACCTTAAAAGAATTTCGTCATCAGAATTTAATCAAGAGGCTAGAGATGCCAGGACCAGCTATATTAATCATAAGCAAGCTACGACTAGCAGTCAATCAAACAATCATTTATGCAAGCAATGAAGTAAAAGTAAAAGCATAAGGCATAAGGAAGATACTATACCTTATGAGTCAAACAGGTGTGGATATCGCGAGCGGATATCATCTTCATGCTCCCACATTGACTCATCCAATGAGTGATGATCCCAAGCAACACGGACTAAATTAATAGTCTTGTTCTTGAGTATCTTCTCTCTTCGGTCCAATATGGATACGGGCCTTTTCTCATACGAAAGGTTGGTACCAACAACCAATTCTGAATGATCAAGGATATGGCTTGGATTCAGAATATACCGTCGTAATTGGGATACATGAAAGACATTATGCACCTCGCATAACGACGACGGAAGAACGAGACGATATGACATATCACCTACTCGCTCTAGAATGTCGAACGGCCCTATATACCTAGGACTAAGCTTTTTTCGTATGCCAAATCGAATGACGCCACGGGTAGGCGAGATCCTAAGGAACACACGGTCGTCGACAGAAAACTCAAGAGGACGTCGATGAGAATCGGCCCAATGGTGCTGACGGTCTTAGGCAACTCGAAGATGATCTCTGACTTGTCTGACCACCTCGATTGTCTGTGTAATCATCTCTGGACCAAGCATCTGTCTCTCGCCGACATCATCCCAAACTAAAGGTGATCTGCACTTCCTGCCATACAACGCTTCAAAGAGTGCCATCTGGATACTGGCCTAGAAACTGTTGTTATAGGAGAACTCCACGAGATGCAGGTGATCTTCCAATGAACTACCGAAGTCGAGTGTACATGACCGCAACATATCTTCAAGAGTCTGGATCGTACGTTCTGACTAACCATCTGTCTGTGGATGATAAGCTGAACTGAACTTGAGACGAGTCCCCAAACTCTTCTGAAGACTCCGCCAAAAGTACAACGTAAATCTTGAATCACTGTCGGACACGATACTGACTGGCACTCCGTGCAATCTGACTATCTGCCTGAGGTACATCTCTGTACGCTGATCCGTCGACTGACTAATTCTGAAGGGAAGAAAATGAGCTACCTTCGTGAGCCTGTCTATAATAACCCAAATAGCATCTCTGCCAGTCGGGGATCTAGGTAATCCAGTCACAAAATCTATGGTTATATGCTCCTACTTCTATTTTGGAATTGGCAAGGGCTGAAGAAGTCCAACTGGCCTCTGATGTTCAGCTTTAACTTGTCGACAAACCAAACATCGAGAGATAAATCGGGCTATCTCCCTTTTCATGCCATTCCACCAAAAGTGCTGAAAAATATCACGGTACATCTTCGTACCGTCGGGATCAATGGAATACTGCGAACTGTGAGCCTCTGTCATGATCTCCTGTCTGATATCTCCACTGGGTACACAAAGATGCTTCCCATGTCGAAGTGTACCGTCTTCATGAATGCATAACTCCGGTCTTCGTCCTGTCTCACACTCTGTTTTGAGTCGCTGAAGCTTGGAATCTGCTGACTGCGCCATCCAGATCCTCTCGACTATAGTGGACTGAACTTGTATGCTGGCCATCAATGCCACACTGGAAGGGAGGACAACTTCTATATCCATCTTCTGAAGATCTACTAACAGCTCTGGATGTGTTGTTAGAAAATAAACTCCGGCTCTCCTGCTCAATGCATCTGCAACAACGTTGGCCTTCCAAGGATGATACTGCAGGTTGACATCATAATCCCAAGTAGCTCCAGCTACCTCCTCTGACGTATGTTAAGATCCTTCTGGGTGAAAACATACTTCAGGCTCTTGTGGTCGTTAAAAATCTCCACCCTATCTCCATATAGGTAGTGCCTCTACAACTTAAGTGCAAACACTACTACTGCCAGCTCCAAGTCATGGGTTGGATAATTTCTCTCATGATCACGAAGTTGACGTGACGCATAAGCTATTACCTTCCCATGCTGCATCAGAACACATCCTAAGCCTCTGCCTGAAGCATCACAATATACTGAGAATCATCCGGTTCCATCTGGAAGCGTGAGAATGGGTGCCGTCATCAATCTTCGCTTCAACTCCTCGAATAAACTCTGACACTCTGCTGTCCAAGCAAATTGCACATCCTTGCGGGTCAACTGCGTCAATGATGCTGAAATTCGAGCAAAGTCTGATACAAACCGCCGGTAATATCCACCCAATCCTAGGAAATTCCGAACTTCTGCGACGGTGCTAGGTGCTGGCCACGTCTCTATGGCCAATATCTTTTGGGGATCCACTTCAACTCCTCCTCTGGTGATGATATGACCCAAGTATAAAATACGATCGAGTCAGAACTCGTATTTACTGAACTTGACATACAATTGGTACTCTATGAGAATCTGAAGAGCCACACGGAGATTCTGCTCATGCTCCGCCTTACTCTTGCTGTAGACTTGGATGTCATCTAGGAACACAATCACGAACTGATCCAAATAAGGCACAAAGATACGATTCATGAGGTCCATGAATACTGTCGGCATATTGGTTGCTCCAAAGGGCATAACAAGAAACTCCCAATGCCCATACCGGGATCTGAAAGCTGTCTTCGGGATGTCCTGCTCTCTGACTTTGATCTGATGGTACCCTGACCGCAAGTCGATCTTCGAGAATACTGCCGCCCCTTGAGTTGATCAAGCAAGTCATCTATCCTTGGGAGAGGGTATCTGTTCTTGATTGTTACTGAGTTCAAGGTACGATAATCTACACATAATCTGGACGTACCATCCTTCTTTTTCACAAGAAGCATTGGGGCTCCCTAAGGCGATCCACTAGCACGAATGAATCCCTTGGTTCTAAGTTCTTCAATCATCTTGTACAATATCTCTAGCTCTGACGGTGCCATCCTGTAGACTCTCTCTGACACCGGGGCTGTCCCGGGAATCAAGTCGATGGTAAACTCGATCTCCCGCTCTGGCGATATCCCTGGAAGTTCTTCTGGAAAAACATCTAGAAACTCCTCGACTACTTTGGGAAATTGAACTGCTTCTGCTACTGCCATCCGCAATACTGGTGGAGAAGGTTCAACTTCGCCTCGGAAGAAGGAAAACTCCGGCTCGCCTGGAATGCTAAAAATAACCCTGCCAATATGGCAGTCTATCCTAGCATACTGGTTCCTCAACCAATCCATCCCTAAGACCACATCATAATCAGCCATCGGGAACTCTATCAATCTAGCAGGGAATTCTCTACCGCTGACTACGATCCGACACGAAGAAAACACTCTATCTACTCCCACAAGTCCACTACCAGTAAGTATATTGAGCCTTACTGATAATGACTCGGGCTCTAGTCCTATTCGTGTCGCGAAATGTGCAGACATAAATGAATACGAGGCACCAGAATCAAATAATACTGAAGATGGAAAGGTGTTGACGAGAATAGTACCTGCCACCACCTCACCTGGTGCAATTCCTTCGTATCCCATGGTCAAAGCCAGCACTTGACCATGCCCTCTAGGTGCGGGTCCCCTCTGCTAAAAATTTCTCTGCCTGCTCTGGATCAGGGCTTGGGCTTGGGCATACTGCTACGGTCTCTGCTGCTCGAATGCCTAGGCCTGCGTCGGCAATAGCCTCGGGAACGGGTACTACAGCTGCTGCTGTTGGACCGGTGCTGGTCCTCTAACTGAAGAACTAGAGAAGGCCGATGAAGTCCCCCTGTTCGGGCAGTTCCCAATCCTGTGTTTCGGGGTACCACAAAATAAGCACAAACCCTGTGCTCTGCGACACTCTGATACCACATGCCCTGGCTTCCTGCAGTGTGAACATCCATCTGTGAAAGTCTGCTTCTGCTTCTGCTGCTGAGGGTACGTCGGGGTGGAATACTGAACCGACGTCACTGAGGCCGCCCGCCTCGGAGCTCCAATGGTCAAAGCCCTGGCTGCCAGGACTGGTGCTGATGACTGATTCATCTGGCTATGGGATCGCTTCCGACCGCCGGTCCTATCCACGATCCTCTGGGAGGTATATTCATGCCTCCGGGCTGCCCTCAGTACTGTATCAAAGGTCTGATGCTTAAACTGCTCTACCGCCAACAAGATCTCTAAATGGAGCCCCTGCTGAAACCGCTGGGCTCTATCGAACTCGGTCGCAACTAAGGTGGGAGTAAACCGACTGAGTATTGAAAACTCGGTCGCATATCCGTCGACCGTCCTGTCCATCTGCTTCAGATGGGTGAACCTCGTCTGTAGGTCGTACCAAGCGACATCATCGAAATACTTCGTCTGGAATCTCTCCATGAATACTGTCCAGGCAATAGGGGCCACTAATCTAACGACCTGCGCCGTCCACCAGCTGCGGGTAAGATCCAATAGCTGTAGGCGCACCACGGCCACCTTCTCGTTCTCTGGAGTCCTGGCTGCTTCTTGTAAGCCCCCTTATTTTTTTATCTTATTTATTTATTTATTTATTTATTTTATATAGATATTTTAATTTATTAAAGTCAATAATGACTATATAGTAGTTTGTTGTAACTTTGATTTTGGAAGCACAACAAATATTGTTTTCTCAAATCCAGTTCCATACTTGAATTCTAGACTCGTCCACCTTGAGTTTGATATATCATATCCCATCCAATTTTACTTTTCAACATTCCTTTGACTTTGCGCAATTTTGGGCCAACTTAGACCAATTTGAGCCATTGACGTAATTTTAAGCCAACTTCCAATTTGCTTTTGGGACTTGACATAGATCGAAACCGTATGACCCAATATACGATTTTGACCCATGTTGAGTCTACAATTCATATGCCTAGGGTGCACCATCCAATCGAGTTTTCATGTGCTACTTATTTGCAAATGGCACATAAGACTCATTAAATTAATTTTTCGGGTCCAATTTGACTAGTAATGCTACTCGGACCCTAACCTAGTCAAACCTACTAGTTAGAGCCTAACTAGGAGTACAAAAACCAAGTATGAATATTTTTAAGAGAATTTTAGAGGTTTAATTGCAGCCATGTGCAATATTCCCTTATATATTTGGCTTGGTCAAACATATAACCAAAATAGGAAACCTATTAATAATAGTATGATTTGGAGAATCAAATCCTATCCAAATTAGATCAAACCAAAGCCCATGCACCATATAAATATACCTATCAAACCCTAACCATCCCCCTCTCTCATAACTACCCACTACTCCACAAATTCCCTCAACCCTAGCGGCCACCACTCCAAACCCGAAACCCTAGCCGACCCCCCTTTCTTCACAAAATATAATTTCTCCTCAATTTTTGTGCCAACCACCACCACTTGGACATCTCTCTTAACATCCTCTTCCACCCTAGCAACTATAGGAGCAACCTTGTGACCGTTAGAGAGGTGCACGACGTGCTACTTGGGCCGAAACTCCGTCGAATCAAAGTCTGAAACATCACAGCAGGTTAGTCAAATTGTAGATGATGTTTTGCCCAATTGTTCTCATATGTTTCTCCTCAAACCAAATCTGAGAGTTACCTTTGTGTGTCTAGTCCAACCTCTGATCGCCAGATCCCCTAGTTCCAAGCGGTTTGCCTGTGGCGTTGATTCTACGATAGGGTATCCAGAACTGACGAATTCTGTTGCGAGCCATTTTTCGCCTATCTAAGATCAGTTTATAACCTTTTAATATTTTTATTCATATCTAGACGTCGATACTTTTCCAACGCATATCTGAAAGTTAGGATTTGCATCCTTTTGCTATTTTTAAAAATTCATGACATTTGTCGTGTCACCGAACTCCGAAAAATTCTATTTTCCTTGTGTCCAAAAGTGTCAAAACTCCATGAATCCATACTAAACTTTATGTTGTGCAAGGTTTAACATTATAAATACTAATTTAACTAATTTTTGGAATTTTTATAGAATTTATTATTTTTATTTTATCATTATTTCGGAAGTAAATTAATGGGTCGATTTGAGGAAGTCATATGAGGCATTGACATAAGACCTTTTGTGAAAGGGTTTTTCTATTGAAAATAGCATTATATCAATATATAAATATTTATAGATAAATTTTAGAATTTAAATATATTATTTTGTTATAATTGTAAAATATTTACGAAAGGATTTGGTACCTATATGTACTTATATAATAGATGTAGTATCGTAGCAACGTTATGACAACTAGGAGTCATAAATACTCATATAATTTATATATGGTATGTTGATATAGAATATTAAATATAGTATATTATTATAGGTGATCTTGGAAGGATCGACAAGGACACCAGAGTTGGACAGGCCTACCCGCGGACAGCAGTTACAGGCAAGCGTGCCTTGCCATCGTTACAGATCTTTCTTTTATGTCTTGTTTTTTTATTAGCATTGCATGACATAGGACGTTGATACTTAGTGTCCGTTTATAGACGGGTACCGATTTTATGATAGTGACATTGAGTATTGACATTAGGCATTACGAACATACTGATGTGTCCATTGACACGATTGACCACAGGACACCGACACATTCATGATGGGAGGTTTACATGACTATTCGTGGTATTGACCTCGTGTTAGCATTCTAGATTTCTTTATCAGGATTTTTTACTTTCGAGATGACTGTACAGACTTGACATTGCTAGATTCTAGATATAGGAATTGGGGAGAACTTGACTACAATATCAGACCTATTGTCGTGTGGCCCGTTGTTTAGTGACCTTTATCTCTATAGCAGAGTAAAGGATTATCACTGTCGAGAATTGATTGTCCTTGGTGCCACGACACAGGTACTGGAGACAATACCGTGCTGAGGTGCTAGTGAGCCTTAGTGGAAGGGGTCTGGTATTGTAGAAAAGTATCTCACTTGCATAGCACATAGACGGATACAGTAGATTGCCTTAGTTCATATTTTTATTTCTGTACCTTGGCATGTATATTATGCACCTTGCTAGTCCTCTGAGGACCTGGCTATTTCCCAGGCTTAGACGAAGCTGAAGACTACCCAGAGGTTTAAGGATCGGAAGCTGAGACCGGAGGCGTACCGGCACAGGAGGACGAGATAGTGCCAGAGGTTTTTTCGTGATCATGTTATAATCATATTTAGTCTTGCTACATTATCTCCTTTTCTTTTCATCAGACTTATAGTTGATTTATACTTTCTTTCTATTTCTATGATTTCGGGATGTTTTACCCGCACAGACTTCATTACTTTTATTGCTGGATATTTGAGACATTTCCTTATTTATCCTTGATCTCTTTGTGGACTATGTGGATGTGATTAGATGTATATACCTGTGGACTGTTTTATATTTCTGGGTGTTATTATGATTTACAGCTTAAGTATTTCGCTAATGGGCTTGTTGTATAGCTTGGCCCATTAGTAAAGTGCTGCTGGCATGTATTCGTATTCCTGGTCCTACGTATTTTGGGACTGGAGCATTACATGTTTTTGTGGTGGCCCATGCAGGTCTACATTAATCACTTCGGTAACGTTACTGTACCGACGTGAGCCTGCAATTAGAATAGGAAAGACCTATAGGATCACATCCACATGCTTGATACCTTCATTGACTTCATTTTGAGCTCTTACTTGACTTCTTAATTTGCATCCGGTTTGATTATGTTCTACCGTAGTCCTTATATATTCATGCTAGCAAAACAAATCTTTATAATGGATGTATCTTCCCTTACTATCACATCAGGAAAGCAGAGGCATAGACACTAGAAGTCATAGGTGCTGGTAGAGTCTTCGTAATTTTGCGAAGTCGTAGTGATACCTAGGATAGTCGTACTACTATGAGCCTGCAACCAATTAAGGAATAGGACTTGAGGATACATCCATAAACATGATTATAGACTTTTCTCAGACTCTTCAGCATGATTGCTTTCATGTTATCTTATTTCTTAATATGATTGCTTTTGTGTTCTTCCTTACTCGAGATTTGACAAAACCCTTCTCTATTGACTTCTTGAGTAAATCTTCTCGTTCATTTTCGCTAATTTGCTGGAAACTGCCTTATGGATTAGTCTAAGAAAAAGTTTGAGAAATTATATTTATCCTTGTATTACGGAATCAAAGTTTTTGCAGCTTGAGAGATACTGGCGAGGCAGGACTTCAGATAACGGCATCATGGCTACATATGTTTCTCAAATTCTACTTGAACCATATCCTATGCATGTTAATATTTTTTGTATTTTCGTAAAAAGGTTAATTCAAAAATATTTTATGGATTTGGCAAAGATAAGCTCAAGCACCTGTATTACCTGTATGGTAGATGTGCACTACAGCCATCCGTCGTATTATGGAACTAGAAAATTATTTGCAGCCAGATGCACACTGGCGTGGTAGTAACTTTATGTGACATAATCTCGGAGATTATGGTTCTCGAGTCTTACCGAGACTATGTCCTATGCATCTTGTTTGGCTTCACATCGTTCTTGAAAATAATTTGACAAACCTTCTTGCTTTGCTTGACCCTACCGTTGTTTGAAATTGGTATATAGGTTTGTTTGACCCAGCCTTAGGCTTCCATTACCTTCTATTTATTAGATGACTAAAATAGACAAACCTTATAGTTATATTATAGAATATAATTAAGCTAGATTATTGGTGTGATTGTGATGTTGGGTAAATAGAAACAGGTAACTCTCTTAGAGATGGATCCTGGTAAGATTACGAGTCGAATATGATCGTGCCCGGATATCGGATGCCTAGAGCCTATTAGGAGAAATTGCTAGGAGTGAACTGACGAGTATCATTGAATAGGTTATAATACTATACCTACGATAGAACAAGTTGTATTAGAAGTATTGGGGAAGGAGAAGCAGTATACCAAGCTTAGTAAGTGTGAAATTTGCCTTGAAAGAGTTCCTTTCCCTGGATACATTATCTCGGGAGAAAGAATTTCAGTTGATCAGGAAAAGATAGCTACCGTAGAGTCTTGGCCGACACCAACATCGGTTGCAGAAGTTAGGAGCTTTCTCAGACTTGCAAGGTATTACCACAGGTTCGTAGGGAATTTCTCACGGATTGCAGAGCCGATGACACGGTTGACCCGTAAGGATCAGGAGTTCTAGTGGACAGAAGATTGTCAGAAGACTTTTGAAGAGTTGAAGAAGAGGTTGACCTCAACACCTATTTTAACGCTTCCTTCTGGATCGACAGGATTCCTTATATACAGTGATGCATCGGGCAGTGGACTTGGATGTATTTAGATGCAACACGGAAGGTCATAGCCTACGCATCGAGGCAACTAAAGACACATGAGAAGAATTACCCTATTTATGATTTGGAGTTAGTAGTTGTGATCTTTGCATTAAAGATGTGGAGTCATTATTTGTATGGAGAACGTGTGGAGATATTTATGGATCATAAGAGCTTGAAGTATGTCTTCACACAAAAGGAGCTGAATATGAGACATAGGCGGTGGTTGGAGCTCATGACAGACTATGATATAGAATTGCAGTACCATCCTGGCAAGGCGAACGTAGTGGCAGACGCTTTGAGTAGGAAGCCTACTGCATATTTCTTGGCAGCTCAGTCACAGTTATTAGAGGAACTTCAGGAGCTTGGAATAGAAGTCATTATACTGGGACAACAATGAGTACTTGCCAATCTTGAAGTATATTCGTCACCTGTGGATAGAATCAAGGCAGCGTTACCTACAGATGCAAGATTTTGAAGACTTCGCGAGAGGATAGAGGTAAGAGCGACAGATACTTGGACCAGAGCTTGTGACGCAGACAGTCAAAAAGTGAAGCGAATTCATTGTCATCTTCAGGAAGCTCAAGACTGACAGAAGCAATAGGCTGATACGCATCATCGACCACTGGAATTCAATGAGGGAGATTATGTATTTCTGAGGGTCTTACCGACGCGGGACACTATTAGATTCGGAAGTAGAGGAAAGTTGACTCCAAGGTATATTGGACCGTTTAATATTATTGAGTGAGTAGGAGAGGTGGCATATCGTCTTGCATTACCCCCATCACTAGAGGGAGTGCATGATGTATTCCATGTGTCACAACTGATGAGGTATGTGACTGATCCCAGTCATGTGGTCGATCACTCTGAGATCACGATGGGACCCAGTTTATCATACGAGGAGCAGCCGGTAGGTATCTTGGATACGAGTGAGAAGACGCTCAGAGGGCAGACGATTAGACTGGTTCGTATTGCATGGAGGCACCATTCTCCAGGAGAATCAAATTGGGAGCGTGAAGAATCTATGCGTGAGCGTTATCCCCACTTATTCGTAGATGCCGGTAAGTCTTAGCTTAATTACTCTTATGATAAGTTTTCTCTTATAATTATGTTATTTTTAATTTCGAGGACGAAATTTTCTAAGGAGGGTAGGTTGTAAGCCCTCTCATTTTTTTAATCTTATTTATTTATTTATTTATTTATTTATTTTATATAGATATTTTAATTTATTAAAGTCAATAATGACTATGTTAGTAGTTTGTTGTAACTTTGATTTTGGAAGCACAACAAATATTGTTTTCTCAAATCCAGTTCCATATTTGAATTCTAGAATCGTCCAACTTGAGTTTGATATATCATGTACCATCCAATTTTACTTTTCAACATTCCTTTGACTTTGCGCAATTTTGGGCCAACTTAGGCCAATTTGAGCCATTGACGTAATTTTAAGCCAACTTCCAATTTGCTTTTGGGACTTGACATAGATCGAAACCGTATGAACCAATATACGGTTTTTACCCATGTTGAGTCTACAATTCATATGCCTAGGGTGCACCATCCAATCGAGTTTTCATGTGCTACTTATTTGCAAATGGCACATGAGACTCATTAAATTAATTTTTCGGGTCCAATTTGACTAGTAATGCTACTCGGACCCTAACCTAGTCAACCCTACTAGTTAGCGCCTAACTAAGAGTACTAAAACCAAGTATGAATATATTTAAGAGAATTTTAGAGGTTTAATTGCAGCCATATGCAATATTCCCTTATATATTTGGCTTGGTCAAACATATAACCAAAATAGGAAACCTATTAATAATAGTATAATTTGGAGAATCAAATCCTATCCAAATTAGAACAAACCAAAGCCCATGCACTATATATATATATACCTATCAAATCCTAACCATCCCCCTCTCTCACAACCACCTACTACTCCACAAATTCCCTCAACCCTAGCGGCCACCACTCTAAACCCGAAACCCTAGCCGACCCCCATTTCTTCACAAAATATAATTTCTCTTCGATTTTTGCGCCAACCACCACCACTTGGACGTCTCTCTCAACATCCACTTTCACCCTAGCAACTATAGGAGCAACTTTGCGGCCGTTAGAGAGGTGCACGATGTGCTACTTGGGCCGAAACTCCGTTGAATCAAAGTCTGAAACGTCACAGCAGGTTAGTTGAATTGTAGATGATGTTTCACCCACTTGTTCTCATATTTTTCTCCTCAAACCAAATCAGTGAGTTACCTTTGTGTGTCTAGTCCAACCTCTGATCGCCGGATCCCCTAGTTCCAAGCGGTTTGCCCGTGGCGTTGATTCTAAGACAGGGTATCCAGAACTGACAAATTCTGTTGCGGGCCATTTTTTGCCTATCTAAGATCAGTTTATAACCTTTTAATATTTTTATTCAGAATCTAGACGTCGATACCTTTCCAACACATATCTGAAAGTTAGGTTTTGCATCCGTTTGCTATTTTTAAAAATTTATGACATTTGTCGTGTCACCGAACTCCGAAAAATTCTGTTTTCCTTGTGTCCAAAAGTGTCAAAACTCCATGAATCCATACTAAACTTTATGTTGTGCAAGGTTTAACATTATAAATACTATTTTAACTAATTTTTGGAATTTTTATAGAATTTATTATTTTTATTTTATCATTGTTTCGGAAGTAAATTAATGGGTCGATTTGAGGAAGTCATATGTGGCATTGACATAAGACCTTTTGTGAAAGGATTTTTCTATTGAAAATAGCATTATATCAATATATACATATTTATAGATAAATTTTACAATTTAAATATATTATTTTGTTATGATTGTAAAATATTTACGAAAGGATTTGGTACCTATATGTACTTATATAATAAATGTAGTATCGAAGCAACATTATGACAACTAGGAGTCATAAATACTCATATAATTTATATATGGTATGTTGATATAGAATATGAAATATAGTGTATTATTATAGGTGAGCTTGGAAGGATCGACAAGGACACCAGAGTTGGACAGGCCTACCCGCGGACAGCAGTTACAGGCAAGCCTGCATTGCCATCGTTATAGATCTTTCTTTTATGTCTTGTTTTTTTTATTAGCATTGCATGACGTAGGACGTTGATACTTAGTGTCCGTTTATAGACGGGTACCGATGTCATGATAGTGACATTGAGTATTGACATTAGGCATTACGAACATACTGATGTGTCTATTGACACGATTGACCACAGGACACCGACACATTCATGATGCGAGGTTTACATGACTATTCGTGGTATTGACCTCATGTTAGCATTCTAGATTTCTTTATCAGGATTTTTTTACTTTCGATATGACTCTACAGACTTGACAATACTAGATTCTAGACATGAGAATTGGGGAGAACTTGACTACAATATCAGACCTATTGTCGTATGGCCCGTTGTTTAGTGACCTTTATCTCTGTAGCAGAGTAAAGGATTATCACTGTCGAGAATTGATTGTCCTTGGTGCCACGACACAGGTACTGGGGACAATACCCTGCTGAGGTGCTAGTGAGCCTTAGTGGAAGGGGTCTGGTATTCTAGAAAAGTATCTCACTTGCATAGCACATAGACGGATACAGTAGATTTCCTTAGTTCATATTTTTATTTCTGTACCTTGGCATGTATATTATGCACCTTGCTAGACCTCTGAGGACCTGGCTATTTCCTAGGCTTAGACGAAGCTGAAGACTACCCAGAGGTGTAAGGATCGGGAGCTGAGACCGGAGGCGTACCGGCACAGGAGGACGAGATAGTGCCAGAGGATTTTTCGTGATCATGTTATAATCATATTTAGTCTTGCTACATTATCTCCTTTTTTTTTCATCAGACTTATAGTTGATTTGTACTTTTTTTCTATTTCTATGATTTTCGGATGTTTTACCTGCACAGACTTTATTACTTTTATTGCTGGATATTTGAGACATTTTCTTATTTATCCTTGATCTCTTTGTGGACTATGTGGATGTGATTAGATGTATATACCTGTCGACTGTTTTGTATTTCTGGGTGTTATTATGATTTACAGCTTTAAGTATTTCGCTAATGGGCTTGTTGTGTAGCTTGGCCCATTAGTGAAGTGCTGCTGGCATGTATTCGTATTCCTGGTCCTACGTATTTTGGGACTGGGACGTTACACTTCTAGAATCACCTCTGTGTCCTGAAGCCATGCATCTGCAACGATCGCATCTTCACTGCCGTCGAAGAAGGGAGGGTTCAAGCGCTTGAAGCTGTTGGCCGCGCTATTACCCTGATGACCTCCTCTGGTCAAAGCATCTGCCACCGCCTGGTACAAGACATCTCCTCGACGATCCTGGGAGGCTAATAGTGACCTGATGAGACCCACCAAAGTGCCATCATCAGGCTTTGTAGGCTGGACGGGCTGAACTGGTGGCTCTCCTCCAGTAGGCATGACTCTGGAGGCTACTCCTGAATGCTGGGCTTGATCTCCAGGTTGCTGCTGGTCCGCGGAAGGTGCTCCGCCTTGCTGATCGGCAGGTCCAGGAACAATGCCGCTGAAGAAGACGACATAGGGAACAATAAGGAAGAACTAGGACAGATCAACGATACAAGCATGTGATCAGGTCAAGATTACAGGGATTCAGAAGATACGAGCAGAGATCAAGGACGAGTACTGATTGAGATATCTATTCAGTAAACCCTCACATATCTTGATTTACAAGACCTGCATGGGCCACCACTTAAACCATGTCACGCCCCAGAACCAGAATACTGGAGAGCGGGGGCGGACATAGCCAGCTACGTATATTGAAGTGCAACCTACCTCGCTATACGGTCACGGCTGTCTAGATACATGATGGTTTAACTATAAGCCATCAGTCTCCTATAGTCAAGAACAAGCCTATTGTCTCAATCACAAACAAGTAAGTAAAAGTTACAAGATGCAAGATCACCAAATATACAATCGTAAGGCATCCCAAACATTATATATTCAGCTGATCATGAAGCTAGTCGTACAATATGAGGACTAGCAAGCGTTTAGTCATACATGATCAACCCTAGGATCTGTCAATCATGTTACAGCCCGTAGGCAGACAGTAAATAAAGATGCAATACGAGCTAACACGTGCTCGTCGGCTAAACGCCTTAAAAGAATAATTTTACAAATAAGTGGGAGGACAAAAGAAACCCACTCATTGCCAGGGTTACGCCTGGTGGTCACCATCTAGCTGGAAGACAGGTGGATCCCCTGGAGTTGCTTCGATATCTGGCCACACAAAACCAGCTGGGTCAGACCCCAGAAAGATCAAGTGCCACAAAGGAGGCTTCACCTAGGAACTATAACCAGCATATCACAATAGAATACTAAAGATAATAAATAAACAACTGATAATAATATAGATAACAACGGTAAACTGAGTACGAGAAAACCATTCAAGTAGCCAGGTCACAACCCTTAAACCAAACAAGGATCGGGGTTGCAGCCCTTCACCTGAATAGAAACCCGTCTCAAATACTATTGGTACAGTAAAGACAATAAACGAAAAGAGATCACAGAACTGCTCCGGGAGTCAGGTTACAACCTTTAAACCAAACAAGGACCGGGATTGTAACCCTTCGCCTGAACAGAACTGGACCCCCGATCGTTATTGTTAAGGCAAGTATAAATAATCATAGTATTAAGGTAAGGTAAAACATTACGAACATGGCATGGGGTCGCAATAAGACAATAAACGAAGAGAGGACACAGAACTGCTCCGGGAGCCAGGTTACAACCCTTAAACCAAACAAGGACCGGGGTTGTAACCCTTTGCCTGAACAGAACTGGACCCCCGATCGTTATTGTTAAGGCAAGCATCAATAATCATGTCATGTCACAATCTTGCACAGGATCAAAATAAGACTAAGCTGGAATAAACTCCATCCAATCAATCACGACCAATCAAGAGTACGGCTTGATACTTTTAACTAACTAGGGTTATCACTGGCCTAGTTACTAGCAAGATGCAATAAGATTATCCCAACAGCCACAAGCCCTGTAGACCATCCGGTTATCCAGGTCGAATATCCGTTTATGAAGAATGCAACACGTGACTGTGTGATGGAAATGTGTCCTACTCGTCGGTAGGCTACAAGTCCACTTAATGCGCTCAGATAACGGGATTGCCTGTAGCTGGAAAATCTCTTCATGAACTACTTGATCACTCTAGTTATTATCCTAGTCAGATTCAGTATGAATTTTTGACCGCAGAAATCAAGAATTCATATCCTAGACATGATGCAAGACGAGACATGTAGCTTATACAAGCACAAACATCCACGGTGTCAAGACAAGATTTACTTAGCAAGGTATATCGAGATTATCATGTTAGGTTTACGTTATCAAGTCAAGAGTGCGTCACAACGGACCACCATCAAGAATTATCATGTCAAGTTACTTGTCAAGAGTGCACCACGACGGGTCACTATCAAGAATTATCATGTTACTTGATACTTGTTAAAAGTGCGCCTTAACAGGCCACTTTCGTGTTCTACCCTTACATTATCATGATTGAGAGAAACTTGCATAAAATAACTAATAACATATTCTTGAAGCCAAGAAAAAGATCTACAACTTTCATGTTTTGAGTTTTTCAAGATTTTAGCTGCAAAACAGCTCAAAGAAGCAAAAACATTCATTTGGAGTGACCTGCGCGCAAGTTGCGCATTGCGCACGGGCAAAATTACCCACGGCGCACGTTGTGCGCAAGCACGACGTGCGGGCGCACGACAGCGAAGTGTGCGGGCGCACGACGCACAAGTCACGCATTGCGCGCGAGCAAAATCGCCTACGGTGCACGTTGCGCGCAAGCACGGAGCGCGGGCGCATGGCGCGCATTTAACGCATTGCGCACGGGCAAAATTGCCCACGACGCACGTTGCGTGCAAGCACGGCGCGCGGCGCACAAGTCGCGCATTACGCGCGGGCAAAATCGCCCACGGCGCACGTTGCGCGCAAGCACGGCGCGGGCTCGCGGCAGCGAAGTGCGCGGGCACGCGGCGCGCAAGTCATGCATTGCACGCGGGTAAAATTGCCCACGGCGCACGTTGCACGCAAGCACGGCGTACGACAGCGAAGACACTGTGCGTGGCACTGTTCATCGTCCCGACAGCACCAAGAGGCGTGGGGAACCCATAAACTCAAAAGTGGCATAACTTTCTAATAGAAGTCGAAATCAAGTGGTTCAAAAGCCAAAATTGGGTAGAATTGAATTTCCTACAACATGGAACTATTAGATTTCAAAAATAACCAAGTTTTAGAGATCAAAACTAAGAAAAACCGAAAAGTTACAAACTTAGATCTACAAGAATCTATCCATCAAATCCAAAAATGTTAAGTTCTAAAGAGGCTTAGAATGAAGTAAGGAAGGGAATGGAATAATAAAACTTGAGATCCATCATGAAGCAAGTTGCACTTGCCTAGGCTTGGTAGGTGGGAGGAGTAAAGGAAGAAGATGAAGAAGTAAATGCAAATAATGGAGGAGAGAGAAGAAGTTGACTTATATAGCAACCCCTCTCATTTCAACCCAATATAAACCAAACCAAGCCAAGCCAAGTCATGTTAAACCAAGTTGAACCAATCAAGTCAAGATTTAAACCAAGGCTAAGCTAAGCAAGATAAGTAAAAATACGGGCCACCTGACAATTGTCAGAAATTCGTATATGTATCCTGAAAATACGTATAACGGAAAACGGGAGTAACACCCACCCGCCTTCCGCTCCCCTCCCCCCACCCACACATACCCACCCATAACCCGAACCCTAACCCTCCCCTCCCTCCCTGCTCCCCTCCCCAGCCGCCCCCACCCCTCTGCTCCCCTCCCCCAACCGTCCCCACCCCCCGCTTCCCCCCGCCCCCACATACCCACCCATAACCCGAACCCTAACCCTAGCTCCCCTCTCCCAGCCGCCCTCGTCTCCCCAGCCCCACCCCCAGCTGCCCCCCCATTCACCCTCCAACCACCCGCATCCCCTCTGCCCCTCCCCCGAGCCACCGGCACCCCCAACCACCAACAACCAAAACAGCCGGAGAGAGAGAGGGGGAGAGTCACGTACCGGAGAGGGAGAAGAGTCGCCGGAGAGAGTGAGAGTCGCCGGAGAGGGAGGAGAGTCGCCGGAGAGAGTGAGAGCGCCGGAGGGGGAAAAGAGAGAGTGAGAGAGTAAAATGAGAGGAAAATGAATCGGTGGGGAAATATAATTAGAATTTAGCGACGATAATACTACCGTCGCTAAATTAGTCTCTATTAGCGACGTCAGAGCGACGTTTCGCGACGACTAGCTCATGTAATTAATATACATCGTTGTTACGTCGCTTATTTCGTCGCTAGTAGCGACTATTAGCGACATTTTAGTAAAACATCACTAATGAACACAATTTAGCAACGTTAATCGAACGTCGCTAAATTTATGTCGTCAATTGAGTAGATTTTAGTAGTGTAAAGATTTATATTTATGAATGACTTTCATAATTTATTTTGAGGCCATTTGTGACTATTTTGAGACCCAATAATTTTCTTTAGGCTCTATTAGGTTAAATATATTTTTTGTATTTTTTTACAATTTTTCTGGAATTTTTAGATAATTAAATATAGAAAAAACATATTTTCTAAGACTTCTAGAATTTACTGTGCAAGCCTATGAGCAAATATTGACCCCAAATATTTTTATAGGGTTCATTATGTTATTTTATATTTTCTTGAATTTTTTATAATTTTCTAAGTATTTTTAGTACTTATTATAATTTTCTGTAAATAAAACTGCTTAAAAACTATTTTCTGGTTAATAACCCTTTTTCCAAAATTATTTACCCAATCAACTACCCTGTCAGCACTGCCAGGCCCACCTGTCAGCTACACAGGAAGGACAGTGGGGCCCAGCTGTCATATACTGGTAGGTGGGAAACAGGGTCTCCGAACCGAGCCGAGCCGAGCCACTCCGGATCGGAGTCAGACTCGGACTGAGCTACGCCAGCTCCCAGCAGCCGTTTGATCCGAGCGGGTGGCCGCTGGATGACTACCACGTGGCAGCTCCAACCATATATAGTGGCTCACCGACTCCCTTATCCTATATATGTATATATATTATAGTTTCGAAAATCTAGAAATTCCAGCAGCTTTTTGTGGGAGAACTCATCCAGGGTTTCCAACTTTCCGAAGCGATTTCCATCAACCCCGACGTGATTTTCATGTGCCGTTTTTTTGTTGGATTCATCTTGAGGTAAACTTTCTGAATATGTAATTTATTTTTATCAAATCTAGACCTTAATTTCTGTAAAATTTGTAGAGTATTAGTTGCCCGAAACTTGACACGTTTTGATGTTTTCGAGGTTTCAAGAGCACCGGAAATCGAAATCATGAGCCGGTTAAAGTTTCAGAAACCTAACACAGATCTCTACATCATATATTTTTTCCAGAAATTATTTCGTTCATTTAATATTCTATTTTTTTTGTTGAACTTAGAATTGATCGGTTGATTACCGTTTTGGTCACGATTAGCCATAACGGCGATATCTTTTGACCAAAGCGTGATTTTGTGGAACGGTTGACTCCAGCGCACTCGTGGTACTAAAATCTACCAAGATGCACTTTCAAAATTTAGATTTCATAGCGTTTGACTAGATAGTCAATGACATGCCTCGATTTGTGTGCCATGGTTTCCAAAAATTAGAAACATGACTTTTGATGGCCAAACTTGCATGTTTAGATTATATTCAGATTATTATTAGGTTAAATTAGGTTTTTAAGTAAATTACTTCAAAATTAATTATTATTAGATTAGTAACCCAACTAGCCACTATTCCGTGAATTTAGAACTAGAACATTAGAATTGATTTATGGTTTTCGTGCACGGTTCATGGTGCGATATGTGTTATAGGTTGACAGCTACTAGATCGACATTCCCCTCATCCTCTACTTGTGACTACGGTTTGTGCAAGGATTCAGGCAAGTACAGTATTGCGTTTATGTTTTAGTTTATTATAACGTTTACTCTATAGTTTTCTTGATTGATATCCCGTTGAGTCATTGCTAGATATTCCTGAGACACGATTGTGACACCATAGTTATCATATCCTTCTTAGTGTATCATTGACCGTTATTGGTTGTTAGAGAGTCGGAAGGAAAAATACTCAATAAGTACGTGAACAAACCCAAATATTTTGATTGTGGATAGCTAAGTCATACACCCACGTATGAGTTAGCCGTACCCTATTATTGTGGATAGCCATTGTATGATATGTCGTATTAGCCCAGCCGTTCACGTATTAAAAGGTATTTCACACACACATCGTTGTTCCTAATTTTGCTTTATCTAGTTCGAGTTCATATCTTGTTAGTTCATATCTTATTAGTACGCTGACATAAGACCAAGTCAGCCAAAGGCCACACGCTCAGCCAAAGGCTATACGCTCAGTACAAAAGTCATACGCTCAGTGAATATTTTATTATTTCTCGACTGACAGCACAACATACGTTCAGTGGGGGATGAATCTGACATTTCGTCTTTCGTGCAAAGAACAGCTGTCTTAGGAGAATTAACCGTCGTATGGATTTTCGAGAGTTGATTTTGTCTTTTACGAGGACAACTCATTAGCCATCATAAATGCACAGCCATCATTACTGTTATTTCTGACAGTCTGTCAGCCGTCATATCTGCAACACGACGCTCGAGAGATATTTGTCAGCTGTTGGGAAGATATGGCGTATTCAAGAAGATTGAGGACAACCACGTGTCTAATTCTCCAGTTATACGACTCCTCATCAAGGCAGCGTATGGACTTCATACGACTCCTCATCAAGGCAGCGTATGGACTTCATACGACTCCTCATCAAGGCAGCATATATACTCCATACGACTCCTCATCAAGGCAGCATATATACTCCATACGACTCCTCATCAAGTGAGCGTATATACTCCATACGACTTCTTGTCACCTAAGTGAGCGTATAGACTCCATATGACTCCTTGCTATCCAAGTCAGTGTATACAAGACATACGTATCCAAAAGAGAGCGTATAGATTCCATACGATTCCTCTTCAAACAAAACAGTGTATGCTAGTCATGCTTCTCCAAAAGACAGCGTATCAAAGCAAATGCATTCAGAATGACTTCAAATGTACAGTCAACACACGTTCTCATGTGTCCTGTATTCGGTTACCCACTCATTCAGAAGTTATGCAACATGGCATTTATGCCATCAATCTCTCCTGGATATACTTCACTACTCTCAACCGCACTCCAACGTGTCTCCATCAAAATTTGCCACGCGTCCCTGCAGTTATGTACACGTCAAGTAACTGACTGAGCGTATGCCCAGAACTGTTATCCAGAACTCTATAAAAGAGAGTTTCTCTACCTTCAACAGACACCACATTCAATTCAGAGAGAACAGAGAGATTGCCCAGTTGTTGTCCAAGTTCTTCGAGATCCGAGCCTTCTTTATCGCATCGTCCAAAGGATAAAGTGATCGTCTTCTAGATCAGATTCCTACAGTTATAATTTTCTCAGTAACACAATAAATAAATAGAATTTATTTATAGAAAACGAATTGGCAACTCTGCTGGGGAAAGCTGTCTCCTGTAACGAGACAGCAACAACTCAATGCGATACTTCGTCGATCGGTTCGACGAAGAAGACGATGGTCGTACAATTCGACCAATCTGCTTACGAAGAAATGCTCAAGGCGAAGAAGGGCCAAACTGCTTCCTCCGCTTCTCTCTGCCAAGAAGAAGGGACGTTCTGTCTATGTCCCTAAGTCTTCTTCGGCGGCCCGAGACGCTTCTGTCACTTTCCACGCTGACAAGAACATGTCTCCAACCTCAGCGAAGCACGCCTCGGCTTCTCTGAATACAGCAACAGTGGCTTCTCCCAGTCACGCTGACAAAATGGGTTCTTTAACCAAGTCAGCGTGTCCAAGGAAACCCATCTCTGGACATGCCAAAGTCTCTTCTTCTTCTACTCCTACGACAGCAGTCGGCTCTTTAGCCATTAATGACTCTGTGCGTATGGCAATCATTGACCAACCATACGCTAGTCAAAAGACAGCGTATTCTCTGAAGTCAGCGTATGCCAACCAATACAGTCCTTTGACTGTCTCTCAAGACCAGGCTGGGGGTTCTCTTCCACAGAATATACAAATGATTCCCCTACAACTTATACATCTTGTGCCAACCAAGGAGAACGACTCTTTAGTCAACTCCTCTGCTTCTAAGGTTTTTACTTCTGGGGTTAATTCGACTAGTACTCTTACTAGATCGAACAAAGGAAAATGCCTTTTGGCTACTTCCTCTAAAGATGGATTATTACCGACTCCCAGTTGGAATAATGTTCATCTTCCTTCTCTCCAAATTTCTCGATCCGAGAAAGGCAAATTGCAAGTATCCAGGACTGATACCAAAGTTGTGCTTCCTATGGATCTTCGTAGCAAGCTTAACCGGAATCGTCTCGATTCTACTTTCGGCATAAAGAAGCCTTGTCAAAATGGGACAAGTATAATGGACCCTGATGCACAATATGCTAAGAACTATACCGCTCAGATCAATTGGTCTTTATACATTCAAGAACCAAAAAGATAGAAGAATAAATGACAAGTTTCTACACAGAGACTATCTTCAAACACTTCCCAATCTGTTTTCGCAGATCTCCGGGAGCATCTGCAAAACAAGCTGAGAATCAACACTCCATCTGTCTCTGACATTGTTCATATTCGTCATGAAGAGCATTGTTGTAACTTCCAACCTCGGGTCGTCATCCAGTATTGTTGTTCACCGAAAAGACGATCTGTCTTCGAACGGATTCAACATAAACCAATACCAGACGAAGACGAACCTCTTTATGCTTCCGTCAATATGACCTCCAGGAATAATGGGGGTAGAATACGATCTGATTCTATGTTAAATTTTGAAGACGGTGTTTACCTCGGCACCAGATCCAGAACCGGAGCTTCAACCAGGGTCTCTTCTTCTTCTCATCCAGATGATAATCCTGAGATCACGGAGGACTTCCTAGGAGAGTCCAACTTCCCAGTATTAACTCCCGTGAATAGCCCCGAAAAAGATGCTGACTCTCATAGCGACGATTCGAAACAGATTGTTTCATCGTCGATACCTCGAATGATTACCACCTATATGGTAGATGGCAATCACGAACCTTCGACTAGCACCGAGGCTCATGAACAAAGGATTTCTTCCTTAGAACAACAATTACGAGCCATGGCGGATACATTGACTGCTATGCATACTCTTATACAAGCTCAGCAACAAACTCAGCAAGTTCAACAAACAGCACCACCAGTAGTATTAAATACTCCTGTTGCCCCAAACCTAGAACCTTCTACTATTCCGGGGGTACAGTCTAATGTTCATGTACAACCCACTCCAAGTCAGTCCGGAGCTGGGGGTGGTACATATGCTGCAGTCCCTCCTTCCAATTATGCATAACAAGCAACGACACCGCAATCTTCCGGAGCGGTCACTGAAGAGTTGAAGAATCTTCGGTCTCAATTCGAAGCGTTCAAGCAAAAGGATGGCTTACAAAGATTAGGTATCAAGCAACCTTACCCCATACAATAGAAGGATGTATCATACCCCCCAAAATACAAGCCTCCGACCATCTCTTTCTTTGATGGGACCACCTCCCCAAGTCAGTTCATCAATCACTTTGAGGTAATGACTGACCGAGCGATGCCCTCCTTATTCGGGTATTTGTTGGTTGTCTTAAAGGAACCGCTTATGAATGGTATCGAAGTCTCCCTGATGGGTGCATTACTTCATTTGCCGGGTTCAAACAGATATTTCTAGAACGATTCTATGAAGGCATTAACGAAATGACCATGTCAGCCCTTATACGAATCAAACAGAAAAATAATGAAAGCACTGAGAGCTTCATTGAAAGATTCAGAAGAGAAGCTCTAAAAATGCCTCTCGGAACTCCCGATGCCGTCACTATCGACACTTGCAAGTCGAACCTCTTACCAATTATCAGCATATGGACAGGATCCACTCAGTTCCAAGATTGGCCTTCCTTCATCGTCAGTGCCAAAGCTGCCGAAGTCAGTACTGAGACTTTCAAAGGTTTGGGGGTACACATGACTTCCAATAAATCAAGTCAAAATACTAGCAATAGTACGCGACCCAACAATCGCAAAGGAAAAGAGACTCTCGAAGTCAATCTCCAGAGCAAAAATCAAGAGGTAATGTCTGCCCAAGCTACCCCAGCTCCAACAAATCAACAGCAGAGACCTCCTCGGCCGAAAGAAGAATACTCTTTCGATGACGATGATGTTCAAGGTATCTTTGAATGTTTACTTAAAGATAACAAGATACAACTGCCAGAGATCAAAAAAGCCTGATGAAGCCAACAAGACGGATCATCCAAAATACTGTCCATATCATAGAATGTTGGGTCATACAATCCGGTCTTGCTTCGTGTTAAAAGAAAAGATACAAGAAATGATCAAATCAGGAGCTGTGACACTAACACCTAAAGACAAGACAGTCACAGCAAATGTGATTTCGATGCAGTTCGGTGACTTTCCTCCGTTATTGGTGGAAAATGGGATTGTCCCTATCCCCAAAGCAACCCTTGAAGTTGTGAATATTCCACCAGCCCAGAATGAAGGACTTGTTCCCATCACCACTAAAAAGGGAAAGATTATATGGATCCACCCCGATTTAGTGACAGAGTTCGAGACGTCTTCCTCCTCTCCTCAGAAGGCTCATCTGTCTAAAAAGAAACCTGGGAAAACTAAGTCATGCCATATGACTTCTAGCATCACACCCAATCTTTCTCTAACCTCTACTTTCATCCTAGCAGGAAAGTCACCCCCTACAGAGGCAGAAACTGTACCTCGATTCGAAGACAGATACAAACCTGCGTTTCATCTATATAGTTCACAATCTCGTGAATTAATGGCGAAGATGGGTTATGATCTAGCCACTGCTCCTGGTTTAAGCTCCGGCAAAGGACTCCAAGCACCTCTAGCCCTCACTTTGAGACATAATCAATCCCGTGTTGGCCTCGGTTTCTGGACTGAAGCTCTCATCAAATACCAAAAAACCAAGAACAAGATGAAGGATTGCAACATGGTTTCGATAGACTCTGAACCTGAGCCTGAAGTCGAAGCTCTCTCCGGAACCCGGTCAGGAAAAACATATTTGAAAGATTACGCTGAAGCTCCTGAGGAAACTCCTGATGTCCCTCCGGTTGCAGCTCCAGCACCCATCTCTAACGAAGGACCTTCAAATGCTCCTGCTGAGACGATTCCCTCTAAACCAACAACAGCCGACAAAGGGAAGCAACCTGCCCGCTTCGACAAACCAATCAAGAAGTCTCTTTCTCCGGGATTGCAGAAGCCATATAATTTTGACATTCTGGCTCAACTTGCTAACACTCCAGCCAGGTTGTCCATCTTCGAACTTTTACGTTTATCCAAGGAAACTCTGAAAACCTTAAGTGAAGCTCTACTGCAAGCAGACTCTTGCCTGACTCATCTGAAGAAGCCGAAAGCAGAGCTGGTGACTTGCCTACATTGCAACAGTGTCTTGGAAATCATTCCGAACATCACTTTTACCCAAGACGATATGCTTCTAGAGGACAATCGTTATGATCGACCTCTTTACTTCACTAGGTACATTGACACGATGAAGGTTAACCGTATTCTAATTGATCCAGGATCAGCTCTAAGTATTATACCTAAGAGTCTCTTGGATGCCTTACGGATTCCAGTTCATCGTCTAGTCAAGATAGTCACTACCATTTTAGGGTTCAATCAAGGCAAAAGTGAACCTTTGGGAAAAATTCGCCTAAAAATACAAATAGGTAATTTCCGGGCGAGTGTCACATTCTACGTGATCGAGTTAGTTGGATCTTACAATTTGCTCTTGGGAAGACCTTTTCTCCATGAACACAATATCGTCCCCTCCACTCTTCACCAGTGCTTCAAATACATTGATGAAAATGGAGAAGTTCAAAAGGAAGTCGCGGACATTAATCCTTTCAGAGGAGTCGAAGCCTACTACAGTGACTCTCGCATGTACAAAGATGAGTATTCAAAAGTCTTACAAGCTATGGATGATGATGAGACATCGAAAGTTGACACCTTTGTTATTCCTGTAAAAGGGCGTATCACTCATCCGCGGTCTACCAAATCATCTGAAGAAAGTCCACTAATAATTTCTGTCAGTGGATGTACCACTTCATTGCCTTCCCAAGCTCCACAAAGTTCGCTGATAATCCCTGTCAGTGGACGCACCACTCTCTCACCATCTTCTCAGGCTAGACCAGATACTCTAGTCATTCCAGTCAGTGGACGCACTACTTATCCACGATCCTCTTCAAGGGAGCTCACCTCCTCTGAGCCTTTTGTTATCGACCTTAATCGAAACAAAACTTCTGCTCGCCCTTCTTCTCCCCCTTTAGTCATTAATTTGACTAAATCTACTAAGGCTCAGCCTCCTTCTGTAAATACAGCATCTGATATCAATAAAGCATCTCCTTTACAGTATATTGATGTTTGTAATCATGTGTAAAGTTATTTATATTTGCTAGATAGCTTAGAGCCACTAACTATAGGAGTTGTTCAAACTCTTCATACAGAAGTATCATTAGAGTCTGTACAAAATTTATACTTCCTTGTTCCTATTAGAAAGACAGGAGAAGCTCCAATATTCTTCTGCAAGGGGCCCCAGAATCCTCCTAATCTGGAAGACGACGACAAAAACGATGATATCAGAAGGTTACAACTACGTCGCTACAGTCAGCAGTCCAAAAACATCATCAAGAACATGGGCTATGACTTCAGAACCGGCCTCAGAAGAGGAAAAGGAAGAAGAATGCCTGTTCGAATTCCTCCCTTAAAATACGGAAGGACAAAATGCGGATTAGGTTACATTACTCCTACACCCTTCATCAACACAGTCCATGAGGATCCAGAATCCGACGGAGACGAACGATCTAATTCTTCCGATTCCTTCTCTTGGGATTCCGATACAAGTATTGGCGATTTTCATCGTTCTACTCTATCCGCCAATATGGTCTCCGCCGACGGTCCGTAAAAAAATGATGAAGATGAAGATGATTTTAAAATATCACCCGAATCGGAATAATGGGCTCAAAGATTAGACAACCAATGGGAATTCAGGTTCGAGCAAAGAGAACCTCCTACTGAAGATAAATTGATCCAAATTGGTGAGGAGGGATCTCCCAAGCCAATATTCATCAGCGAAAGTCTTTCGGAAATTGAGAAGCAAGACATGATCAAGCTTATTCATGATTACATCGATGTCTTCGCCTGGAGCTATGAGGATATGCCAGGGTTAGATCCGAAGATCGCAACACACAAACTTAATATCATGTCGAATGCTAAACCGGTTAAACAATAACAACGACGATTTCGTCCAGACATTATGGATGCAATTGAAGCTGAAGTCAACAAGCTTATGGCTTCCGGATTTATCCAGAGGAACAACATCCTGAGTGGGTGGCTAACATTGTTCCTGTTCTCAAAAAGGCTGGCAAGATCCGAGTCTGTATAGACTTTCGTGATCTCAATGCGGCTTATCCTAAGGACGAGTTCCCTCTTCCAATCACCGACGTCATGATCGATAACACGTGTGGTTTCGAACGAATGTCATTTATGGATGGGTATTCGGGGTACAACCAAATCAAAATGTTTCCAGACGACGAGAGACATACTTCCTTCAGAACGCCGATCGGTACATATTGTTACACAGTGATGCTATTTGGTCTCAAAAATGCAGGAGCAACGTATCAGTGAGCAATGAGCACTATATTTCGTGAACATCTCCGAAAAACAGTCGAATGCTACGTTGATGATATTGCAGTCAAGAGTCGACAAAAAGAGGATCACATCCAAGATTTGAAGACTATCTTTGATTTAATGCGTTAACATCAACTTAAGATGAACCCTACTAAGTCCTTTCTGGGCGTCTCTAGTGGTAAATTTCTCGGCTTCGTCATTACCGCTAAAGGTATACACGTGGATCCCGAGAAGATCAAAGCCATCCAAGAGATGCATCCTCCACGCACCTTAAAAGAGCTACGAGGATTTCAAGGAAGAATTGCTTATATCAGGAGATTCATCTCTAACTTATCAGGACGCTGCAGACCGTTCAACAAACTTCTGAAGAAAGGTGTGTCCTTCGTCTGGAATGAAGAATGTCAAAAAGCATTTGACGACATCAAACAGTACCTCATGAACCCTCCGGTTTTGGTACCTCCTGTCTCGGGAATACCATTCCTTCTATATGTTCGAGCCATGGATCATTCTTTCGGTGCATTGCTCGCTCAGAAAAATAAAGATGGCCATGAACAGGCTATTTATTACCTCAGTCGCACAATGACAGGTGCTGAACCGCGTTATTCTCCGATTGAGAAAGAATGCCTAGCATTAATGTTTGTCGTTCAGAAGACGCGACATTACATCATCGGTCAAACGATTCATGTCATTTCCAAAGTGAATCCCATCAGAATTATGATGAAGAAACCCGGTATTCTCAACTCCAGACTGGCTAATTGGGGAATCTTATTAGCTCAATATGACATGCATTATATTCCTCAAAAGTCAGTTAAAGGACAGGCTCTTGCTGATTTTCTAGCAGCTCATGCAGTTCCAGAGGATTCTAAATTATATGATGAGATTCCAGATGAAGTTTTGGATTCAAATCAGGTTTCGGAAGAAACTCCTACTTGGCGTCTATTCTTTGATAGAGTGTCTAGAATGGGTCCTAATGGCGATATTGTCGCCGGAGTCAGGATTGTTCTTGTATCCCCAGAAGGGTTGACTATTCAGAGGGCTTATTCTCTGGATCAATCGTGTTCAAACAATATAGCCGAATACAATACGTTACTCATCGGTCTTCAACTTGCTAAACATCTGGATATTCAGTATTTAGAAGTTTACGGAGACTCCAAACTTATCATCAATCAAATCAGAGGTACATATGAAGTCCGTCATCAAGATTTGATACCTTATTACCGAGCAGCACTCTCTATGGCCTCTTCTTTTGAAGGTTTCTTTATTGAACACGTTCGGCGAGCCTGTAATACAGAAGCCGATGCTTTGGCTAATCTTATCGCTGTGCTAGCCATACCGGTCAGACGTCAACAAGTGATAGTGGTTTATAACCGGGAGCTATTCTATGTCGAGAATAATTTGGCTTTGGGTTTTCTCCATGACCCAAACGAAAATTCTCTCAACCCTGATGAATTTAATTCCTCCAACCTTAACACTAGATTAGGGTTTGACAGAGCATCCTCGTCTTCTTCCGATTCTACTATGGAATATGTCTTTTTCAACAAAACAGAAGCCATGAACGAAGACTAGAGACGTCCATTTTTAGACTTTGTATTGTATGACATACTTCCCGATAATCCGAGCGAAGCAGCGTCTATCCGGCGTCGATCTCTCAGATTCTATTATAATCATACGACAAAGACACTATATCGTCGGGCCTATGATGGTCTTCTCCTCCGATGCATTGCTGGTGAGGAAGCACAATAGATTATCCATAAAGCACATGATGGTGTCTGCGGAGCCCATCAACCAGGTCCTAAACTTCAAGATCGCATCCGATGTATGGGTTATTATTGGCCCACGATGGTGGCTGACGCCATTCAATATGCCCGGAAATGTAAAGCCTGTCAAATCCATGCAGACTTTATCCATCAACCGTCAGAGTTCTTACACCCGACAGCGGCGTTATGGCCTTTTGAGGCCTGGGGCATGGACATCATTGGTCCCATCAACCCACCATCATCAAAAGGACACCGGTTTATTCTAGCAATAACCGACTACTTTTCTAAATGGGCTGAAGCAATCCCGCTATCCGAAGTCAAAACTTCCAACGTCATCAATTTTGTCAAGCATCATGTCATCTATCGATTTGGTGTTCCTCGGCGTATTATCCATGATAATGGACCACAGTTCGTCAGTCAGAAATTTACTCGATTCTGTGACGACCATCGAATCAATAACCTAGCTTCTACAGCATATAATCCAGCAGCTAATGGATTGGCAGAAGCTTTCAATAAAACCATCATTAAACTCCTGAAAAAGTTCGTTTCTTCTAACAAACGCAATTGGAGCGAGAAGCTTGGTGAATGTTTATGGGCCTACCGCACTACAGTTCGTAATACGACCGGGTGCACGCCTTTCTCTTTGGTATACGGGTGTGAAGCTGTCCTTCCCCTCGAGATCTAGATTCCTTCTCTGAGAATCGTAATCTCCAATGAACTTACAATAGAGAACAATGATCATCTTCAACTTCAAGAGCTAGAAGCTCTAGATGAAAAGCGATTGTGTGCTCAATAAAATATCGAGCTGTATCAGGCCCGAATTTCAAAAGCTTTTAACCAGAAGGTGAAAGTCAGAGCATATCGAAAAGGAGAACTTGTTCTTACCATCAAACATCCGATGACTATGACACATATGAGCAAAGGCAAGTTCGATGCGAAATGGGAAGGCCCATTCGTCGTAAACAAAGTCTTCTCAAACGGAGCATATCAGCTTACCTCTATGGATGGTAAAGTTACGATGATGCCTATCAACGGCAAATTCTTAAAGAAGTATTCTGTATAAATCTCGATATTTTCATCTGCTGTGATTATTCCCCAGTAAATATAAAATAAGAGTTTATTCTTCCCCACAAATGTTGTCTCGGTATCGTTATCCCCAGCGAAAATTGATATTCTACCATATATCATCTTCCCAGAGAATTTGATATTCTGTCTTATTAGATCCCCAGTGGATTTAATAAAGATCTCATATAGAAAATTACGTCCATATTACCTCTGTATTTTCTATCTCAGTATCATATTTTCTATTCTATGAAAATGATATCTAGTCTTTTGATTTCCGAGTCCAAAGATCATGAAAAATTTAGTTCAAAGATATCTTTATATCTGAATTCTGTTTTCTCTAATCAGTATTAAACAAAAATTTTTGGTTTAATATCATCTGATGAAATTACAAAATTCATTTGTATATTTTATTCCATTGAAATATGTCATGTATTATTTACCTCTGAACATATTTTCTACAAAAACATCATACACAAAATCGAAATCAGATCAAAGTGCTCATTTCCTCATTCAAAATCAAAATACTGATTACAAATGAGTATTAATCTATTGAATAGAAGGAGTAATTATCTCCTGAATATGAGCAAGTACACTATTCAGCTTCTCTTCATGAGCTTTACGAATTCGCTCTGTTGCTTCAATTGCAACTATCTGTTGGTCAAAATTAATGATAACAGAACTACGACGATTAGTTTCTTCTATCTGATCAGTCTGCATCTGTTCCCGCTCTTGCTGTAGAACTTGATAGCGGGTAACTTCAGTTATACGAGCAGCGATAATATCAGATTGCTCTTTTTCTGCGGATGCAATGCGCTCCTGGAGACGAGCTAATTCTTCCTTTAGCTTCTGGAGTTCTTCAGCTCTAGATATTTCCTCAGTTTCCAGACGTTCTATCTTCTGGCGAGTTGTTACTATTTCCTCATCCTTCGCCATTAACTTCTCAGATGACAAAGCGAGGAATTCTTTCAAAGCAGCCTGCTGGGTTTGAGCTTCACGTTCCAGTTGAGCAATCTCAGCCACAGTCAAGGATTTAATATCTTCTTTCTTGATTTCCCAGTATTTGTGGATGGTTACTTCCAACTCATCTAGGAGATGCTCAAAGAAAGTACACTGAGTCTCATAACCAGCCTGTCGCAGAGCCAAGAGCGGGAAATTAATCGCCGTTCGGAGATTGGAAAAAGGCATAGTTTCGTCCTTCATAAATCGCCTGGAGAATGTATCCAGATATGAATAGATAATATCTGAATACATCGCCATGGTCCTCGCTATCCCCGTTTCAAAACCAGGAGTTGCTGCCATTGTGAAAGAAGAAGCTGGAATGGGCTCTACTCTGGAAACAGAAGTATGTGCTTTTGGAGAACTTGGTAGATGTGAGCTTCCCTCACCAACATCAGTCCGAACAGGTGGAGTATGAGTCGAGCTCATCGCTGGTGTAGTTCCTACAACTTTTGAAATCAAAGAAGCTTGATCAAAATTAAAGACAATAAAGCAAGAAAAGACAACTTTACTGGATAAAATATTACCTAAAGTTGGCTCGTACTCTGTTTCTCTAGGATCGTTCAGCCCTGTTCGCAGTCTATTCAAAGTGTCTTCTGACACTGGTCTCATTTCACTACTTCCTGCCCCAGAGTTGCTCGGAACATGGGCTTCTATTTCTAGAAGGTTCTCTGGCTCTGGAGTCAACCCTGAATGTTGGCCAGCCGTCTTCAACTCATCGATACGGATTTCAGTTGGTGACTCATCTTCAATCTCCATATCCTCATCTTCAAAGGAATGAGATGAAGGTTCATAGTCAACCTGTTCTTCATCACCCTTGTCGCTCTCCGAGACTTCAATCAAAGCTAAATCAGCAGGTGGCTCGAGAGTGGTTGCTTCCTTCATTGATTCTTTCGAAATCAGTACGGATGGTTCAGCATGCTCATCTATTACCCTGGAAGGATCCTCGACAGCCGGTGTTGTTCGATCGGTAGATGGCTTAGCTGCCGATTCTTCTATCACATCCTCCATAGCAGGTTCTGGATTAGCGTCCTGCGTGGGCTGTATTTCCGAGGGTGCAAGAGAGGAAACTTTAATAATCTTCTTGGCAGTAGAAGATTCCGCTTCAACTCTGGGCTGAGGAGCAAGGGCAGTTTGCTTCTCTTGAGCCAATCGTTCATCACGATTGGTGGGGCTTTCTGCATCAAGACAAATTACAGATTTAGTCTTTGAAACCACCACTTTTCTTTTTCCTACCCTTTTCATTAGTGGAATGGTAGGATAATCTTCTTTGGAGTCACTAACTTCTTCGTCAGCATCTCTGATTTGTTGAGTCGAAGCAGGAGAAGTCCTCGGGATAGTAATTCCTATATGACTACGAACTTCTGCTCGAGTAACTCTTTTTGGAGCAGGCCCAGAAGCACCCTTGCCACGCTTTCTCTTCGGTGTACCCTCAGCAGATACACTCTTCTCGACACTTTCAAGCGGTATGTGTAGTGGCTGATGAAGTTCATCAGAAAAGAGATTCCCCATTGAGACTTCTTCATAAACCTCGTCAGTAGCGAGAGGATCTTCTCGGTCGTGACAATCTTCCGGCAGAGTTGACTTGGCTGATTTTTTATTAACATGAATGAAGCTCTTACCCAAGATGCTGAACTTCTCATCAAATGTATTCGCAGATACATAGAATTTGGCATAAGACGCCAACATCTTAGCTCCTTTCCGATGATTCACCGGATCTGGCATTGTGAAAGTAGCTCCGGTGCCTTTGGCAATATAATATATCCAGGCTCTCGCACCGTCGATCAATCCGCCTTGGTGGTAGAAGCATGTCGTTGTATTTCCTACATGCAACTGATCATAGCCGAACTGCCGAGCAAATCTACTCGGAAGATATGGCTCCAAATAAGTGATGTCATCATGGCGACAGACCAGATGGGATGGTCTGATCCTCTTCAGCCATTCGTGCTGAACATCATCCAGTTCATTGGCACCGGTGCCATCAATCATCTTCGCAGGCATAGTCTCATAACCGATAGACGGAGGAACACAGGTGAAACTCCATAGTTCTCCCCTATTCAGTATGGTCCTGCAGTCTGTCAGGGTGTCATATTTCTACTTGGGCGTATGACGGTATCTTTCTAGGAAAGTGTCATCTGGTATGGCCAGTCCAGCACTCATAAGAGACTCAAAGTGGAGGAGCAGCCATCCATACAAATATGTGAAGGGCATTTCTACCCGAGGAAAAGCTGTTAGTTTCTTCTTCGCCAGGTTAAACATTCTGTCTGTATATGCTCTTAAACCGGCGTTCAGACGGCATGTCATCGCCGTTAGCAAGTCCATCCTGTACCCGAACGTCAGACGGACAGCTGCAAAAATGATTCCTCGATGCATCCTGTCTGTCGAACAGGTGCCAGGTACTACGAATCTTCTCAGCCAAAGGGATAGAAACCCGGCCAGATGACCTTCCTTAGATAAAGTTTGACCACCTTGCTTTATATAGGTCTCTAACCTATCACCAGCTTTATAAGTGCCTTCATCTTCTTCAATTATGATGTCATCATGGGTGGTCTCCCGGATTAATTTGTCAATTTTGGCTTGACTCAGAGGTTTAAAACGACTAATATATTACTCGGTCTTCTTCTTCTTCTGAGTTTCTTCGGTGCGACCTTGGAATAAGTAGGCCAACCACTTCGAGGTATAACAGCCTGAATCTATATCTTTTGCCTTATAAAAGGCTTTACAGATACTATAGTGGCACATTAATTCTTCGAATACATGAAGAATTAACGGATTGGCGTCAGAAATCTTGTTCATTTCATCAATAAAAGGGATATATTCCTCATACGGCAGATCTTCTATCGGCAGCTGAGAAATGTACGCCATTTCGTGAAGAGCGAATCCCATCTCGCCTCTCGGAGTCATAAAAGTTCCGTTACGGTAGTTGTACCTTTCTGCTAGTGCCAGAAACAAATCTGGGTTCGGCCTAAAATCATAAGCAGTGCACTTGATGGCATTGAAGAGGCCTATCGCCTTCAACTGTTCTCCATAATCTCTCAGAATCCATCTCACGAGAGCAGTCCATCTGGTATTCTCTGGGTTCACGAGACCAGTGAGTCTCATGGACTGTTTCGGATAGACAGCACTTTCTAGCTGTGCGAATTCGTTCGCGAATATCGGAACTCTAACCGGCATCAGAAGTGCAGAGTCCTCATGAGGAATTGTGGCTGGCAATAATCCTCGCAAAACTGAAACATGCGGTTCAGTACCACTGCGAAATCTTCCTTGTCTGTACCCTACCCATCCAGCTTTTGCTTGACGAGTTGGAGTAACATCCCATTTCATGTGCCTTTGATGACTCACATGGAATAAGCGAGCTATATTGATACTCTTAGACAATCCAGTCAAATACATCGACTGAGTCGCATCACCATCCCGGTAATACGAGTATGACACTTTATCAGAGGCTGGCTGGGAGTTTCTGTCAATAGCATCCCCGAATGGAAATGCCGATTTTGAGTGGGTAGCACTGTCCACACTCTGCAGTGGTTGACCACTTATCAGACTCAGCAGGGTTTCGCTATCTTAATTTTTCAGAATGGCTATTCTCGTGGAAGGTTCATCAAACTGTGGAAAGTGGACATGGGATAGGTCACTCTTATAATTGCTCCCTGCACATCCTTCAAACTGCGCTTCCTGGGCCAGAATATCCACTACAAAGAAAAAATAAGAGGTTAAAAATCTTTACAAAGGGATGACAAGTTTAAAGGTCAACTTACGCTCAGTCTATCCTAAGCGTATGACAGATTCTAAGTTCAAACCTACGCTCAGCTACGTGTATGTCTAACCAAAGCAAGCAGTCGTATGGAATTTTCCAAAGAGCAGTGTTAGCAAGATGTTCATCAAAAATACGCTAACAAGAGAGTCAGCGTATCTCAACGAGACGACTTGACATAGCGTATTCTTTCAGATCAGCATATTCTGACATTTCTATCAAAGATACGCGTATCTTACAGAAATACGCTCAAAACATATTTTTCGTATAGACGAAAAACATAGAATACGACTAAACCCTAAAGAGGGAAGTGTATTTTCTGACGTATTGACCCTAAAAAGGGGATACGTTTTCAGATTTTGTCCTAACTAGAGCCCTAAAAAGGGATGATTACTGTTCATCGTCCCTATCCTCACCGTATAGGGGTTTCAATGGAAGTTCGCTCTGTGGAAGATGTTGCTCGGCGGTTCTCCTAGTGGTTGCGGCGGCGGCGACGGGTTGAGACGGCTCTACAGGAGCCTTGCCTTTCCCCTTCGCAGCAGCGTCGAGCTTGGGTGCCATTAACGAAGATTAGATTGGAGAAGAAGGCTTGAGCTCTGGATTCTCTCTCTCGAAGACGAAGACAAAAGTAAAGAAAGGAATTAAGTTCTTAAAAGCCTATTTATAGGAGAAAGAGAAGCCCAAACGGCAGCCATTTTCAAAATACAGAATCCCTAAAGATATGCACTGATATTGAGGAGATAACAAACTCGTGCCAGCGTGTCAAGACTTATTCCCAGTTTGAGTTCAAAGTAATTTCGAACTTTTGAAAATCATAAAGTTCGAAAACTTTGAAGGGGGTCTTGTAGGGTATGAAAAATTCTGACACGCTGACATAAGACCAATTCAGCCAAAGGCCATACGCTCAGCCAAAGGCTATACGCTCAGTACAAAAGTCATACGCTCAGTGAATATTTTATTATTTTTCGACTGACAGCACAACATACGTTCAGTGGAGGATGAATCTGACATTTCGTCTTTCGTGCAAAGAACAGCTGTCTTAGGAGAATTAACCGTCGTATAGATTTTCGAGAGTTGATTTTGTCTTTTACGAGGACAGCTCATTAGCCATCATAAATGCACAGCCATCATTACTGTTATTTCTGACAGTCTGTCAGCCGTCATATCTGAACACGACGCTCGAGAGATATTTGTCAGCTGTTGGGAAGATATGGCGTATTCAAGAAGATTGAGGACAGCCACGTGTCTAATTCTCCAGTTATATGACTCCTCATCAAGGCAGCGTATGTACTTCATACATCTCCTCATCAAGGCAGCATATGGACTTCATACGACTCCTCATCAAGGCAGCATATATACTCCATACGACTCCTCATCAAGGCAGCATATATACTCCATACGACTCCTCATCAAGTGAGCATATATACTCCATACGACTTTTTGTCACCTAAGTGAGCGTATAGACTCCATATGACTCCTTGCTATCCAAGTCAGTGTATATAAGACATACGTATCCAAAAGAGAGCGTATAGATTCCATACGATTCCTCTTCAAACAAGACAGTGTATGCTAGTCATGCTTCTCCAAAAGACAGCGTATCAAAGCAAATGCATTCAGAATGACTTCAAATGTACAGTCAACACACGTTCTCATGTGTCCTATATTCGGTTACCCACTCATTTAGAAGTTATGCAACATGGCATTCATGACATCAATCTCTCCTGGATATACTCCACTACTCTCAACCGCACTCCAACGTGTCTCCATCAAAATTTGCCACGCATCCCTGCAGTTATGCACACGTCAAGTAACTGACTGAGCGTATGTCCAGAGCAGTTATCCAGAACTCTATAAAAGAGAGTTTCTCCACCTTCAACAGACACCACATTCAATTCAGAGAGAACAGAGAGATTGCCCAGTTGCTGTCCAAGTTCTTCGAGATCCGAGCCTTCTTCATCGCATCGTCCAAGGGATAAAGTGATCGTCTTCTAGATCAGATTCCTACAGTTATAATTTTCTCAGAAACACAATAAATAAATAGAATTTATTTATAGAAAACATGCATGGCAGCTAGCATCGACGTGACGGTCGAGAAGCTAGAGACAAAGAAAGATGCAAAGCAGCTCGGGGGATCGGAGATCAGTGGCAAAGGAGAGTAGAAACTCTGTCGCGAGACGACATGCATGAAGTCCAGTTGAGGAGCCATAGGGTCAACACCCTATCATCAGTCTGGAGGGAGAGATTGTTGGAGTCCAATCTGAATTTAGTAAGAGCAAATTTTGGATCCCAAATATGGTAAAAGATTTAATCTGATATAATTTAGAAATCTACATTAAATATCTAATTTAATTAGATTTACAAATTTGTATCAAATATTTAATTTGATCATATTAGACGTCCATAATTGGTGATAGAATATAATCTGTACCGTTGGTTATTGGTGGATGGCCAAATCTGATGGTGGAGGACTTTTAGGGTTTTCTAACTCTAAAATTAGGTTTTTCATCTTATTTATATGAGGTGAGGGTAGAGGCACAAAGGGAAGGCACAAAGTAGAGATTCGGGGTGCTCGTCTACAAGAAAATCTAAGAGCAAGTCCATACTTTGCTCTTAGGACTTCGCCATCCAGGACATAAGGAAGAAGAAGATCTAATCGAGGAGTCGTCAACTTCGGTTAGGGAGATTACTACGGGTTGTGAGTGATCTTAATTATAATCTTCTATTTTTCTTCTTGAGAGTGGTGAGGGGGTTGAACCTATTAGGACAAAGGGTTCAATGTGAGTTTTATCAATCTTGTAATTTTATCTGAGTTATTAAAGGTTAGGATTTGTCCAGGTGACGTACGTCACTGCCTATATTAGTCTTCATCTTGTGCTTGGTGTCCATTAGACGGGAGTTGGTTTTGATCAGGTGGGTTGGCAAACGCTTCTGCATGCGTCCAACAAAGAACTGCAAAGTACGTCACAAAAACTGAGCTTGAGAAATACAAAGAATATAGCTAATGTTTTTCCATAATGCACAAACTCAACCATGGAAACTCTATTCTTAGACATATGCCCTAACATATATATAAATTACCAACTTATCCTCCATGCAAACGAATGTATATCTCGAAGTGACCCTTTGTCCTTAGCATACCAGCTAAAGTATAGATGATGAAGACATAGTACCACATGCACGAGATTTTTGATACATATACAGGCGTATGAAGCATCTCGGACAGAACCCGACATTGTTCATGTTTTGAGTTGATATTTCAGCATTAGGTTTATTTATTTTAGTTCCACAATACTTGTAGGAGAATTGATTTCTGCTATTTAAATTTTTAGTCCCACATTGCCTATGGGTCAGTATGTTACTCTTTTGTATGTCTATATATGCTTGTTCTATTCCTATTGGATCATAAATAGTGATAAAAATTGTGAGAGAAAAAAAACCTTGAAATCTATATTAAGGTTAGAGTGTGAAACCTAATGTCCCCCTCCCTGGGTGTGTGAAATCCTAGGGTAGTCATCCGTCAAGCGTCCCCGACCCCTCCTCTCCTCAACCTGCCACCAAGTCGCCCGCTACCTGATCCAGGTGACACCGGCATGTTGCTGGTTGTCAACCTCCCATATCGTTTCATCGGAACCATCAAGTCGCTCGCTAGCCGCATGCCACCAAGCCGACCACCTCCATCGATCGCAGATCCGTCAACCAACAATCTCCTTCCTATTTAAAGTTATAAAAGATTCAGGTTTACCATTATAACTTTTCTAGATTTTTTTTGAAATTACCACTACTAGCATCATGAGCTCTTTAATTTTTTCAATATTTATGTCTACAATTATTGTTTGAATGCGAGTGAGCAAATCTATCTAATTAAAGGCCTTATATTTTCCTAGACTGAATAATAAATAGAGAACTACAATTAAAGTATATTTTTATTATATTAATCTTCTGATGAACAATGAATACAAGATTTGCATGATTTTATTGTGTGTATATTTAAAGAACTGTTGAGATCCCGACCTTGGAACTTTAGAACTTTTATGCTTAGTTAATCGTTCTTTAATAACATAACATTAATTCTGGTTCATCCTGCAGATTTTGACATCATGTACAACATATAGACATATGTTAGAACTAATCAAAGCATGTATTACATCATCTTTGGTATTAGAGCATGGGTTGTACAATTTTATCATTCTGCATAAATTATTTTAAGGGCAAATCCTCTATAAGATATGGTTGGATTTCATCACCTATTCACAACCCAAAACTTATATTGAATTAAATTTAAATTTTAGACATTGGCCTTAAGGATTTTTGTTGTCAATGCCTTGGAATTGCTGACTAGACGAAGTTCATTAGGACTTTGAAGGAAACGATAGTGGTGTGATATGATATTAATGAGTCTCGTGCCACTAAAGATGTCCATTCACTTAATCCGAAAAGGTTCAGGAACTACTCTAGTGCATTTTATCTATTTTTAAAAAAATTATTATTTGTCATTCATTTTCACTTGCATTAACAACAATCATTTAGGGTTAATTAGTGCATGACTACACGATCTAGTCATTCATATTTGTTAGACAAATCTTGTCAATCATCCCGAGAGTCAAGTAACCCTTTGCATTTATCACGTGAATCCATTAAGGATGGTATAGACACTGTAATCCATGTTTTTAGCATAATTTTTTTTGTAGATAGTTCTATTTTGCACCATTTCTAAAGTTTTGACCTCCATTAATGGAGTTCCAAATATTCAAAATCGAAAAGTCTTGTTGGAGATAATGCAAGACTGCAAATTTTTTGGTAGTCCTTAGAAAAGTCTTTATCTTATGATTGCAAATTTTAAGCAATCCAAAAAATAGCCATAACTGCCAAAATTCCTAAGATAGAAATGCTTAAAATTCCATATAATATATCGACTGCAAGTGTGCCTCAAATGCCAATATAAATTATGAACTTCACACACTCAAAAAGGGGTTCAAATTCAAGCAAGAGTTTTTTTTTCGTTATGAAGTGCCATTCGTGTCACATTTCAGAACCAGAATACTAGAGAGCGGGAGCTGAAGAGGCCAGCTATGCCATATAAAGTACACCAAAACATCGTATAACGACCATGTTTGTGCAAACCGATGAGTAGAAGGACTTCAACATACAAAAGATGTCAATCATATGGTCGACATATTCTAACTCTCAATCCATCAACGAAAAATATGAGTATATCATACATGAAAAGTAGTAAGGCATCCCAAACACTATATCACATATGATCATAAAGTTAGTAGGGCAAAATGCTATACTAACAGAGTATGAAAACATACATGATCATACTACTAGATTTGGTCTAATATGTAAATTCATGACGACCAAGGTTGGAGGGAACATGCTCCCAAAATATAGAGCTAACACTTGATATGGGCTAAACGCCACAAAAATGAGTTTAAAGAAAGTGAGTGGGAAGGAAAGAACACATATACGTGCCTCAGAGCCGTTGATCTAGTGCCGGCCATTCAACAAAAGGTACAAAAGATTCTAGGGCTTCACAGGTAAATTTGGCTAAGAAAACTAGTGGAGTCAAAATCCCAAGCAACAAATACCACAAAGGAAGCTCGAGGAGGAAACAAAACTCGACAAAACCAAAATACAATGACTCGTGAATTGCTACATGGTAAAATCCTACCCCTACACCAAATAAGGATAAGAGGTAGAAACTGATACCTTAACCATTCATCTGTCCAAACTAACACAACAACGACAGAATTTATGACAGATAAATACAATAAATACATAAGGAATGTCTAGAGTTTGCGATACCAATGCATGGATATCGAGAAATAAAATGTTTGATATAAAAATACTGAACAATACAAGCTACCGAGCTATAAAAGGATGCAAAATGATAACAGAGTTAGGAATCACTCTAGAGCATGACCAAACCCTTAAACCAAACAAGGATTGGAGTTGTACACCATTTCCTGAGTAGAACTTCACCCCTTATCACACCGACACAGAAATAAAGAAATGAGAACACAAGTAGGAAAGTACACAATCAAAAATGCACATCCAAACATCATCTACGACTTGCTACTTATTAATCTAACAAGGTTTGTTACAAATCTCGATTACTAACATATAAAGAATGGAGTATTCGACCGTTATACACGTTATAGAATCCCGGTTTGCTAGTGGTCTCATACCTAATAACATGAATAACTAGAAAGTATATACACATCCTAAAATGTCCACTACGATGGGTGAATAACTAATGCATACGATCATGAGCCCTCGCCAATTGGGGTAGCCATGTCTTATCACCATAGCAAGTGGGGCTGCATGTAACAAAGAGTCATCCCCTACCAAATGAAATAGATGATAAGACTAATTAATTATCATAACAAGTTTTATTTTGATTATCGAGTCATAGAAAACTTGAGAATCGACCTAGAATGACCTGCACTAGGAGCGAAAACAATCACAGGCAGAACTAGCAAATATTTTTACATCCCGCAACATGCGCTATATTGGAAAACACAATCATTATATCCCAATGTCAAGAATGCAAGTATATTAAACAAACAACCAACCATAACCAAGAAAAACTAGTCCACGTTGGATAGAAGAATCAACGGGTATGATATAACAAGTTTAGACAAGTTGTGAACGGGTGTTAGTGTCGACAAACTATGGTTTGAGCTCGAACAAGGACTCATGATATTCAACTAGTGGTGTATTGGGCTGGTTTATTGGCTCGAAGGCCTGGTTAGATTTGGGTTCATGCAGAGGAATCAGTCTGAGATCTATCTGATCAGTGTTATGGCTCACTCCATGTAGAGGCATTGTGTTGGCTTCTTCGTTTGATTATGGTGATTGGATTGTGTTCTACAAGATATCGCAAGGTTCGAGCGGTGATGCAAACTTGCTTAATTTGGTCGAATTGAATGATTTATGGAGCATGACTCGTTTGTATTGTTATAACGATTAATAAATTCATGCATCACATCAAATCGCTTGTTTGAGACATTGTTCGACATATGCTCGGTTGAGGTAGATAGGCATTTTTATGGTAGATGGTTTTGATCATTCTTTTTTTACCTTCACACTTAGTAAATTGATCTTTTATGAACTTATGACATGTTCCATGAGTTTGTTGTATGCTAATAAAAGAACCAAGATAAAAGAGATTAATAGGATTGTTGTTAGCTTGCCATATAGATTCGTAGCACATAGACTATAGTAATGTTGTTTATTTTGTAATATGGAACATAGTGTTTTTAAGCATCTGGTTGTATATTATACTATTCATATACTATTCATGTAAAGAAGAGAAATGGTAAAGATGTGGCTTGGTGCCACGGTAAGATGTGGATGTGTGACTTGGTGCCACAGACATGTATGGATGTATGGCATGGTGCCACAGAGTGGTATGGATGTGGTGCGGTACTACCAAACTATTGGGTTATGGTATGGTACTATGGTCTGTTTGGACCAATGGGTCACCAATTGGAACACTGAATGGAAATATGAATATCATGAGTATGATTTGTTATATGAGTAGAAATTTTTATTACTTTATGTTCAACTTATATACCATGCATATATTTTATAGTTGATAAATTGGTGACGCATATTACATGGTCATGAACAACTTGTACACAAGATTTGACTTTCTTTGAACATTTTTTGAGACATTAGAACCAATTTTGCCTAAGCGAAAATTATGTAGAGCGTGCTTCACGCATGAGGTATTATGGAACCTTCAGTGGAACTTGCTACCTGGACTAGAAGGGCGCCTATCAATATGTATATTTTGGGACCTTCGATGGGGCTCGCTACCTACATGCGGAGGATCATCATCTTACTAGAAAATAATCCAAGATGGCTTATGGTGCTAGTGACCTTCGTATAGTTAGGTTTCATGCTAAAGTTATCTGCTTGCAGGCCCAGTAACTTGGTGCAGGGACGGTCACTTGACACATTTATGTATATTTTGTGAAGGCTAACGAATCTCTTATATAGAGGCACACTTAGGACACGTTTATGTTTTATGAAAATTATCATTGTAAAGCAAATAATAATGGTAAGTATTGGGTAAGATCAACTTTGTTATGTGACACTTTTATGCTTATAAGACACATGTATGTATATGAATTGTTAATTTGATTTTAAGATAATATTAGAAAGACTCCATAATATTTGTCTATACTCACATAATCGACGTATTGATTTTTGGTGAGTTAGCTCACCAGTGCATCCCCAATGTGCTAACCCCCAACCCCACAGGTACGGGGAGCTGCTTAGATGTGCTGAGGCGTTGGAGCTCAGTTGGTGCTTGAAGTTGTTCAGCTAAAGATGTTATCATTTGGTTATATAGGACATAATGTATAGAACTATATTGATTGTCATAGTTCCATGAGTTGTAAGCCTTGTGGCATTGAGATTCAATATATGTAACCGAGTTGTTCTTTGGCCTAGCGTCATTGTAATTTCGTTATAAATTATCAATAAATATACTAAAGTTTTAATATCTTATGTCTATCAACTTTTATGCTTGTTTTTTGCTACAATGACTTGTTTTGAGATCTTCTATCGATGGTGTTTTGTTCTAGCTTTGTATAAGTGCAATTTAGGCTTGTACAATATTACACTCAGTGATGACTTTCGGTCCTACGGGACCGGGATGTGACAGTCAACAACCTATTATATTATACCATAAATACAACCTATGTAGCTAAGAAATTCATTTAATTTTAAATTCAATGAATCAAAATGATTTTGTACTTAACTAGTGTAAGAAAAAATCATTCGGGGTTCCTAAGCCCTACTTTTCTTTATCGGCTATTTGGTTCGCGGATTTGGAGCACGAAAGTGGCCAAAATTCATATGTTGGATCATTTCACGTATTTGGTTAGAGAATTTGCAAAAAAAGATTCACTGTGATTTGACATAAATAATAATAATCTTGTCTGGCAAGAAATTGAAGTTTTGACATAAGAGCTTTTCTCTCCGAAGTGGAGCAAAAAATAAAAAAATCTTCATATTTCCACTGTGTGTTGGTTGGAGGACTTTCTCTCTACTTCAACAAAAAGAAGATTTACTATTCACCACTTCAACAAAAAGTTATACCTTCCCACTCACTTCAACCACTAACAAAACACTGAACTTTACGATTTTCCACTTCTAACCTTTACTGTTTCATTCAAAACTATTTTTTTTTACTTAGTTCCACTTCACTGCAATGCATATGCAATTTTTTTTTACATTTTTATTTTGTTTTACTTCGTCGAACCAAACAAACCCTTAATGAGTACATAATATGTCTAGTCTAGTTCTAATGTAGAGCACCCTCACCTCAACTGACTTGGAGACTAACCAAACGGTCTTGTAACGAAAGCCAATTGGGTCCCTATCTAATCTGAATTGATTTTTGGGATGTGATGGGTCTTCTAATGATGCCAATTGGGTCCTCATCTTGAATGCGATATTGTTGGGCGCATGCGGAAGCATTTGCCAACCTACCTGATCAAAATAAACTCATGTCTAACGGACACCAAGCACAAGATGAAAATAAGTATATGGCGGTGACGTATGTCACCTGGAAAATTCTAACCTTTAATAATATAGAAGCATGCATCACACGCCTCAGTGAAAAGGAAGTTACCTACGCCTCACTTAAAGCATCAAGCCACTCACGCCTCTCATGCTGACTACGCCTCACCTAGGCATCGAGCTGTCGACGCCCCATCCCAGTAAATATGATGGTCACGCCGCATCTAGGCGTCATTCAGAGTCACCTTGATCTCCGTGCAGGGCTCAAAAACCAAAGTCATAATTACTTTGGATACTCACGCCTCTCTAAGGGCGCGCCCCTCTCCTCCTCGCGCCGCACTTCTATGGGCACATCTGATTCATTACGCCCCCGCCTACACTTATCGCTTGCTCTTCCCGAGGCTGCATTTAATGATCGTGGCTCTCTCGAGACCTCCGTTCGATATTTCGATTATAGTGCAAGTGAAGAACACAGAAGTCAAGGTTTATTCCCCTTGGAAATAGTGTAAACAGGCGTGTGTGGCCCATCGCATGTTGTTTGATTAAACTCAGGCGCGTGTCGCCCTGAATCTTCCTAAGCACGTGTGCTTCTACCCCGTGCCTACATACAATGCGCTACCTAGGACAGTGATTCCTAGGCGCGTGCCATGTGTTGAAGGCCTAGTCATGACAAGGAACGAGTTTAAAGCAGCTCGAGATTCTCTCTAACAACAAATCCAAATATGCTACGTGATAGTTAGCCATAGCCCCTATACCAGTGAAATGTGCTTGGTTAAAACTGACTCCTGTTTAGGAGTGCTACGTGGCAGTTGAAGACCCACGTGTCACGCCCCGCTCCTGTAGGAGAGATCGTCCGTGCTAATGTGTGATGCCGCACGAGCCTAGATTGTGCTCGTGTAAGGCAGTTTCATAACGGCCGATTACAGCAGCTGCGACGGGGTCATCGCACAGAAGTCCCAAGCAGAAACATTGAACATGCAGCAAAAATTTAGAAGCAAAACACAAGTTATTCAAAACTGCTCTTTATTGATATTGAACAATGAGATTACAATAGGGCGCAAGGCCATGATGACAAGTCTCTCAAGCTCACTTTTCTCTCGTTTTACAAGTCATTCTGCTCTCTCTCATCTCTCGGTACAGTACGTGAGCCAGCGGATGCTTCAAAAGGCGATGTCCATACATTATGTCCCGTATAAGTCTTGACTCCATACGATCGCATGCTTCGAATCGCAAAGGAACTCCGTGCCTCGATGAATCCAAACGAGCTCAGCGTCACGAGCTTCTACCTGTGCCTACATATGGAAACTGTGTAGGTGTCAGTACTCAACTGTGCTGGTGGAGTGAGCTCCTCGTCCACCCATACAAAACCGACACGTTCATTTACTTTGTACAGCTTAAATCCTTTTCGATTGTCTTTCTAGTCTTGCCTTAGGATCAATTAGAACATAGACGTCTTGGCCTATACTTGGCGACGTAACGACAGGGTCGTGCTATACGCTATTCGTGACTTCAATGTATTCGAGGCAGTGCCTCGCCGAGCAGAACCTACGCAACTCGACCGTGCCAAGACATTTACTTGTTTTACGTGCCTCAAGACCATTCTCGTGCCAACGACGTCAAGGGGACGACTCGTGCTGGTCGTGCCAGTAGACGTGATCATGTCTTAAGATCAAGATCGTACATCCCAAGGGTATCCAGACTTAACCAACTTGCCTTACGGCCCTTCCTGACTTAACTCGATACAACAACACCACATTCATGCTGAAGCGCGTGTCCTTGCGATAGCCAACTCTTGGGCTCTAGAATGGTGATGCAACCGTGCACACCTAACTCGTGTCGACTCAAGATTAGCGCTTACAATAAGCATAACTTGTTAACCCAACTCGTAACCTGCTAGTACTCGACACAATCTAAAGTCATATATGTGGATAGCCGCTCTTGCTGTCACGACCCGCACCCGTTTTTTTTAAACGGATACGAGACGTGTCCAAGCCAGCCTACGCTGCAGTGTCGGCGGTAGAACGCTGTCACGGCCATGAAGATCAAAATCACAAATAATCCAATGCTCATTCACAGAAACTAATTTAACTTACAATGATCACTAGTTTTACATTTACAGAAAATATAAACTTGTACAATTATAGAATGACACCAACTCAACTATCTAGCTAGTCTCTAGGCTTATGGCTGCAAGTATTCCCGTCACTTCCCAAGCTAAGTGAATCCACGGCTAACCTGAAAATGTTGGTTTTCAGTCAGAAATGGAACAAGCACAATTCACTGAATGCAATCTCAATAAAGAAAATGACTATAAAACAAAGGTTAGACATCAATCATGAGTTTTGAAAATAAACAGTAAATACAGAAAACCAATAGTAAATAAATAGACACAACAGACTTTCCCCAACTGCTAGAAGTACCTTTGATATGTGATCGGTCTGGGGTACTACACCGCACGGTCTACGAGGTCTACTTGCAGAAAAGTAAGCACGGTCTACACTACTTGCAGAAAAGTAAGCACGGTCTACACTACTTACAGAAAAGTAAGCACGGTCTACACTACTTGCAGAAAATAAACACGGTCTACACTACTTGCAGAAAACAAACACGGGCTACACTACTGCAGAAAGTAAACACGGGCTACACTACTGCAGAAAGTAAACACGGGCTACACTACTGCAGAAAGTAAACACGGGCTACAATGTCTAACACGGGCTATGGTCAGATCACATATCTTGGTACTTCTAATTCTCGACTCCACAATTTATAATAGAAAATAATCACATAACCAATGGCCAACCAATGAAATATAGTGAAAATCAATATCGAAATGCAGACAATAAACTGTACTCGCCTGTGGTCCTGTGCTGGTGAAACCGATGATCCAAACCACTCAATATGCCACAATAATCAAAACCCGCACAACAGTTCCCGGATGCTGAAATAGACAATACCAATGATCTCAGAATAGTCAAAATAGCTAGGATCGCCTGTCCTTAAGTCCAATTCTGGACACAGGAGCAAAACGGTAATTTCGGACAAAAACGATGTCCGCCGTTGGACCCGCTTTGCACCGAAAAGCGTGCTAGAGTCAATGGTCTCTAAAGTCGTTAAACTACATGTCTACGGGTCCAGTTTTAAGATACGAACCCAACCGTGTGTCCAAAGTTGGATTCCGGCGGGCCGTGCACAAAATCGCCCGTTGAGTGGGACCGTAGGGCCCGCAAAACGACGATTTTATCAACGATCTCAGAATCGGACCAAACTTGGCATACAGGACCAAAAAAATGATACGTTTCTGTTGGCGCAAGTTTTGTCTCGATCTGACAAGCATGCACAAAATAATTAAGGAATTTGCAAGGTGCACGATACGGTGAATTTTGACGGATACGCATCAAATTCGTCGCGCACACGCGACCAATTTGAATTCCGTCAAAGCCCACACGACCACGAAACCGTTACGTAGCTTTCGATGCTTTCGGTTCGCGACCACGTCGTCCCGATTGGTATGACGCACGTCGTGTGGAACAATTTCAATGTTTTGAAAACAGATTTTTGGAAAACTTTGGGACTCGATTTCTCCGCATATAATCGATAAAATTTGAAACTACAAAAAGGGTTCTGGAGCCCTATATGTCATCTAGGTCTGTCTTTAAATAGTTTCTTAATGTTGTGTGCGAGTTGATCAGAATTGATCCTCGAACAGGGTAATTTAAACTGTTTCCTAGACTGTTTTTAAAACGATTTTTTCGTCATTTTTGGCTCGATTTTCAGAGGAATCCAATCGAATATAATCGAATCTATTTAGAGGATCACGAAGATGGTTAGGTTGTGATTCAAATGGGCCAACTAGTTCGAGTTTCCATCGTAAGATGGAGGAGAACCATACCTCTGAAGTCGGGATCGAAACTGTTGACTCCTCGCGGTCCTGTGCGCGATTTCAGCGCGCGTCGTCAGTACGGCTGCTCCGGCCAGGCTCCGGTAGCCCTGCGGTGGTGCGGAGCTGCGCCCAGAGTAGAGGAGGTCGCCCATGGCATCGGTAGGGTTAGGGTTTGGAGTGCTCTGTTCTACATATCTATATACGCTCGGGAAAAACCCGAACATATACTCTCAGTCGCGGAAAATCCGCTTGGCCTGGGATGCTCTCGGCCTTGGGTGTTCGTATCTCACGTGGGCTGGGATCAGCTCTCGGCTGATTGCTGTGGCCATCTTGGCTTGATGCAGCTGGCAGGCCGGCTGGCCTTGGGCCATACTGGGCCGGAAACAATTGGGCCAAGGAAAATTGCTACTGTTTGTCTTTAATAATATCCTTTTGTTTTTATTGGTTATATATAATGGATACAAAAGATATTATATATATCTCTATATATCACTATATATGCCTACATGTATATTACTATATATATATGCACTCACTTATATATCTATATCTATGTATTTATATTAACATATGTGTCTATATTTAATATATTTGCATATACAAAAAAATACACACATTTACCTATACACTTACACATATAGCTAATATATATTTAATATATATCTATATACACTTGTATATATACATGCACATATATATATATATATATATATATATATATATATATATATATATATATATATATTTATATATATATATATATATATATATATATATATATATATATATATATATAATATTTATTTATTTACTCTATATATATCTATATGTATTTACTTATATAATAAGTCTCCAAAACATCTAAATAATGCTTTAATAAAATACTAATCTCAATATCATTTATTCCTAAAATAGGGCCTATAATATGAATATATATATACATAACATTTATTTAGAAATAATATAACCAATTCTAATAAATAATATTGGCTACGAATATCCTCATAATAATGATAATAATATTCCATAAATCAATAATGGTATATATATAACCATTATGTTCAGTCTAAAAACCCCGAAACATATGAGGACCTATTTTATACAAGAGTTATCGAATACCACTAATAATAATATTTATAATAGTCATGTCACAATTTAGCCTGGTTTTTCTAGTTAGGGCATCACTATGGCTCGGCCTTCCTTGGCATGGCTAATACACTAGTCTGGGCACGCCACTGCACTATCAGTGCCACGATTTCTAGTCACCTTGTACCCCAAAACTCCACTATGGTCAAAGTCATCTACCGTACTATTTAACTAAGTAATTATTTATAAAATCTAGAAATCACCATTCCAATAAAATAAATAATAATAATAAAATATTCTTTTTTTCGGGGAAGGACAGCTACACTTGCAGACACATCTATATGAGTGGTCACTAGCAATGTCATGCTATCTTGGATCTTTTGCATACGGTGAGCATTTGCGTGGCGAGGTATGAGCTCCCACCGAATGACCCGCAGCCTTTATTGTAACGGTTCACTTCAACGAGTCGTACCGTCGATGAAGGTCGTACAATATCTGCAATTTCTCCTAGACCGACACGAACCCGGCGCCCCGAGATCGCTCGAGGAATTTTGTCCTTACGCGTAATTTGTCCAATGACCATGCAAGACTCAAATTGATCTACCAAGTCCTTCCTTAGCCATGACCATGCTTTCCATCTTTCTATCGAGACTCCCAAGTAGCGGGACCGATCTTGCGTGATTCCTTATCGAGACTCCCAAGTAGCGGGACTGATCTCGTGAACGAGACTTGTCGAGACTTATCGAGACTCCCAAGTAGCGGGACCGATCTTGTGTGCTTTCTTAGCGAGACTTAGCCAGTAGCGGGATCGATCTCGTGTGAATCCTTATCGAGACTTAGCGAGACTCCCAAGTAGCGGGATCGATCTCGCGTGATTCTTTATCGAGACTTAGCGAGACTCCCAAGTAGCGGGACCGATCTCGGTGACAACCAGTCGCGTGGACTTCCTTTGTCCGTGGCATGCTTTTCACTAAACTGATCGTGGCTCGTGCCTTAGACAGACCTTGTTCTCTAGGCGACGATATCGCTCAAATCATATACTTTATATGATGAGCCTTGATTTCGTGGGACTATGTGACTTGGCAACTGCAGGAAACAGGAGACCGTGCTTGCTATGACTTCGATAGCCCAACACAACTCTCGTCTAACTTCTTCGGGCAATGACTCAACGAGCAAAGGCTACGCCGAGCCTCGCATCGAGGGAACGTGCCGTACACACGTTCGACTTGAACAACCAAGTTCTTGGGCGCCTAGACTTAAGCCATAAGCCATGCAATATGACTTAATCCACGGGACATGCGAAGGCTATGCCAAGCCTTGGACGACGGGACCGTGCATGCTTTAACAAGCATTCACGCGGGCGACGCCTATGACTTAGGCTAATTCGAGTGTTGTGGCAACTTAGGCCAACTTCCTTCTTCCAAGCCACGGGACGAAGGACCGAGTGTCATTTTAAAAGCATGCTGAGCAAACTTCTAAGAAGATCGTGGGACCATTTTCCATGTTCTAACACATTTCGACCCGCCGAAATTATTCCCTTAGCTATGTGGATGCATCTCTTTTATTATTAAGCCTAACTTGTGCAAGTAGAAAACATGAGAGTTATTATGTGAAGGCTAAGATGAGGCATGTTCATCAAAACTACCCCACCTGAGCGAGGAGTCGCCTCGACCGAGCGAGTCTTCGGGCAACCATTGCAAGACTAAGGCCAAACGCCGTCGGCGTTTCGATTCGTCCGATTGATTGAGCGGGACGGGGCATTACATCATACACCACTCAGAAAAAGTTTCGTCCTCGAAACTAACTGAGTACTTACACTTAGACCATTTGATCCAAGAACTCTCATACACACTCCACCTATACGTTTCTTCGATCCGAGCCACGCTCGTACTACTATCAATCTTTCCTTTAACACGATTTCAATCCTTGACACTTTTCCATTCCTCAAGTCTTACTTGAATTCAATGTATCATTTGGTTGGATCGTGCACATATTCCAGGCATCCCCAAAATACATGCATTCAGCCAAGCCGCATGATAGAGAATTTGTCAGTTTTACTCGAGTCGTATCGTACACATATTCAGGCGTCCCTAAAATATATGCATGCTAGCCGAATCTCGTGAAGGGTATTCCTATACTCTTGATTCACTCAATCCATTCATATAAATCCTCAAGGTCAATCTTTCGATTGCTAACTCTTTAAACAGGGGCGTCTCGCCTAACCGCTAGGCCATTTCTCAAGGCTAAAGTCAATGTCAGGATTGGAATCATAGTTCTCTAACAATAATGCCAATACTGCCCCTAATCCTTGGGTCAAACCAAGTTGATAGTACAGGTTTTTCTACCCAAGCTCGCGTCACTCAGATTTTTGAACATCGAGCATGATCACCTAATTTGCGTCAAAGCATTCGTTGTGCAAATTCGAACCCGTTTAATTCACCAATTCTAACTAATTGTCATGATCCACTACCCAAATTGTTAGGTCGGACTGAGCCATGTCCAGCCTACGCTTGGTTAATGCGTACTAAGCTGTTCTAAGAATAGACAATAAATGATCTAAACTGCTAACAGTTCTATTATCACATTTAAAAGGTTCATCACAACACAATATCTATAAGCGAAGGTAAAATAAGCACAGACTAAATAATACACTTTCAATATATCTAACTGGAGACAAAGTCTAGTAACTACCAAATATAGTCTAAACAGTTCAATAACTAAGCCAAAAATAATCTAAGCAAGACTACCAAGCGAGGTTCCCTGCGGGGACTTCCTCGGAAGCAAAAGGCTGGTCCTCTGTAGTGGGTCCATGGAAAAGATCACAGAGTAAATCTTTCTCCGAAAGTATTCCTACAACGTTATCCTGTCAGGACGGGAGCAAGTACTGATTCTACAAACTAAACATACTGAGCATGGAATGAAAAGAGATGTAGTAAATAGAATCATGTCATGTCTCCTGTCGTATCACAATCATGTCATATCACGGATCTATCATGTCAGGAATACATTTGTCATGGCGACATATGTATATCTATAGTTTAAAACTGGAGCAGGTACGTGATCGGTCAATAGGTGTACAATGTACTGTGGCACATGTAAATAAAATGTACATACGTACAAGTGTACAAGTATAGGTGTACATCCATACAGAAATGCTGGATAATAGCCTACGACGAGGTATGCATATAAAATGCGACCTTGCTCGGTACGATAGAGGGGGCATGATCACGTACTCAACTATCAGTTTCCCCATAACCCATATTCTAACATGTGAGAGATACGAGAACAGTAAAAACATGTGAGAAATACGAGAACAGTAAAAACATGTGAGAGATACAAGAACAGTATAAAATATGTGAAAGATACTGGGAGCAGTATAAGCATGGCAGGTACTGAGAGCAGTATAAAACATGTGAAGATCAGACTTGCAGTTCAAGAAACGGTATTTTAACATGGTTCATACGCAATTCATTATCATATGCAGTAAATAAAGTTTGTAGGGGTACTCGCCTTTAGCAAAGCAAAGCAGTGATAGAAATGCTATAGATGCCTGGTGACTCGTTACTGTAGAAATAACACATAAACTTAGTTTTTATACTAAGTTAAACACTAAGACACTAGTTGTGTGATACGACTTTCTGACTGGACACCTAGCCAAATGATGACTTTACATAGGAGACCAATATGAGGTGACACCATACCCAAACTAACTTTCTAGGGTCTTTATACTAGTGCGTGGTGAGGTCCAATACTATAATAACTCAAAACGACACAAATCATTGCAAGTCGTAACTATTCAATAAATAAATCAAACTGTACACTGTGTTCCAACAATTTTTGAGATAGGAAAAAGCTCAATTTTACATAAAATAAAGTACCAAATGATCCTTGTTAATTATATAAATACTAATTTTTCTGGAATTTATAAACCCTCATAGATATTTATTAAAAATCAGCAAACATATGTATCCTAAAAATGAGTTCTGTTTTCCTATTTTTATAAAAAGCCAAAAGTATTTATTAAATACTGGAAAAATTATAATAAATTAGCTAAATTAACATAGTATTTAAATACAATTTTTTCCAAATTTTTACAGCACTTAAAATATATATAAAAAATTCAAAAACAGAAAGTAATAATTTCTGAAAAAATAATTAATTACAAATTAAGTATAATACAAAGCAAAATCTACAGATGTTGTCGGATGATAAAATAAATATCACCAACGTGTCCAGAACGGTAAAATTAGCTAGGATAGCCTACCCATAAGTCCAATTTAGACACATGGGCAAAACGGTAATTTCGGATCAAAATGATGTCCGCCGTTGGACACACTTTGCACCGAAAAAATGTGTCAGGATAGAAGTCTACAAAACCTAACAAATTATATGTCCACGAATCCAGAATGATGATACGAACTCAACAGTATATCCAGAATTGGATTCCGATGTGCCGATCTCAAAGTGACCCGTTGACTCGGAATGTGGGACCTGTTTTGCACCGAAATGCGTGCCAGGGCCCACGTTCTCCAACTCAAGCAAATTTTATATGAAAACATGCTAAAATGATCCCACGAGTCTACTGGTGGTGTCAAAAATTGAATCCGGAGTCCCGGGTTCAAAAATAGAATTTAACAAGTACAAATTAAAGAATTCGGACGACCAACTTTGGCGTCAAATTCGACCAACCAAACGTGCTTATAATGAAACGAAACTTAAAGGTGGCAGGAAGAGGGTTATACCAGCTGCGCACAGAAACTGGTAGCACGCCAACCGGAGCTACGACGGTGGAGTTACGAACCCGCGAAGTTTGCGTCACGAAATTGTCCAAAAATAGTTCAATTTAAAACGTCAACTTGGTGGCCAGTTTTGATGTATCAAATGACAAAATTAACGGACGAAAATTGAGGGGAGTGAAGTGCTATATACCGAGATTGAGACGGAGCAAAGAGTGCGCCGATCCAATGGTCGGATCTCTTGAAAAACGTGTGCGAAGTTGCTGCAATGGGGCGGCATTTCCGAGTTCAAAACTCGCGCGTCACGACGGGGTTCCGTTCAAAACACACGAATAGCCTATGCGTCACGCCGGGGAAGAAGGAGGCGGCTCATGGGGGTTCGCCGGAGAGCTCGTGCGCGGCTAGGGGGTCCTCGCGGTGGTGGGCCGGCCACGTGGTGGCACACGGCCACGATCGCCGGAGCGCGCATGCGCGCGCGGCTACGCACGTTGCTGTGCCGCTGCTGTTGTGAGCTACTATTTGCGGTATGGAGGCGGGCTAGGTCGGCCACGGTAGCCAGGCGGGGCTGTGCGGTGATCGTGCGAGGGTGGTAACGTCGATGATGGTGGTGGAGATGGTATAGGGGTGGTGGTGGTGCATGGTTATGGAGAAGATAGTGGTGATGATGTTGTTGATGATGATGATGGTGAAGATGAAGAAGAGGAGGATAAGAAGATGGAGGTGGTGGTGAGTAGGAGGAGAGGGAGGAAGCTCTCGGCCATGGTGGCGTGCTCGGCTGTAGGGGTGGGATGGTGTGTGTGTTTATGTAATATAAAGAGAGAGAGAGAGAGAGAGAGAGAGAGAGAGAGAGAGAGAGAGAGAGAGAGAGTTGTGTGTAGTATTGTGTGTGTGTGTTTAATATAAAAAGAGAGAGAGAGAAGATATTTGAAAATGAGAGAGAGGAAAGGAGGTCGGTTTGGGAGGGGGTATTCTCAGCCACATGAGGGGGGGGGGGGGGGTTATGTATGTGTATGAGTAAAGTGAGAGAGAGAGAGATATGATAATATATATATATATATATATATATATATATATATATATATATATATATATATAAAAAGAGAGAGATAAAGAAAGTATAGAGTGAGAGGGGGGTTTCGGCCACCTGGGGGTGGCTGTGATGGGGGTGAGGGGGTGAGGTGTGTTTGTTATAAGAGAGAGAGAGTTATTTATATATATATATATATATATATATATATATATATATATATATATATATATATATATATATATATAAGAGAAAAAATATAAAAGAGATATTTTAAGATATTAATAAAGTAGAGAGAGGAAGAGATATTTTTAAAATATGAAAAAGAGAAATATTGTGTGGGGTATTTGTGCAGTCATGGAAGAACAATATGGAGCTTAGGTTTGGGTTCGGTTGAGCTGGGTCGGGTCAAAATAGGACATGGTGAAATAATTGAATTAAAATGGGTATTTAAAATCATGGGTAAATAAGTAACATGCGGTGACTCAAATAAATGGGACACAAGTTTCATGTGGGTAGTAGGCTTCATGTGGGCCATGTCCATACTTTGGGTCAACTAGGTTGGATCGATGTCAGGTCCCAAAATTAAATTGGAAATTAAATCAGGTTTCACGGTAGATAATTAATTGGCCTAAATTGACCCAAAAATTGTGCGAAAAAAATGGAGCGCAAAATAGAGTGTTTGAGTGGGACACGAAGGTCATGGGTGAAGAGCATCTCGAGTAGATCATGCATGAGAAGTTGGTTCTGAGAAAATGACTGTTCTTGTGTTCCTAAATTAAAAGTCACGGTAACGTGCAAACGAAGATCAAAGATAAAAGTGGGAATAATTATTCAACGATTAATTGGTCTAAGTTGACCCGAAGTTGCGCGATACAAAAAGAGCACAAGAGAACGAGTTCAAGTGGGACATGATATATCAAAACGAAGATAATCTTGTCTACTACAAAAATTGTAAAGAGAGTTTACAGAGATTGGCATCCCTGACGCTCCAGAAGTCAAAGTTACGGAAAGGAACATTAATGATCAAAATAATTAAATAATAAAATAATTATAGAAAATAATTCATTCAAAAAATTTAAAATAACCCTGAAATTCAGGGGGCTTACACTAATTCATGTATTCGATCACGAGGTCATCTAGCACAACAATTTGTCACGTCCCAATTTCACGCAAGTTCGAATATCTACGTTGGACATGAATCACCATGCCACGTTCTCGTAGGATAATCGTCCTTATTGGAGCGTAACTCTTGCTTGAGTCTAGACTAATTCATTCTCGATACACGGATTGGGCCTACTCAATCTTTAAATTCAATCGTCAAGAACATAGAGTCATTTTCGAGTCCACCTTCGCGTCAAACCATAAGTCAAAGCAATCAAATTGCCATGCCATGCAAGTTCGATCACCCCGTTGTATGAATCACCATACCAGCACTCACGCAGAGTGATCACCCTAGTTCGATGAGATGCATGTGCGAGGCTAGAGTTGCGCTCGCATAAGATAAGAACATCAACGTTGTGGTTATCGTCGAAGCAATCCAAACATTTTATTTTCATCCAAGCCACGATCTCAGTTTGATAGTCCGATCGTCATTCCTTCAAATAGAAAATCCTTGAGCCAAGTCTATCTTTTCTTCGACATATTTCAACATCCCGAGTATAGCATCCATCGGAACAATGATATTTTACACGATTATCATTCCTCGAATCAGAGTACCTCCGAGTTATCACACATCGATCTTTGATACGCCTCAATACCATCGATGATGTACGTAACCTGATGATCTTCCTTTGCAACAAACTCTGAGTCGTGTAACTGATGCTATTGTCCGAATTGGATATACCACAATTCCATTCGACCGAATCCGAAATCACAAGTACGATCCTCTAGGCTTCCTTGATTGAGACATCTATTTTTATTCATCATTCTGAATCATTTTTTTCTAACTAGCGTTGCCCATTTATACGTTGTTCAAACGATATCTCGTTCGGGACATTCAAAGTCACGACCAACTAAGTATGACGCGTTCTAAGGCTTTACGCGATTGCATCGCCTCGCCGACATACTCATTGTTATCCTCAATCCTCAATTTCACTCGAATGATTCCCAAGACAGACCATACACCACTCAGGATTCGAGCCATCCGATTTAGTTCATAATTACGTTCGCATCACTCGCTAATACATCTTTCAGATTCGTCCGATAAATCTCTAGCATGATCACTCAAGTCGTCTCGACGTAATAAGTCGTTCGTACTATTCCTCAAAATCTAATCCAATCTTACGTGTACGCCAAAGCGTTGGTCTGATAGCATCCTATCGATATACACTCTAAGTGTATCTTTGTTTTCGACCGAGCGATACTTGATATCGCTCGTGATTCGTTTGCACCAAAAAGTCAAGGTGCGCAGCAAGCGGCACAACTTAGCCAAAAGGCCGTATTCATAGCCATCTCGTATGGACTATACTTCGAGTTTGCATGCTCATTTGCTAATATCGACGTAGGACTATTTGGGCACGCATGCGACTTGCTAACTTTAGCCTGTATTTTCTATCAAGTCAAGATTGACAACGTTCGGCACAAAGGCCATCGCCTAATGATGCGTTCGATTGAATACTTGTACGAGCTTTTGAAAATATTTAGACTTATTGTATGGACATGCCATGGTACATTTGAGAGAGAGCGCACCCTTCATTATCAATAACGAGCTTTCAAAACAGAGAGATTCGACTTGAAGTCCAAGGACGTAAAGCCGTGCTCTGATACCATTATGTCACGCCCCGCTCCCATAGGAGCGATCGTCCGTGCAAAAGCGTGATGCCGTACGAGCCTAGATTGCACTCGTGCAAGGCAGTTTCATAATGATCGATTACAGCGGCTGCGACAGGGTCGTCACACAGAAGTTCCAAGCAGAAACATTGAACATATAGCAAAAATTTAGAAGCAAAACACAAGTTATTCAAAACTGCTCTTTATTGATATTGAACAATGAGATTACAATAGGGCGCAAGGCCATGATGACAAGTCTCTTAAGCTCACTTTTCTCTCATTTTACAAGTCACCCTGCTCTCTCTCATCTCTCTACAATGCGTGAGCCAGCGGATGCTTCGGAAGGCGATGTCTATACATTACGTCCCGTATAAGTCTTGACTCCATGCGGCCGCACGCTTCGAATCGCCAAGGAACTCCGTGCCTCGACGTATCCAAGCGAGCTCTGCGCCACGAGCTTCTACCTGTGCCTATACATGGAAACTGTGTGGGTGTCAGTACTCAACTGTACTGGTGGAGTGAGCTCCTCGCCTACCCAAACAAAATTGACACGTTCATTTACTTTGTGCAGCTTAAATTCCTTTCGATTGTCTTTCTAATCTTGCCTCAGTATCAATTAGAACATAGACGTCTTGGCCTATACTTGGCAACGCAACGACAGGGTCGTGCTATACGCTATTCGTGACTTCAATATATTCGATGCAGTGCCTCGCCGAGCAAAACCTACGCAACTCGATCGTACCAAGACTTTTACTTGTTTTACGTACCTCAAGACCATTCTCGTGCTAATGACATCAAGGGGACGACTCGTGCTGGTCATGCCAGTAGACGTAATCGTGCGTTAAGATCGAGACCGTGCCTCCCAAGGGTATCCAGACTTAATCAACTTGCCTTACGGCCCTTCATGACTTAACTCGATACAACAATGCCATATTCATGCCGAAGCACGTGTCCTTGCGATAGCCAACTCTTGGGCTCCAGAATGGTGATGCAACCGTGCACACCTAACTCGTGCCGACTCAAGATTAGCGCTTGTAATAAGCATAACTTGTTAACCAACTCATAACCTGCTAGTACTCGACACAATCCAAAGGCATATACGCGGATAGTCACTCTTGCCGGCACATCTATATGAGTGGTCACTAGCAATGTCAAGCTATCCTGGATATTTTGTATACGATGACCATTCGCGTGGCGAGGTACGAGCTCCCACCGAATGACCCACAGCCTATATTGTAACGGTTCACTTCAACGAGTCATACCGTCGATGAAGGTTGTACAATATCTGTAATTCCTCCTAGACTGACACGAACCCGGCGCCCCGAGATCGCTCGAGGAATTTTGCTATTGTGCGCAAGTTGTCCAATGACCATGCAAGACTCAACTCGATCTACCAAGTCCTTCCTTAACCATGACCATGCTTTCCATCTTTCTATCGAGACTCCTAAGTAGAGGGACCCATCTCGCGTGATTCCTTATCGAGACTCCCAAGTAGCGGGACCCATCTCGCATGATTCCTTATTGAGACTTCCAAGTAGCGGGACCGATCTCGTGAACGAGACTTGTCAAGACTTATCGAGACTCCCAAGTAGCGGGACCGATCTCCTGAATGAGACTTATCGAGACTCCCAAGTAGTGGGACCGATCTCGTGTGCTTTCTTAGCGAGACTTAGTGAGACTCCCAAGTAGCGGGACCGATCTCGTGTGAATCCTTAACGAGACTTAGCGAGACTCCCAAGTAACGGGACCGATCTCGTATGATTCTTTATTGAGACTTAGCAAGACTCCCAAGTAGCGGGACCGATCTCGGCGACAACCAGTCGCGTGGACTTCTTTTGTCCGTGGCATGCTTTTCACTAAACCGACCGTGGCTCGTGCCTTAGACAGACCTTGTTCTCTAGGCGATGCTATCACTCAAGTCATATAATTTATACGTCGAACCTTGATCTCGTGGGACTATGTGACTTGGCAACCGCAAAAAACAGGGGACAGTGCTTGCTATGACTTCGATAGCCCAGCACAACTCTCGTCTAACTTCTTCGGGCAATGACTAGACAAGCAAAGGCTACGTCGAGACTTGCATCGAGGGAACATGCCGTGCACGCGTTCGACTTGAACAACTAAGTTCTTGGGCGCCTAGACTTAAGCCACAAGCCGTACAATACGACTTAACCCATGGGACATGCGAAGGCTATGCCAAGCCTTGGACGACGGGACCGTGCATGCTTTATCAAGCATTCACGTGGGCGACACCTATGACTTAGGCTAATTCGAGTGTTGTGGTAACTTAGCAACTTAGGCCAACTTCCTTTTGACTGAGTGCCATTTTAAAAGCACGTTGAGCAAACTTCTAAGCAGACCGTGGGACCATTTTCCACGTTTTAACACATTCCGACCCGTCGAGATTATTTCCTTAGCTATGTGGATACGTCTCTTTTATTATTAAGCCTAACTTGTGCAAGTTAAAAACATGCGAGTTATTATGTGAAGGCTAAGATGAGGCAAGTTCACCGAAACTACCCCACCTGAGCGAGGAGTTACCTCGACCGAGCGAGTCTTCGGGCAGCCATTGCAAGGCTAAAGCCGAACGCCATCGGCGTTTCGATTCCTTCGATTGACTGAGCGAGACGGGGCATTGCACCACGCTCCTGCCTACTCATAGGCACGTGACCACTCTTCTGTAGGAACCCTAGAGGGGGGGTGAATAGGGTCAAGCTAACTAATCAAGCACTTAGCACAGGCAAATTGGCAATTTAAAAATATAAGTGCAAGAGAAGAAGCAAACACAATACCGACACCCGATATATCCTGGTATCCTCCTAAGAGGCAGTCCAGTCCCGGAACTCTCTCCGGCTTTAATCCACTATTTGAGCAAATAGTTACACACGAGTTTGGATCCGAAGAACTCGCCAACTTCTTACACAAGAGCTTTAATCCGAAGGGCTCTCCAACTTCAACCGAGAGTTTGGATACGAAGACTCCCCAACTTCAATCGAGAGTTTGGATACGAAGACTCTCCAACTTCAACCTTTCACAATAGGTTTTGATCTCCTTATACAATAGGATGAAGATCTCACTTTTTAACTCAATAACTCTAACACAATTTGTAGATGGCAAATGAAGGCTTTGTAGAGTTGTATGTGGATAAGCTTTGGTGGTTTGGAAATTTTTAGGCTCAAAGCATCAACCTTGAATGAAGGGGTTCAAGGCTATTTATAACCAAAGCAAAGGAAAGTGCAATAATGCAACTTTCACAGGCTGACGGATCATCCGCCGGATTTCCGCGGAAATCCGCCGGATCATCCGCCTGAATAGTCCAACGGCTATAAAAAGAGCCGTTGGGATCAATCATTCGTAAAATCCAACCGTTGGAATGCAAACGGTCATATGACGGAAAATCTGCCGGAATTCTGCGATTTTCCGCCGGATAATCCGAACACTCACAGAAGGTATTCTGTGAGACCATTCGGATCTTCCGTCGGATTTCCGCGGAGATCCGCCGGATTATCCGCCAGGATTCCGAAGATTGTCCTGGGTTATTATCTACCCTAGCTTTCGATTTTGCCATCCATTTCTTGTGTTTACAATGGTTCCTAAGACTCTTTACAGACTCCAGATATACTGTAGCAGGTGCAGGCTTCTTCAGAGTCTTGAAATGATGATGGCATGGCTTGGCTTCTTCCTTTGATAGTTGCTGGCTTTTTCCCTTGGCAGCGGAACCCCCGGTGCGTGGCTCCAGAGATGTCGTCGGGTGGTTCAGAGAAATCTTGTAGGATCCGTCGTCTTTGGCCCACCATGATTTCTTCATTGCATATGTCCACGTTGATCTTGCTTATTGCTTTTCTGCATGTACATGTTAGACGAACAAAGCAATATCCATAGTAGCAAGTATGATAAATTAAAGCACATTAGGACTATGCAAAGTTTAAGTATAAGTGCTAAGGTGATGGCATAAATGTTAGTGATATTAGAATGATTAAACTTAATTGAATGACCACAATCAAAAATATAGTTTTGATTTTGGCAACCCAATTAAATTTAAGATAGATAAGCTCATATCACTAAGATGTAAACCAATGGGCACATATCACCAAAGATATAAGTATAAGTAGAAATGCTATAGTGATAGTATGAAGATTAGTGATAATGAAATGCTAAACTTAACATATTAACCATATTCAAAAACATGATACAATCATTGGGCCAACATCTTCCTTTCAACTATAAATAGGAGGAGTTCTCCTCCATTTGAAGCTCTCGGTTCTCCCCAGTTCCCTCATTTCCTCAAGAGTTCCTGAGCATTCCAGATAGAGTTTTTTGTTGTTCCCCTTGACCAGTGAATCTAAGTCCAGCAATCCTCTTTTCCAGTCAGATCGATAAGAGAGTAACGAAGCAACCCTCTATCATCATGACCCAGATAAAAAAACAAAGTATAATTGAGAGATTCCTGTTCAAGGATTCCCTCTTGCATTCTCATTTGTAACCTTCAATACTCTCTCTACAACATCAAGAAACGATGGCAAACAAATAACTCAAATAAAATTACAAGATTGACAGAACTCACATTGAACTCTTTACCCTAATAGCTTTAACCCCCTCCCCACTCTTAAAAACAGAAGATTACAATTGAGATCATTCACCAACCCATAGCAGTCTCTCTAACCGAAGTTGATGACTCCTCGATTAGATCTTCTTCTTCCTTCTATTTTAGATGGCGAAGTCCTAAAAGCAGAGTACGAACTTTCTCTTAAATTTTCTTGTGGACGAGCACCCCAAATCTCTACTTTGTGCCTCCACTCTCACCTCATATAATAAGATAAAAACCTTCAGAAAATCCTAAAAGTACTCCACCATCAGATCTTGCCGTCACCAACAACCAAATGTATAGATTGTATCCCACCACCAATTATGGATGTCCAAATATGATCAAATTAAATATTTGATACAAATTTATAAATCTAATTAAATCAGATATTTAATGTAGATTTCCAAATCATATCAAATTAAATCTGTTACCATATTGGTCCCCAAAATTTGCTCTTACCAAATTCAGACTGGACTCCAACAATCTCTCCCTCGAGGCTGATGATAGGGTGTTGACCCCATGGCTCCTTAACTGGGCTCCATGCCTTTTGTTCTGCGACAGAGTTTCTGCTTCCTCATGCTAATGATCTCCGATCTTTCGAGCTGCTTTGGATCTTCCTTTGTCTCCAGCTCTTAGACTGTCATGTCGATGCTAGCTGCCATGAATAGCACCTCTTACACCACTGAGATCCAGCCGATATCAATGACATGACCAAGATAGAAGTTCCAGACGATCAGCCTCACCGTAAATCTTGACTGCCTATCCCCGACTTTCGTCTTCTACCGAAAAGTGTTAACGTTTCGACGAGCTTCTTCACCCTTGGCTGGCCCAACAAAGTGGGCGGTGCTGTTCTTACAAGATTTGAACTCCTGAACCTGTTTGCCTTTGTGTTCGAATATGAAGCTCCCCTATAAACATGTATCCTCGAGCAGAACATCACGCACTGTGCATGTCATCGATGACCACAGCTCCTCCTGAACTGTGTAAATGATGATGCTCCCATCTCAGATTGAGTTTGTTGCAAACCTTGATCTCCTTCCTTTTCACGACCCGCACCCGCTTTTAGGATACGAAACGTGTCCAAGTCCAGCCTACGCCGCAGTGTCGGCGGTAGAACGCTGTCTAGTACATATACAAGTCATATAATCTATGGAACTAACAAGGCGATCTAGATCTCATCCACAAAAATATGACACAATCAACTGAATATAGAATGAATAAACTGAAATATCAAACTCATCATGAATTCAGGTCTCGTCCGGTGGACACAAATCAACTACCAGTAGACGGAATAAAATAATACATGGAATAAAAATAACTGAGTCAAAACTTCTAATCATCAAGTACCCTCGTCAGCAGTGGTATCGTGGTCCAATGCTGGCTCAAACCTGCTCGCGTGCGCCTGGCTCAATACTCGGCTAAACCTGAAGAGATCATCAGGTCCTCAGAGGACTAGCAAGATACAGGAAGAACATGCCACTATAACAGTAAATAACATGCATAAAGGGAATGACAGAAATATGACACTCTACTCTTAAACAAATACATGACGACGCAATATCAAGGACAATGTTCGACACTTGGGCTAACAGACAGGGGTACCATGACAACCATAGCTCATCTGATACTAACAGCCAACAGATATACACAATCGCATCTCATCCGAGATTAACGACCAACAGAGTATCACAACCGTAGCACGAAACTAACGGCCAACAGAATCGTCAATACAACCGAAGCTCATCCGAACTACCGGCCAACAGAATACTATCATATAGCCCGCATACCTAGTAAATGTCCTCTCTGTCTCAATGAACTATACAGGTGTCCAATCAAGTCGACTCAAGTCAAATACGAATAGCAGGTCAAGGCATGTCAAGTGAATGAGACTCAGGACAAACCAATACTATCAGGATCTATATATGTGATAGCAATGATTAATAATATGAAAGAAATATCGTACGTGCACGCAAATCAAAAAAAATAATGGCATGACTGAAAAGAACAATAATAGAAAAGGTATGAAAATATTGTACTGTAGGCAAGGTATACTTGCCTTCCGTCCAAGTTCGTATGTTGTGTATGAAGATTTGGTCCCACCCTTGATTCAATCCACACAACCTGAGAGTTGGATTCAATTGGATTTGTTTGTATTTATAGAAATGTGGAGGGTTTATCTGCAATTATCAATTACAAAGATATCTTTTCCATGTGAGCACGTGAACATATGTTCTAGCATGGAGAATACTTGTCATGCATATGAATAGTACTAAATTAATTATTTCTTGACAATGCTAAGAAAAGAATCAAAGAGAAATATATATGTAAAGAATGAAAACAAATGACCAGTTCATGAATGTCTTCTACTTTATTTCATCTTCTATTCATGTTGCAAAGTGAACAATAATATTGGGTAAGGGTTTTATTTGCAAAATTTCCTTCAAACCAATACTCTCCCGGAACCAAAGTCTAAGGGACATTAAATATTGATGTGACACCTATCATTTACGGTTGGAAAAGATTCCTCTCTACTATATTCTATACCTGTAATATGTGAATATTGATTTAAAGTGTACAATTTTCTCTATCACGTGTACATGACCTACATCATCCTATATGCAAGCAACTGGTTTTCATGTGAATAATGTCGAATTTCGTGTTGTACTACACTATTTTATTCGTGTATCCTCTCTATACATTTATCAATATGAAATATAAGAGTTAAAATTTTACCAGAGCACAGTTTAAAGCTCGATGGAGGGGTCGGGACGCGTGCGGGAGGAAACTGTAGATTATGGTACGATGGGACAGGTTGACGAAGAATAACCAGGAAGAAGAAGAAAGATGAATCTTTTTTAGCGGCTCTGATTGCTAGCGGTGGCCTCTCCAAAATATTAGGGTTTAGGTTTATATAGAGTATATATATATGGAGGATGCATATGGGGTCGGCCAGCTAGTATAGGGCATAGGGTTTGGCCGGGTGGGCTCAAGACTTCTCTTCAGTTGTTGATAGGCCCAAGGGATTTGGAATAGAACAAATGGTTGTACAATAGGTTTTAATAAGGCTAAAAAATTTATTGGGCTGGAGCTAGTTTAAATAGAAGGAACTTTGTTATATTTTTGACCTGGACTAGCTAGTAAGTATGGAAAAAGAATTTTATAGCTTAGATGCTAAACATAAATGAGAAAGAGGATTATTATAAAAATTAATTTCTTATCAGAACACTAATACTTATGAAATTAGCAAGGAAATAGGAACTTTGACATGTTTGTTTTAGAAAAGTATAATATATACTAAGTCCACTATATATATATATATATATATATATATATATATATATATATATATATACACACATATTCCCTATAAATAAAACCTTTATAAATATTAATTTAAAATATCTACAAAACCAAAATCACTATTTAGGTCAAATAATTAATTAAAAAATCATCTCAAAAATTTAGGGGGTTTATATTCCTGGCTTCGAACTGCTGAAACCGATGTCGCTCCGTGAAGCTTTGGCAAACCACCTGTCGTAAAAACTGGATCCTAGAGCAACCCCCACCTGGAGACCGAGCAACTGTCATGGGACCGACATACTGATCCTCAATCTTTGACTTATCACCATCTATCACTTTGTCTTGACAAACCAAATCCTCCGTATCCTCAAAGCATCTAGAAGTTTCCCCTCATCAAGTTTTCGATGAGCCACTTCCTGTCGAAAATCCCTCGAGCCTCTATCCGGTGTCTATGGTCTTCCTGTAAAGCTCTATGGCTTGAGCCTATACATGCCACAACACAAAACTTTCCAAGCCAGTTGTTGGAACCCTTCGCAAGCATCTAATATTTGTCCCCAAATAGACTGTGACAACCATCATCTACCAGCCTTCCTACGAAAACTAAGTTGTAATGCAAACTCGGTACATGTTGCACACCCCTAAGGATGAGCCTCTCACCAAACTCCGTCGTCAAGTTCACATCATGGTAGCCTATAATTGTAGTTGTCGCATTGTCGCTCATCTTCACACGTCCAAACTTGCCATCACGGTATGACGTGAAGATCTTCCAATGTAGAGTGGTACGACGCCCCCGTGTCCATGACCTAGTTGCCATCATGACACACACCACAAGGTTTCTCTACGTCGGTCACTGCGATGATGATATCTCCAAACGTAATGAGATCCTCCTGATCGTCCTTATCTTTGGCCTTCTCAGCTTTGAGCTTCATACAGTTCCTCTTGATATGACACTTTTTGCCACAATGATAGCAACCCTTCTTGCGGTCCACAATTGCAAGATCCCGAGAACTCCCCTTTGTCCTCGCCTGTGACTTGGGTCATTCCTTCATGTATGAAGCCACCAGAGCAGACTCCTACGTCAATTCCACTTGCTTGTGCCAGATCTCCTCATTCAATAAGCTACTTTTGACTGTCTCCATCACACTGCAAGAAAAATAACGTTCTTGATGGTTTATAAATTGACGGTCGTCGAAAACCGTCAAAAATAGTGGTTATCATGACGTTTTTAGGCTTACGTCAAGATATGACATTTTTTTGTTACTTTAGCAATTTTATAGCATATATATTGACGGTTTCGAAGGATCCGTCAAGAAAGGGCATCTTTTATATTGACGTTTTGATAATAACCGTCAACTAATATATTTGAGAAAAAGTTGCCGCAATTTTTTTATCTGCCATAATGGTAATTATTTTAAAATTCTTAAAATTGTTGACGATTTTTTCTCAAATAATTTTGAAGCATACAAGGTAGCAGAACGAAAAACTACTCCTCTATCCCTCGCTCTCTTCGAAACCCCTCTCTTCCCCTCTCATAAACCCCTCTCTCCCCCTCTTCCTCTCTCCCCCTCCCAGAAACTCCTCCTCCTCTCCCCCTCTCAGAAACCCCTCCCTCTCCTCTCCTTCCTACACGTTCGTCTAGCCTACCCTTGGTCGCTGAGCCATCCTTGTCATGCCCCGATTCCGTCATATCGATAGTCGTCTCCCAGGCGTGATGTCGTACGAACCTAATTTGCGATCGCACAAGGCCTAGTCATAAGGTAATCCGAGACACGAGATCTAAGAGAGTACGCAGACAAATTGATACACACAATAAGTAAAGAAAACTTGATCTTTATTGATAATGAACATCTTTTACAGACTCCGATATACGACTCATTGTCGCACGGGCTACAACATGACTCGATTACAAAAGAGTGCCGATGAGATAGCTGTTCCATACATTGCACACATCCCTCAATATACACAAGTACTCCATTGACCTGGATGGGAAGGACGCTGAGTCATTTTCCTTGGACTGTCGAGAGCCTTCAAAAGTGGAGTCGCAGAGTAAGTCTTCGACGCACGGTCGAAGCTTCAAAAGTCACGAACACCGCCGAGCTAGTTGGCACATCCTTCCTGGTTCGCGGGACCTGCAAGGAGCGAGGATCAGCACGAAACACATGTACTGGCGAATGGCTAATTAAATCCAAGCTCTGCATTTGATTCAAGAAGTTTCGTAAACATATTAGCTAGCTATTTCGATGATCTTTCTAACTATCATGTTCGATTTGCATGTTAACATGTTTTGAGGCAAGCATATAAAATTATGTAACATTAAGCAATTATCAAAATCGTCCCGCCATGTGCATTTGTTAAGTAGTAAAAAGGGTGTGAAGGCCACTGGCAATGTCAAGCCATCTCAGACTATAGCTGAGTTAGACTGCGACCCCTTCGCGTCGGGTAGCGAGCCCTGTGCGAAAGTTCCCGTATAACTCGCGCCGATGAAGGGCTGGCGCTTGCTATACACTCGTTCCTCCCGGGTCGAATCGGTCCCTTGGCCTAGGCAACCGTTCGAGGAAATTTTACCTTGTCAACGAGTTGTCCAATGACCGTTTTCTTTTAGACTTAGTCGATTTTGCTTCCTTAGCCATATCGTTGCGATAAACGTTAATCGATTCATTCATTGTTTTGCATAGGCTAAGTGGATTGCATAAGAAAACATGTTTTTCGTTTTCAAAACCGGCAGTTTGATAGCAAGTGTTTCGTGAAGAATCGTGCCACGATTTCTTTGATTCTACACTATTATGACAAGCATTCATTTACTTCACATATTGAGTTTTGAAGTAGAGGGACGAGACGAAGGAGGTCAGCCACTCGTCTTAGCCTTGCTTCAAGCGAGCGACCGATTGGCTGAGCTGATGTCGCCTATGCGATCACCTGCAATCGCATAAGCAACTGATTAGAATACTGTATAATTCAAGGAATTTCGATATGAATGCGAAGCTCGAAAATGCGTCATGAAAGCCTATTGAAAACATTCACGAAAAATGCATTCACGAAAACCAAAGCCAAAGCCAATTCAAGTACAACATGAAAACCAGAGTAATGGGAGGTCTCTCCCGACTCAGCTGCAGAGCCAATCCTCGAGGTGCAACCCGCTGAATATTGGACTTGGTTTCGAAGAAGACATTCCATAACGAGGAATGGATCTTAATTCAACCGTTTCCGTTCGATCGACTCGGTCGATCCCGACCTATCGGTCCCGACCAAATCGACAGCAACAGTGTTCCTTTCTCGCGCACCCCATGGACAGAGTACGGGGCACGATGTAGGGACGGGGCACTACACCATAACCAACTAATAAAAAGTTTCATCCTCGAAACTTAAAGATAGAACCTACCTCTACGAGAATAACGAAGGAAATTTCTCCTTCATTTCCGATTCAAGCTCCCACGTCGACTCTTCGACCGAATGGTTCCTCCAGAGGACGTGGACGAGAGAGATCGCTCAATTTTGCAGCAGCTTATCCCTGCGTTCTAAGATTTGAACTGGCTCTTCGACGTAGGATAAGTCAGACTTTTGCTCCAGCTGGCCAAAATCTACCACGTGGCTCGGGTCGTGCACGTACTTCCACAGTTGAGAGACGTGGAAGACGTTGTGTACACCTTCAAGCGCCGGCGGTAAGGCAATTTTATAAGCCACTGGGGCGACCCGTTCGAGTATTTCGAATGGCCTAACGAATCTCGGACTCAACTTCCCCTTTGTGACGAACCGAGTAACTTTCCGCATGGACGACACTTTGAGAAACACGTGATCGCCTTCTAGAAACTCGAGAGGTCGACGATGAATGTCCGCATAGCTTTTCTGACGACTCTGTGCAGTCTTTAGTCTTTTCCGAATGAGCCGAATTTTCTGCACGGTCTGTTCCACCAGTTTCGGGCCGAGAATCTGCCGCTCTCCGACTTCATTCCAGCAAATGGGTGATCTGTACTTGCGCCCGTACAAGGCTTCATACGGTGCCATTTGAATGCTGGATTGATAGCTAGTGTTGTATGCAAATTCGGTCAGAGGTAGATGATTGTCCCAGCTTGATTTGAAGTCAATTGCGCAGAGTCGTAGCATGTCTTCGAGAATCTGATTGACGAGCTCCGTTTGGCCGTCGGTCTGAGGATGGTAAGCCGAGCTGAACTGTAACTTGGTACCCAGCGCCGACTGAAGGCTACTCCAGAATCGCGACATGAACCGTGAATCCCGATCAGAGACGATGGATATTGGAACTCCGTGCAGCCGTACTATCTCATCAAGATATATCTGTGCCAGGCGATCAACGCTTCAAGTAACTTTGATGGCAATAAAATGCGATGACTTGGTTAATCGATCGACGATGACCCAGATGGCATCATTTTCCCGCGACGTCATCGGCAGACCAACAATAAAATCCATACACACGTACTGCCACTTCTATTCCGGAATCGCCAGATTTTGCATCTCCCCGCCCGGTCTCTGGTGCTCAGCTTTCACCTGCTGACAGGCCATGCATTGCGACACGAAGAGTGCCACATCTCTTTTCATCCCGTGCCACCAGAAGTTTGTACGGAGGTCCTTGTACATCTTCGTGCTACTGGGATGCAAGGTGTATTTCGCATAGTATGCCTCCGACAGTATCTCCTTTCTGAGTTCTGAATCGTCTGGAACGTATAGCCTACCCTTCAATCGAAGCACGCCGGTTTCGTCTTCCGTATAGTCGGTCGTCCTGCCCGTCGAGATTATCTCTCGTACTTTCTTCAGGTATGGATCGTCCGTCTGAGCGGTCTTGATCTTATCAAGCAAGCTCGGCTCTAACTGCAACTTTGCCAACTACACATTCCGGAATCTGACTCGGAGCTCGATGCCCATCTCTTCTAGGTCACGTAGCAGTCTGGGGTCGATGGATAATGAGGCAATGTACTTTCGACTCAAGGCGTCCGCCACAACATTTTCCTTTCCCGGCGTATAGTCGATAGTTACGTCGTAATCCTTGATCAGTTCAAGCCAGCGCCACTGCCGCAAGTTCAGTTCCCTCTGCGTGAATAGATACTTGAGGCTCTTGTGATTGGTGTAGATCGTGTATGCCACGCCATAGAGGTAGTGATGCCATAATTTCAACGCAAACACAATCGCCGCTTACTCCAGGTCGTGCGTGGGATAATTTTTTTCGTGCGGCTTTAGCTGTCAGGAAGGAAAAGATATCACCTTGTTCCGCTGCATCAGCACAAACCCCAAGCCCTGACCGGACGCGTTGCTGAATATCTGGAAACCCTCAGTCCCTTATGGAAGTGAGTGTATCGGGGCCGAGATGAGCCGTTGCTTTAATTCTTGGAATGAAGCTTCGCAGTCGTCTGACCAGTCAAATACGACTCCTTTCTGGGTGAGGCGAGTCAGAGGCGATGCGATCTTTGCGAAGTCTTTCACGAAGCGTCGGTAGTATCCTGCTAGGCCAAGAAAACTTCGAATCTCGTCAACGGACGCTGGCCGTTTCCAATCGACAACGGCCTCAACTTTCTTTGGGTCGACCGCAATGCCGTCAGCAGAAATGATGTGTTCGAAGAATGCAATACTGCTAAGCCAGAATTCATATTTGCTTTGCTTCGCGTATAGTTGATTTTCTCGAAGGGTCTGAAGCACGGTCCGCAGATGCTCAGTGTGTTGCTGCCTATTCTTCGAGTAGACGAGTATATCGTCGATGAAGACTACTACGAACTTGTCGAGGAAGGGTCAGAACACCCGATTCATTAAATCCATGAAAGCAGCAAGGGTGTTCGTTAGGCCGAACGATATTACCAGGAACTCGTAATGGCCGTATCGAGTGCGGAAGGCAGACTTCGGCACATCGTCCGGCTTGATCTTGAGTTGATGGTAACCCGAACGCAGATCAATTTTAGAGAACACCATGGCTCCTTGAAGCTTGTCAAACAGATCGTCTATGCGGGGCAGGGGGTACTTGTTCCGGACGGTGGCTTTATTCAGCTCGCGGTAGTCGATACAAAGACGCATAGAGCCATCCTTCTTCTTGACAAACAGCACGGGCGCTCCCCAGGGCGAGACGCTGGGTCAGATGAATCCCTTGTCGAGCAATTCTTGTAACTGCACCTTGAGTTCTTTTAGCTCTGCAGGGGCCATTCTGTACGGGGCTTTCGAGATCGATCGAGTGTCGGGGAATGTATCGATAGTGAACTCAATCTTTCGATCGGGCGGCATGCCGGACAGCTCGTCCGGGAACACATCGGGGAATTCTGCCACAACGTCGTTCTGACCCGCGTTTGCACTCCTGTCGCATGTCTCGAACGGAAGCTAGATAGCTTTCGCACCCGGAATGCAGCATCCGTCGAGCAGATATTGCGGAGATCACCATGCAGGTCGGCGATGCCTCACCACATGAGTAGCAAAATTCATGCACTCTAGGTATGCGAAATATGACATTCTTTTCAACGCAGTCTATGGTTGTGTTGCACGGACCGAGCTAATCCATCCCCAGAATGATATCGTAGTCCTTAATATTTAGAACTATCGCATCGAGACTGACCTTTTGACCACCTATACAGATGATTCTGTCTTCGTAGACTAAGTTTGCAAGTAGTGGCATGCCCGACGGTATGTTAACAGAGAGATCGAGGCCCAGGGGTGTCAAGTAGAATTTGTGCTCGAAGGCAAAGTCCACCGATATAAAACTATACGTGGCACCTAAATCAAACAATACACGAGCAGGTTTATTATTGAATTGCAGTATACTTATCACGACTGTATCAGATGCAAGCGCTTCATCGTGAGTCATGGCATAGACGCGGCCCTGAGCATTGGGGCGACGGTCTTGGCCATTTTGTTGTGCGGTCGGGAGAGCCCGAGGTGCTTGGCCTCGGTTTTGATGGTGTTGTCGTGGGCACTGGTTTGACTTCTCTGGGCAGTCGCGTACGATATGGTCGGCTCGGCTGCACCCGAGGCACGTACCATTCTTCAATCGGCACTCGCTGATCGAGTGCCCCTCCTTGAGGCAGAAAGTGTAAACTACTCGATCCTTCGCCTGGTTGCCGCCCCCGTTGCCGCGATTTTGACGCTTGTGTACGTTGTTGCCTCCCGTATTACTATGGCATTTGTTATTAAAGTGAACATCGCCAGTAGTAGTAGAAGGATACTCGGACTCCAAACGGATGGCGTGGTTGAGTGCCGTGCCCACAGTTGGTATTCACCTACCGAAACGTGAGCGCGGATAGTGGAACGTAGACCCACTTCAAATCGTCGAGCTCAACTTGCAGTGGTAGGTAGGAAGTCCCCAGCAAACTTGGCTAGTTTGTTGAATTTGGCCGCATATTGTCGTACAGTCATATTGCCTTGCCTTAACTGCATAAACTTATCTTCCTTTTCCTGTCGCACGGCTGCAGAAAGATATTCAGTCTCGAACGCCTTTTTGAATGTCGCCCATGAGATCGCCGCCGTCTCGTCTTCACGTCAAATTGCCCGCTTCTGCACAGCCCACCAATCGTGCATGTTCATTCGAAGTAGAAGTTGAGCACACGCGACTTTCTTTGAGTCCTCGATACCCAGAAGCTCGAACTTATCTTCCAGCTCCTCCAGCCAGTCGATCGCCACCGAGGGATCTTCTGTACCGTTGAAGGAAGTACGATAGCTTTTAGTAAATTTTGACATGTCGAAGTTAGAACTTCTCGGTGGCGCAGTTGAGAGCACGGACGCCTCTGGTTCAGCTTCGTTAGATTGAACCGCAGGTTGGGTCACGGCAGGTGTCATCGTTGAGTTGTTGTTGTTGCCGACGACAGACTGTACGATCTGCTGGAGGGTATTCAGCTGCTGCTGCTGCTGCTTGAATTGAGCCTCGAACCAATTCTCAAATTGAGTCTGACGAGCCTCCGCTTGCTGACGATGGAGCTTATTTTGACGTTGCTGTATTTCATGCATCTGCAGCATATGTTGCATCGGGTCATCGGAAGGTCCGGCTACAGTAGGCGTCATTTCCGTTGGGTTGACGGAATGCTCGGGTCTAGAAGCACTCGAGCCACTGGAAGAGCTCGTCTCGTCTTCCGCCTGAGCTCCCGTAACTGCAGGGAAAAGGAAAGGCAGCTCTCGTTAGTTTCAAAAAATGTCCTGGGTTCAGCGTATGGAACAACTCTTCTCATCGACATGAGGTCAACGGTTGGAGACTAGAACTCGACACTGGAGGCCAAGGATGTAAAGCCGTGCTCTGATACCATTATGTCATGCCCCAATTTTGTCGAATCAATAGTCGTCCCCCGGGCGTGATATTGTACGAACCTAATTTGCGATCGCACAAGGCCTAGTCATAAGGTAATCCGAGACACGAGATCTAAGAGAGTACGCAGACAAGTTGATACACATAATAAGTAAAGGAAACTTGATCTTTATTGATAATGAACATCTTTTACAGACTCCGATACAAGACTCATTGCCGCACGGGCTACAACATGACTCGATTATAAAAGAGTGTCGATGAGATAGTCGTTCCATACATTGCACACATCCCTCAATATACACAAGTACTCCATTGACCTGGATGGGAGGGACGCTGAGTCATTTTCGTTGGACTGTCGAGAGCCTTCAAAAGTGGAGTCGCAGAGTAAGTCTTTGACGCACGGCCGAAGCTTCAAAAGTCACGAATGCCGTCGAGCTAGTTGGTGCATCCTTCCTGGTTCGCGAGACCTGCAAGGAGCGAGGATCAGCACGAAACACATGTACTGGCGAATGGCTAATTAAATCCAAGCTCTGCATTTGATTCAAGAAATTTTGTAAACATGTTAGCTAGCTATTTTAATGATCTTTCTAACCATCCTGTTCGATTTGCATGTTAACATGTTTTGAGGCAAGCATATAAAATTATGTAACATTAAGCAATTATCAAAATCGTCCCGTACCATATGCATTTGTTAAGCAGTAAAAAGGGTGTGAAGGCCACTGGCAATGTCAAGCCATCTCGGACTATAGCTGAGTTAGACGACGACCCTTTCACGTCGGGTAGCGAGCCCTGTGCGAAAGTTCCCGCATAACTCGCACCGATAAAGGGCTGGCGTATGCTATACACTCGTTCCTCCTGGGTCGAATCGGTCCCTTGGCCTAGGCAACCGTTCGAGGAAACTTCACATTGTCCACAAGTTGTCCAATGACCGTTTTCTTTTATACTTAGTCGATTTTGCTTCCTTAGCCGTATCGTTGCGATAAACGTTAATCGATTCATTCATTGTTTTGCATAGGCTAAGTGGATTGCATAAGAAAACATGTTTTCCGTTTTCAAAACCGGCAGTTTGGCAAGTGTTTCGTGAAGAATCGTGCCACAATTTCTTTGATTCTACACTATTATGACAAGCATTCATTTACTTCACATATTGAGTTTTGAAGTAGAGGGATGAGACAAAGGAGGTCAGCCACTCGCCTTAGCCTTGCTTCAAGCGAGCGATCGGTTGGCTGCGCTGACGTCGCCTACGCGATCACCTGCAATCGCATAAGCAACTGATTAGAATACTGTATAATTCAAGGAATTTCGATATGAATGTGAAGCTCGAAAATGTGTCACGAAAGCCCATCGAAAACATTCATGAAAAACGTATTCATGAAAACCAAAGCCAAAGCCAATTCAAGTGCGGCATGAAAACCAGAGCAACGGGAGGTCTCTCCCGACTCAGCCGCAGAGCCAATCCTCGAGGCACAACCCACTGAATATGGGACTTGGTTCCGAAGAAGACATTCCATAATGAGGAATGGATCTTAATTCAAACGTTCCCGTTCGATCGACTCGGTCGATCCCGACCTATCGATCCCGACCGAATCGACAGCGATAGTGTTCCTTTCTCGCGCACCCCGTGGTCAGAGTACGGGACACGAAGTAGGGACGGGGCAATACAATCCTCCCCTACCCCCCCGGCGACCTAGGATCTTCATCCTTCCCGGCGACCCTCAAAACCTACTGTTAGGGTTTTCTTTGCTTAAAAATGTTCTCGAAATGCCCTTACTTCTCTCGATCCAGCCATGGCAACTCAAATGAGCAAGAAGGGAGGCAAGTTTCGAAACCCTTGCCCTAATTTTTGTTACTCTCTCCAGATCTAAATTTTTTCTCTGACAATTATTTTGCCGATGGCGTTCGGGGTGTTCAAGAGTTGGTTTCATCCGGCCCTCGAAATCTAGGGTTGGAATTTTCTTTGCTTGAAAAAGCTCTTGAAATGCCCTGAATCCTCTCAATCTGACCATGACAACTCAAATGTGCAAAAGAGAAAGGCAATTAGTTTCGAAACCCTTGCCCTAATTTTTTTCTTTACTCTCTCTAGATCTTAATTTTTTTTCCATTTGAGTCTTCTAAGTGGAACTCAACGAGGTACTCACGCGCGAGCTCGTCGAGGACGTGTACTCCGACGTGGAGGCGAAGGTGACTCAATGGGGATAGAGATCATTATTCATGCCTCGAGGACCTAGGATATTTTACCTTTTAATTAACATATTTGGTGGTCCAATCTGGTCCTGGACCTTGGTCGTCCCTTCTCTATGGCCAATCTGCAAAATATCCTATGGCCAATAGTGCTGCACAGGTTTCACATTTCTGCCATCTTTCTGCCAAATTATTCATCTCTATTTTTCGTTACATATTTAGGCTTATGGGATGTTAAGAATTATGGGGCTACATTTTAATTTAGCCACAATATTGATTTCTCAAGGGGATATAGAATAATAGCTTATGGGATGTTAAGAAGTTTGATTGTATCGAGTTTAATCGATCAGATGATGAGGATAGGTTAATGTACTTGGTTTGTTTACAATGCAAATATTAGGCCTCAATTATGGGGCTACATTTAATTTAGCCACAATATTGCTTGAATCTCTCTGATTTCTTCAAACCTTATTAACTGATAAAGTTGATTAATTATGGTCGTTCTTGTCAAATACAATGCTGCCCAAGGAGGAAAGTAAGTGAATAGGTAGCACAACTATTAGTACAAAGCTTGTTTGAACCTTAAAATAGGGAAATGTCACGCCGACAGTTTGTTAATCTTTCTAAAAAAATTGTATTAGGCTTTTAACTGGTAGTTCGCCTTGCATTATAAAATAAGCATGTCCTCTTCGTGTTTATAGTTCTACAACATTGTCACTTATTTAACTTGTAGCTTTTCCATACTACATAAGATTTATCTTCCGGTTTTAGCTGCATATTGTTGTTTTCTTTGGCAAACATTATAGATGTAGCCTAGAGCTGCTTCTCTGTGTCTTGAAATCAAGTTGTTTGTAAACTAATATGAACCAAACTTGTGGTGGTGAGCCATTGGAAGCTGTATCATGTTTTTGAGTTACCGTGGTTTTCTTAGTCTATATCCTTCTCCTTTGTATGGTTTTCTGCTATCATATATATGTTCCAATGTTCATTCCAGTAGCTAGATATTCTTTTTGGCTAGTATTTGCATTTTATACTATTGGGTTCTAGTACGCTGGAGTTGGTCATTAGGTGTTTTATAATGGTGCACAAATTCAGACACATAATAAGCACAATACTGATATGGGACATAATATGAATATGTGGTACATACTTTTTCATGGTACAATAATAGTCACTTATGTTGCTCAATACAGGACATATTCGGGTTACCGTGGTTTTCTTAGTCTATATCCTTCTTCTTTGATATGGTTTTCTGCTATCACATATATGTTCCAAAGTTCATTCCAGTAGCTAAATATTCCTTTCGGCTAGTATTTGCATTTTATACTATTGGGTTCTAATATGCTGGAGTTGGTCATTAGGTGTTTTATAATGGTGCACAAATTCAGACACAAAATAAGCGTAATACTGATATGGGACATGATATGGATATATGGTACATACTTTTTCATGGTACAATAATAGTCATACATGACATATTCGGGTTACCGCGGTTTTCTTAGTCTATATCCTTCTTATTTGATATGGTTTTCTGTTATCACATCTATGTTCCAAAGTTCATTCCAGTAGCTAAATATTCCTTTCGACTAGTATTTGTATTTTATACTATTGGGTTCTAATATGCTGGAGTTGGTCATTAGGTGTTTTATAATGGTGCACAAATTCGGACACAGAATAAGCACAATACTGATATGGGACATGATATGGATATGTGATACATACTTTTTCATGGTACAATAATAGTCACTTATGTTTCTCAATACAGGACATATTCAGGTACAAAAATGATATAATACGGACACCATTTTGGTGTCCATGCAACAAAGTTCGGCTACTTTCTTTTGTTAGAGAATATCAAACATTTATTAAGAATCTGACCGTTTGGTACTCGCTTGGGTACATCTGATAGAAACTCTTAATAATTTTAATAGTCTTAGTCATCATGCCATGTGTTTACTTGTTATATGGTGTGGTCCTCTTCCTAGGAGTCCAGGTGTCGAAGAAGAAAAGTTAGCATTAGAAATTGCAAGAGAAATATAGATGAGAAAGAATTGGGGATCTATAATTTTAGGGTTTTATTGATTGGAATAGTAGAGGAAGAAGAATGAGACAATTACACTGAAGAATAAGGAAAATGACAGAATAATAGTTCAACCACCTTCTCTTCTCAATTCACCCTATTTATAGCTGCAAGAAGCAGTTACATTTTAGTGATATGTCGACCTAGCTGCAACCGACCTAGCTGACGTGGCTAACTGCGTCTGCTGACATGGCAAATTTACTGACAGGGTGATGATGAGCTGGAATGTGGATGATAAGGCAATGATGATGAAAGATGACTCGGATACTGAATACTTGTGGCTCATTTACTGAACAAGTTCACACTGCCTTTGAACACTCTGCTGCATAATGTTGCTTATGGCTATTATCAAACCACACAGTCTCTTCAATACTGAGCCAAGTCCACCCTTATTTAATGATGCTGCTGCTGCTCGAATAAACCTTCCAACTGAGCCTTATATAATGCCAATGTCATACTGTCATTACAAGCAAGGTATGTCAGCAGCTAGGTCCTTATCATTATAATACACCAAATAATCGTATGAAAAAGAATTCCGGTAAGCAGTTTGTAAGTATTTGTAATATGATTATATTAGTTGTAGAACCTTGACACAATGTTACTACTGGAGGTGGAAATACAACATGACAGTGAAGGGGGGGAGGCAACATATACAAAATATTGAAGATGTTTAGGTAAATGGGAAATTATAAAGCATAATTAATATAACCTTTTATTATCATATAGTTGAAACCTTATCATTGTCGTTTCCTTGGCATTTGAAGCTTGATCCCAGTTTCATGAGCTGAAATTACATGATAAACATGGTACTTCTTACTTGCCATCTGGCCTTTTACACTTTATTGGTATCAGTTACCATTGGGCCTTGGCCAAGACTGTCTTGTATCAGATGGTTGACACTTTGTGGTAACTCAGTGACATATTTCTGTGACTCCATATTGTAGTTCTGCTATTTAGACAAACCCAATTTTTGGTTCGAAGATACATTAAGGTCTGGAGTAATGGTTACTTGTACCGTTTAATTATCTGTATAGGTTCGTATGGCTGCCACACCAGGTAAATGATGATACATACTCTTTGAATGTCTCAAAGCTCCTAGATACATAGTTGACATTGAAGTATCAATATATGTTATTATTCCTTGGAAGGCAAATTTATTATAAGCATATTCAAATTTTTAGTTGAATTTATCTTCTTGTCAAATTGCAGCCTTGCTTAGTAGGACCTCTAATCTTATACATGTTTGTTCTATTCCAGTCCCACTATTATGACTAGTTAAAAATCATTTCAGTGCTTTTGATACCATCATTAGCCTAACATCCATGTCAGAAAAATAGAAAATGAGAAATTCCAGGCGCTACACTGCACGAGTTCATGTTGTTGACATCTATCAAACTATCTAAGTCAGCTTTGATGTTCCATATTCAGGGTATGTTCTATTGTGTATCATGTCTAACTCATCAATCTCATAAGATTTAAATCCAATACTGCAAAAAGATGATTATTTGGTGAATCTTCCCTATTCATTTTGTTGGTTTTCTTCTGATACTTCCAATCTTATTTACTTTTGACTACAGAATGGCCTCCGGTTAAGTTATTGCATGAAAAAGATGATTGTTTTGGAACTCTTTATTTTATTTGTTATGACATCTATATATTGTGATAATAAACTTTTTTTGCTAAATCGAAAATGCTGATATGGAGGAGTGGTAATAATTACAAAATCAATATGAAACGAGGCTACATGGAAACTTTGGCATCATTTGAGGATAATATATGAGAAAATTGTTCGAGATGGTACACACTTGTGCAAAGAAGAGCAATGTAGGTACCAGTTAGGAGTGATTAAATATTAGTTAAAGAACTGGTAAAACTAGAGGTAAAAATAAATGAACTTGGATTTATTTGTGGTGCACTTGCTCTTTTTCTTTCATACTATATGATGAATACAAGAATGACTGCAGCAATTTGTGCTGATAATTAATATTGGAACATTTACAGGCAGTGGGATATGCAATAGTAACAATGCAAAGGTTTCCTTTCAGAAGCCGATCATGCTCACAGTGGGAACAAACAAGATAGATCTTTTGAGTGCGACTGTAGGACTGTAGGTTGTTCCTGTCCGCAATCTAGATTATTTTACTTCTTCTCATACTGGTTTTCCTTTCTTTGGAATAGACTTGATAAACTTTTGTACTATCTATAATGATGTGTTGTACCCGGTTCCTTATTCTAACAGTTTTTCTTTAGAACTGAATTTACTACAAAAGCTCCTAGATGAACATTATCTGAATCATATTTATAACTCCATATTTTTCTTACATTCTTCCTGTTTGCATAACTTTGGTGCATTTTTTGACTTAGCGTGTGCGGGAATTACTGGTCCTGTAAAGCTAATTGGCCAAAATGGCGCGATATATCTTTCCTCACAAGAGTGGACATACCAGGTACGTTGTGTATCTTCTATGGTTGCACAAAAGATACTGTGATACACGAAATACAAATATACAGAGGAGAACAACGAAGAAAGGAGGGGAAGTTTTCAACCTAATTTTTACTAGTCAATGTAGCTTTGTTGTTGCAAAATGAAGAAAGGAGGGGAAGTTTTCAGCTTTGTTGTCACAAAATGAAGAAGAATTTTTCGTCCAAGCATCTGCAGCTATAAGCTATTATGTAAAATATTTTACTTTACTGTGCGCCTGGAATAGACATGGATAAAATAAGACATGTTTTGTTAACCAGTGAAATACATTTATCGACAAAGAACATGTTGATAAATACCGGTAAAATACATTTATCGATAAAGAAACTATAAGCATCACAGTGAGTATAAAACTTTGCATACATGAAACGAGTGTCGAGATCAAGAACAAAGAACATTTCTTAGTATTCAAATAAAGGATTTGGTTGGTAATTGCCTGAAAAATGGCTTTGAAGATGGTTGTAATACACTGAGATCCAAACCCCATACCTTTACATGATTGATAATTTAGCTAGCCTTCAGATTCTTTACATGATTGATACATGTTTGTGTTATAGTTTCAGTATGGCAAGCCTTCAGATTCTTGTCAAGTGATTCAAATTGTCTCGTATTCTTGTGTATGCAGCAATAAAGTCAAACTGTATTGACAATTCTTTAATAGTGAGTTAAATATATATATAAGAACATGTAGGAAAGTATATTGATAATTTGTGTTCTTGTTCTCTCAGGAACTTGCTAAAAAATGAAGGTGCATGCATGCCGTGAATAGGGAAATGCTGTGGATATGGAAGGGATGTACTCCGATCTGGTTTGCTACTTTTTTGGTTTCATTTTGCATAGTTGGATTATGTTTTGTGGTGACAAGTGATGGATGTTTGTGGTATAGATGTTTAAGTGGTATAGAAACAACAGTTGTGGGATATGTGTACTTTGTGGTTAATTGGATTATGTTGTGGTTGGACAAGTGAAGAATACATGTGGTGGGATATGTATTGAAAGTTTTTGTTGTATGAACAATACAGTTTGTTAATATGAAATTTGAGTTTTATAGTAATTGGATGTGTGTAGCTTCTGGATTGATATTATGTGTGTTTGATTAATATTATATATAATTCTTGATGGAATTTTGACAAGCTTCTCTTGACGGTACTTTGTATAGCTTCTCTTGACGGTTGTCAAACGTCAATTTTAATTCAAATCATGCTGCATAATAGCCTGTGAATAAATGCTTTTCTTGACGGCTAATAACCGTCATCTAGGCTGGAGTCAAGAAAAGTATTTGCCTACATTAACGGTTTCTAAAAACTGCTATCTTGATGGCTAAAAACAGTCAAGAAAAGTACTTCATATGACGGCCAAAAACTGTCAAAAAAAGCCCTTCCAGCGACCGTAAAAAAAAAGGGACCCTTTTCTTGACTTCGGCCTACTTGACGGATCCGCAACCGTCAAGATACCCATTTCTTGACGGGGAATCACCGTCAAGAAAAGCCCTTATTCTTGTAGTGTCGTGACAACTCCATCAGGCGCGGAGTTGCTCACCGACATCACCAACGTCTTTCAGCTTTCCGGAAGAGAACTCAAAAGTAGTAGGGCATGAAGCTAATCATCATTCACCATTTTTATCGTAGATTGTTGATTAATGATACCCTGAACTATGTTCAGATATTGTGCCACCGAGGCACCCTCCGCGTACTTCGAGTTGACAAGTTAGCGAATAAGAAACGCCTTGTTGTCAGCCATCTTCCTTTCTTACATCGAATGCACCCACGATACTTTTGTCGAACTCTCCATAGACACGTGATGAAACACCGAATCATCCAACCAGTGGCGGATGAATCCAACGGCCTTCCGATCTACTCGTTTCCAGTCTTCGACAACTTTGTATATTCGCTTTGCGTTGTCGTCCTCCAACGGACCATGCAAGTCCTTACACCAGAGTATATCTTTCATCCTTGGCTTCTAAATCGCCTAGTTTTTTTCCTGTGGGGGTGATCATACGAGTGTTCGTCTGCTCCGTAGACATGGTTGCCAGAACCTCCAAAGCTCTGATACCAATTGTTGGACGCGTACGAAAGCGTTTGCCAACCCACCTAATCAAAATCAAGCCCCGTCTAACGGACACCAAGTACAAGATGAAGACAAGTATGTGGCAGTGACGTTTGTCACCTGAAAAATCTCAACCTTTAATAACTCAGATGAAATTACAAGATTGACAGAACTCAAGTTGAACACTTTGTCCTAATAGGTTCAATCCATTCACCACTCTTAAGAAGAAAAATAGAAGATTACAATTGAGATCACTCACCAACCTGTTGCAATCTCCCAAACAGAAGTTGAGACTCCTCGATTATATCTTCTTCTTCTTCCATATGTCTTGGATGACGAAGTCCTAAGAGCAAAGTACGAAATTTCTCTTATATTTTCTTGTGGACGAGCACCCCGAATCTTCACTTTGTGCCTCCACCCTCACCTCATATAAATAAGATAAAAAACAAATTTTAGGATTAGAAAATCCTAAAAGTAGTCCATCATCAGATCTGGCCGTCCAGCAACAACCAACGGTGTAGATTATATCCATCACCAATTATGGACGTCCAAATATGGTCAAATTAAATATTTGATACAAATTCGTAAATCTAATTAAATCATATATTTAATGTAGATTTTTGAATCATATTAAATTAAATCTTTTATCATATTTGGACTTCAAAATCTGCTTTCATCAAATTCAAACTGGACTCCAACAACTCTCTGCTACAACAATTGTAGTTTGGGATGTGATGGTCTTGTAACGAGGAATTAAGATATGTGTAATGTTTCCTTCTTCCGGAAACCTGACAGACTAGATGGAACACTCTTAGGGGACGTTTGGTATGCGGAATACTATATAGCCGAAAATTCTATATTCCCGGGAATCAAATTCCAAGGAATTAAATTTCCTGAAAAATTACATTCCCATGTTTGGTGACAATATAAATATTCCCGGGAAAAAAATAAAAAATAATAATAACGAAAAAAATGAACAAACAAAAAAAAACGGGCAAAAATGACAAAAAATCGGTAAAACGAAAAAATGGTAAAAACGACAAAATAATAAAAAACGACAAAAACGATGAAAAACAACATAAAATCGGTAAAAACGACAAAAAATGACAAAAACACGACAAAACCGACATAAAATCGGTAAAAACGACAAAAAACCAAAATGCGGCAAAAACGACAAAAATATCTGTTAAAACGACAAAAAATCGGTTAAAACGACAAAAAATAACCAAAAAGCGACAAAAAACGAAAAATAATCGATAAAAACGATAAAAAGGGACAAAAAAATCGGTTAAAACGACAAAAAATGACATAAAATCGGTTAAAAACGACAAAAAAAGGGTTAAAAACAACAAAAAATCGGTTAAAACGATAAAAAAATAACCAAAAAGCGACAAAAACGAAAAATAATTAATAAAAATGACAAAAAAGGACAAAAAATCGGTTAAAACAACAAAAATAACCAAAAAAACGACAAACGACATAAAATCAGTAAAAGCGACAAAAAAGCGACAAAAATGCCAAAAAATGCCAAAAAACAGTGAAAACGACAAAAAAGACTAAAAATCGGTAAAAACAACAAAAAAGCTAAAAAAAGACAAAAAAATTGCTTAAAACGACAAAAATTGACAAAAAAGCGACAAAAAGGACAAAAATTGGGTAAAAACGACAAAAAATAATAAAAAGTGACAAAAATGACAAAATGAGTAAAACGACAAAAAATCGCTTGAACCGACAAAAAATGATAAAAAAAACGATAAAAACGACAAAAAATAATCAAAAAGTGACAAAAAGACAAAAAATGGGTAAAAAACGACAAAAAAATTGCTTAAAACGACAAACAATTGGTAAAAACGACAAAAAATGACAAAAAAGCGATAAAAACGAAAAAAAAAGAAAAAATGTTGAAAACTAATCAAAATTGATCAAAAAAGAAGAAAAAAATTTAGACAATTTTTTTTGCCTGGGCAAAAAAAAAAAAAATCCACCTATTCTCAAGGGATAGAATTTCCATGTTTTGTGGGTAAACTATTTACCCGGGTATTTATAATTCCCGGGAATAAATTTTTTATAAGCCAAACAAACGTGGTAATAGATTCCCATCTTAAATTTTTTCGGAAATAAAAAAAAAATACTGCGTACCAAACGCCCCCTTAGATTTGTTCCTAGATTTTACATTTCCATTATATATATATATATATATATATATATATATATATATATATATATATATATATATACAGAAAATATATATATACAGAAATGTTCCAAAACTAGCCGGTTGGCTTTGTATCATAAAACCACCCTATGTTTTATTTATTGCATTAGAATTTAGTGGTTGAAATTAAAATGTGTAGATCCTACCACCTATATATATATATATATATATATATATATATATATATATATATATATATATATATATATATTATATATATATATATATATATATATATATATATATATTGGGGTTTTAAATTGATTTTTACTATTCTATAGAGTGATTTTCTATATTATGAATGTAGAAATTCTGTGACCCAAACTATGGCTGATGTGACTAAAATAAAACTATTATAGAGTTCCAATTGAATTTTACTTATTCTATAAAATAAACTCCTACGTTCTGAATTCAGATTTTAGAAATTGGTATGAGCCTTGCTATTGATGCTCCAAGGAAGTTATGTGTAATGTTTCCTAACAGACTAAGATGTGGGGAGTAGGATTGTAAGGATGAAAATCATTTGGCCGTCTACATCTTGAGGACGTGGCTGGGATTTGTCTCCTTTTCTTCTTCTATTATTCTAATGAAATATTCATTTGATATTAATTAACAATTAAACTATTAATCAATAATCAGTTAATATATAAATATAAATTTGTATTCTTAAGCATTGTTAATTAATTAGCTATTAGTATAATGGCTAAAATTTATTTATATTAATTTTTATAATTAGATTTAAATTTATGTTGCATGACCACGAATATAACACGATCGATACACTAAAGAAAGACAAGATGGACATGACATATATTTTCGTGTGTCCATATGGAGTGTCCTACACGATTAATTGAATTTTTTATACGTGTCAGATACGACAAGTCCATAATATTGGTGTAATCTTACTTCCTAGATTTAGATTGAATTTATTCGGATTATTTAATATTTAGTAATTAATTAGTAAATTAATTACTATTTGAGATAGTATTTTATTATATCATTAGAATAAGTGATAGTTAATAATTTTTTAGATTAATATTATTTAATTGTAACTATTTTTTTTTAATTAATTATTATAATAATAATAATTATAATATATCCTCTTGCTTTCTACTTCTTTGTTTTTTTATTTTAACTAAACATATTTGTTTCCAACTAGAGGACAAGAAAGTGCATGAATTCTCATATGACTTTCATCTTTGAGAGTAACAATTCAAATTTTTCCCCACCTACGATTTAACAAATATGTCAACATGACTAAGTCATCATAGGTATACCGGTTTGTAGTTGATGATACAAGCATGTTACTATACGAATGTTTTTGAGATGTCCGACGTAAAGCTTTGGGCTTTATACACGTTGCGTTATATGTCTTTTGGATTCACTGTCCCCAACTTTTATCCTTTATAAATAGAAATAATAATACGTCCCAAAACTTAGGAGTATTTCCTGTTATAAACTCAAAACATAGGAATATTTAGTGTAAATAAACCTATAAAATTTTCATTACCAAACACGAAAAGAGGATACAATGGAAAAAAAGAAACGAATAAAAATAAAAATTAAGGACCTAAATCCTCCAATTAAATATGCCAGGACTTTAAATTCTAAACTGATATAAAATTCAGGGTCTAAACAGTAATTAGTCCTTAATTTTGTACTGACAGACTCTAGCAAGATCGGACACAACATGTGACAACGTACGTTATGTCCACATCTAAATTATTTTTGTAATAATAGATAGCATTTAACATGTGACAAATATTGGGACACTCTTTAGAAACAATAGTGTCGAAAGGAATCTTCTACATACATACATGAGATGGCCGAGTTGGTTTTTGCTTCTGCCTCTATATAAATGGAAGGTATAATCAATCCCACACCACCACCATACCATTACCATATCCATACCTGCGCTTCAGTAGCAATGTCCTCCTCCTCCTCCTCCTTCCTTTTGTGTCCTAAAGCATCATCTTCTTCTACCATTCTAATTCTACTGCTTCTTCTTCCTCCCTTCTTCACCATCCCACACCACCACCACCATATCCATGTCATGTCTGCTCCAGCACAACACCACAATGAAACCGACCGGTCTTCTCTCCTCGTCTTCAAGTCCAAGATCTCCCTCGACCCCCACGGCGTCTTCGCTACTTGGAACGATACCCTTCCTTTTTGCCGTTGGCAAGGTGTCATTTGCGGCCGCCGTAGTCATCCAGAGAGAGTCGTCTCGTTGCGCCTGACGTCCCTCGACCTATTCGGAACCATACCACCTCACCTAGCCAATCTTACCTTCCTTAGGAAGATCGACTTCTCCTCCAATAGCTTCCAAGGGCCCATCCCCCAAGAGCTCTCCCGTCTCTCCCGTCTACAGGAGCTGAAGCTTAACTCTAATTCGCTCAGCGGGATTATACCTTCGGAAATCAGCCATTGTCTTGGCCTCCAGATCATAGATTTGTCTGACAACATGCTTGGAGGATGTATCCCTGCCGAGTTTGGTTCTCTTCCCTCTCTCCGTACTCTCCATCTAAAAATTAATAACATTAGTGGGCAAATACCGGTTTCCCTGTGGAACCTCTCCTCTCTTGTGTCTCTTCGTTTGGACTGCAACCAGTTGAAAGGCTCACTTCCACAAGATTTGGGCCATGCACTTCCATACCTTAAAATTCTCTCTGTCTACTCTAACAAAATGCATGGCTCCATACCTATGTCTTTGTCCAATGCTTCGCTGCTTAGCACTATTCGTCTCGACCAGAACAATTTCAGAGGAAGGATTCCTCCAAATCTAGGGAGCTTACGATATTTACGCGTCTTGGTTATGAGCCATAATCAGTTGGAAGTTAGGGAGCCCAATGAATGGAGCTTCCTTACTTCTTTAAGCAATTGTACCATCTTAAAGAATCTGCATCTAGACGGAAACAATGTTAGAGGCCTGCTACCAAAATCAGTTGTAAACCTTTCCGCCACTTTACAAATGCTAACAATGGGAGGCAACTCCATAAAAGGAAGCATCCCTCCAGAGATTGGAAACTATGGCAGCCTAACGGTGTTTGTTATTTCCAACAACTTTCTTTCAGGTCGTATTCCTGCCTCTATCGGATTGCTCAAGAACTTACATATATTAGACTTGGGATACAACAAATTTTCTGGAGAAATTCCATCCACTGTAGGCAACCTTTCGCAGTTAAACCATCTTCATCTAGGTTACAATAGCTTTACCAGAAATATCCCAGCCAGCCTTGGAAACTGCAAGTCTTTGGCATTACTGAACCTTGGAAATAATAAGTTGACAGGCACGATACCCAAAGAAGTCTTTAGTATATCTAGCCTTACCCAGGAGCTTTCATTTGAGGAAAATTGGTTAACAGGAACGATACCTTTGGAAGTAGGGAGCTTGATAAATATAGGAAATTTATCCTTCTCTGGAAACAAATTGTCAGGGGAAATACCCAATACTCTTGGCAGTTGCCAGGTTCTACGATTCCTTCGCCTTGATAGAAACTTCTTTGAAGGAAGTATTTCGACGTCCTTACGTGCATTAAGAGGCCTTGAATTTCTCGATCTTTCAGAAAATAATTTGTCTGGACAAATACCGACTTTCCTAGGAGACTTTCCTTTCCTGCATTATCTGAACCTATCTTTCAACAATTTTGAGGGCGAAGCACCAAGAGGTGGGATTTTTGCAAATATGAGTGCAATTTCAGTCCTAGGAAATGATAAGCTCTGTGGAGGGAACCCGATGTTGCATCTGCCAAATTGCCTATTTTCAGATCCTAATAAGAAACACAAATCTTATAATCCTGCAGTGATCATTTTACTTTCTAGCAATTTTTTGTGTTTGTTGTTCCTTTTTGTTGCTTTCTGTCATTGGATGCGTCAAAGATCAAGAAGGAGACCTATAGAAAATGTTACCATCAAGAAGCAACATATAAGTATTTCATATGCTGAACTTGTCAAAGCAACAAATGGATTTTCTGAAGAAAATCTAATTGGTTCTGGTAGTTTTGGTTCTGTATATCGAGGAACACTAGACGATCATGAAAATGGTGCCAAAGTTATTGCGGTAAAAGTATTTAACCTTCAACAACTGGGAGCTTTGAAGAGCTTTGTAGCCGAGTGTGACGCATTTAGAAATATTCGACATCGGAACCTTATCAAGATACTGACTGTATGTTCAAGTGTTGATTTCAATGGCAAGGACTTCAAGGCAATGGTTTTCGAGTTCAAATGCAATGGCAGTTTAGAAAGTTGGTTGTATCCGAAAGGAAATGAACTTTTGGGACTAAAGACATTGAACCTTGTGGAGCGAATAAATATAGCGATCGATGTGGCAGCTGCATTGGAGTACCTCCATCACCATGGTCAGACTCCTATTATTCATTGTGATTTGAAGCCAAGCAATATTCTTCTTGATGATGACATGACAGCCCTTGTGAGTGATCTAGGGCTAACCAGATTTATCAACAAGCCCACAACAAGTTCTACTAGCACCTTTGGTATTAAAGGAACTATTGGGTATATTCCTCCAGGTTAGTTAGTTATCAAGATCTTTTTTTTTTTTCTTCCATGCCATAAATTAAACTTTTGTGTTGATTTTGAAAATTGTTCTTTAGATTTAGCTTATTCTTGACAGCTAGAATTTAATTTAACTAGCTACCATGTCGAGAATAACTTACGGGAGTTATATATATCATGACAATATTCTAGGACCGGTCCAAGTCTGACATAGTCAATTCATATTTTCCTTATTCCTTGAATAAAAATGAAGACATAATTAATTCCATTTTATGTCATCTTAGGCTTTGTTGCACATATACTCCTGCAAAGGGCTATATGTTTCTCTGTATCCTTTACCTGACACGTGTTCAACACGACACTTTCTCGACGCTATTGCAAGATGTTTCTTTCAATTATAGGCTCCAAAGAGACCAAATAATGGCTGAACGTCATTTCTTATGGTTTTGATCAACCTAACCACATTGGGGATATGAGAAAGTGTGTAAAACATGTATCTATATTGTACCTGTATCCTTAATCTTACAACTTTCTGAAACCTAGAATCTACCATGAATATAGATATTATTAAGACCTTGTGAGTAAAATATGTACTATAAAATATTTTTTATGCACATATATGACATATATCTGTAATGTATATGTATCTTAAAATTTCTAACAATGTTGCATTCCAATCTATATCATGTGTGAATCTGATCTATTTGCATGTCCTTGCAACCTTGTTCTGAGATGAAGTTAAGCACTTTTTAGTGATCATTTTAGTCTTTTGTCCTTAATATCTTATCTTGTAAAGTCCAAATCTCGAGAAAAGAGTTACATTAGATAGATCCATCTCAAAATATTGTAGGATCTCTATTAAAATTAAAATAGTCAAAATTTGGAATGATGGTTTTGTTCTTTATGTGCTGGGTTTTGTTGTTTACTCTATTTGTAGATGTATAATTAATTATTAGTGTTTGTTCAAATGAAGAGTGTGGAATGACCAACAAAGTTTCTACTCATGGAGATGTCTATAGCTATGGAATACTTCTGATGGAGCTATTTACTGGAAAAAGACCTACAGATGGTGCTTTTAAGGAAGGCCTAACACTCCGTTCGTTCGTCAAGGATGGATTTTCTAAAGGGGTCATGAACGTCATGGATGAGTGCTTGCTAGAAAATGGAGTTCATGATATTGACCATACTCAAAAAATAAATCATGCAATAACTTTTGAATGTGTTTCTTTGGTGCTTAAAATTGGTCTCCTATGCACAAATGATTTGCCGACAGAGCGAATGGAGATTAAAAGGGCAAGAAATGAATTGAATGAGATCAAGAACATATTCTTTAAAAAATAATGTTGCAGTTGTAACAAGGTTAATCCCACTAGCATATAATGTTAGAACTAAATGGAAGTGATATGCCTTAATTAACAATGAATTTGAAATTTTTGTTTCTCATTTCAGTATATATCACTCTTGTTTAGACTTGTTGTCTACTAATAAAACTTCATGATTATGGCATTATTTTTATCATCCTCTTGCTTTACTTCTATTAACAAGGTCAGTTTTGGTGAACATATATTATACTGCCAAAATTCTTGTACTTGGTTGTTTGTTATTATCTTATGAAGGAAGGGGTGTATTTATGTTGTCATAAGATTTTTGGTTATCATAAGATATTTGATAAAAGAAGGAAGAAAGAAGAACTTAAGCAAATTATATATTTTATATTATTTTGGCGTGTCCTAAATATATTTTTGATTATTCGGTACGTGACTGTGGAGTGTCCAATACATGTCCGATACGACAACCACCTCATTTTGTAGTGGTCGTGCCTTCTAAAAGAAACTCTTTGTGGTTCATGTGATTATTATCTTTGTCTAATCAATCTCGTATTAAACTTAACTTATCACTTAGCTAAATACTGTTAAACTTTTGAAAATTATTAATTACAAAATGTTTTTTTTGAGCTCCATTGTTACGCACGGGATTGTGCTCGCTGTATTACAAATGTTAAGATTGCAAATAAACCATCATGTTTATTTCATGAATAACATGTGACCAATTAACCAAGCAGCAAAATGTTACAAAAAAATGGTACAAACACAAGAAAATAATAGGTAATGGAAATATACACTAATTTTCTCCAATATAAAAAATACTTTATGCAATATAAGAATTGCATATTTACTAATCAATCTATTTCAACATTATAACTTGAATTTATGCAATGGTAGATACAATGCTATAATAAGTTTCTAGAATTTGTTTTTCTCCTAGCTATATGTAAGAATAGTTTTAAAAATGAACGTGTACCGCTTACAAAAAAAAAAAAAACTCTATATAACAAAAATTCTAGAAAATTAGAAGATTCGTTTAATAAATTTTAGGTTATATTTTGGAAAATAGAATTAGGTAATGGAAATAATCTATTTTAGGTTAATAAGGATTTGTGTCGCCAAATGCTTTATCCAAACTCTGTATAACAAAATAATAATAATTGTAGACTGATTGAGTAGTCTTTCTCGTGTAGTTTTGTTTTGTGGAAAAAGTTTGGGTCCTATTCTTACATCGAATTTGGTGGCTCTAATGGTTAGTAATCTTGGCTCGAACATTGGTCGACGCCAACTAAATGCGAGAGCATATGATATAAGAATTCTGTTACATTTGCCCTTAAGAAACTAAGGGTGCGCTCGTTTGCAAGATTGGACAATGTAATATAATTGTAATTATATTGTAAATCTAATTCAAGTGTTTGGTTAGGCAAAAATTATGTAACGTAATGATTATTACAAGTTTGATTACATTACATCACTTTGTTTTAAAATAAATTACATCATAAAATCCATGTAATTACAATTAAATTACAACTTAAAATTTACAATTTATTTTTTATATTACATTAATTATTTTAATTATTTTATTTTTATGTTTTTAATTTCTATTAATTCTTTTACTTACTTATTTATTTATAATTTTAATATTACTATTTTTTAAACAATTTTTTATGTTTTGATTTTTTTTTTGAATTTAAATGTTAAATTTTTTAGTTTCTAATTTTTTTTTTTTGTGTTTTACAATTTTATTTATTAATGATAAGGTTACAAAACTAAAAAAGATAAATGTCAAGGGTATATTATATTTTTTATTTCCCTCAAGTTAACATTTATAAAGGAATGAAAAATTACACAATACAAAATAACATAAGGGTGAACAAATAAATAGAATTTAAATAGAAAGATAAAGATAAAACGATACAAATAACAACTATTATTCCATTAAGTTATTTGTAAACTAAATATTTGAATGCAATTGATATTATATTATATCTTTTGATTACATGCTCCAATCAAACATGGTGATGGTAATGTAGTGGTAATCATATTACATTACAATTTTCTTCCATCACGATTACAATTACATTACAATGAACCAAACGAACCCCAACTTCCTCTAAAAAGATTTCCTCTTCAAGGACTAATCCATACAAAGGTATTGTTTGGACTTAAGCATCACGAAGCAAATGATATTACATGTTTGGCTATGTTAATTACATCACTAAACAATAAAATTTTTGTTCAAATTAAAGGTTTAATGCATTGCGTTGGCATGTGCAGAAGCATAGAAAAAATACTAAGATTTAAATCCACTCTTAAGTTTGTGTGCCACTTTAAGAGTACAATTTGGCCTCCCTAATGCATTTATGCACAGAGTTCTTCAACACATAAATCATAATGGTCACCCACGTCGGGGAACTGTTAGGACTGGGGCACAATTTTTCGATAGAAAACTGAGAAGATGAAATAATTGTAAAAACAATGTTCCAACGCAACACTTCTAGGAAGGTTGCGCGAGTATAATGAAGATCTAAAAAGATCTTGTTTTAGTATTACGAGAATCTAAAAAGATTTCGTAATCCACAGCAATCGATCGTAGTACTTCTAAAAAGAAGATACAATCAGAATTACTGGCAGCAATGAAGAAGGTGACTGGTGAAAGATGGAAGAACTCCTGCTGGGGTGAATAATCACCGTTGCTCAAAGCTTTATTCGCCCTATACGAACAGCTTCCAGGAACCAGCAAATTCGTCGGAGAACTTGGAACACTCCTGCTCTTCTGACTCCTCGGATGGACACGAACTCCCGTGCAAAAGCAACGCTGGTGCGGCGCCTTTCCTCTCTCTCGAAGGCTGCTGGAATTCGCAAGCAAATTCCGATCAGAACTGTGTTAAAGAACACTTCTGAATTCTCTGTTTACTTGTGTTAAAAAAACACTTCGTAAACTTTCTGCGGTGGCTTCTCTATTACTTGTATATCTATAGCCTTGTGAGAGAGAGGATGTCTTATATAGGCCCTGCAGTAACTGTTCGGTTGCCACAAAGTTAGGGTCATGGTAAAAACCACCCCGAACATGTTGCAACCTGCCCAGAATGTGCAAACGCACGTTCTGCTGCAAGTTGTGCCAACTGTGCGCACCCTGCGCTCCTTGCACTCCGTGCGACAGAGCGCGCACTGAGCTGCGCATACTGCATGCATTGCGCACGCGGCACAACCAGCGCGCCCGCGCAACCCGAGCAACCCGCGCAACCCGTGCAACCCAGCGCACCCGCACAACCAAGCGCAACCTGGACGCACACATGGTCAGTGCAACTGGGCTTGCACAACTGGGCGCGCACCTGGGCAGCGCAACTAGACTTGCGCAACTGGGCTTACGCAACGTGGCAGCGCAAGTGGCTCGCGCAACGAGCGCAACTAAAACGCACTATGCGCCTAGCGACGATGCTGACGTGCTAAGTGCAAAATGCGCCAACAAAACGCCACATTACGCCTCATGAGCCCATGAGCCCGAGTCCGAGTCCGAGTCGCTAAGTCCCTACGGGGCTTAGCTCCCATGGAAATAAATTTCCCAAGAGCAAAAAGCATGAATGCTTTCAATTGTTGATTTAGTCTTTTTCCCTTTAGAAAAATAACCCCACATGGCACACCCATGTGCACCTCCACACCACATGTGCATCTCTAAACTAGCAAAGCTAATATATAGAGATACAAGTCCTTTGGTCTAGCCGATGTGGGACTAAAATTTACTTTGAAAAAGACCAAAACCCAACAATCCCCTACATATCTCTATATATGAGTATAAGTGTTTCCCACAGTAACTGTCCATCATGCATTAGGAGAGATGTTGCTGACGACTTGAATCTTTTCGCATGGTTCAAACAACAGACTATAATACAAGAATGGACTAAGCCTTGAATTCTGCATCATAGCTGAAATTCTTCCCACTCACATAATGTAGTTACATGTGCTTCTGGCTACACATTAAAGGCCCTGTGTCAGCCTGGTTTCAGTGTATAATTTTGGGCGTCTACAAGTTTACCCTTAAGAGACGGCCTGATATCTCTTTGTCCATACACTATAGGTGAGTTCATTATAAAGAGACATGGCATGAAGCGCTTTGCGCTTCCCTTGCGGTGCTACGCCGCTATGACATGACTTAAAGTCGAGACCTTACCCCGTACCGGGAACCTCATCGTAGTGTCATACTACTGTAGCATGAGGCAACCGCCTCTTTGTAGTGCCAAACTACCCAGCATGAAGCCTTAGGCTTCCTTGTGGTGTTACACCGCAACGACATGGCTTGCAAGGCCGAGGCTTTATCCCTAACCGGGTACCTTATCATGGTATCGTGCCACTGTAACATGAGGAACTCCTTCTCTTTGTAGTGCTGACTACATCCCTCTTTATTTTTAACATACAGCATTAGGCTAACTGCCTATTTACGGTGCTACGCCGCTGTGACTTGGCCTGCAAAGCCGAGGCTTTATCCTATTCCTGGGCAGCACCCCATATATAGGAACCTCATTGTGGAGTCACCCCACTGTAGCATGAAGTTTTACTCCTTGTAGTGCTGCTCTACCGTGCTTCCTGTAAAGCACACCAGGCATTCACTCTGCCTGAGAACTCATTAAGGTAATTAAGCCAATCTTCCGACAGGAACCGTTTTCTGTAGAAAACAACAGTAGGCAACAGTGGTTGTAGGTCCGTAACCTCTCCATGCGCAATAGAACATGTACCCACCGTTCCTGATATTCTTTCAGTTAATGGTCCTCCTTTGAACCAAAAGCTAGATGCCTAGTAGATAAATCTTTGAACTAATAGCATAAAACTTTATGGTAGGAATACAATAACTAATATCAGAATGCCTTCAAGCCTATTTTACATGCTGAGTCATCGACCAGCTGGCGCTTGAGGCCCTTGGTGAACGGATCCGCCAGGTTTTCCTGACTCCGAACATCGATCACTGCAATTACACCTCTCTTAATAAGATCGTGTATTGCCCTGTGCTTCAACCGTACAGTCCTCTTCTTCCCGTTGAAGAGGTCATTTGAATGCTACCGCCGCAGTCGTCTGGTTGTCACAGTATATCGGTATCGCCGATATTTGTGTCCCAACCACTGGAAAGATCATACATGAGCTCTCGAAGCTATTCTGCTTCTCGGCTGCGATATAAGTGCAAAAAACTCAGATTCCATAGATGACCGCGAGAGCATAGTCTGCTTCTTCGACTTCCACGATATAGAAGCTCCACCTATTGTGAAAATGAATCCACCTTTGGACCTCTCGCTCTCCACCTCTGAGCACCAGCTGGCATCACTGAAGCCTTCCACTACTGGCGGATCTCCGTTGTAGTACAGTACATATGTCTGAGTCTTCTTGAGATATCTCATAACCCGTTTCACAGCTTTCCAGTGTTCAGCACCTGGGTTGCTCGTGAAACGACTCAGCATTCCCACGATGAAAGCTATGTCAGGCCTTGTGGCAGTAGTAGCATACATCAAACTTCCAATTATGCTTGCATACTCCAGCTGCCTGACGCTTTTCCCTGAATTAGGCTTCAGCTTCAGATCACACCTGTACGGCGTATCGATCCCTGGAAGATCCCGATACCCATAACAAGTGATCATTTTCTCAATATAATGAGACTGTGATAGCGCTAGTCCAGTGTCTGTCCGGATGATCTTGATCCCTAAGATCACATCAGCTTCCCCCAAGTCCTTCATACTGAACTTGCTCGAGATGAATTTTTTGTCTCCGTGACACAGCTCATATCCATATCTAGGATAAGCATGTCATCCACGTACAGACAAACGATCACACCTCTTCCATCAGCGAACTTCGTGTAAACACACTTGTCCGTCTCGCTGACCATGTAGCCATTTGACCTTATAACTTTATCAAATTTCTCATGCCACATCTTGGAAGCCTGCTTAGGACCGTACAAAGATTTTACCAACTTGTAGACTTTGTCTTCAAGACCCTTGATGACAAATCCCTCTGGTTGTTGCATATAAATCTCTTCGGTCAGCTCACCATTTAGAAAAGTCATTTTCACATCCATCTGATGTATCACCATCTTATGTATCGCTGCGAGAGCAATCAACATTCTGATGGTAGTCATCCGGGCTACTGGAGCATACGTGTCAAAGTAGTCGATTCCCTGCTTCTGAGAAAACCCCTTGGCTACTAGCCTAGCCTTGAACTTGTCAATAGTTTCGTCTGCTTTCATCTTCTTCTTGAAGATCCATTTGCATCCGATGGGTTTTGCTCCTTCAGGAAGATCAACCAACACCCAAGTGTTATTTGAGGTGATAGAATCAATTTCATTGTCAATCGCCTCCTTCCAGAAAACCGCGTCTCTGGTCTTCATCGCCTTATCATAGGTAAGCGGATCTGCTTCCACATGATAGGTGACAAAGTCACTTCCGAAATCCTTCGGCCTCCTCACTCGCTTCGTTGACGGCTTAGCGAGATCTGGTTCAACCATTGTTTCAACAATATCTTCTTGGACCACATCTTCATTGAAGACCTGCGCACCCTCATTATTCTCCGGAACATCCGCAAGAATAATATTCTTGTGCCTTGCAAATTTGTCTTCAAAATATTCTGCGTCGCGAGATTCAATGATATGATTTGACTCAATATCAAGAAATCTCCGAGCATCACTCTTCTCGGCATACCCCAAGAAGATCGTCTTAGTAGTCCTTGTCCCAAGCTTCTGAATCTTCAGATCTGGAAGCTTGACAAATGCCAGACACCCCCACACTCGAATGACATTCAAGTTAGGTCTGACTTTGAACCAGAGTTCATGAGGAGTAATATCAGAAGTTGCATGAGGCACCCTATTCAGAATAAAAGTGGCCGTCAGTACAGCTTCTCTCCAGTAGCACTTAGGAAGACCCGCAGTCAACAACATTGAGTTAATCATTTCTGTTAACGTTCTGTTCTTTCTCTCTGCTACTCCGTTTGATTGAGGAGAGTACGGAGCCGTAGTCTCATTGACAATTCCATGTTCTTTGCAGAACGATACGAATTCATGAGACCTGTACTCTCTACCTCGACCACTTCTTATTCTTTTGAGTTGTTGTCCAGTCTGCCGCTCAGCTTCGGCTCTGAACTCCTTGAACTTCTCGAATGCTTCGTCTTTAGCCTTCAGCAAGTAGACGAACGCATACTTTGAGAAGTCATTGATGAAACTTATAAAATACTTCATCCCGGCCTTTGTAGAGAACTGTTTGAAGTCACAGATATCGGAGTGTACCAACTCCAGAAGATCTGTACTTCGATTAACCCGAGGAAAGGGTTTCCTTGTGTCACGACCCGCTACCCAAATTGTTGGGCCAGGTCGAGTCATGTCCAGCCTACGCTTGAGATAAAACGTAGTAAGCTGTTCTAAAGATAACAAGATAAGACTAAACATGCTAACAGTTCTATATGTAAAGAAGAGTCATAAATGCTCCCAAACACAAAAGTCATCTCATATAATAATAAGTCCAAGTACAAGTTTGAAATGTAAAACTAGATACAGGTCCAGTTATAAAATACGTAGTCTAATACATGACTACACTAAATATCCCGAGCAACATCACAAACTAGACGAGGTTCCCCGCAGGTACATCCTCGTAAGACAAAGCCTGATCCTCGGCAGTAACTCCATAATATGAGTCACAGAGCAACTCCTCCTCAGTAAGAATACCTACAACGTTATCCTGTCAGGACGGGAGCAAGTACTGATTCTAGCAAACTAAATATACGAAACATGACATGAACAGGAATGCAATAAACTGGAATCATGGCACATCATAATCTATTATGGCAAGGACACATGTGTCATAGAGACAGATGTATATATAATGTTTAAAACTGTAGCAGGTATGTGATCGTCAATAGGTGTACAATGTGCAAGGGCACATAATAAAATGTACTTTCCGTACAAGTGTAAAGGCGATAGATGTACATACGCACAAATACAGCTTTGAGATAAAGGCCTACGGCGCAGTAACATGTAGAATGAAACTTTGTTCGGTACGATAAATGGGACATGATCACGTACTCAACTATCAGTTTCCCCATAACCCAGATTCTAATCATGTGAGAGATATAAAACTGTTCTAAACATGGTAGGGACTGAAAATAATACAACATGTGAAGATTTGACTTGCTACCCCAAGGATCAGCATTTAACATGGTTGGATCACAGTTCATTGTTGTAACAATATGTAAAGTTTGTAGAAAGTACTTGCCTTTAGCAAAGCAAAGCAGCGATAAAAATGCTATAGATGCCTGGTAACTCGTCACTGTAGAAATACACATAAACTTAGTTTTTATACTAAGTTAAATACTAAGACACTAGTGGTGCAACACGTTTCTGATTGGACACCTAGCCAAATGGTAACTTTAGCATAGGAGACCAATGTGGGGTGACACAATACTCAAACTAACTTTCTAGGTCTTTACACTAGTGCGGGGTTGAGGTTCAATACAGCTATAACTCAAAATAACACAAAAAGTTGCAAGTCGTAACTATGCCATAATTAAATCAAACTGTACACTATGATCTAACAATTTTTGAGATAGACAAAAAGCTCCATTTTACATAAAATAAAGTACCAAAATAATCCTTGTTAATTATAGAAATTTATACTAATTTTTCTGGAATTTATAAACCCTCATAAATATTTATTAAAAATCACAAACATAAATATACTGAAAATAAGTTCTGTTTTCCTATTTTTATAAAATACCAACAGTACTTAATGCTGGAAAAATTAAAAATTTTATAAAATAACAGAGTATTTAAATATAATTTTTTCCAGATTTTTTACAGCACTTAAAATATATATAAAAATTCAAAAAACAGTAAGCACAGTTTTCTGGAAAATAATAAATTAATTATTTACTATTTTTGTCCATGTACTCGAAATGAACCGAAGTCCAGATACAGGACCCAGAGCCATGAATCAAGTCCAATATGACTTGTACAGACTCTGAATGTATTAGACATAATTGGGCCCAAAAAACTCATGCTAGGTTTGGACATCATTGGCCATAACAAATAAAATACAGAATTTAAATAATAATATATTTTTAAAGTGG
>JANAVB010025000.1:13228156-13580897 GCA_029216955.1 Iris pallida | reverse complement strand
GTAAGATAAAGCCTGGTCCTCGCAGTAACTCCATAATATGAGTCACAGAGCAACTCCTCCTCAGTAAGAATACCTACAACGTTATCCTGTCAGGACTGGAGCAAGTACTGATTTAGCAAACTAAATATACGAAACATGACATGAACAGGAATGCAATAAACTGGAATCATGGCACATCATAATCTATCATGGCAAGGACACTATGTCATAGAGACAGATGTAATGAATATTTAAACTGTAGCAGGTACGTGATTGTCAATAGGTGTTACAATATGCAGGGGCACATAATGAAATGTACTTCCGTAAAAGTGAAAGGGTAGATGTACATACGCACAAATACAGCTTTGAGATAAAGGCCTATGGCGCAGTAACATGTAGAATGAAACTTTGTTCGGTACGATAAAGGGGGCATGATCACGTACTCAACTATCAGTTTTCCCATAACCAGATTCTATCATGTGAGAGATAAAAACTGTTCTAAACATGGTAGGGACTGAAAATATACAACAAGTGAAGATTTGACTTGCTACCCCAAGGATCAGTATTTAACATGGTTGGATCACAGTTCATTGTTGTAACATATATAAAGTTTGTAAAGTACTTGCCTTTAGCAAAGCAAAGCAGCGATAAAAATGCTATAGATGCCTGGTAACTCGCATGTAGAATAACACATAAACTTAGTTTTTATACTAAGTTAAATACTAAGACACTAGTGGTGCAACACGACTTTCTGATTGGACCCTAGCCAAATAGTGACTTTAGCATAGAAGACCAATGTGGGATGACACAATACTCAAATAACTTTCTAGCACTACTAAAATAACCCAGATTAGCAACGTCAGGAGACGTCGCTAAATACAGGAAATACGTCGCTAACAATGATTTGCGACGTATTTAGCGACGAAAAACCTACGTCGCTTATAGGCAAGTCGCAGATGGCAATTTAGTCGCCAAACGTCGCTATTTGCGACGCGTAGTTAATTGTCGCTAGACGTCGCAAAATGAGCGACAGATAGCGACGTATAAGTACGTCGCGAACATTGCGACTAAAGCGACCACTCGACGCTTCAAAAGTTTATAAATGATGACGAGGCATGGCATCCACGTGGCCACGTGGGCAACGTAGCGACGTATATTAGCGACGTCGCGCGACGTAATTCGCGCTAGTTAGCGACGTTAGGACGTTGTGTGACGTCGCAGTACGTCGCTATCCGTCGCTAATTAAAATTTTTTTAAAAAAATAATTGATATTTTGTTATGCTGTGTGTCTGTGTTTACAGTGTTGTGAAGTGCAGTGTTCGAACCATCGACAGTTTCGCTTACTGTTGTATGTTTTATCTTTGATAGAAAGAGCAACAGTTCAGGGTGCACTTCTCAGAGCTTCCTCTTCAGTCCTTCACCTTCTCGGGAACCTTTACGACGTCCGAGAAAGTGAAGGACGTGAAAATGAAGCTCTCGAAGTGCACCCTGAACTGTTGCTATTTCTATCCAGAAAAACATACAACAGTAATCGAAACTGTCGATGGTTCCGAACACTGTATTTCACATTCACTGTAAACACAGACACACATCATAACAAAAATACACAATATATTTTTTTAAAATTTCGGCAGCATCTCCTTTGTATATCAGATCATCGCTTATAACCCAGCGTAGGTATATTTGTCATCCCGTCGCAGATATCACAAAGTAAATATCACAATAAAAATAGGAGGCAGTGCAAAGTAAATATCACAGACACATCCTCACAAACATCCCATAGAGTCAAATAAAATGAAAGATGATAAAAAGTCTCCACCAAGTGTATAAACAACAGTGTATGAATAAACAATTTGCCCATAGGGCCAATACATACAAGTCAAAAAAAACCAATAAAATCACTGCGGACCCCTGCCGCGCAACTGGGATAGAATGTAGTCATACTGCTCCTGGGTGAGCTGTACCGTAGGGCAGTAGAAGGCAGTACAATGTTGAGTCGGCGCCGGAGGCAGTGCAGTATCTGGAGTCGGTGCCGTCGATGGACCCGGAGGACGTACCTGCTCCAGCTCTCGCAGTCGCTCACATGCGCAGCAAGGGTACTCACCACCTTCTCAGTATTCTGAGCGAGTGAGAGAGAAAGGCTCCTCTGCGATCCGTCCAGCTCGACCTGTCTACGCTCCGTACGCTGCGTAGACTCGGTGAGCGTCTGCAAGTTGGCAGCTGCAGCCTGATGCAGACTCATCAGCTCCTGTATACTGCGCTCGACCGCATCAAATCGTCCGGTGACGATCGGAGGGTCGGATCGTCGCTCGACCGCATCAGAAATCTGCTGCTGCAACTCGCGATGCAGCTCCTCGATCTGACGACGAACATCCTCAGCTCGTGACGAGCCTGCGTAGCGGAGACTGCACACTGACAGAGGGGGCCCGGGATGACTCCGAAGCCAAATACGTGCCGTAGGATCCCGTACCGTAGTACGTACCCTTCTGAAGACCGCCAACGGCGGTCATCCAGAGCTCGTCTGGCGATGGCTCTGCAGCGGCTGGAGGAAGTACCAGCCCCTCCCTCTGCTTGCGCATAGCAGCAGCAGCAGCATCAGCCCTCCTTCTGTAGCCGAACAAACTCGCCTAGAACATGTTTGCTAACGTGTAAGTGTTTACTAAAGTCTATATTGATATCTATTTCCTGTTTTCTAAATTATAGTCAGTTAATATTAGTTGAATAGAACGTACATATGCCTGCGTCGCCCTTCGTCAATGAAGTCCCCAGCCCTCCGATGGGTGACCAGGAAGACGGTCACCATGTTCGGGTCCTCACCCTTCTTTACCTGTTAAAATATATTATCTATTATTAGTATTAAACATTATATCGAACTATATAAATTAATGTCGTCATAGGAAACGTACCAGACGACGAAAATGCTCCGTCATCGGAATGGAGCCACCACACCACTTACCGGCGCTCGACCGCGCCACCTTGGCCTTCTCAGACCGCTCCTGGTACTGGCGCTCGCTGAATCTAGCCTTCATCGCAGTCCACTGCTCTGGCGTAATCCAACCCTGGATCCGACGTCCGGCACGATTACACGCTTCTGGTCGTCGATCGCATCACGGATGAGCTTGGCTATGACGGCAGGAAATTGGCCCTCGATCCTCGCCGCCCGGTGTGGTGGATAGAAATAGGTCCTCTACAAGAAGTAAAATACAAAAGTTGTATAATATACACAAATGATTATTAAAATTTAAAAATAAACAAATTTTTACCTTGAAGTGGGCGAACCAAAAGGCCTTCCTATCTGCGGGAGCATCTGAGTAGTTGAGCCAAGGCCCACCATAGTTCTGCCTCACAAATGTCCCCAGTTGTCTCTGTACTGCAGAAGGCCGATATCTATACAATAATAATTTTTCATGAATATATATGTATACATATAATCATTTGAGAAATATATAATAATTAATTAACTTACTTCATAGGCCCGTCCGTCCAAATCTCCATACGCGTCTCGCCCGGGGGAGCGCATGGAGGGTCGCTCTCACCTCCTGCCTGGGCAGGATCAGTCTGATCGCCGTCCTCCATATGATCGGCGTGGGCTCCCTCCATAGAGCCGTCGACAGTAGGAATGCTGGACGGGGGATCAGGGATGCTGGACGCGGGATCAGGAAGGCTGGACGACGAGGGAGGAGTCGCCAACCTACTAGAACTGCCCTGTTTCGGTAATGGACCGGGAACAGGAAGGCTGGACGACGAGGGAGGAGTCGCCAACCTGCTAGAACTGCCCTGTCCCGGTAATGGACCGGGAACAGAATGGTACACTGGGTACTCGGAGATGAGGATGAGGGTACGGAACTGCCCTCTCCATCCCCAGCCCGAGGCTGACGGGGCTGCCTAATAATATCCTCCGCGTCGTCCAGATGGCCTAGTCATACCTGACAATAAAACATATGACAATAAAACAAAAAACATTTTATATGATAGACATCACAGATTTTTGAAAAATATCATAGTAAAAAGTGTCACTGAAGTGTCAATAAAAGTGTCAATAAAGTGTCACTGAAGTTCACAGATTTATATGATAGAAGTGTCACTAAAGTGTCAAATATGATTATAAAACAAACGTACAGATTTAATCCTCTTCTGAAAATTTATCTAGTTCGTTTAGCTCATCTACTTCTTCTTCTTCTTCTTTTCTTCTTTCTTCTTCTTCTTCTCTTCTTCTTCTTCTTCCTCCTCTACATCTTCACTTTCATCTGCATCTTCCTCTTCAGATAATTCTACTTCTTCTACACATTAGATGTGTATAGGAAACTTCCGTCGTGTCCACTTCTATAATATTTGTTACAAGAGGTAGTTCATCCTGTTGATAAGCTATATCGTCAACCTCAAAGGTATTTCTAGCTTTGGTCTTGCATACTGCCCACCAGTCCGACCTTGTTGTTCCCGTTTAGGATAACTTGTGAAGTACACGAGCTGAGCCTGACTTGATAGGAAAATGGTTCATAGGCTTGATATCGACGCCATAGTTTTATTAACAAGACCGTGCTTGTCTACTTTCCAACCTTGACCTTCAATCGGATCGAACCAATCACACCTGAATAACACAATCTTAGCAGGCTCTATTCCATAACTATATGTCAGCTCCACAATCTCCGTAACACGCCATAGAAATGTTGCCCGTATCAACATCTTTGTAGTTCGAAGATCTGATACACAAACAGCTGTTTTTGGTGGAATCGAGATCCACAAAGTTGTCTCTGATCGGCAAGTTGTTGACTTGAACCTAAACCCATTAACACAGTAGCTTGGCCATATTTTTGCAGCATAAATTGGTCCCTTGGCTAGCGTTCTAATAGACTCATTCTCAAGTCTTGCGTATGGACGATCGACCTAAATACCATGAAAGAAGCAATTAAGCTCATTCTCAATCAAGTGCATATACAAAAAGGTAATTACAGAGTTCTCAAGTCTTACATATGCACTCAACCATGATGGAAAATAACGCCTCATTTCTTGTTCTAGTTCTTCTTCTGTTATGTGTGGCCTACCCGACCTCACATCATCATTAAATATGCTGAAAACAACATCGTTCAATTAATGTAATAGTATAATAATTAATACTATTAAAATAATATAGACGTATTAATTACTTACCCCTCCAGTTTCTCTACTTCCTCCTCGTCGCAGTTGAGTAATACATACACCTGAGCAGCCCTTAGCTCATCATCGTTCAGATATCTCTTTTTCATCTTACCCGATGGCTTTCCTGGAGCATTGAATACCTTCAGTATTGTATCATTACTTTCATGATCTCCCTCGTCGTTTCTGGAAGCTCTCGTTCTATTAGTTGCAATATGAGGCTTGAAATACATCGAACAAAAGTTTGTAATCTCCTCGAGAACATAGGCTTCAAATAGAACCCTCGACCCGTGCCTTATTTTTCACCTTTCTTTTTAGGTGATTCAAATGTCGCTCGAACGGGTACATCCATCGATATTCGACGGGTCCACCAACACGTGCCTTATAGGATAGATGAATCGGCAAATGCTCCAAGAGTCGAAGAATCCAGGAGGAAACACCCTCTCTAGCTTGCATAGTATTACCGCAATGTTTATCTTGCTTTTCTAGACGATCAACGAGCAATTTCTTAGAACAAAGATCCCTGAAGAATATGCTAAGCTCCGTCAATGGATCCCAAACTGCCTGCGGTAAGAATTCCCGAAATGCAATCGGAATTAACCTCTCCATGAATACGTGACAATCGTGGCTCTTCATACCCGTCAATTTGTTTTCCTTCGGATCGACACATCTTTTCAGATTTGACACATATCCGTCTGGAAATTTTAGGCCCTGGATCCACCGACAAAGTCTCACTTTATCCTCCTTGTCCAGCGAAAAAATTGACTTCGGAAGGAACTGTTTTCCATTCTGCTGTATCAAATACAACGCAGGGCATTTGCATATTTCTTTTAAGTCCAACCTGGCCTTGGGATTGTCTTTCGTTTTTCCCTTTACGTCCATTTGAGTCAAATGTCATAAGCCCGGTTCATGTCCCGTTCTTACTGCTACTACTACACCTACTTCGTCCATTTGAGTCCATCTATTCTCTCCTTTCTTTCTTTTTCTTTTTCTTAGTACCACTGCAATAGTGACAGAGCAAATCTATCGACCAATATTAATGGATAGTAGACCAGCATTCAATAGAGACCAAGAGGAAGAGCGAGAGAAGCAACAAAATCGTACTCGATAAAGAAAAGTGGCAGACTGTACACGTACAACAATCATGGAAAAAAACATGAAAAAGGAAAAGAAAATAAAATATCACAAGATAAACCAGCAGCGATATGGACTGCAGTCCACTCGCACTATCTCTCTCTCTCCCTCATCGGTAGTGAATGTGTGTGCAAGCGCCTAACTGTTCGACCAAAATATACACTTCACCCTGCCCCCCTCCCCCTACCCCTGTACCCACCCCAACCCTCCCCTGCCCCCCCCCCTGCCCTCCTCCCCTACCCCTGCACCCACCCCAACCCTCCCCTACATTCCCTCCCCTGCCCCCCTCCCCCTGCACCCACCCAACCGTGCCCCCTCCCCCTACCCCTGCACCCCCCGGGTACCCCCACTCCTCCTCCACCCCTCGACAGTAAGACCCCCCACCCCCTGCACCAACCCACCCCTCTCTCCCTCCTCGACAGAAAGACCACCCAGCAGCTAGGGTTAGAGTTCTGTGTCCGTGTCTGTGTCTAGATAGCTAGGGCTAGGGTTAGGGTTTACCTGAGGAGGGTGGCTTCGTCGGAGGATGGAGGCGGCGAGGAGGGTGGTTCGTCGGAGGAGGAAGCGACGAGGAAGGCTCCTTCGTCGGAGGAGGGAGGCTGGTCACCGGAGGGAGGGGTCAACGGGCGAGGGGTCCGGGGGGAGAAGGGGGAGGGCTCGCCGGAGGGAGTGGTCGCCGGAGGGGGAGGGTTCGCCAGGGGGAGGGGGAGAGCGGGAATAAATTTTTGGGTAAAAATTTTGGGATTCTCGATCGGGCCAGAACCCTATAGAAATAAAACAGCGACTCCTACATGATACATCGCTAAACGTCGCAAGCCAGCGACGTAAATTATACTACGTCACGAAACGCCGCTACTCAGCACGGACGGCGACGTGTAGCACAAGACGTCGCTATATGCAATTATCAGCGACGTATTTCCGCCGTCGCTAATATACGTCGCTATTTAAGCATATTTTAGTAGTGTAGGGTCTTTACACTAGTGCGGGGTGAGGTTCTATATGGCTATAACTCAAAATAAACACAAAAAGTTGCAAGTCGTAACTATGCCATAATTAAATCAAACTGTACACTAAGATCTAACAATTTTTGAGATAGACAAAAAGCTCCATTTTACATAAAATAAAGTACCAAAATGATCCTTGTTATTTATAGAAATTTATACTAATTTTTCTGGAAATTATAAACCCTCATAATTATTTATTAAAAATCTGCAAACATAAATATACTGAAAATGAGTTCTGTTTTCCTATTTTTATAAAATACCAACATCACTTAATAAATGCTAGAAAAATTATAATAATTTGTCTAAATTAACAGAGTATTTAAATATAATTTTTTCCAGATTTTTACAGCACTTAAATATATATAAAAATTCAAAAACAGCAAGCAATAGTTTCTGAAAAATAATTAATTAATTATTTACTATTTTGTCCATGTACTCGAAATGAACCGAAGTCCAGATACAGGACCAAGAGCCATGAATCAAGTCCAATATGACTTGTACAGACTCTGAATGTATTAGACACAATTGTGCCAAAAAACCATGCTAGGTTTGGATATCAATGGCCATAACAAATAAAATACAGGAATTTAAATAATAATAATGATATATTTTTAAAGTGGTAAAAATATACAAGTTACAAAATATAAAATAAAATAACTTGTGAAATTTTACATAACAATATTTTGTACAAGGTAGAATTTAAAATACCTACATAAACATATAACAACAATATATATATATATATATATATATTATATATATATATATATATATATTATATATATCCATATATATATATATATATATATATATATATATATATATATATAGATATATATATAATGGATATATTAGATATATATATATATATATATATATATATATATATATATTATATATATATATATATATATTATATATATAATATATATATATATATATATATATATATATATTTATAGACATACATATATATATATATATATACATATATATATATATATATATATATATAGAAAATACTAATTATAAATAATATATATACATATACATATATACATATACATATACATATATATACATATATATATATATATATATATATATATATATATATATATATATATATATATATATATATATATATATACATTATATATATATATAAAATAAAATAAAATAAAAAGAAAACAGAAAAGAAAACAAAAGAAAACAAACAGAGGGAAGGGGGGTTCGAACTCGGCCCAGGGGGGTCGGGTTCTTGGGCTCGGTCGGGCTTGCCAGGGGGTCAGCCGAGCTGTGTGTTAGGGTAGGGTTTGGGTTAGATTTATTTAGGTTTAGGTTAATGTTATTTAAACCCGATAAAACTATCTCGGTGTCCTGACAGTTAAGGATACACGAGTCTCGTGTCCGTGCTATGCACGACACGCACGGGTCGAGTCTTTCATGTCCAGACTTACCTCCAGGTTTGTCAGGACACGGCGAGTCGCATATGCGTGACTGGGACACGCACGACACAGTTTCGAAGCTTCTACTTACGTGTCCGGCGCCTAGGGTCGAAGTCGGGGGCACTGGACGGCTGTTGGGGCGTCGTGGACGCGGCGCTCGAGTGGGCTGGACTCCACTCGTCGGGACGAACACGTCGGTGGTGGTTGTGGATGGTGAAGGTAGCTAGGGAGGTGGCGCTGTGGGGTGGCCGAAGTTACGGTTCACGCGACGGGGAAATGGGGGAGACGGTGGTCGTGGAGGTCGGGATTTAGTCTAGGGCTAGGGTTTCGGGGTCGGAGAGTCTTATAGACAATTTAAGGCGGTCGAGGCGGTCTAGGTCGGCCGAAAATGGCGGGGATAGGTCGGTGGTCGTCGGGGGGGGGGGGGGCAGTTGGCCAGTCGTCGGGGGTGGGTAGGTAGGTTTGCAGTTTGGTCCTTAGAGTTTAGGAATTTACATAAAAGCCCCAATCCAATTAGTTTACAAATATTAATTTGCAAACTCCTATTAAAATAATTGATTTAATTGCAAACTGATATAAAATCAATTTAAAATATTACAAAACGATATTAAAACATTTTAATCAATTACAAATTGATATATTTTAACTTAAAAATTATTTAAAAACTATTTAAAAATTATTTAAAAATTCTAAAAAATTCCTAAAAATCATAATAAATTATTTTAAAGCTAAACATGTCATTAGCAACTAATTAATACTAATTAAATCAAATTTGAAAATAGGGGCTGACAAGTCTTCCCTCCTTGAAAAATTTTGTCCTCGAAATTCACAAGGGTTGAAGACCCTACAATTTCTAACATAACAAGCAATACAACAAATGACTAAGGCTACGTTCGAAACTAACCTCTAAGGTATCAAGCGGGATCGGGTGGTTCCCTCGCAGCGGTTGGATCGAACAAGTAAGGGTATCTCTCCCTCATGTCCGACTCCCTCTCCCAAGTAGATTCACCCGGAGAGCGACGGCTCCAAGCTACTCGTACTAAGGGTATAACCTTGTTCCTCAGCCTCTTCTCCCTCCTGTCTAATATCTCCACTGGCTGCTTAGTAACTGCAAGGCTCGGTCCGATCTCCAACTCTGAATGATCTAGCACATGGCTGGGGTCCGGAACATATCTCCTCAGCTGGGATACGTGAAAGACATCGTGAACTCCTGCTAGGATGGGTGGAAGTACAACCCTGTAAGCTACTTCTTCGATCCTGCCAAGTATCTCGAACGGCCCGATGTATTTGGGGCTCAACTTGCCTCCTCGTCCGAACCGGATCGTCCCTCTAGTAGGTGATATCTTGACTAGCACCATATCTCCGTCTGTGAACTCCATCGGTCTGCGACTAGCATCGGCCCAGTGTTTCTGCCTGTCCTGAGCTACTCTGAGCCTGTCTCTGATCATCCTGACCTTCTCTGCTGCATTCGTGATCATCTCTGGCCCAAGCATAACTCTGTCCCCAATATCGTCCCAAAGAGCGGTGTACGGCATCGTCGTCCATATAGTGCCTCGAAAGGAGACATACCAATGCTGGCTTGGTAGCTGTTGTTGTATGAAAACTTTACCAAGTATAGATGGCTCTCCATGATCCGCCAAAGTCCAGCACACAAGTCCTCAGCATGTCCTCCAGCGTCTGTATCGTCCTTTTGGACTGCCCATCTGTCTGCAGGTGGTACGCCGTGCTGAACTTGAGCTGACTGCCCAACTCCTCCTGCAAGCTCCTCCAGTGGGACGTGAATCCGTTATCTCTTTCCGACATGATGCTCACTGGTACTCCGTGCAAGCGAACTATCTGCTGTATGTATGGCTCTGCCAACTTCTCGGTGGAAAGCCCCACCTTGAAGGGTATGAAGTGCGCACACTTCGTCAGCCTGTCCACGATGACCCAAATGGCATCCTTCCCTCCTTGGGAACGAGGAAGCCCTGAGACGAAGTTCATCGTAATGTGTTCCCATTTCCACTCGGGAATGGGTAACGGCTGCAACAGACCAGCTGGCCTCTGGCGCTCCGCCTTGACCTGCTGGCAAACTAGGCATCTCGAAATGAAACGTGATACATCTCTTCATCCCGTGCCACCAAAGATGTTCCCGCAAGTCACGGTACATCTTGTTAGCACCAGGGTGAATAGAATATCTCGATCGGTGTGCCTCCTGTAATACTGCCTCTATCAGCTCTCCCTTCGGCATGCACAATCGGCTACTATGCCTCAAGGATCCATCCTCTACTACGGTGAAGTCATCCAGCAATCCAGCTAAAGCCTGGACTCGAAGTCTACGAAGGCTCTCATCTGTAGACTGTGCCTCCCTGATCTGCTCCATCAAACCTGACTGAATGTCAAGCGCCATCATCTGTATCACTGATCCTGGCCGAACTATCTCGATATCGAGCTTCTCCAGATCTTTCCACAAATGCCGATCTATCATCAGATACCATGCCATCGGATGCCTGCTCGACGCATCCGCCACCACATTTACCTTTCTGGGGTGATACTGTAAATCGATGTCGAAGTCCATCAACTCCAACCATCGTCTTTGCCTCATGTTCAGCTTTTCTGCGTGAACACATACTTCAAGCTCTTATGGTCAGTAAATATTTCCACACGCTCTCTGTATAAGTAATGTTTCCACAACTTGAGTGCAAAGATCACCGCAGCTAACTCTAGGTCATGGGTAGGATAGTTCCGCTCATGAGTCCGTAATTGCCTAGATGCATAAGTAATCACTTTTCCATGCTGCTGTAGGACACATCCTAGCCCCTTTCCCGAAGCATCACTGTATATGGTGAAACCTCCAGATCCTGAAGGTAATGTCAGAACTGGAGCGGTCGTCAGCCTCCTCTTCAGCTCCTCGAACGCTGCCTGGCAGTCCTCTGACCAAATATACTCTGCGTCCTTCTGCGTCAGCTTCGTCATGGGTTCAGCTATCCTAGCAAAGTCCTGGACGAACTTCCTATAATAGCCGGCTAACCCCGAAAGCTCCTGATCTCTGAAACTGACGTCGGAGCCTTCCATGTCTCAACTGCAGCAATCTTTCTGGGATCCACCGAGATCCCCTCTCCAGTAACTATATGACCGAGAAACTCCACTCGATCCAAAAAGAACTCACACTTCGACAATTTGGCATATATCTCTCCTGCCTCAGAATCCCCAAAACTGTCCGCAAGTGCTCTGCATGCTCCTCCGACGTCTTCGAGTATATCAGGATGTCGTCGATGAACACTACGACGAACTTATCCAGATACTGTTGATATCTTATTCATCAAATTCATAAAGAAAGCTGGCACATTTGTGAAACCAAATGGCATCACCAGAAACTCGTACTGCCCGTACTTCGTGTTGAATGCCATCTTCTGGATGTCTGCTGCCTTGACCTTCACCTGGTGGTACCCGGATCTCAATTCTATCCTGGAAAACACTTTCGCCCCACTCAACTGGTCGAACAAATCATCTATCCTGGGCAGAGGATATTTGTTCTTAATGGTGATGGCATTCAACGCCCGGTAGTCAATACACAACCGAACTGTACCATCCTTCTTAGGAACAAAGAGCACTGGCGCTCCCCATGGAGAAGCACTAGATCGAATGAAACCCTTCTTCAACAGGTCATCAATCTGCTCCTTCATCTCTACGGCCTCCTTGGGGTTCACTCTATAGCAAGCCCGGGATACTGGTGATGAACCCGGTACTAAATCTATAGTGAACTCCACATCTCTGTCAGGCAGAAGTCCTGGAAGATCCTCTGGAAATACATCCATAAACTCCCTAATGATAGGGTGTGGCGGTGCTACGTCCCCAACTGTCGCACAACAGTTCGGCTCTAGGCTGATCTCCGGCCCTGTCCTCCTGACACTGAATGGTACTGTACCTGGGGGACTGAACAGAATACTACCCTCATGACAGTCTATAGCTACATGGTCATAGCTAAGCCAGTCCATCCCTAATATGGTATCATAATCGGGGAGTGGCATCACAAAGAATCGTCCCCTAAACTCTCTCCTGGCTATAGTAATAGAGCATCTATAGATGGCTCTAATGGGCAACGGTTCGCCTCCCGTCATTACTCTACTTATCTCCTCGGTAGGTGTCGCTACTAAATGGTGTTTATGCATAAACTCTATGACATGAAGCTATGAGATGCACCAGAATCAAACAAGCATAGAGCTAGAAAAGTATGCAAATAAACATGACCTGTGATGACGTCAGCCAAATAATCTGGCTCCGAAATCTGCTACGGCTCAAGAGGTAGACTATAAGCCTTCCCCTGAGGTTCCTTCTGCTGCTGCAGATGTTGCCCAAACCTCTGTTGCTGAGTCGAGAGCGGCCCTCCAGGTCCCTTGGCTGCTGGGCAGTCCCGAATCTGATGGGTGGCAAACCCACAAACTAAGCACTGCCCCAACCTCTTCCTGCAGATGGCGAATTCATGCCCTGGCCTTCTATAGAAAGAACACATGGCCCCTTCTGCTGCTGCCGGGGTCCCGGGGCTCTAACTGGCGTGGTCGGGTGATGTGGTGTGGGAGGACGGTATGTCTGCTGGTGCGACGTCGGTGCTTTCTGCTGGAAAGCCTGACGCTTGGACGATCCCTCGAGGTGTACAGAAGCCGGCCTCTTGCAAGACTGAAGACGCTCCTCTATGCTCCGGGCTAACTCTAAGCTCTGGTAGTAGTCAGTCGTACCGTTCGCCACTATACGAATGCCAATGTCTGGAACTAGACCATGGCAAAACCTACGTGCCATCTCCTCTGGGTCTACAACCAGACTAGGAGCGAAACGGCTCAGGCGACTAAACTCTGTCGCATACTCGTCTACAGAACGATTCCCCTGCTGGATGTTCTGGAATCATAGCCCCATGGCTACCCTAGTGGTGGTCGAAAGAATATCTTCTTAAACTGGGTCTTGAACTGATTCCAAGTGGCCCTCCCTCTCGCAAATAGCGGCTCATTTTGGAACCAGACTCCTGCCAAGTCTGTCAGCAGAAATCCCGCTGCCTCGACCTGGAGGTCATTCGGCAACCTAGCTCCAAGGAGCTTCCTCTCTACCGAGTCTAGCCAGTCATCTGCTACAACTATGTCCTCAGTCCCTAAGAACTCCTTGGGGTTCAGACCCATGAAGTCCTTGATTGTCCCTGCTCTCTGCCGTGGCTCTACAGGTGGTGGGACCACGGTACGTTCCTCAGAATGCTCATGCTCTGGGGAGTAGGGTGGTCTGCTCCTGATGGGTCGTTAGGAACCCCTGGATCAGAGTGAGCAGTTGGTTCCCGTCGAGTGTGACGGAAGCTTGGGTAGGTATAGTGATAGGTGGTGGTGGGGAGTATCGGGTCCTGCTGGGACTGTGATGCGGAAGGTAGAGGAGGCATCTGGGTTTGTGGATTTGTGGAGTGGGGAATATGGTAGGTGGAGGTGGAGGTGTATCGGTCAACTGGTCAGCTGACTGGATGGGAAGTGTGCCATTCTCAGGTGTGACATACTGTGACGAACGGGTGAGCACCATCTAGAAATAAAAAGGACTTATATGGACTCTTTAAAGTAAACAATCATAGACAAGAAAAATCTAATTATAATAGAAAGCATGTGATGCGTTTCCTATGTTGCAATCCTAGTAATCCTCTAGATGTTATAAGCGTCATTCCTAGTGTTGTCTAATTACCTTAAGTTCCTAATTGCAGGCATGCTTGGTCCAATGATGTAACCAAACAATTTAGTCACGACCTGCATGGGCCACCACTAAAATATGTCATGACCCGCTACCCAAATTGTTGGGCCAGGCCGAGTCATGTCCAGCCTACGCTTGAGATAAAGCGTAGTAAGCTGTTCTAAAGATAACAAGATAAGACTAAATGTGCTAACAGTTCTATATGTAAAGAAGAGTCATAAATACTCCCAAACACAAAAGTCATCTCATATAATAATAAGTCCAAGTACAAGTCTGAAATGTAAAACTGGATACAGGTCCAGTTACAAAATACATAGTCTAATTCATGACTACACTAAATATCCCAAGCAACATCACAAATTAGACGAGGTTCCCCGCAGGTACATCCTCGTAAGACAAAGCCTGGTCCTCGGCAGTAACTCCATAATATGAGTCATAGAGCAACTCCTCCTCAGTAAGAATACCTACAACGTTATCCTGTCAAGACGGGAGCAAGTACTGATTCTAGCAAACTAAATATACGAAACATGACATGAACATGAATGCAATAAACTGGAATCATGGCACATCATAATCTATCATGGCAAGGACACATATGTCATAGAGACAGATGTATATGTAATGTTTAAAACTGTAGCAGGTACGTGATCGTCAATAGGTGTACAATGTGCAGGGGACATAATGAAATGTACTTCGTACAAGTGTAAAGGCGATAGATGTACATACGCACAAAATACAGCTTTGAGATAAAGGCCTACGGCGCAGTAACATTAGAATAAACTTTGCTCGATACGATAAAGGGGGCATGATCACGTACTCAACTATCAGTTTCCCATAAACCAGATTCTAATCATGTGAGAGATATAAACTGTTCTAAACATGGTAGGGACTGAAAATAATACAACATGTGAAATTTGACTTGCTACCCCAAGGATAGCATTTAACATGGTTGGATCACAGTTCATTGTTGTAACAATATATAAAGTTTGTAGAAAGTACTTGCCTTTAGCAAAGCAAGCAGCGATAAAAATGCTATAGATGCCTAGTAACTCGTCACTGTAGAAATACATATAACTTAGTTTTTATACTAAGTTAAATACTAAGACACTAGTGGTGCAACACGACTTTCTGATTGGCACCTAGCCAAATGGTGACTTTAGCATAGGTGACCAATGTGGGGTGACACAATACTCAAACTAATTTTCTAGGGTCTTTACACTAGTGCGGTGAGGTTCAATACGGCTATAACTCAAATAACACAAAAAGTTGCAAGTCGTAACTATGCCATAATTAAATCAAACTGTACACTATGATCTAACAATTTTTGAGATAGACAAAAGCTCCATTTACATAAAATAAAGTACCAAAATGATCCTTATTAATTATAGAAATTTATGCTAATTATTTTGGAATTTATAACCCTTATAAATATTATTAAAATCAGCAAACATAAATATACTGAAAATGTTCTATTTTCCTATTTTATAAAATAACATCACTTATTAAATGCTAGAAAAATTATAATAATTTGTCTAACTTAACAGAGTATTTAAATATAATTTTCCTAATTTTTACAGTAATTAAAAATATATATAAATTCAAAAAACAACAGCAACAGTTTCTGGAAAATAATTAATTAATTATTTACTATTTTTGTCCATGTACTCGAAATGAACCGAAGTCCAGATACAGGACCCAAAGCCATGAATCAAGTCTAATATGACTTGTACAGACTCTGAATGTATTAGACACAATTGGGCCCAAAAACCCATGATAGGTTTGGACATCAATTGGCCATAACAAATAAAATACAGGAATTTAAATAATAATAATATATTTTAAAGTGGTAAAATACAAGTCACAAAATATATTAAAATAACTTGAAATTTTACATAACAATATTTTGTATAAGGTAGAATTTAAATACCTACATAAACAAATAACAATAATATTATATATATCATATAATATATAGATATTTATATAATATAAATGGATATTTTTTTTTATATATATAATATTTAAATAACATATATATATATTTTTTATATTAATATATATATATTAAATACATATTATATATATGATATAATATATCTATATATATATATATATATATTATATATATATATATATATATATATTTATATACTAATATATATATATATATGTATATATAAAAAATATATATATTATATATATATTATATATATATAATTATATATATATATATCTATATATAATATATTATATATATATATATATATATATCTAAAAATTATATATATATATATATATATATATATATATAGATATTATATATATATATATATATATAATAATATATATATATATATATATTATATATAGATATATATATATATATATATATTTACATACATATATATACATAATAATATATATATTATATAATATATATATATATATATATATATATATATATATATATATAAAAATATATATATATATATATATATAATATATATATATATAAAAACAAAATATATATATATATATATTTTACTACATATAATACATATATATATATATATATATAATATATATATATATATAGATATATATATATATATATATATATATATATAGTATATTATATATATATATATATATTTACATACATATATACATACATATATATACATACATATAAAAAAAAAAACATACATATATATACATACATATAAAAAAAATATACATACATACATATATATTATATATATATATATTATATATATATATATATATATATATATATATATATATTATATATAGTAAAATACTAATTAAAAATATTAATTATAGTAAAAAAAGAAAATATAGTAAAATACTAATTAAAAAATATATGCATATATACAATTACTGTATATATATACATACACAGTATATATATATAATAATATATATACTTAATATATCTATATATATATATATATATATATATATATATATATATTATATATATATATATATATTATATAATATAAAATAAAAAAAAAGAAAAAGAAAAGAAAACAAAAGAAAAAAACAGATGGAAGGGGGTTCGAACTCGGCCCGGGGGGTCGAGTTCTTGGGCTCGATCGGGCTGGCCAGGGGGTCTGCCCGAGCTGTGTGTTAGGGGTAGGGTTTGGGTTAGATTTATTTAGGTTTAGGTTAATGTTATAAACCCGATAAAAACTATCTCGGTGTCCTGACTGTTAAGGACACACGAGTCTCGTGTCCGTGCTATGCACGACACGCACGGATCGAGTCTTTCGTGTCCAGACTTACCCCAGGTTCGTCAGGACACGGCGAGTCGCATATGCGTGACTGGGACACGCACGACATAGTTTCGAAGGTGCTACTTACGTGTCCGGCGCCTAGGGTCGAAGTCGGGGGCACTGACGGCGGCTGGGGCGTCGTGGACGCGGCGCTCGGGTGGCGTTGGACTCCACTCGGGGGCGAACACATCGATGGTGGTTTGGATGGTGAAGCTAGCTAGGGAGGTGGCGCTGTGGGGTGGCCGGAGTTAGGGTTCAGGCGACGGGGAAATAGGGGAGAGGGTGGTCGTGGAGGTCGGGATTTAGTCTAGGCTAGGGTTTCGGGGTCGGGGAGTCTTTATAGACAATTTAGGACGGTCGAGGCGGTCTAGGTCGACCGGAAATGGCGGGGATAGGTCGGTGGTCATCGGAGGGGGGGCAGCTGGCCAGTCGTCAGGGGTGGGTAGTAGGTTTACAGTTAGGTCCCTAGAGTTTAGGAATTTACATAAAAGCCCCAATCCAATTAGTCTGCAAATATTAATTTGCAAACTCCTATTAAAAATGATTTAATTGCAAACTGATATAAAAATAATTTAAAATATTACAAAATGATATTAAATATTTTAATTAATTACAAATTGATATATTTAACTTAAAAACTATTTAAAAATTATTTAAAAATTCTAAAAAAATTCCTAAAAATCATAATAAATTATTTTAAAGCTAAACATGTCATTAGCAACTAATTAATACTAATTAAATCAAATTTGAAAAACAGGGGCTGACACCTTGTATCTTGTTTAGCACAAACTTTACATTTCTCTACCTTACCCCACACTTGGAGATAAGTCCTAGACTAGACATTCTGTTTATTCGTTTACAATGAACATGTCCTAGCCTATTATGCCACAACTCAAGAGTATAAGCAGAATGAGTGATTTCATTAATTACAGTAATTATAGTAATTACATTGGACTGATTTATAAGCTGAATTTTGAACATTCCTTCGGTATAAAAAGCTTTTCCGAAATATGTTTCCTTGATAGACATCACCATCTGGCCAGCATTGAAGTCCATCCTGAGGCCTGCGTTGCAGAGTAGGCCTCCTGAGATCAGGTTTTTGGCGATAGCAGGTACGTGCTTTACGCCTTGAAGCGTCAGAGACTTCCCCGAAGTCAGCTTCAACACCACCGTCCCGATCCTGAGCACTTCAGCTTGTGCCTGGTTCGCCATCATAACCACTTCAGAAGTAGGTGTGTAGGTGGTGAACCACTCCTTACTGGAGCAGACATGGCAGGAGGCTCCAGTGTCTACCCACCAGTCAGAGTCAGTCCTTACCGCATCAACCTGCGCAATCATAGCAACTACGTCAGTGATCATAGATACTTACTAGGCTCTTCTTGCTCTGATTGCTTGGTCTTTGCTTTGCATTCACTTTTGAAGTGGCCCTTCTTGCCACACTTGAAACAAGGCATCTGAGACTTTGCCTTCTTTCGCTTGAAGGAAGTCCCCTTTACGTTCAGATTGTTAGGGTCCTTCTTCTTGCTGTGAGAAGCCGCCTGCTTTCCCCTTGGTTCCTTGGTATGAACCGGATTGGAGTTAGCTAATTGCTTGGACAGTGCGTCCACCTTCAATTGAGCCCGTATCTGGTCCTCAACATAGATTTCCTGCAAGAGATCTTCAAGGCTGATCTCAAGCTTCTTCCTATGCATATTTGCATAGAACTTACTCCACCCAGTGGGGAGCTTTGAGACAATCCCTCCAACAACAAACTTGTCGGGGAGGGGCATCGCCTCGTCTTCCAACTTTTGTCGCAGTTTCAGAAATTCTTTTACCTGCGACAACATGGACTTCTCGTCCTCAAAGAGCCATTTGTGATATTTTCAACCACAAATATCTTGCTCCTATTTTTGTCTTCTTCATACAGTTTCTCCAGAGACTCCCATATATCTCTGGCTATTGGTTTTTTACTATAAGATTCTGCTAGAGAATCCTCCATAGCATTCAGGATAGCAGCCTGCAAATGCTATTTTCCCTACTCCACTTGGCCTGAAGTTTTTTAGCCGTAGTGATTGCGGCATCAAACTTTTCTAACTTACAAAAGTCAGTATTGAGGAGTGAAGCATTAACGTTTTCCATCGTAGCAATAAAGCTTTGAGATTGTTAGTGCCGGGCACAATTTTTTGATAGAAAACTGAGAAGATGAAACAATTGTAAAAACAATGTTCCAACGCAACACTTCTAGGAAGGTTGCGCGAGTATAACGAAGATCTAAAAAGATCTCGTTTTAGTATAACGAGAATCTAAAAAGATTTCGTAATCTACAGCAATCGATCGTAGTACTTCTAAAAAAAGATACAATCAGAATTACTGGCCGCAATAAAAAAGGTGACTGGCGAAAGATGGAAGAACTCCTGCTGGGGTGAATAATCACCGTTGCTCAAAGCTTTATTCGCCATACACGAACAGCTTCCAGGAACCAGCAAGTTCGTCGGAGAACTTGGAACACTCTTGCTCTTCTGACTCCTCGGATGGACACGAACTCCCGTGCAAAAGCAACGCTGGTGCGGTGTCACGTCCCAGAACCAGAATACTGGAGAGCGGGGGCAGACATAGCCAGCTAAGTATTTGAAATGGATTCCATCTCGCAATACGGTCACGGCTGTCTAGATACATGAGGGTTTACTACAAGCCAACAGTCTCCTATGGTCATGAACAAGCCTAGTGTCTCAATCACAAGCAAGTAGGTACAAGTCTCAAGATGTATGATCATTAAATATACAATAAAAAGGCATCCCAAATATTACATATTCAGCTGATCGTGAAGCTAGTCGTTACAAAATATTAGGACTAGCAAGAGTTTAGTCATTCATGATTAACCCTAGGATCTGTCAATCATGTTACAAGCCCGTAGGCAGACAGTAAGTAAAGTGCAATCGAGCTAAACAGGTGCTCGTCGGCTAAACGCCTCAAAAGAATATTTTTACAATAAAGTGGGAGATCAAAAATAAACCCACTCGTTGCCAGGGTTCCGTCTAGTGGCCACCATCTGGCTGGAAGGTCGGTAGATCCTCTGGAGCTGCTCCGAAATCTGGCCATGCAAAACCAGCTGGGTCAGACCCCAGAAAGAGCAAGTGCCACAAAGGAGGCTTCACTTAGGAACTAAAACCAGCAATTAGCACAAGATAACAATAAGGTAATAAATAATACAAGAGTTTAAGAAAAGCATAACAGGGTGATATACGATGAGATAACCATAGGACTATTCAGATAGCCAGGTTACAACCCGTAAACCAAACAAGGACCGGGGTTGTAACCCTTCGTCTGAACAGAACTTGGAATTCTCACCATTTATCGGTAAAATAAATACAGACATTCAGGTCATACAGTAATCTGGAACAGGATCAGGACAAGACTAGACTGGTTAGACTTCATCCAATCATTTCACGGCCAAGCAAGAATTACGGCTTGATACTTTAACTAACTAGGGTTATCACAGGCCTAGTTACTAACAAGATGCAGTGAGATTATTCCACAGCCACAAGCCCTGCCGACCATCCAGGTTATCCAGGTCGAAAATTAGGGATTGAATTCAGGTGGGTACATCGTCCAGGAAACGCATGTACCCTTAGGTAGCTTGAAGGGTGCAACACATGACAGTGTGCTGGAAATGTGCCCTACTCGACGGCAGGCTACAGATCCCAGGCGCACCCAGGTAACGGGATTGCCTGTAGCTGGGAGATCTTTTCATGACTAATGTATTAATCTAGTTATTAGCCTTAGTCCATTTCAGTAGGTACTCCTGCCGTGGTACTCAGTAGTCCCCTCCTAGACATGATGTAAGACAGGACTAGATTATTTATACAAGCACAATCGCCCACGGTGTCCAGGTTATTTATACAGGTCATGTCATGTCATGTCAGGTAGCCGTCGCAACAGCTTATCAAGATATATCATGTCAGGTTATCATGTCAAGTTCACTTGTCAGGAGTGCGCCACAACGGGCCACTATTATGTCATGTTACTGTCGTGCCTTGCCATGTCAATTCTGGTCACACCACGTCAAGTACAATAGTCATTTCAATCATGTCAATCAAATCGTGATTTATCAAGTTTAGGACAAAAGGCGTAAGGATATAAATTGGGCATAAAAATATACAATAAGGGTAAAGGTGTACGCCATAGGAACCCAAGTTTACGCGTGTACTACTACGCTAGGCCAATTCAACCCGAGCGTAAATAGTACTACGCGGGCAAGAGCAAGGTAAGATAGCTTTACTCTAGCAAGGTGCATGCGGGAGGGGTTTTTACGCTAGTCGGATTGTACGTGCGTAAAACTCTCTGCAATTGAGATTCCATACGAGGAACACTTGAGCATAACTTTTACGCTAGCAAGGGTTGGCTCGGGTCAAAGGTTTACGCTGGCAAGGCTTCACGCTAGCAGGATTTTACGCTGGCGGGAGAGTCCCGAGCGTAAAATCAGTTCAGCGTAAAACAGAGCTCGATTTTACGCTAGCTCGATTTTATGCTAGCGGGTAAGCCCCGAGCGTAAAATTCAAGCAGTGTAAAATGAGGTACGCTTGTCACGCGATGCATGTGCGTAAAAGGGAACTACGCTAACACGTTAAGACGTGGGCGTAAAAGCTGAGGAATATGCTGGCATGCAATGCATGGACGTAAAACTCCATCTTCTTCACACGGTCAATGCAACCATGCGTAAAAGCTGATAAACTCCATCTCGGCCAGGACTTGGTGAAATTCGGCCATCCCAAGACCAAACTTGTATAAAATCATGAGGCCTACTCCATGGAACTCTTAGTTTTCGAAAACAAGCCATTGTAGTAGATCAAAACCAAGAAATCCGAAAATGAAATAAATATAGATCTGCATGAAGTGAGCCATGGAATTTGAAAACACTAAGTACTAAAGGGACTTAGAATCGTATGGAGAAGAAAATGAAACAATAAAATGTGAGTTCATCCATGAAGCAAGTTGCACTTGCCGGTGGGGTTAAGTGGAGCTCTATGCTGGGTGGAGGAAGAAGAAGAAGAATAAATGCTGAGTTATAAGGAGAGAGAAAGGTGGTTGGGATATAAATGGGGGTAAGTGGTGGTAGGTAGGGGGTTTTCCTTTGGGTCATGATGAACCAAAAGCAACCCCTAAACCGAACTAAGCCAACCCGAACCAAGATGAACCATGGCCAAGGATATGCAACACAAGATAAAATACGAAAACGTATTCCAAAAATACGCAATACGAACACATGCATTACAACTCTACCCACCTTAAAAGAATTCCGTCCTCAGAATTTAATCAAGAGGCTAGAGGAGCAATGATAAGCTACACTAATCACAAGCAAGCATTAACTAGGCAATCAATCAATCATACAAGTAAGGAATCGAAGGTATGAGGCATAAGAAAGACATTATACCTCACGAGTCAAACAAATCGGGATATCGCGATCGGATATCATCCTCACGCTCCCATGTTGACTCACTCAAAGAGTGATGACCCCAAGCAACTCGGACTAACTTGATAGTCTTGTTCTTGAGGATCTTCTCTCTCCGGTCCAATATAGACACGGGCCTCTCCTCATATGAAAGGTTGGTACCAACAACCAATTCCGAATGATCCAGGATGTGGCTCGGGTCCGGGATATACCATCGTAATTGGGATACATGGAATACGTCATGCACCTCGCTCAGCGACGGTGGAAGAGCGAGACGATAGGATACATCTCCTACTCGCTCTAGAATGTCAAACGGCCCTATATACCTAGGACTAGGCTTTCTCCGTACGCCGAAACGAATGACGCCACGGTTAGACGAAATCCTCAGGAATACATGGTCGTCGACCGAGAGCTCGAGAGGGCGCCAATGAGAATCGACCCAATGGCGCTGGCGATCTTGGGCAACTCGAAGATGATTCCTGACTCGCCTGACCACTTCGACTGTCTGGGAAATCATTTCTGGACCGAGCATCTGCCTCTCTCCGACATCGTCCCATGCTAGCGAAGATCGGCACTTCCTACCATACAGTGCCTCGAACGGTGCCATCTGGATGCTAGCTTGGAAGCTGTTGTTGTACGAGAACTCCACCAGGTGCAGGTGATCTTTCCACGAACCACCAAAATCAAGTGTGCAAGACCTCAACATATCTTCAAGAGTCTGGATCGTACGCTCCGATTGACCATCTGTTTGCGGATGATATAATGAACTGAACTGGAGACGAGTTCCCAAACTCTCCTGCAGGCTATGCCAAAAGTGCAATGTGAATCTTGAATCTCGGTCCGAAGTGATACTGACTGGCACTCCGTGCAACCTGACAATCTGCCTGAGGTGTATCTCTGCTAACTGAGCCGTCGACTGACCAACTCTGAATGGGAGAAAGTGAGCTACCTTCGTGAGCCGATCAATAATAACCCAAATAGCATCTCGACCAGCTGGGGATCTAGGCAATCCGGTCACAAAATCCATGGTCACATGCTCCCACTTCTATTCTGGAATCGGCAAGGGCTGAAGAAGTCCTGCAGGCCTCTGATGTTCAGCCTTGACTTGCTGGCAGACCAAACACCGAGAGACAAACCGGGCTACCTCTCTCTTCATGCCATTCTACCAAAAGTGCTGACGGATATCACGGTACATCTTCGTACTGCCAGGATGGATAGAATACTGAGAACTGTGAGCCTCTGCCATGATCTCCTGTCTGATATCTCCACTAGGTACACAAAGACGCTTACCATGTCTAAGTGCACGATCCTCATGGATACATAACTCGGGTCGCCGGCCTGCCTCACACTCTGCTCTGAGTCGCTGAAGCTTAGAATCTGCTGACTGCGCCATTCGGATCCTCTCGACTATGGTGGACTGAACTTGCATGCTGGCCGTCAATGCCACACTAGAGGGGAGGACAACTTCTATACCCATCTTCTGAAGATCTGCTAATAGCTCTGGTTGCGCTGTCAGAAAATAAACTCCGGCTCTCCGGCTCAATGCATCTGCAACAACGTTGGCCTTCCCAGGATGATACTGCAAGTTGACATCATAATCCACAAGAAGCTCCAGCCACCTCCTCTGTCGCATGTTAAGATCCTTCTGGATGAAAACATACTTCAGACTCTTGTGGTCGGTGAAAATCTCCACCCTATCTCCGTACAAGTAGTGCCTCCACAATTTGAGTGCAAACACTACTGCTGCCAGCTCCAAGTCATAGGTTGGGTAATTTCTCTCATGATCACGAAGTTGTCGTGACGCATAAGCTATTACCTTCCCATGCTACATCAGAACACATCCTAAGCCTCTGTCTGAAGCATCACAATTAACTGAGAATCCTTCGGTCCCATCTGGAAGCGCGAGAATAGGAGCTGTCATCAAGCCTCGCTTCAACTTCTCAAATGATTCCTGATACTCTGTTGTCCAAGCAAACTGCACCTCCTTGCGGGTCAACTGGGTCAATGGTGTCGAGATCCGGGCGAAGTCTGAAACAAATCGCCGGTAGTAGCCGGCTAATCCAAGAAAACTGCGAACTTCTGCAACTGAACTAGGTACTGGCTATGACTCGATAGCCATAATCTTCTGGGGATCCATTTCTACTCCTCTTCTGGTGATGATGTGACCCAAGTATGAAATGCGATCGAGCCAGAACTCGCATTTACTAAACTTTGCATACAACTGGTGCTCCCTGAGAATATGAAGGACAACTCTGAGATGCTGTTCATGCTCCGCTTCACTCTTGCTGTAAACCAGGCTATCATCTAGGAACACTATCACAAACTGGTCCAAGTAGGGCATGAAGATGTGATTCATGAGGTCCATGAATACTGCCGGCGTATTGGTTGCTCCAAAGGGCATAACGAGGAACTCCCAATGCCCATATCTAGATCTAAAATCTGTCTTCAGGATGTCCTGCTCTCTGACCCTGATCTGGTGATATCCTGAGCGCAAGTCGATCTTCGAGAATACTGATGCCCCTCTGAGCTGATCAAACAAGTCATCTATCCTCGGAAGAGGGTATCTGTTCTTGATTGTCACTGAGTTCAAGGTACGATAGTCAACACATAACCTGGACGTACCATCCTTCTTTTTTATAAGAAGCATCGAGGCTCCCCAAGGCGATCCACTAGCACGAATGAATCCCTTGGTTCTGAGTTCTTCAATCATCTTGTACAATATCTCTAACTCTAACGGCGCCATCCTGTAGACTCTCTCTGATACTGGGGCTGTTCCTGGAATCAAGTCGATGGTGAACTCGATCTCCCGTTCTGGCGGCATACCAGGAAGCTCTTCTGGGAAAACATTTGAAAACTCTTCGACTATCTGGGGCAACTGCACTGCTGCTACGGCCATCCGCAATACTGGAGGAGAAGGCTCAACTGCGCCTCGGGAAAAGGAAAACTCTGGCTCGCCTGGAATGCTAAAAACAACCCTACCAATATGGCAGTCTATCCTAGCATACTGGTTCCTCAACCAATCCATGCCTAAGACTACATCATAGTCTGCCATGGGAAACTCTATCAATCTAGCGGAAAACTCTCTACCGCTAACTACGATCCGACACGAGAAAAACACCCTATCGACTCCCACAAGTCCGTTACTAGTAAGTATATTGAGCCTTACTGATAATAACTCGGGCTCCAATCCTATCCGTGTCGCGAATCGTGCAGACATAAAAGAATATGATGCACCAGAATCAAATAAAGCTGAAGCTGAAAAGGAGTTGACGAGAATAGTACCTGCCACTACCTCTCCTGGTGCCAATCCTTCCTCTACGGTCATCACCATAGCCTGACCATGCCCTCGGGGTGCTGGTCCCCTCTCCTGAAATCCTTGCTGCCTATTCTGACTCAAGGCTTGGGCCTGAGTATGCTGCTGGGGGTTCTGCTGCTGGAATACCTGGGACTGAGGCGGCAAGGGCCTCGGCAATGGATACTGCTGCTGCTGGACCAGAGCTGGTCCTCTCACCGAAGAGCTAAAAAGGTTGGACGATGATGAACCACCCCTATTCGGGCAGGATCCAACCCTATGGTCTGTTGCACCACAAGCCAGACATAATCCCTGTGCCCTGCGACACTCTGTCACTACATGGCCTGGCTTCCCATAATAAGAACATCCCACTGCGGAAGACTGCTTCTGCTTCTGTTGCTGAGGGTACGTCGGGGCTGAATGCTGAACCGACGTTACTGAGGCCACCCGCCTCGGAGCTCCAATAGTCAAAGCCCTGGCTGCCGGGACTGGGGCTGAAGACTGATTCATCTGGCCGTGGGATCTCATCCGACCTTCGGCCCTATCCACAATCCTCTGGAAGGTATACTCATGCCTCCTAGCTGCTCTCAAGACTGCATCAAAAGTCTGATGCTCAAACTGCTCGATCGCCAACAAAATCTCCAGGTGAAGCCCTTGCTGAAATCGCCAGGCTCTATCATACTCGATTGCCACCAAAGTGGGAGCAAACCGACTAAGTCTCGAAAACTCGGCCACATATCCGTCGACCGTTCTATCTCCTTGCTTCAAGTTGGTAAACCTCGTCTGCAGGTTGTACCGAGCTACAGCATCAAAATACTTCGTCTGGAATCTCTCTCTGAACACCGTCCAAGCAATAGGTGCTACTAATCCAACGGCCTGAGCCGCCCACCAGCTGCGGGCAAGATCTAACAACTGCAGGCGCACCACGGCTACCTTCTCGATCTCTGGGGTCCTGGCTGCTTCTAGAATTACCTCTGTGTCCTGAAGCCAAGCATCTGCGGTGATCGCATCTTCACTTCCGTCGAAGAAGGGAGGGTTCAAGCGCTTGAAGCTGTTGGCCGCGCTGTTACCCTGATGACCTCCTCTGGTCAGAGCATCCGTCACTGCCTGGTGCAAGGCGTCTCCACGACGATCTTGGAAAGCTATCAAGGTCCTGACGAGACCTACCAAAGTGCCATCATCAGGTTCTGCAGGCTGAACTGGCTGGACTGGTAGCTCTTCGCCAGAAGGCACGACTCTGGAGGCTACCCCCGAATGCTGGGCTTGATCTTCGGGTTGCTGCTGATCCGTGGGAGGTGCTCTACCTTGCTGACCGGCAGGTCCAGGAACAATGCCGCTGAAGAAGATGACATGGGGAACAATAAGGAAGGACCAAGATAGATCAATGATACAAGCATATGATCAGGACAAGAATCCAGGAATTCAGAAAATACGAGCAGAGATCAAGGGCGAATACTGATTGAGACATCTATTCGGTAAACCCTCACATATCTTGATTTACAAGACCTGCATGGGCCACCACTTAAACCATGTCACGCCCCAGAACCAGAATACTGGAGAGCGGGGGCAGACATAGCCAGCTACGTATTTAAAATGGATTCCATCTCGCAATACGGTCACGGCTGTCTAGATACATGAGGGTTTACTACAAGCCAACAGTATCCTATGGTCATGAACAAGCCTAGTGTCTCAATCACAAGCAAGTAGGTACAAGTCTCAAGATATATGATCATTAAATATACAATAATAAGGCGTCCCAAATATTACATATTCAGCTGATCGTGAAGCTAGTCGTTACAAAATATTAGGACTAGCAAGAGTTTAGTCATACATGATCAACCCTAGGATCTGTCAATCATGTTACAGCCCGTAGGCAGACAGTAAGTAAAGTACAATCGAGCAAAACAGGTGCTCGTCGGCTAAACGCCTCAAAAAAATATTTTTACAATAAAGTGGGAGATCAAGAATAAACCCACTCGTTGCCAGGGTTCCGTCTAGTGGCCACCATCTGGCTGGAAGGTCGGTAGATCCTCTGGAGCTGCTCCGAAATCTGGCCATGCAAAACCAGCTGGGTCAGACCCCAGAAAGAGCAAGTGCCACAAAGGAGGCTTCACTTAGGAACTAAAACCAGCAATTAGCACAAGATAACAATAAGGTAATAAATAAGACAAGAGTTTAAGAAAAGCATAACAGGGTGATATACGATGAGATAACCATGGGACTATTCAGATAGCCAGGTTACAACCTGTAAACCAAACAAGGACCGGGGTTGTAACCCTTCGTCTGAACAGAACTTAGAATTCTCACCATTTATCGGTAAAATAAAAATAGGCATTCAGGTCATACAGTAATCTAGAACAGGATCAGGACAAGACTAGACTGGTTAGACTTCATCCAATCATTTCACGACCAAGCAAGAATTACGGCTTGATACTTTAACTAACTAGGCTTATCACAGGCCTGGTTACTAACAAGATGCAGTGAGATTATTCCACAGCCACAAGCCCTACAGACCATCCAGGTTACCCAGGTCGAAAATTAGGGGTTGAATTCTGGTGGGTACATCGTCCAGGAAACGCATGTACCCTTAGGTAGCTTGAAGGGTGCAACACATGATAGTGTGCTGGAAATATGCCCTACTCGACGGCAGGCTATAGATCCCAGGCACGCCCAGGTAACGGAATTGCCTGTAGCTGGGAGATCTCTTCATGACTAATGTATTAATCTAGTTATTAGCCTTAGTCCATTTCAGTAGGTACTCCTGACCGTGGTACTCAGGAGTCCCCTCCTAGACATGATGCAAGACAGGACTGGATTATTTATACAAGCATAATCGCCCACGGTATCCAGGTCATTTATACAGGTCATGTCATGTCATATCAGGTAGCCATCGTAACAGCTTATCAAGATATATCATGTCAGGTTATCATGTCAAGTTCACTTGTCAGAAGTGCGCCACAACGGGCCACTATCATGTCATGTTACTGTCGTGCCTTGCCATGTCAATTCTGGTCACACCACGTCAAGTACAATAGTCATTTCAATCATGTCAATCAAATCGTGATTTATCAAGTTTAGGACAAAAGGCGTAAGGATATAAATTGGGCGTAAAAATATACAATAGGGGTAAAGGTGTATGCCATAGGAACCCAAGTTTACGCGTGTACTACTACGCTAGGCCAATTAAACCCGAGCGTAAATAGCCATACGCGGGAAAGAGCAAGGTAAGATAGCTTTACGCTAGCAAGGTGCATGCGGGAGGGGTTTTTACGCTAGTCGGATTGTACGTGCGTAAAACTCTCTGTAATTGAGATTTCATACGAGGAACACTTGAGCATAACTTTTACGCTAGTAAGGGTTGGCTCGGGTCAAGGGTTTACGCTGGCAAGGCTTCACGCTAGTAGGATTTTACGCTGGCGGGAGAGTCCCGAGCGTAAAATCAGTTCAGCGTAAAACAGAGCTCGATTTTATGCTAGCTCGATTTTATGCTAGCGGGTAAGCCCCGAGCATAAAATTCAAGCAGCGTAAAATGAGGTACGCTTGTCACGCGATGCATGTGCGTAAAAGGGAACTACGCTAATACGTTAAGACGTGGGCGTAAAAGCTGAGGAATACGCTGGCACGCAATGCGTGGGCTAAAACTCCATCTTCTCCACACGGTCAATGCAACCATGCGTAAAAGCTGATAAACTCCATCTCGGCCAGGACTTTGTGAAATCCGGCCATCCCAAGACCAAACTTGTATAAAATCATGAGGCCTACTCCATGGAACTCTTAGTTTTCGAAAACAAGCCATTGTAGTAGATCAAAACCAAGAAATCCGAAAATAAAATAAACATAGATCTGCATGAAGTGAGCCATGGAATTTGAAAACACTAAGTACTAAAGGGACTTAGAATCGTATGGAGAAGAAAATGAAACAATAAAATGTGAGTTCCTCCATGAAGCAAGTTGCACTTGCCGGTGGGGTTAAGTGGAGCTCTATGCTGGGTGGAGAAAGAAGAAGAAGAATAAATGCTGAGTTATGAGGAGAGAGAAAGGTGGTTGGGATATAAATGGGGGTAAGTGGTGGTAGGTAGGGGGTTTTCCTTTGGGTCATGATGAACCAAAAGTAACCCCAAAATCGAACCATGCCAACCCGAACCAGGATGAACCATGGCCAAGGAAATGCAACACAAGATAAAATACGTACACGTATTCCAAAAATACGCAATACGAACACAGGTATTACATTCGGCGTATTTCCTCTCTCTCGAAGGCTGCTGGATTTCGTAAGCAAATTCCGATCAGAACTGTGTTAAAGAACACTTCTGAATTCTCTGTTTACTTGTGTTAAAAAAACACTTCGTAAACTTTTTGCGGTGGCTTCTCTATTACTTGTATATCTATGGTCTTGTGAGAGAGAGGATGCCTTATATAGGCCCTGCAGCAACTGTTCGGTTGCCACAAAGTTAGGGTCATGGTAAAAACCATCCCGAATATGTAGCAACCGCCCAGAATGTGCAAACGCACATTCTGCTACAAGTTGTGCCAACTGTGCGCACCCTGCGCTCCTTGTACTCCGTGCGACAGAGCGCGCACTGAGCTGCGCACACTGCGCATACTGCACGCATTGCACACGCGACGCAACCAGCGCGCCCGCACAACCTGTGCAACCCGCACAGCCCGTGCAACCCAGTACACCCGCGCAACCAAGCGCAACCTGGGCACAACCTGGGCGCGCATCTGGGCAGCACAACTGGACTTGCGCAACTGGGCTTGCGTAACATGGCAGCGCAAGTGGCTCGCGCAACGAGCGCAACTAAAGCGCACTATGCACCTAGCGACGATGCTGACGTGCTAAGTGCAAAGTGCGCCAACAAAATGCCACATTACGCCTCATGAGCCCATGAGCCTGAGTCCGAGTTCGAGTCCGAGTCCGAGTCCGAGTCGCTAAGCCCCTACGGGGCTTAGCTCCCATGGAAATAAATTTTCCAAGAGCAAAAAGTATGAATGCTTTCAATTGTTGATTTAGTCTTTTTCCCTTTAGAAAAATAACCCCACATGGCACACCCATGTGCACCTCCATACCACATGTGCATCTCTAAACTAGCAAAGCTAATATATAGAGATTCAAGTCCTTTGGTCTAGCCGATGTGGGACTAAAATTTACTTTGAAAAAGACCGAAACCCAACAGGAACTCTGTCCAGGCTGAAGTATTCTATGCAAAAATGCTCTGAGAAGAGTCTTTAGGTGGCAAAAGTTGATTTTTCCTATGCCAGATCAGTAAGGGACTAAGTTTGCCATCATTCAGAACATCTCCAACCCTATTGTCTTGTTAAGTATTGTGAGTCCTAGGTGGCATGAGACAAGACAATGTCTTTCTTAGATGACAAGATTATATTCACAATATACAATGAGTTTGAAAAGCCTTCTCCAATGCATAAGTCTTGAGAAGACAATAAAAAGTATTTTTTTCCAACTTTTAAGACAACTCCCCCTCTTCTTCATTTTTCTATAAGTATTTATATTCATAATTGATGATGTGGAGACAAAGTCATTGTGAAGTGCATTGTCTAGATCTAGACAACCAACTTCACATTGTCCTTCCATGTCATTGCCATGTCAACTTCATGATTTACTCTACATTTACATTGGAGAAAGATTTTTGAAATGAAAGCTTGTCATTCCTATGTGACAACCATTTTTGCTAAACTGACAATAGGGTTGGAGATGCTCTTAAGCGCAACAATGCTTTGCCCTGAAGCATGTTTCACTTAACAAAATGCCTAAAATTGGCTTTTGAAATAAAACGAGAAAAAGTACAAGAAGTACAAGTTGTCTGGGAAGTATTGCTATGGAAGTCTGATCTGAAGGTGATCACTTTGTTCCTGGACCATACGATGATGAAGAATACTGCTGGAAGATGAACAGCCGGAAGAACTAAGTCACCAGAAAGGTATCGACGCACTTGGGCACTGATGGCGAGGTCGAATGCTTTCTTGATTTGCTTCACTCTGTTCTGGAAGAAAGGTTGAAGAAGAATGCTCTAGAAAATCAAAGTCTCTGATGTATTCTCTCCTGTCTCTCTGATTATTTCTTGATTCTGAAAATCAGTCTATTTATAGACTAAAACACATTATGCGTAAAAAGCGTCCAAATTAGAGTTTTATGCTAGCAACTGCCACCCACGATGAAAGTCACCCTCTCTGCACGTTGACACGTGTCCCATTATTTCAACAAAAATAGGGAGCACGTACATACGTTCCTCAATAAGTGTGACATGATAGCCACGTAGACAGACCACGTTTTAAAGTAGTCAGGAAGGATCGGGCGTAAAAATGACCTTAAATATGCCTCGAGCGTAAAGTGGCAAATTGGCGTAAAAATAGCCCAAAATAAACTTCTCAGCGTAAAGTGGCTAAAATAGCCTTGAGCGTAAAACTTAGCCCAAATAGACTTTACGCCCACAATAGTTTTCAGCGTAAAAGCTCGAATAACTATAGTGCGTAAAAAGAAGTACTTTTATTGAGCGTAAAATAGCCTTCTCTGCACACCATACGACAAGTATCGGGTTTGGTAAAAATTCGATCTTCTCGACTTCTGTGCTGTACGCTGTCAGAAAAATCATTCTGTTAAATCAAATCTTCTGTATTAAATGCGGCCTGACAGCCTGTCCCCAGACGTAAAATTCAATGAATTGCTTGGGCGTAAAGTAGCTCGCGTAAAGTTCAATACAAATAGCCCTGGCGTAAAATTCAATAAAATAGCCCTGGCGTAAAATAGCTCACATAGAGAGTTGTTTGCGTAGAGTCCTCAATTTCTTTGACTTAGTCCATAAAGCACTTTTTACGCTCCTACAAGACCCCCTTCAAAGTTTTCAAATATTTTTCAAAATTTGAAATACTTTGAACAAAAGAGTAAAATTTGGGATTTCACCAGTCTTGCGTAAAATTCGAGATACACAACGGTCATCTGCGTAAAAATTGGGATATCCAACAGTCGGCGTAAAAATAGAGAATTTGAACCGATTCGAAATTCTCTATAAATAGGGCTTTTCGAAGAGAGATAAGACTTTACTTTGTCTTTCGAAATCTCGATCTCTCCTCACTCTTCCTCCTTCCTTCTACTCTTACTTCAACCCGATGGCCCCCAAGAACTCGTCCGTTGCCGGCAGCAAGGGCAAGAAGCCCGCCGACGATTCCTCGCCGGTTGACCACGTGCATAATCCCATCCGGCCATCAGCAGCGTCTCAGCAAAGCAATCCCGCCGTGGCTCCGACAATGAGGGGTAAAACATTGAACTTCGGTCATGAATTCGTCGGAGAAGGGGAACCAAAGAAAACCGAAAGTCTACGCCCACGTTGTTCGTGCTAGCGTAAAAAAAAGACTAAAATACGTCCACGTTTATCGTGTCAGCGTAAAACTAGTAAATACGCCCACATCTACATGTGTCAGCGTAAAACTTGAAATACGCCCACATTTACATGTGTCAGCGTAAAACTTGAAATACGCCCACATTTACATGTGTCAGCGTAAAACTTGAAATACGCCCACATTTACATGTGTCAGCGTAAAATTCATATTACGCTCACATCTATTTGTACTAGCATAAAATTTTAGTAGTAACAGTTTTTTTGCGTAAAAAAGAATATTTTTACACTTAAAAAAAGTTTTTTATCAACTTTAATAAGCGTAAAATTTGCATAATCAGAGTCTTTATGCGTAAAAGTTAAACCAAATCATCTGCGTAAAAAGACTTCAAATTAGATTTGTATTAACTTGATTTTTTTCTTTTTTTCTTTTGGCAGTGGACTTGCAAATTCACCCTATTGCAGAAATATTTGGCTCGCCGGCTGGTATGGTGGGCTCAAACTATCTGGAGAATTTATCACATGTAAAGTTTTCTCAATCCAACCCTAAATACCCTGAAGGGAGAGCTCAACTGATAGCTGCTCAAAGAGACAGGATGCTGCTATCCATGATAAATGGAGAAGTGTTGGTATCACTAGAAGACCAACAATTCTTGAAGCCAGCTTTTCTATTCGGGGATGCGATAGACTTCAAATCGCAAACTCACCCTAATAAAGAGGCATGGGTGTTTAAGTCTGGAGAAAGGGCGATGTATCTCCCTGACATGGACAGGGATTACCCTCTATCTGCTTTTGTCCATGCTACTCACCCTCGTCAGATGTTATGGAATTTGACTCCCAATAGCTACGACAGGCCGGGCAAGATTATTTTCAAGAGAGAGAGCTAGTGACATGGGATACCACATTAGTACTCCCAGTAGTGGTGTCGTCTCATTCTCGGGTCTATTGCCCGGGTTCACACCATGTGAAGACTCATCTCTGATCCAGCCAGTACAGACTCCCATGTTTATTAATAAGTTCATGAAAGCTGCTGTGTTATATCCTCAGACCAACCCTAGGCTGACAGGGTGGCTGACTCCTTATAGTAATAATTGGATTTAAATCAGTGCTTGGATCATGAAGCACTTTAAAACAGACCTGGAAGCTATCGGCCTATATGAAGCAGTAGCCTCTACAAGTTACGGCATACCACCGAACAGTAACGTGTTCTTGGCTTTATTGGAATTGTATATGAGTTCAATAGAAACTTTTGCAACTCCATACGGTAAAATGGGTCTTGCTCTACATGAGATGCAATTTATCTCGAAGTTGCCAATGGACGAAGCCCCTTATGAAGAATATGTTCCCTCAAATCGGGAACTAGCAGAAATAAGAGAGAAGAACCCTGAATTGGTGTAGGTCTATGAAGAACTCATGTGCCATTATCTGATTTGCACCAGTTTGTATAAAACTGGGTCACATTTGGCATATGTAACTAAATGGACAACCTATTTATTTTACCATAAAAATAGGGTATCCAAGACTGAGAAGGGTAGGTTCCGAGAAAGCAAGACTCAAACCATCAATCCTTGCTCCATAATTCCTGCAGATGTAATCCAGGAATTGATGGTCTTACAGAAATCTCGAGACTAATATCTATCCACCAAGACCGGAGATATCCCTGCGGGGACTGAGACTTTAAGCTACCTGAGACATGGTAGTCAGAAGATGTCAAGGAAAGCCTTACTGGCAGGCTTCCTATCCCTATGGCTACGAAGATGGGTCGTGCCGGGGATCAGTACCATAGACAGGATCCACCGAAATGTATTGTGGCCAGCAGTACGTTTGGTGTTCAAAAACAGAATCAACCTGCTGTCGGCAATGGTGTGCCGAATAAATGCAGGACTACGGACTTTTGGTGAACAGTTGATTAATAATGCTCCTCACCGAGACAATTTTCCAAGGGTGGAGCTGTCGTATACCTATTTGATGGGATGGTTATTACACCATAACTGTAATTTGCTGCCACCAGGCCCTGAAGATGAAGCAATATTTTCCTCCAAAAATTCAGCAAAGCCACATGGACTGCCACGACAGTGGCAGACACCCGAGCAGCATTGAATTACTTTCATGGCTGGAATTTCTTCTGCACAAGGCTGCCAGTTCCAGCCGACTGCCTCGGCGTGCAATTCGAAGACAAAGGAGAGAGGACAACTTCATTGCCAAAACCTGTCTTCCAATGGCTAACGTGCATCAGACCCTCCCATCTGATGTACAGGAACGAAGATAACTGTGCGTTTGAGCCTTATCTACCGAGTAGGTTCGCCCGCCAGTTTGGATATGATCAGCTTCACGTTGGCAATCCTTCTACCAGCTTCTATCATTATGGAAAGTTGATTGACGGTACGAGAGCATGGAGATACTTCAGCACTGCATGTACTGGTGCTAAATTCAAAACATCTACTGCCACCAGTATAACCGAGCTACGTATACTTCACTCGTATGCTCGTTTTCACTCATCCATCCGCTCTTTCGCACATGGTTATAGTATGCAAAGAAGTCTTCGATGGCCCAAGGAGGGGAACATTGAGGAACCAATTAGAATAACTCCTGACATACCCGACAACACTACTGTTACAGATGAATTTCTGGCAGTAATCCCTACAGGAGCTGGAAAGATAGCAGCGGGACCAATAGTTATTGGGAAAATTCGAAAATGAAAGCAGAGTGCAGCTATTAGTCTTCCAGAGAAGACACCAGAAAAGAAGAAGAAGGCTACTACTAAAAGACCTCCCAGATCAAGAGCCACTACCCTGAGAATGACACTCAGGTGGATGAGCCGCAGCATATTGCATCTTCTTCAGTTCATCCTGGAGAAGGATCTTCAACATCTCAACCAGCAACACCTGCGGTAGTCTTATCCCCGGGACGTCTCAGCTCATCGCTTCATTTAACTTTGCCACAAAAGGCACAAGTTGTTGAAGACGTCGCCCCAGTACAAACTGTTGATTCGGTGTTTATCCCAACCGATGAACCGACTATCACTTTTGATGATGAGGATTGGACTGAAGATTATGATGAGTACTTGGCACGTCCTATACATACTCCAGGTAAATATAATTTATACAAAATCCATATAAAACTATGACTTTTGTATATTAACTTATTTTGTTCAATTTTTGTAGGTGTTAACAGTACTCCAAAGCTTGTGGCTCCTCCTCCTCCTCAAGAAGATATTTATGAAGAAAACAAGGAATCTGAAGAGGAGGCTTCTTCTTTAGAAGAAGAAGATGCTGAAGAAGAAATCTACGAGAGCCTGAAGAGGAGAATCAAGAAGAATGTCCTCCTTCCATGGAGGTACAACAAGATCCAGAAGTACAAGCTCAGTCAGAAGATCTTCCTTCTGCTGAGGGCAAAGATAAGGAAGAAAATACAGTAGAAATTGCTGTAGATGATGAAACGGCTGCTGAGGAAGAGCAAAATTTTAATGAAGACTCAGTTGTAGAAGAATTCACTACAACTGAAATACTCAAAGAACCTGCAGAGCCAATAGCTGAGGAAGGTGATGAAGGCATACTCAAGTCACCAACTGAAGTTGGGGAAGGTATAATAGCATCTTCTGCCATTACTGTCGATCCAGTACCAGTTTCTGAAGAGACAATGCCAGAACTTGAGTCAGCTGCTACAAATATCATTCCACCCACAACTATCACCGTCACCGAAACTCCCGTAGTTTCAGTTCCAGATACGGCTGGAACAACAAATATTGAAGACACTGTTCCTAAAGCTCCTGAGAACCAGTTGGCTATGGTAGCAGTAACAACAATGGCTTTATCTCAGCCTGCTATCACGGCAACAGTATCTGCTCCTAGTCTTCAGAGAAGAGACTTAGTAGACATCGCCGCAACGTCGAGTTCAAGTATAGAGATGAATCTCTTAGTTGAGATTCACACTGAAACCTTTTATAAGACTCTGGCGACTTTAATCAAAATGGTCCTGAATAAGGGCCTCAATTATGAGAGCTTGAAGGCGGCAATGGCTCTTACCATCAGAAATGTTGCTATGTTCAATGATGCGGCGAGAGCAACAACATTAGAAAAAATCGTGGAGGGTCTTGAACAGCCTATCAGAGAGTATCTTAAGCTGTCAAGTGAAACTGTTGAAAGTCTCATCCAAGAAGAGTATGACGCCTTATCGGCTGATTACCTCGTTCGGAAGACGAGATATAATGAAGCCCTCCATGAATATAGCATAAAAGTCGCCAAAGAAAAAGCTTTTTTGGCTGGCATAAAGCCTGAGCTGGATAGCCATAGAGCAGCCTATGACACCTCAAATATGAAAATTCAGCAACAAAATGATAAAATTCAAGAAGTTGAGGCTGAACTGGCTCGCTTGAAGGCAGAAAGAGAGCAAATGATCATGGCTCGGGACCAGCTCCTTACTCAGAGCTCAATTTTGGAAGAACAGGCCTACGGAGCTGAATCTACTATCAGAACCCTTGATGAAGCCAAGGATAAACTGATAGTCAGCTTTGCTGGACTTTCTCATATTTGTACTCCTGAAGCTCGATGTGCTGCAGTCACCAATACTATTTTGAGCTCTCGTGACAAGCGTCTAGCAGAGCTGCAGAAATTACTTCAAGATATCTCTTCCCTGCCTTAGGAAAAATAAAGAGCTTTTGTAATCTTTTATCTTATTCATTCTGTAATGTTCACAAGAAATAAATAAAATATTTGTTTTGTGATCCTATCATTTATTTTGAATTTAAACAATAGGTATGAGATAGAAAACACTTATCAGAGGTAATATGGACATGACAAGTCTTCTAAACTCAATAAATTGTATCTATCCAGAGGTAATATGGACATGATAGATAATGAAATCTTGTTTTCTGTTTAGAGTATACAATACTATCAGAGGTAGTATGGACATGACAGATCGTAACAACTCAAAGAAAAATAGATTAATATCTTTTCAGAGGCCAAATGGACATGATAGATAGGAAAAATAAGCAGACTTAATATTTATTCAGAGGTCATGAGAACATGATAAATAATAGATCTAATTTTTTAATCAACTGGTAAGATAAAAGATTAAAATTTCTCTACAAGCTTAACCAAACATTGGTAGCTGGGGAATAAGGAAAAAATTCAAACATAATATTTCTTCAAAAATTTGCCATTGATCGGCATCATGAGCAAATCTCCATTAGGTTTAGACAACCTATAGGCACCGTTGGAGAAAACTGTTTCGATGACATAAGGGCCTTCCCATTTTGCTTGGAATTTCCCTTTGCTCTTATGAGTCATCACCATCGGTCTTCGAACAGCTAGAACTAGCTCACCGACTTTGAATACTCTCTCTTTAACTTTACGATTGAAGGTTCGAGATATGCGAGCTTGATATAGCTCAATATGCTGTTGCGCTTGAAGACGCTTCTCATCCAATCCTTCAAGTTCTTGGAGTCGTAAGTGATCATTGTTCTCTGTAGTTAGCTCATTAGCAATTTCTATTCGAAGAGATGGAATCTGGATTTCCAGTAGAAGGATAGCCTCACATCCGTAAACCAGTGAAAATGGTGTAAAACCAGTAGGATTTCGGACTGTTGTTCGGCAAGCCCATAAACATTCTCCAAGTTTCTCATTCCAATCACGTTTATTAGAACAGACGAACTTTTTGAGAAGTTTGATGATCGTCTTGTTGAAAGCTTCGGCTAAACCATTAGCAGCTGGATTATAAGTCATAGAAGCCAGATTTTAGATCCGATTCTTATCACAGAATCGTTAAAATTTCTGACTGGCGAATTGTGGTCCATTGTCATGAATTATCCGTCGAAAAATCCCAAAATGATAAATGACGTGATGTTTAATGAAGCTAACCATATTAGATGTTTTTACTTCAGCAAGGGGAATTGCTTCCGCCCATTTAGAAAAGTAATCGGTTATAGCCAGTATAAACCGATTTCCCTTAACAGAAGGAGGGTTAATTAGACTAATAATGTCCATGCCCCAAGCTTCGAAGGGCCAAGAAGCTGTTGTAGGATATAGGAATTCAGACGGTTGATGAATAAAATCAGCATAAATCTGACATGCTTTACACCTTCTGGCATAATCTACAGCTGTCACTCCCCGATCCTGGAATACGTATTTTAATACGTATACCGACAAATTGTATTTTCCTTATATTTTTACTATATTTATTATGCTGTATTTCTTCATGCATTTTCCAAAAATATTCGACAAAATATTATTTCGTAATTTATTTTCTGCATTTGGGCCTACAGTTTTGGCTCATTTGGGGAACCTATTCTTGGTTCACCTTGGTTCATCATGAACCCATGGGTTCAAGATTCTATATAATAACTCAACTCATTCTCTCTCCTCTCATTTTATTTTCTCTCATTTACTTTCCTCCACCAACCAAGGCAAGTACCAACTCGCTCAAGAGATGGATCCATAAATGTTGTTGATATTTTCTTACAAAAATTATTTGTCAAAATATGTTCTTCTCCTTATTCTATACTAGTTTAGAACTTAAAGTTTTCCATTTTGAAGCTTTAATCTTTGTAGATCTAGGTTTTAACCATTTTCGGATTTTCTTGGTTTTGATCTAGCAAACTTCATTATTTTTAAGTTTTGATGGTTCCATGTTGTAGAGAATTTTGTTCTACCCCATTTTGACCTAAGGAAGTTCCGATTTGGGCTACGGATGAAGGTTTTGTGTAGTTTGGAAGCCATGGTTGCTTGGCTCCTCTTCTCGGACAAGTGGAGAAGAAGACCAGTACTTGACCGCATGAATCTTCATGCGGCAAGTCTCTGGCCGCATAGCCTATCCAGCCGCATGAGACTCGTTCGAGCTCAGCCGCATGGAAAGTCCTTCGCAGCCGCATAGCCTTGTTCAGACCCAGCCGCATGAGCCCCTGTCGCATGGACTTCATGCGGCTAGCCTTCGCAGCCGCATGAGTTCTTTTGCACCCAGCCGCATATGTGCCACTGTTTTAGGGCCGCATAAAGCTCATCCATCATCCAGCCGCATATGTATCGTCCATGCTCAGCCGCATAAGGCTTCGTCTGATCCTAGCCGCATATGCTGTTGAACCCCGGCCGCCTGGCGATTGCTCCCTTCGCAGCCGCATACGCTGACACCCCTTCGTCCGCATGAACCCGACCTTCCAGCCGCATGCGCCTTGGGGCTCTCTGAGCCGCATGAGCGTGTAGTCCCAGCCGCATAAACCAGTATTGACCCGGCCGCATGGACTCACTCCCCTTGGGCCGCATGGACTTTTGTGCCCTATATTGTTACCTTATTATTATATATATATATATATATATATATTATATGCCTATTTTATATCCTTACGCCTTTTGTCCCGAGCATGATATGAGCACTAATGTGACCCGAAGAACAAAGTGTTCCTACCTGATATATGTACATGAATGTCCCAGTTCTTGTTCATGCTCGACAAAAGACTCGTAACTCCACGTGGCGTATTTGCAATGATGCATTACACTAAGGAGGGTAGAACATGTTGATATACTGATTGACATGGATCCTCTTTAGGGTACTCGTACTAAAGTACGACCTTAGGAGGATAATCATACAGGCCACAGCATGTGAGTCCAAGATTTTACCTAGGGTTAAACTAGGCAACTACATATACTAGATGCATGGGGAGGGCAAAATCCGGAGATCGTGTTACACCAGCCGCCTTGAGATGCTGTCTTGACGCGCCGGCTGGTCTCCACGGATACTGTGTCATCTGCAACGAGTGGATGACTGTATCCGATTAATTCCTGCTACATATTATATCTTTTAGCAAGGTGGCCTTGCGAGGGACCTGTGCTCAATCATACCTGTCTACACGAACCCCTGGGTTGGCTAGCCTTGCTGGAAAGATACGATCTGAGGATTTTCTAATAACATGACGCGAGGATAACCTCGTTCTACTAGAAACGCGTAGACTTGATTGGCCGTGAAAATGACTTGCTTGTATCCTATTACCTTCCGTGAATAACTGAGGGAAGCGGACTGTCATGGTACGTGATCCAACCCATGTTCTTGTTTGATTGTTGGGTTGGTTATCGAACTATGACAGGCTGTGGACCGAAGTTATGAACGGAAGACTTGTTCTGGTTGTGAAGTGCTACTTCTGTGAATGACTGAGGAACATGGTCTATCATGGTGCATGATCCAACCCATGTTCTTGTTTGATTGTTGGGTTTGTTATTGTGCCACGATGGGCTGTCGACCGATGTCATGATCAGGAGATTTTATTGTTTATACCCTTTAACTTATGCGAAAGTTATAGAGTACGACGCGTCCCGACTCCATGCGGCACCTTTTGTCCTTATTTGGTTGTAAGGGTGCCATATGGGTTCGAGGATGTGGCGTTACCCTATAATGGTAGCATAAGTATTACTATTATCAATCATTCTATTTAACTGGGTTTTTAATCTTAACTCTTGTGCCCCTTTGGCGGTACTTGCTATTCGGGGCTGACCCCGCTGGTTTTGTTTGGCCAGATCCCGTAGCAGAGCCAGAGGACACGATCTTCCTCCCTGACATCCATGGTGCATACTAGGAGCATGGCAGTTCGGGGACTCGAGTGGGTTCCTTTTCTACCACTCCTGCTTATACTTTTGCGGCGTTTAGCCACCGGCATCTGTTAGCCGGATTACTTGATATTTTGTGTCAGTACATAATTGTAATTAAACAGACTGCAGCTGTGTATAATTTTGTACTCCTGACTCTCCGAGATAGCTAAATTATGAAGCTAGTCTCTCATGATCATTTTGATACAGCATCGGGGACGCCTTACTGCTTTATCTTTAATGTTCATCTATTTGCTGATGTGATTTGATTGATTGAGACATAGAACTCTGTGGGACCATAGAAGACTTGATTGTAGCATGTACCCCCTAGTCTCTCGACAGCCACGATCGCCGTATGATGTTACGTACCTCATATGGTGTAGCTGGCCTAGTCTGTCTCCGTATTTCGGTACTGGGACGTGACAAGGTTTTAGTGGTGGCCCATGCAGGTCTGATTTTCAGACTTGAGGGATATTGTGAATTATTAGGAGTCTCAATCAAGACTTGTTCCCCTTGAAATTCTGTTTCGAATTCTCTGTCCTTGCCTTGATCTCTAACCTGACTTGCATCCTCGAAATCTTTCTCGTCCGGACTTGATAATCTTATATTCTTCTCTATAGGGGTGCTTCATTCTCAGTAGCAGATGAGGCCCATGAGGAAGAGCAGCAAGAGCATGGCTCGACTGGGCAGCAACAGGAGAGAGAACCTTCTCCAGTGCAGGCACGAGCAGAAATAGAACCAGAGGCAGTGCAGCCGCCGGTTATTGAAACTCCTGCAGTACCAGCAGCAACGGCAGTACCAGACGTCGTAGCACTCCTGGAGATCATCCGGGGGTTTCTTGTCACTAACCAACAGCAACAGACTCGGCAGCAGGAGCAGAACGTGTTGCTGAACCAAGGGATTCAGTTAGCTCTTGAGAGGAGTACCGGGGTTGACTCGGGAGCATCAGGAAGGTTCCGTCGCTTGAACCTGAGGTATTTTGATGGCACAGAGGATGCCATCACTGCGGATGCATGGATTCAAGACATCGAAGCCATTCTTGTGGCAGCCAAGGTTCCAGATGATGAGAAGGTTGATCAGGTCAAACTGGTACTTCAGGATCTTGCCCGCGACTGGTGGGCATCAGAAGAAGTTGGTACAAGACGTCCTGTTCGTTGGACCACCTTCAGTGACAGATTCAAGGCCAAGTATTTTGGCGTAGTAGCTCGATATGAGCTCCAGCAGAAGTTCATCAGTCTCAAGCAAGCAGGCAAGACCGTAGATGGGTATGCAGCAGAGTTCTGTAGATTGTGCCGTTTCGCACCATCAATGGTGGCAACAGAGCCAGAGAAAGCTATGAGGTTCCAACAGGGACTTCATTTGGAATTATTGCAGCTTGTGGAAGGACACGACTACCAGACGTTTGACGCTGTCTTGACGGCAGCCCGGAGGCACGAGCTTACCCAGCAGAGGTTGGCATCAAGGACAGGAGGCCAGAAGAGATCTCATTCCCAGGTTGGAGGAGGAGCAATGCAGCGAACATCGGCACCAGTACCCGGTGTACGTATTCATGATGCAGGAGCGCCGCGGAGGACGGCCGTGTCAAGGCAGGGCACACGAGGGAGGTGTGCCGGTCAGCGAGGGAGGTGTGCCGGTCAGCGAATGGCTTATGCTTGAGGTGTGGTAGTTCAGACCACCGTATTTCTACTTGTCCTATGATGCAGAGGCCAGGAGGGCCAGCTCAGCAGTTTCCAGCGTTGCCAGCTCCGGTAGCAACCCCGAGTGGAGGGCCAGTATTAGCAGTAAGGCCCCTAGCCCAGCGTCTACCAATGCAGGCTCAGATTTTCCGCCAGGCACAGGAAGCCGAAGGCCCTCAGAGGCAGCAACAGCATGGTCGAGGAAGGCCGCAACAAGGGGCTCCGCGGGGCCAGGCTCTTACATTGACCTTGGGAGAGGCTCTAGCGTCTAGTGACGTGGTGGCAGGTAAAATTCTCGTCACCTCATTTCCCGCTGTAGCATTATTTGATTCAGGCGCTACTCATTCATTCATCTCTGCACAATATGCTACACGGATTGGACTAGTGTTTGAGGCATTGCCGGAGAGGATGGATATACTCACCGGCAATGGGCTCGTAGAAGTGAGCAGAGTGCGCTTTTCATGTCCGGTAGAGGTGTGTGGGCATTTATTGCCCGCATCATTGATTGAATTCCCTATAGGGAATTTTGATGTTGTTCTTGGCATGGACTGGTTGAGAGACAGTCATGCGACCATTGATTGTAGAGGAGGTAGGGTCATATTCAGCGTTCCTGGAATAGAGCAGTTCATCTTTACTCGAACCTTGAAGAATCAGGCCGGAGGCGTCATCTCAGCAGCAGTGTCAGAGCCAGGACAGATTCCGAGAGTGGTCAAAGATTTTCTCGACGTCTTCCCTGATGAGCTCCCATGGATACCCCCAGTCAGAGAGGTAGAATTTAGCATTGAGTTGAACCCTGGAACGAGGCCTATTGCAGACAGAGTTTATAGAATGTCGCCGTCAGAACAGGATAAGTTGTATCAACATGAAGAAGAGTTGAAGTCTAAGGGATTCATCCGAGACAGTAAATCGCCCTGGGCCGCGCCAGTGATTCTAGTTCCCAAGAAGGATGGGTCGACGAGGATGTGCATCGACTACCGCAAGCTGAATGTAGTAACAGTGAAGAATAAGTACCCGCTACCAAGGATTGATGACCTGTTTGACCAGTTGAGCAAGGCCAGTGTCTTTTCCAAGATCGATCTTCGGTCGGGATACTATCAAGTAAGAGTCCGGGAGCAAGACATACCGAAGACAACATTCAGATCTAGATACGGGCATTATGAGTTTTTAGTAATGCCCTTTGGACTAACCAACGCACCCGCAGTATTCATAGATTTAATGAACCGCATCTTTCTGCCGTACTTAGAAAAATTTGTGGTGGTGTTCATAGATGACATTTTTGTCTATTCCAGCAGTGAAGAGGAGCATGAGAAACATCTTAGGACTGTCTTGCAGACATTGAGGGAGCATCAACTTTATGCGAAGCTCGACAAGTGTGAATTCTGGTTAGATCACATTTCGTTCCTGGGGCATGCAATTTCTGGAGCAGGAGTGTCAGTGGATCCGAAGAAGATTGAGGCCGTAGAGCATTGGCCAGTCCCGAGAACGGTTGCAGAAGTACGAAGTTTCTTGGGATTAGCTGGTTACTACAGAAGGTTCGTGGCGGACTTTGCCAAGATCTCTGCGCCCTTAACGCGTTTGACGCACAAGGACGTGGAGTTTGTTTGGTCAGCTAGCTGTCAGGCATCATTTGAAGAATTGAAGAAGAGGTTGATCTCAGCCCCGATCTTGACGCTTCCGGTGGGAGCGGGAGGCTTTACAGTATATTGTGACGCATCTGGGAAGGGTCTTGGATGTGTATTGATGCAGCATGGAAAGGTGATAGCATATGCGTCTCAGTAGCTTCGAGACCATGAGAGGAATTACCCGACTCACGATTTAGAGTTAGCAGCTGTGGTGTTTTCACTCAAGTTGTGGAGGCATTATTTGTACGGGGATCGGGTAGAGATTTATACTGATCATAAGAGTTTGAAATACGTGTTCACGCAGCAAGATTTGAACATGAGGCAAAGAAGATGGTTAGAACTACTGAAAGATTTTGACTTGGATCTTCAGTATCATCCAGGCAAGGCGAATATAGTTGCAGATGCACTGAGTAGGAGAGACAGTGCCTTTATCTTGACCTCACAGAAGCATATTTTAGAAGACCTTCAGAGTATGGGAATCGAAGTAGTTTTGCCAAGGGATATAGGAAGAATGACCAGTATGCAGATTCAGTCAACCTTAGTAGAGAGGATAAGGGCAGCACAAGCCGGAGATCCACAGATTCAGAAGTTGCGGTCGGAGTGTGAATCAGGCCGTAGGAAGGAGTTAGTGATTCATGAAGATGGTACGCTCAGGTTTGGAAACAGACTCTGTGTACCGAGTGGAAACCTTCGGCAAAAAGTTATGTCCGAAGCTCATAGTTCTACTTACTCCATTCATCCAGGAGGAACGAAGATGTATCGAGATATCAGGCAGTAATTTTGGTGGAATGGCATGAAAAGAGAGATAGCGAGATTTGTATCCAAGTGTCTGGTATGTCAGCAGGTGAAAGCCGAGCAGCAGAGACCAGCAGGGTTGCTACAGTCGCTTCCTATCCCAGAATGGAAATGAGAGCACATCACGATGGATTTCGTGACCGGTTTACCTAGATCCCCGGCTGGCAAGAATGCAGTCTGGGTAATAGTAAATCGACTCACAAAGGTCGCTCATTTCCTTCCCTTCCGAGTTGGACAGGCTACTGAGCAGTTAGCAGAAATGTACATGAAGCAGATAGTAAGGCAGCACGGTGTTTCAGTTAGTATAGTATCAGATCGGGATACGCGGTTTACTTCCCATTTTTGGCGGAGCTTACACCAAAGTTTGGGAACCAAGTTGAGATTCAGTACTGCTTATCATCCACAAACTGACGGGCAATCAGAAAGAACCATTCAGACGTTAGAAGATATGCTACGGGCGTGTACCTTCGATTTTGGCGGATCTTGGGAGGATCACCTTCATCTAGTGGAGTTCTCCTATAACAACAGCTATCAGGCTAGCATTCAGATGGCCCCGTTCGAACCATTGTACGGAAGGAAGTGCAGGTCCCCTTTGGCATGGGACGACGTTGGAGAACGAAAGTTGTTGGGACCAGAGATGATCACACAGACTGTGGAGATAGTTAAGTTGGTCAGAGAGCGCCTTCGAGTTGCGCAGGACCAACATCGTCATTGGACAGATCAGCATCGTAGGCCTCTAGAGTTCAGAGCGGGCGACCAAGTGTTTCTGCGGATTTCACCTACTCGGGGTATCATCAGATTTGGAGCCCGAGGAAAGCTTAGTCCAAGATACGTTGGTCCTTTTAAGATTCTCGCTCGGGTAGGCGATGTGGCTTATCGACTTGCCCTTCCGCCTTCGTTAACTGGCATACATGATGTGTTTCATGTGTCCCAGTTATGTGGGTATGTCCCGGATCCGAGTCATGTCCTCGATCATTCTAAGTTAGTCGTTGGTACCGACCTAACTTACGAGGAACAACCCGTATCTATTTTAGACCGGCGAGAGAAGGTACTCAAGAATCGGACGATCAGCCTTGTCCGTGTTTCTTGGAACCATCACTCTCCGGGAGAGTCAACCTGGAAGCGCGAGGACGAGATCAGATCTCGGTATCCGCATTTGTTTGACTGATAAGGTATATTTTTGCACCTTATTGACACGATTCCATGCTTATCTGCACCTGCTTGTTTTGCACCTTGTGATGTATGATAATAACTGCTATGATAGTTAACTTGTATATGATTGTGCCTTGCTTGCCCTGATTTCACTATCCTGTCTTGGCTGAAATTCCGAGGACGGAATTTTTCTAAGAAGGGTAGAGATGTCACTCCCCGATCCTGGAATACGTATTTTAATACGTATACCGACAAATTGTATTTTCCTTGTATTTTTACTATATTTATTATGCTGTATTTCTTCATACATTTTCCAAAAATATTCGACAAAATATTATTTCGTAATTTATTTTCTGCATTTGGGCCTACAGTTTTGGCTCATTTGGGAAACCTATTCTTGGTTCACCTTGGTTCATCATGAACCCATGGGTTCAAGATTCTATATAATAACTCAACTCATTCTCTCTCCTCTCATTTTATTTTCTCTCATTTACTTTCCTCCACCAACCAAGGCAAGTACCAACTTGCTCAAGAGATGGATCCATAAATGTTGTTGATGTTTTCTTACAAAAATTATTTGTCAAAATATGTTCTTCTCCTTATTCTATACTAGTTTAGAACTTGAAGTTTTCCATTTTGAAGCTTTAATCTTTGTAGATCTAGGTTTTAACCATTTTCGGATTTTCTTGGTTTTGATCTAGCAAACTTTATTATTTTTAAGTTTTGATGGTTCCATGTTGTAGATAATTTTGTTCTACCCCATTTTGACCTAAGGAAGTTCCGATTTGGGCTCCGGATGAAGGTTTTGTGTAGTTTGGAAGCCATGGTTGCTTGGCTCCTCTTCTCGGACAAGTGGAGAAGAAGAGCAGTACTTGACCGCATGAATCTTCATGCGGCAAGTCTCTGGCCGCATGGCCTATCCAGCCGCATGAGACTCGTTCGAGCTCAGCCGCATGGAAAGTCCTTCGCAGCCGCATAACCTTGTTCAGACCCAGCCGCATGAGCCCCTGTCGTATGGACTTCATGCGGCTAGCCTTCGCAGCCGCATGAGTTCTTTTGCACCCAGCCGCATATGCGCCACTGTTTTGGGGCCGCATAAAGCTCATCCATCATCCAGCCGCATATGTATCGCCCATGCTCAGCCGCATAAGGCTTCGTCTGATCCTAGCCGCATATGCTGTTGAACCCCGGCCGCCTGGCGATTGCTCCCTTCGCAGCCGCATACGCTGACACCCCTTCGTCCGTATGAACCCGACCTTCCAGCCGCATGCGCCTTGGGGCTCTCTGAGCCGCATGAGCGTGTAGTCCCAGCCGCATGAACCAGTATTGACCCGGCCGTATGGACTCACTCCCCTTGGGCCGCATAGACTTTTGTGCCCTATATTGTTACCTTATTATTATTATTATTATATATATATATATATATATATATATATATATATATTATATGCCCATTTTATATCCTTACGCCTTTTGTCCCGAGCATGATATGAGCACTAATGTGACCCGGAGAACAAAGTGTTCCTACCTGATACATGTACATGAATGTCCCAGTTCTTGTTCATGCTCGACAAAAGACTCGTAACTCCACGTGGCGTATTTGCAATGATGCATTACACTAAGGAGGGTAGAACATGTTGACATACTGATTGACATGGATCCTCTTTAGGGTACTCGTACTAAAGTACGACCTTAGGAGGATAATCATGCAGGCCACAGCATGTGAGTCCAAGATTCCACCTAGGGTTAAACTAGGCAACTAAATATACTAGATGCATGGGGAGGGCAAAATCCCGAGATCGTGTTACACCAGCCGCCTTGAGATGCTGTCTTGACGCGCCGGCTGGTCTCCACGGATACTGTGTCATCTGCAACGAGTGGATGACTGTATCCGATTAATTCCTGCTACATATTATATGTTTTAGCAAGGTGGCCTTCCGAGGGACCTGTGCTCAATCATACCTGTCTACGCGAACCCCTGGGTTGGCTAGCCTTGCTGGAAAGATACGATCTGAGGATTTTCTAATAACATGACGCGAGGATAACCTCGTTCTACTAGAAACGCGTAGACTTGATTGGCCGTAAAAACGACTTGCTTGTATCCTATTACCTTCCGTAAATAACTGAGGGAAGCGGACTGTCATGGTACGTGATCCAACCCATGTTCTTGTTTGATTATTGGGTTGGTTATCGAACTATGACAGGCTGTGGACCGAAGTTATGAACGGAAGACTTGTTCTGGTTGTGAAGTGCTACTTCTGTGAATGACTGAGGAACATGGTCTATCATGGTGCATGATCCAACCCATGTTCTTGTTTGATTGTTGGGTTTGTTATTGTGCCACGATGGGCTGTCGACCGATGTCACGATCAGGAGATTTTATTGTTTATACCCTTTAACTTATGCGAAAGTTATAGAGTACGACGCGTCCCGACTCCATGCGGCACCTTTTGTCCTTGTTTGGTTGTAAGGGTGCCATATGGGTTCGAGAATGTGGCGTTACCCTATAATGGTAGCATAAGTATTATTATTATCAATCATTCTATTTAACTGGGTTTTTAATCTTAACTCTTGTGCCCCTTTGGCGGTACTTGCTATTCGGGGCTGACCCCGCTGGTTTTGTTTGGCCAGATCCCGTAGCAGAGCCAGAGGACACGATCTTCCTCCCTGACATCCATGGTACATACTAGGAGCATGGCAGTTCGGGGACTCGAGTGGGTTCCTTCTCCACCACTCCTGCTTATACTTTTGTGGCGTTTAGCCACCGGCATCTGTTAGCCGGATTACTTGATATTTTGTGTCAGTATATAATTGTAATTAAACAGACTGCAGCTGTGTATAATTTTGTACTCCTGACTCTCCGAGATAGCTAAATTATGAAGCTAGTCTCTCATGATCATTTTGATACAGCATCGGGGACGCCTTACTGCTTTATCTTTAATGTTCATCTATTTGCTGATGTGATTTGATTGATTGAGACATAGAACTCTGTGGGACCATAGAAGACTTGATTGTAGCATGTACCCCCTAGTCTCTCGACAGCCACGATCGCCGTATGACGTTACGTACCTCATATGGTGTAGCTGGCCTAGTCCGTCTCCGCATTTCGGTACTGGGGCGTGACAACAGCATATGCTATCATTGAAGGCCAATAATACCCCATTCTTCGAACGCGGTTTTGTAATTTTGGACCTGGTTGATGAGCACCACAAACACCATCATGAGCTTCGCGGAGTGTTTGTTTAGCTTCATTTTCTGAAAGACAGCGCAGCAAAAGTCCATTATATGAACGACGATATAACATATGTAGAGACGAATCATAATAAAATCGAAATGATCGTCTCTTGATTGATGCAGCTTCTTTTGGATCTTCAGGTAAAATCCCATGAATTGTATAGTCAATAAATGGGCTTCTCCAATCCCTGTGTTGGGAACTTGATTCTGTAATATAACTCTGTTCAATATGCAGATTATTTTTAACACAGAATAATTCTCGATCCAATAAAGTAATGGTGTTTTGTCTTCGAATTGGAACAGCTAAATCTGCCGCTAAACTAGCAAGAGCATCAGCTTTCAAATTCTGAGAACATGGTACGAATTCAATGAAGAATCCTTTAAATGAGAGGACCAATTCGATTACCACTTGATGATAAGGAATGAGGTCAAGATTTCTGACTTCATATGTCCCTCTAACCTGATTAACAATCAGTTGAGAATCTTCGTAAGCTTCCAGGAACTCGATGTCCAATTGTTTTGCTACTTGGAGACCAATGAGTAGAGCATTATATTCTGCCACATTATTGGAGCATGGCTCATTGAGAGAATAAGCACGGTATATGACCATTTTGTCAGGAGAAACCATGATGATTCCTGCCCCAGAGACGATATTGCCTTTAGTTCCAACTCGTGATGCTCCATCAAAGTATAATTGCCAAATGTCATCTTTTAAAGTCATGTTGCAATCCACAACTTTATCTGGAATGTCCTCATATAGCTTCGATGTTTCAGGTATAGGGTGAGCTGCTAAAAAATCAGCTAATGCTTGACCCTTCACTGATTTTTGAGGTACATAGACCATGTCATAAGGAGTGAGCAACTTCGCCCAGGTAGCTAACCTAGAGTTAAGAATGCTCGATTTTCTCATCAATACCCGGATATAATTTATTCTGGAGGTGACATGAATATATAGTCTGTCCTGACACATAATGTCGTGTCTTTTGAACAGCAAAAACTAAAGCCAGATATTCCTTTTCTACAGGAGTATATCTGTGTTCAGCTCCGACCATCATTCGACTAAGATAATAAATTGCTTGTTCATGACCCATATAACTTTTCTGTACAAGAAGAGCACCAAGTGAATGATCCAATGCTCGAACATATAGCAGAAATGGTCTTCCTACCACTGGTGGTATCAGAACAGGTGGATTTGTAAGGTATTGCTTGATGTCATTGAAAGCTTTCTGACATGCTTCATCCCAAACAAATGATACACCTTTGTTTAATAGACGGGAGAAAGGTTGACATCTCCCAGAGAGATTGGATATAAATCTTCTGATATAAGCAATGCGACCTTGGAAGCCTCAAAGTTCTTTTAGATTGCGTGGAGGACGCATTTCAAGAATTGCTTTGATTTTATCAGGATCAACATGGATACCCTGAGAAATGATGACAAATACCAAAAACTTGCTACTGGAAACCCCTAAGAAAGACTTAGTAAGGTTCATTTTCAATTGATGCTGACGCATCAATTCAAATACTGTCTTCAAGTCTTGAATGTGATCATCTTTTGATCGACTTTTGACAGCAATATCATCTACGTAACATTCAACTGTCTTTCGTAGATGTTCTTGAAAGATGTTGCTCATGGCCCGTTGATACGTGGCACCGATGTTTTTAAGACCAAACGACATAACCGTATAGCAGTAGACTCCAAGGGGTGTACGAAAAGTAGTATGCTTCTCATCTCCTGGATGCATCTTAATCTGATTATATCCTGAGAACCCGTCCATGAAAGACATGCGTTCAAAACCGCATGTATTGTCTATCATGACGTCAGTAATGGGAAGTAGAAATTCGTCCTTTGGATAAGCTGCATTAAGATCTCGAAAATCTATGCAAACTTGGACTTTTTCGTTCTTCTTTATAACAGGAACAATATTGGCAACCCAGTCTGGATGTTGTTCTTCATGAACAAAGCCACATGTAATCAACTTTTTGACTTCTGCTTCGATTGCATCCATCATGTCTGGTCGAAAACGTCGTTGCTGTTGTTTCACAGGCTTGGCATTAGGAAAAATATTGAGTTTATGAGTAGCAACTTTAGGATCTAGACCCAGCATATCCTCATAACTCCATGCAAAGATATCAATATATTCTTTAATCAGTTTTATCAGCTCTTCCTTTTCATCTTCGGAAGGGTTCTTACTGATGAATATTGGCTTGAACGTAGTTCCGTCTCCAACATCAATCTGGAGAATCTCATCCTCCGTAGGTGGCTGTCGTTGTTCAAAACGAAGCTCCCATTGGGTGTCCATCTGTTGAGCCCAAGGGTCATTTTCAAATGGCTCAGATTTACCTTCAGTTTGAACCATGTTGACTGAGAATACACACTGAGATTCATCGTAATAGTCTCCTCCAGCATATGAAGAGTGGGATGTATCAGATTCGATGAAATGGATTTCTTCCGAATCTGAGGATTGTGAAGAACTAGAAGAGAATTTTTCTTATATATCGTCATTAAACATGTGGGACGGATCATATCCCAACCCATGACGAGTTTTCTGGTAAAACGGATCACCACATAATGGTAATCGTCTACCTTTGCCTTGATTGAGACCTTGCATAGTCTTCAAATTATATCCCATTTTCTGGATAATCTTGAGAGATTGTTGACTATATTTGTCAATTCGGATTTTCCTTTATCTTTATCTCTAAGATCATCTGTCTGAACAACAGGAATATTTCTAGCCAGGCCAAACACAATTTGGTGCTTGTTTTTCTTATCAGACGGAATCACGAAATAAGATTCTTCGTGACGTCTAAAAGCTATACAAGCTTGTGATAGCGAGACTACAGGAAGAAGATAGGGGGAAGATGTTAGGAACTTTTGAGCATAAGGTCCAACATCGACATGAGGAGGAAAGGAATTTTCCTTATGATCAATGTACAAGGTTTTCTCTGTATTTATGTCATCTTAATATTGATGACTTTGATTATCAGAAGATAAAGTCATTCTTTCAACAAATTTGACAGCCATATACTCCAAAAGAAAATCTTCTTTGATATCAGAAAGTACAGAATGATCAATATTTACATCATTTACAAGTTGAGTACTACGCTTAGGATTTATCATTAATGGACCGTCATCCGTCTTCTGCGTAGACTTGCCAAGGTTGATGATCAATGGTGGTTCTGGATCATTCGTATGAGAAGTACGTCCCTTGAATTTGATCATAAGAGGTTGAACTTGACTCTTGGCAGGAATACTCACTGATTCCTCAGATGAAGCTCGAGTTATTCCTTTGACCTTGATCACCATAGGTTGATCATTGACAGGTTGGGGTTGGATTCGACCTTTGACTTTGATCTTCAAAGGTTGCTCTTTTGGAGGGTCTTCATTGACAGACTGATCTACAAATGGTGATTGATCTTCAGCTATATCTGATATCTCCTTCACATGCTCTTGTTTGTAGAGTATTGAGTCAGAAAAATAGGCTTCAACACCCTTGAAGGGATTAATAACAACAAATTCAGTCTTCACAACCCCTTGCGAATCTACGTACTTGAAGCATTGGTGGAGAATTGAAGGCATAATGTTATGCTCATGTATCCACGATCTTCCAAGAAGGATGTTGTAGGATACGTCTGAGTTGATAACATAGAAAGTAGCCATAGTTCGAAGATCACCAATCTGAATCTTTAGACGAATCTTCCCCAATGGTTTACTCTTGCCAGAGTTAAAACCAACTATTGTGGTACTAGTGTAAATCAAATCACTAGTAGGAATCCTCAAAGGCCTTAGCATACTTTGAAGAATAATGCTAATAGAAGACCCAGGATCAATATAAATCTTGTCAATTTCAGTGGATTCAATATACCCAGTGTAGCACAAAGGCCTGTCGTGCTTGTTATGCTTCAACAACATGTCTTCTTGTGTGAAGGTAATGTTAGGAATTGCCTCCATCACACTATGACATTATGGACACGACACTGGTGTATTATCAGGACTCTTGAGTTAAGCCAAGCATGAGTCTGCTTGTAGCAAGGCTTTACTCAGAGTCTCCCTGCTTTCTTTAGAAAGATACAATAGCTCGAATATAGAGAGTCTAGCCGGAGTATTGGCTAACTGAGCTAGAATATCAAATTTATAGGGCTTCATCACCACCCCTTGATTTGAAGCAGATTTCAAGGAAACGTCAAAGCGTACTGTTTTCTGTTTCCCTTTCGCAACCACTGATGGTTTAGCAGGAACATAAGATGGTTGAACTGGGATCGTTTCTACAACATCCTCTGCTTCTTTGGAAGATCCCTTGTAATCTTTGTGGTATTCTTTTCCAGATCTCGTACCAGCAAAGCTTTTTTCTTCAGAATCATAAGAAGGAAGTACCATATTGTAGGATTTAGTCTTCTTTTCCTTAGCCTTCTTCTTGCGAGAATTTTTAAGAGGAAGCTCAGAACCCAATCCAATAGTGGATTTTTGACTTTGAATCTGTAAAGGAAGTCGCAATCCTTTATCATAGTTCAAACCCTCTGCCTTTTGAAAGTCATAGACCATCTTTTTCATGAGATGGACTGATTGTTGACTGTACACGTGAATGGATAGTGGACTTTCAATGGATGGTTTAACAAAGGAGGAAGAGACAGAAACCTCTGTAACCACAGGAAAAGGAGTATTCGAGACACGAGAAAAAATTCCTGTAGGAGCTTTTTCATAAGCAACAAAAACTAGTTATGTCTTGTATAAGGGAACACTATTCATAGCTAACCACTGCTGATGAGAAAGTTTGAGCTTAATAGGAGGAGCCAAACTTAGAGGACATATATTTAAACCTTTCAGTCTATCCTCCAAAGGAATGCCATCCCAAAGATGATCCAAATCATCAGGATCTGGAATAATATGAAAAATCATGTTGCAGGTTTTAACTTTTCTACCTCTCTTGGATTTTGAAGTTTTACCTTCATCCTCCATTTCAGGTACTAAGTCAGGATGTACCCACATGATTTCACCATTCTTTAATGTGAGAGGCAACAATCCTTCATTTTCCTCTCTGGCAGGCGGGATATTCACAATCTTTATCGTCGCCTTCGGAATTGGGACAATCCCATGTGGGACTTGCTGTGGAGGAAAACCTCCAAATTGAAGAGAAACCATATTGGTTGTGACTGTATGCTCATCGTTAGTTAAAGCGATGGCATTGGCATTTATCAACTCTTCGATTTTCTTCTTTAGGACATAACAAGTCTTGGTGGGATGATTTATGTATCTGTGATAGATACAATATTTGGGATTGTCAGTCAGATTCACCTCATTAGGCCTTTTTGGCTCCGGAATCTAGAGTTTGCCACTCTTTACCAGACATTGGAATATTCCTGGGATGTCGCTCTCGTCAAAATAGTATTCTTCTTTTGGCTTAGAAGACTCCTGATTATTCGACATCATTTTATTTTTGGAAACATTAACCATAAGGGTATCCTTTCCTTTCCTATTACGATTGCCGAAATTATTACCAGAAGAGCCTTTCTTTCCTTTGTCCTCTGAGGCAAAAATCATCCCATGTTTACGAGCCAACCTACCATTGGTCTCGGCAGAAACTGCTGCTATAATAAACAAGGCCCAGTCTGTGAATTGGGAACCCGTGAAGACAGCAATGGATGGTCGCAGATTCATCTTGCATGTATCAATCAACGTTGAATCTGGCATACTAGGAGGCATTTTCAAAGTTGCCTGTGGAAAACATTCGATGAACGTCTGAGTATCTTCCTTCTCCTTTTGTTTGACCTCTATTAAGGAGGACATATTCATATCCATACCTCCTTCATAGAAGCAGGAGAGAAACATTGCTTTAAATTCGTCAAAAGACGAAATACAATTATCGGGTAAACTACGATACCAGTCGTAAGCTTAACCCGTCAAGCACCCGATGAACACTCGAGTGAGAAGAGCATCATTTTTCTACAGATGCAGAGTCATAATATCAAAGTAATTGATATACTGACTAGGAGAAGCCTTTCCATCAAACAATACCATTGATTGTGGCTTGAATTTCGGAAGAAAGGGTACATCATTCCAATGAGGAGGATAAGGTTGCTTAAACCCTAACCTCTGAAGTTGATCTTTGTGCTTTAGAACTTTAAACTGTGCTTTTAGTTCATGCACTGCTTGAATAGCTTCACTGGTTTGAGGAAGCACATTTGATTGAATAGTTGTTGGATTTACCGTGACCCCCACCGGAGGTGGTACATCTTCTGGAATGATAGGATCTGGAGATGCAAAATTTTGATTGACAGCAGGCTCTTGATTATTCAAAGGTATATCGACCCCTTGACTATCTTGATTTTGTGCTGCTGCTTGCACCGGTGTTATTACTGCCGGCTGAGCAGTTTGCTGAGTCATTATTATTTGGTGTATGCTTTGCATCATGGTAAGCATGTCCTTTAGTGATTGCTCAACGGCAGAGAGATGTTGTTCTGTATTAGCAGAGGATGTCTCCGGTTCATCTCCAATAGTATAGGTTCAACCTCTCTTGAAGATACAGAGGGATTGGTATAGAGGTATGAATCGACACTATCAGTTTCGGACTCAAAAGATTGAGTACCCCCAGCTTCTGAATCAAAAGTCTGCAACTGTCTTTGTCTTCTTGATCGAGTATTCTGATATACTCCTTCAAAGGAATCAAGAAGTCTGTTGAACTGTTGTTGACCTGGAGTCTGGGATGAGTTGCGTCTTAGACGTCGTCCTCTGTTGGTATGAGATGCCATGTTGACTGACGCATATGACAACTCATGTTCTTGGTCATCAACTTGCTGTTGAGGCGCATTGAAGCTTAATCGATCAAAAACTGACCGTTTAGAAGATGAACAACAATATTTGATTATAATCTGGTGACACTCACAATGGTGATTCTCTTGGGGGAGTGTCACAGGAGATTGTTTATTTTTACGCTTTTGCATTAGCAAATCGCGTAAATCAGAAGGAGTAGAGAGAGTAGATGGAGCAGTCTTCCTTATTATATTTGGGGTAGAGAAACGTTTAGTCCCTTGTGTATAAAAAAGATTACTGGCTGCATTCGCAGAACCAAACTGTATATTTTTACGCGCTTGGAGTTGCGTGCGTAAATCCTGAGATTTTTGAGCACAAAGAACTCCATCAGCATTATGCGTAATTTGTAGGTTTGGTACCTTGCGTAAAGCAGTGTAAGAAGGCTGTTGGTGAAGAACCGAAGTTTTACCGATAATGTTTTTACGTTGGTTGCGTGCAAGTAAATTCACTTTAGATGTAAAGACATCATTGTGAATTTTATCTACACTGTCACAGACGGGAGATTTTCCTTTACGCGTGGAGCGTAAATTTTGTGTGTCTACCGCGTCACAGACGGGAGACTTATTTTTACGCTCAGAACGTAAAGCATTGGAATCTACGACGTCATAGACGGAAGACTTGTTTTTATACACAGAGCGTAAATTTTGGTTTTTACGCGCTGGGCGTAAAACCTCACTTTTACGTGCTGGGCGTAAAACTTAGCTTTTATGCACTGGGCGTAAAACTTGGAAATCTTCCCCATCACAGACGGGAGATTGGTTTTTACGCTCAGGGCGCAACACAGAAGTAAGGACTGCCTCGTTACAAATGGGAGCCCCTACAACAGGAGTAGGAAGGATTCCTTTGCCTTCAGAGACAGTAGGGAGATCCGAGGATGCTTTGGATTTGGGAATCCAAACTTTTCGTGCTTTCCGCAATTTCTGAACATTGGAGCAGCGAGTACTACCCCCAGTTCGAAGCATTTCTTCGTAGGCAGTCTGGTCGAAGTGTACAACCAGAGTCTTCTTTGTTGATCCGACCGACACATCATCGTATTGAGCAATTGCCTTCTCGTTAGAGGAGAAGGTCATCCCCAGCAGAGTCGCCATTTTGTTTCACTTAATAAAATGCCTAAAATTGGCTTTTGAAATAAAATGAGAAAAAGTACAAGAAGTACAAGTTGTCTGGGAAGTATTGCTGTGGAAGTCTGATCTGAAGGTGATCATTTTGTTCCTTGGACCATACGATGATGATAAAGAATACTGCTAGAAGATGAACAGCCGGAAGAACTAAGTCACCAGAAAGGTATCGACGCATTTGGGCACTGATGGCGAGGTCGACTGCTTTCTTGCTTTGCTTCACTCTGTTCTGGAAGAAAGGTTGAAGAAGAATGCTCTGGAAAATTAAAGTCTCTGATGTATTCTCTCCTGTCTCTCTGATTATTTCTTGATTCTGAAAATCAGTCTATTTATAGACTAAAACATATTATGCGTAAAAAGCGTCCAAATTAGAGTTTTACGCTAGCAACTGCCACCCACGATGGAAGTCACCCTCTCTGCACGTTGACACGTGTCCCATTATTTTAACAAAAATAGGGAGCACGTACACACGTTCCTCAATAAGTGTGACATGATAGCCACGTAGACAGACCACGTTTTAAAGTAGTCAGGAAGGATCGGGCGTAAAAATGACCTTAAACATGTCTCGAGCGTAAAGTGGCAAATTGGCGTAAAAATAGCCCAAAATAAACTTCTCAGCGTAAAATGGCTAAAATAGCCTTGAGCGTAAAACTTAGCCCAAATAGACTTTACGTCCATAATAGTTTTGAGCGTAAAAGCTCGAATAACTATAGTGCGTAAAAAGAAGTACTTTTATTGAGCGTAAAATAGCCTTCTCTGTACACCATACGACAAGTATCGGGTTTGGCAGAAATTCGATCTTCTCGACTTCTGTGCTGCACGCTGTCAGAAAAATCATTCTGTTAAATCAAATCTTCTGTATTAAATGCGGCCTGACAGCCTGTCCCCAGGCGTAAAATTTAATGAATTGCTTGGGCGTAAAGTAGCTCGCGTAAAGTTCAATGCAAATAGCCCTGGCGTAAAATTCAATAAAATAGCCCTGGCGTAAAATAGCTCACATAGAGAGTTATTTGCGTAGAGTCCTCAATTTCTTTGACTTAGTCCATAAAGCACTTTTTACGCTCCTACAAAGCATTTTAGAGCTCATAAGAAGACTAGTCCACACAGTGTCTCTCTCATTAAAGAACCTCCACGTGGAAGATATGCATTGCAGCAATTGCCAACATGTCAGGGTGAATATACTCAAGCATCTCCTACCCTATTTTGTTGTTATGTGTTGTGAGTCTTAGGTGGCATGAGGTGGCATAAGACACAAGACAATGTCTTTCTTAGGTGGCAAAAGTTGATTTTTCCTATGCCAGATCAGTAAGGGACTAAGTTTGCCATCATTTAGAGCATCTCCAACCCTATTGTCTTGTTAAGTGTTGTGAGTCCTAGGTGACATAAGACATAAGACAATGTCTTTCTTACATGGCAAGATTATATTCACAATACATAATGAGTTTGAAAAACATTCTCCAATGCAAAAGTCTTGAGAAGACAATAAAAAGTATTTTTTTTCCAACTTTCAAGACAACTCCCCCACTTCTTCATTTTTTTTATAAGTATTTATATTCATAATTGATGATGTGGAGACAAAGTCATTGTGAAGTGCATTGTCTAGATCTAGACAACCAACTTCACATTGTCCTTCCATGTCATTGCCATGTCAACTTCATAATTTACTCTACATTTGCATTGGAGAAAGATTTTTAAAATGAAAGCTTGTCATTCCTATATGACAACCATTTTTGCTAAAATCACAATAGGGTTGGAGATGATCTTAAGCGCAACAATGCTTTGCACTGAAGTGCTTTAGAGCTCATAAGAAGACTAGTCCACACAGTGTCTCTCTCATTAAAGAACCTTCACGTGAAAGATATGCGTTGCAGCAATTGCCAACATGTCAGGGTGAATATACACTACTAAAATAAGGCAGATTAGCGACGTCCAGATATGTCGCTAATTAAGGAAAATACGTCGCTAAAGGTAATTAGCGACGACTTTAGCGACGAAAAATGAAGTCGCAAAAAAGCTAGTCGCAGATGACAAGTTCGTCGCCCGACGTCGCTGTTTGCGACGTCACCACAATGTCGCTGGGTCGTCGTAAAATTGGCGATGGAGGGCGACAAATAGTAACGTCGCCAAATTAGCGACGTTGTGCGACTACATAGCGACGTCGTTCCTTTTTATGTGCTGACGTGGCATGCATGCCACGTCAGCATTTTAGCGACATATGGCGACCAAATTAGCGACGTCAACTCTGTGCCACGTCAGCTACTGAGTGACGGATTGCGACGGATAGCAACGTGACAGCGCTAATTAGCGACGTCTGTTTACGTCGGTATACGTCGCAAAACGTCGCTATACATCGCAGATATTATAAAAAAATTAAAAAAAATATGTTTGGTATTTTTGTTATGCTGTGTGTCTGTGTTTACACAGACACACATCATCATAAAAATACTAAACATATTTTTAAAAAAATTGGGCAGCACCTCCTTTGTATATCAGATCATCGCTTATAACCCAGCGTAGGTATATTTGTCATCCCCGTCGCAGATATCACAAAGTAAATATCACAATGAAAATACCAATAAAGTAAATATCACAAAGTAAATATCCAACAACATACATGTCCACAATGGAGGGCAAATAAGAATGAAAATCAGTGTACAGAACGGTCAATGGGTCCATAGGGCCAATACATACAAAGATGATAAAAAAAATCTACTGGATCACTGAGGACCCCTGCCGCGCATCTGGGATAGCATGTACTCATGTTCCTGTGTGAGCTGCACCGTAAGGGCAGTAGGAGATAGTGCAATGTCTGGAGTCGGCGCTATCGATGGACCGGGAGGACGTATCTGCTCCAGCTCTTGCAGTCGCTCACCATGTGCAGCAAGGGTACTCACCATCCTCTGAGTACTCTCCTCAATCGAAGTTTGTACCTGAGTGAGTGTGGCAGACATGGTCCTCTGCGATCCCTCCAGCTCGACCTGTCTATGCTCTGTGCGCTACGTAGACTCTGTGAGCGTGTGCAAGCTGGCAGTTGTAGCCTGCTGCAGACTCATTAGCTCCTGTATACTGCGCTCGACCGCATCAAATCGTCTGGTGATCATCGGATCGTCGGATCGTCGCTCTGCGGTATGGTGATCAGAAATCTGCTGCTGCAACTCGCTACGCAGCTCGTCGATCTGACGACCAATATCCTGAGCTCGTGATGACGCCTGCGAAGCTGGAGACTGCGCACTGACAGAGGGGGCCCGGGATGACTCTGAAGCCAAATAGGCGCCGTAGGATCCTGTACCGTCGTAGGTACCCTTCTGAAGACCGCCAACGGCGGTCATCCAGAGGTCATCCGGCGATGGAGCTGTAGGCGGCTGGGAGGAAGTACCAGCCCCTCCCTCTGCTGGCGCACTAGCAGCAGCAGCCGCCTCCTCTTGTAGCCGAAGAAACTCGAGCTAGAACAATATTTGCTAACGTATAAGTGTTTGCTAAAGTCTATATTGATATCTATTTTTCTGTTTTCTAAAATATAGTAAATTAATATAAAGAATAGAACGTACATATGCCTGCGTCGCCCTCTCGTAAATGAACTCTCCAGCCCTCCGATGGGTGACCAGGAAGACGGTCACCATGTTGGAGTCCTCACCTTTTTTTACCTGTTAAAATATATTATCTATTATTAGTATTAAATATTCTATCTAACTATATATAAAATGATGTCCGTCATAACAAACGTACCAGACGATGAAAATGTTTCGTCATCGGAATGGAGCCACCACACCACTTACTGGCGCTCGACCGCGCCACCTCGGCCTTGTCAGACCGCTCCTGGTACCTGGCCTCGCCGATTCTAGCCTTCATCGTAGTCCACTGCTCCGGCGTGATCCAACCATGGATTGGCTTTCCGGAGTGATCACGAGACTTCTGGTCGTGGATCGCATCATGGATGAGCTTGCCTGCGACGACAGAAAATTGGGCCTCGATCTTCGCCGCCCGGTGTGGTGGATAGAAATAGATCATCTACAAGAAGTAAAATAGAAAAGTTGTATAATATACACAAATGATTATTAAATTTTAAAAATAAAAATTTTTTTACCTTGAAGTGGGCCAACCAAAAGGCATTCCTATCTGCGGGAGCATCTGAGTAGTCAATCCAAGGCCCACCATACTTCTGCCTCAGAAATAACCCCAGTTGTCTCTGTACAGCAGGAGGTCGATATCTATACAATAATAAATTTAATGAATATATATGTACATATAATCATTTGAGAAATATATATTAACTAATTAACTTACTTCGTAGGTCCGTCCGTCCAAATCTCCATACGCGTCTCGTCCGGGGGAGCGCATGGAGGGTCGCTCTCACCTCCTACCTAGGCAGGATGTAACACCCAGTTTTCTAAAATGAGGGTAATTTTGAAATTTTGAAATTATAATTATTATTTATTGATATTTATTTTATATTATGATTTTTGGTGATTTTAATTAATTTTAAACTATTTAAAATCATGACTTGTGATTTTTGTGTCTAGCTAGTGTAACCATAGAGACAGCTTAACCTAGAGCCTAGCCATGAGATTAGGGTGTTTCATTTATCATTTTAGCCTAGAGGGTATTTTTGTCACTTCTGGATTATTAGAATTTAATATATTTTATTATGAATTTAAATGATTTATTGTGAATGGTTTGATTTAAATATTATTTTAACTAATTTTCATGTGGTCTAGATTAGCCTAACCTAGATTGACCTAACCTAGATTAGTCCTAGTTAGTCATGGTTAGACTAAGTTAGATTGAGATTGGTCATGGTTAGTCATGGCTAGTCATGATTTATGATTTGGTTAGTTATTAGTTATATTGATTAGTTAAGACTAGTGATAGGCTACTTAGGTTTCATCTAGCCATTGAATTATCTAGAATGATGGAGAACCCTTAGATCAACCCTAGCCCTAGATTTTAGGGCAGCCATCTTGGGATTTTCCCCAATTTAATCCCTCCCAAATCTTTGCCTCCTTGATTCATTCTCTCTCCTCAAGAACAAGGTAAGCTCAACTTCCTTTTTCCATAACTTCTCCATTCCTCATCCTTTTTCAACCAAACTTCTTGTATTGTGACCTAACCACCACCCTCTTGCTGTCCATGGAAGTAGAGTACAGATTTGGGAAATCTACAGTGCTCGAGCTACAGTAGAAGAGGGCTGCACTTGACAGTTTTTTTTGAACACCCATTGGTAATTCCTTCATCCTCCATTTAAACTATTGGTTTATCTTCATGGATGCATAGCCCTAGGTCCCCTCTAGCCTCGGGTAGGATCTGACCCCAATTTGTGTCGGATACGTGTCCGTATCAGGCACGTATCAATAGGATTACCTAGGTGTTCGACCTAATGCCTCAATAGGTTTTCCTTTGCTATTTTTCGATAGTGTTTGAATAGGAAATTAGGTTTTAGTGTCACCTAAGGGATTCTAGGTGTCTGAGCGTGTCTTGTGTCGTTTTGGTGTCGTGTCACACTCGTGCACATGCCCGTGCGCGCGTGAACAGTGATGCCCTGCTGCTCGGGGTCTCGTATTCAGCGCACAGGGTACGTGGATACGTGTGCTTGGACACGAAGTAAGGGGCAGTGTCTGTCATGACACCCCCGAAGTTTCGTGTCCAACGGATACGTGTCAGCTGCGGTTGGACACGCGCACTGGTCGTCCGACCTGTGACTGTTCCGTGCTTGAGTGCGTGTGATGTTTTGGACACGTTCGTGTCATGTTTTGGACACTATTTTAGATGTACATCACGTGCACATATAGTAGGTTAAATACCAACTCTTATTTCAACATATTAATGTATTTTTAATAGTCGATTTTGAAGTTTCCATGTAGGACTGATACATGTTTCAGTTCTGATATTCCTAAGTTTTAACTCTATTTTTTAACTGTTAAATTAATGATTGAATGGTCACATTTGATATGAACATATGTATTAATACCTGATAGGTCAGTTTTACATGTTAGATTAGGTTGTTTGATCTAGAATGAGATTTCGAGCATTGAATTGGATTATGACTGATACGTTCAGTCTCATGAATTCTGAGATTTTGATTCGCTGTTTTTAACTCATTTCCCTGTTTAATTTCCATATTAAATCATCTATACATATGTGTTGTATAGTGTTATTTTGAATTGATAGATTAGTTTTGTTAACTGTTGTTAATAGGATTAACTGATATGATGAACTGGGATTAACATTCATGAACCTGAGACTACATTGGACTGTTTTACTGTGTGATAATAGGCTGTTTGGAACTAATGTTTTGGGTTTTATGTCAATAGGAAATCTGGAAATATTAGGACTGTTAAATGGTGTATTGATTTGGAAATTCCTGTGTACTTTCGATTTCAGGTTTTAAATATACATGATGTGTTTCATTGATATGTTAGATTGTAAGGGAATCCTTGTGAAAGGTTATGAATGGAGATTGGTTCATTTGCATTTGGACTGAACCTGAATTGAAACTGTTAAACTGTTTTCTTTTTTATTTTATCTCAATGTTTGTTCTCCTAATAACCTGAGAACACATAAGTCTTTCCTTCATCTAGCTCACTATCATTTGATCCACCTGGGAATAACCACACACCATGTGCACACTATTTAAGACTCTCACATCTACACACACAATTATACATTGTACTGTTTGATTGAACTGTTAACTGTCATCCCTTGTCTGTGTATCACACACTGAATTGCCACACCCTTCCTGTTAGTAGCACTACTAAACCACTGTATGCACTACACACTGTTTGGAAAAAATGAGATACCTGAGAACAATGTTTGATTCATTATTGAGCTGTCATCTTAATCCTGAAATTTCACCCACTGTTTTGATATCAACAGCCATGACAATTCCTTGCATTGTATTCCTATTTGTCTTAGTTCACTTTTTCCTAAGTTAGCTAACACTATATGGCATACACAGTACACAACCTATACACTGTTTTGCCTATTATCTATTTTTCCTGTACATACACAGGTTATAGAATAGCCACTGAATTGTTCCTTCTTTTATGAACTAAAATTTGAATGAGTTATGTGATTTCTTTATACTGTCACTGAGATTAGGTCATTGTTAGAATAGCCACTGATTTTTTCTTTTCATTTCGATTAACTGAATATCTGAGATTATCCCTAGTTCCTCACTATAACACTCTAGCACAGGGGACAATACCCAGCCTACGCACACACTGCATACATTCCTGACATTTGCCATACCTGAGATTGAGTCCTAATGATGAATGTGACTTGGTAAGGATTCTAGTGTTGTTTTAAGCTTGAAAATCTGAGAATTGATAAGTTACAAATATGCAATTGAGAAGGGTTATGCATGAATCTGAGTTTATGATCATATCACACCCTACACATCAGTCCTTAAACCCCCTGAATCCAACCTTAAACCATTCCATTGATAGCCCTACATTGCTCCCTTGTATCAGTCCCTATAGCCTACAAAATCAGCCACTGAACCAGCCCTTGTTCAACCTATACATGTTCCAAAAACCTGTCCTTATCCCAGCCTTGTGGCTGTCCCCAAAACAGCCACAAACCTAGCACCTTATCAGCCCATGTAGCTATCCTAAATCAGTCTATTACCTGTCCAAAACCCACTCCTTAACCAGCCTGTGTACACCCCTAAACCTCAGTCCATAGCTGCCCTTCAGCCCTCCAAACACAGCCTATACTAGCTCCCCACCTTCCTGTCACACACCCTTTATTTAAACTCTTCCTGTTACATAGGTTCATATGTGTAAACACACAGGCCTCTCATGTACCACTCTCCTATCACATTGCCATTACACATTGTATTCCCACACAACATTTCACCTTGACACTTCATTCATATATATACATCACCCACTATATCTCTCTATATATGTATTTTGATATGTGGTAAATATATATATAAATAAGTTGATAGTTTGTATAGCATGGTGATTGGTGTATGATTGCTAGACTAGGCTTGGTTAGGCCTAGTGAGACTTGTCAGACTTGTTTGGGCTAGAACTTGACCTAGTTGACCTAGTTTGACTAGTCTAGTTGACTAGAGTTGACCGAGTGTTGACTTTAGTCTAGTTTGACCTAGACAACATACAGATGCATAGTAGATTACATTTATTATCTCCTGTATACATCTTGACTTGTGTTGCTCTAACTAGGAGTCAGGTATCTCATCTCGGACAGTACATTTACTTCAGACATTCAGATACGAGGCGAGTACATTCTCTGATCATTTCATATCCTGTTTAGAATTATTTTCCTGCTTTAAATTACTTTACTTGATACTGTCACGTTGGTCACACGGATTGGTACTATATAGATCCTTTCATGAGATGTTATCCCCCTCGGAAGCATCGGATACATCATGTTTTGTGCGTTTCACGAATCATCACGTATCTCTATGCTTCCTCTGATTCACGAACCGCCTGTGACACATGTACTCTCATGTTCATAGAGCCCCCATGAATCACCTTCACGTATCACTCATTTTATGAGCCATGTGAAGTTTCACGAACCTTAACATAACTTGAACGGATCTTTGTGTATTGATTGGGGTTGGGGGAGTAGAAATAGACATGTGAATATTATCCAAGTAGCTGTAGTCATGAATCACACTCTTAGCTGTAGTCATGAACCTCCTATGCCATTCACATGTTTATATTTTACTCTGACTCACTATTAGTTCTCTATGTATAGTAGATATTTCTATTACAGTTCTCTCTCTGATTACATACTGCATTTCCTTCAGTATCTATATCTTACTTTACTGCATGATTATATTTTCTAACCTGCTATGAACTGTTGAGATGTACTGTGCTCGCTCCCGTCCTGACTGGACCTGTTGAAAATTTTACAGAGGATGATGAGGAACTCTGCACCCTTACTTGGAGCTTGCCTAGATGACACTCGCGACCTGGACCCCTGGGGAGGTTTAGGCAGCTGCTCAGGATGATTCCTTGTATAGTGTAGATAGCTTAGACTATTTCTTTTCATGTTTAGCTGTTGTCTTGGTTTCAGAGTTGTATATTGTAGAGATGTTGAGACTTGTACTTCGCTTCTGTTGTACCTCAGTTGAGGATTCTCTTATCTATTTTATCGTGCCATATCCTATCTCTCTAGATTGTGATTGAGTTGTACCTCTGTGTTGGCCTCCTTATGGAGAGTATTCATATTATGTTAGTTATAGTTCATGACCTAGAACAGTGTTCTACCGCCGACACTGGGCGTAGGCTGGGCGTTGTTACGCTCTCGTACCCTCATAGTGGGTGCGGGTCGTGATATATTTTTAGTGGTGGCCCATGCAGGTCGAGTTTATGTAGTGGTATTCGAACTAGAGTATCACTACAGCCTGCAGTAGGATTAGGATTATTTATGGAGGTACTCAATCACATTAGGAAAAACTCCTTATCAGATCCCTTTTATCTAAATTTGTTGCTTGTTGTTTCTCTTGAATATAAACTGATCTCCTTTGAATTTTTGCTTCATTCTCAGAAATTATTTCTTGTTTCGATCTGTCTTCATGATGGTTATGAAGACATGATCTCATCGCTTCGGTTCGGGGGATACTATCGAGAGGCTGGCCACCTCTCGTCCTGTTTATCAAGGCCTCGAGACCGCAGCTCTTGTTGTGCTGACTCAGGTTGGCGTTTCTGCTATATTGGAGGTGCACCTCTATTTGTACAGATATTTCTCCCGTTATTTCTGATTTCTCTCAGCAGCGGTTCGTGCAGCATCAGCAGCAGACCAGAGGAAACTAGCAGGACGAGCTATCGTCAGGACAGTCAAGGATGTACATGCCGTTGGAGATCTAGTTGCAGGTTCCGTTCTTTTGATTTCAATTCCGCAATTGCCCCTTATAGCTGTCTTGAAATTCGATTCTCCCTGTTCCTTGTTGATTTATCAATTTTGTCCTGTTGTTTTTGGTGTTATGTTAATTTTCTTATGAGATAAATCATATGGGCTAGGTCACCTAAATCATGGGATCTAGAATCTTCGATAGTCGTGTTAGTTGGCATAGTGAGAACACGTAGTCAGACTTTGGATGTATTTCTCGGGTATCAGAATTTAAGGTTTTTGCTGTCGCGTGCGGCAATACGAAAATTTTAAATACCATGAACCTAGAGGTACGTACCTTAGTCAAGGACTCTGTGATTATCGTAGCCGTGCTCACTAGCACGACGAAGATTCTGAGTATCATAATTTGGACAGACTCATATGATTATCTGACGGTATGTTTGAGACTTTGTTTGTGGGGTGTTGACCTAGAAGGACTACTACCATTTTAATTTCGAGGACGAAATTTTTATAAGGTGGGTAGGATTGTAACACCCAGTTTTCTAAAATGAGGATAATTTTGAAATTTTGAAATTATAATTATTATTTATTGATATTTATTTTATATTATGATTTTTGGTGATTTTAATTAATTTTAAACTATTTAAAATCATGACTTGTGATTTTTGTGTCTAGCTAGTGTAACCATAGAGACAGCTTGACCTAGAGCCTAGCCATGAGATTAGGGTGTTTCATTTATCATTTTAGCCTAGAGGGTATTTTTGTCACTTCTGGATTATTAGAATTTAATATATTTTATTATGAATTTAAATGATTTATTGTGAATGGTTTGATTTAAATATTATTTTAACTAATTTTCATGTGGTCTAGATTAGCCTAACCTAGATTGACCTAACCTAGATTAGTCCTAGTTAGTCATGGTTAGACTAAGTTAGATTGAGATTGGTCATGGTTAGTCATGGCTAGTCATGATTTGTGATTTGGTTAGTTATTAGTTATATTGATTAGTTAAGACTAGTGATAGGCTATTTAGGTTTCATCTAGCCATTGAATTGTCTAGAATGATGGAGAACCCTTAGATCAACCCTAGCCCTAGATTTTAGGGCAGCCATCTTGGGATTTTCCCCTATTTAAATCCTCCCAAATCTTTGCCTCCTTGATTCATTCTCTCTCTCCTCAAGAACAAGATAAGCTCAACTTCCTTTTTCCATAACTTCTCCATTCCTCATCCTTTTTCAACCAAACTTCTTGCATTGTGACCTAACCACCATCCTCTTGCTGTCCATGGAAGTAGAGTACAGATTTGGGAAATCTACAGTGCTCGAGCTACAGTAGAAGAGGGCTGCACTTGACAGTTTTTTTTGAGCTCGAGACACCCATTGGTAATTCCTTCATCCTCCATTTAAACTATTGGTTTATCTTCATGGATGCATAGCCCTAGGTCCCCTCTAGCCTCGGGTAGGAGCTGACCCTAATTTGTGTCGGATACGTGTCCATATCAGGCACGTATCAATAGGATTACCTAGGTGTTCGACCTAATGCCTCAATAGGTTTTTCTTTGCTATTTTTCGATAGTATTTGAATAGAAAATTAGGTTTTAGTGTCGCCTAAGGGATTCTAGGTGTCTGAGCGTGTCTTGTGTCATTTTGGTATCGTGTCACACTCGTGCACATGCCCGTGCGCGCATGAACAGTGATGCCCTGCTGCTCGGGGTCTCGTGTTCAGCACACAGGGTACGTGGACACGTGTGCTTGGACACGAAGTAAGGGGCAGTGTCTGTCATGACACCCCCGAAGTTTTGTGTCCAACGGATACGTGTCGGCTGCGGTTGGACACGCGCACTGGTCGCCCAACCTGTGACTGTTCCGTGCTTGAGTGCGTGTGATGTTTTGGACACGTTCGTGTCATGTTTTGGACACTATTTTAGATGTACATCACGTGCACATATAGTAGGTTAAATACCAACTCTTATTTCAACATATTAATGTGTTTTTAATAGTCGATTTTGAAGTTTCCATGTAGGAATGATACATGTTTCAGTTCTGATATTCCTAAGTTTTAACTCTATTTTTTAACTGTTAAATTAATGATTGAATGGTCACATTTGATATGAACATATGTATTAATACCTGATAGGTCAGTTTTACATGTTAGATTAGGTTGTTTGATCTAGAATGAGATTTCGAGCATTGAATTGGATTATGACTGATACGTTCAGTCTAATGAATTCTGAGATTTTGATTCCCTGTTTTTAACTCATTTCCCTGTTTAATTTCCATATTAAATCATCTATACATATGTGTTGTATAGTGCTATTTTGAATTGATAGATTAGTTTTGTTAACTGTTGTTAATAGGATTAACTGATATGATGAACTGGGATTAACATTCATGAACCTGAGACTACATTGGACTGTTTTACTGTGTGATAATAGGCTGTTTGGAACTAATGTTTTGGGTTTTATGTCAATAGGAAATCTGGAAATATTAGGACTGTTAAATGGTGTATTGATTTGGAAATTCCTGTGTACTTTCGATTTCAGGTTTTAAATATACATGTTGTGTTTCATTGATATGTTAGATTGTAAGGGAATCCTTGTGAAAGGTTGTGAATGGAGATTGGTTCATTTGCATTTGGACTGAACCTGAATTGAAACTGTTAAACTGTTTTCTTTTTTATTTTATCTCAATGTTTGTTCTCCTAATAACCTGAGAACACATAAGTCTTTCCTTCATCTAGCTCACTGTCACTTGATCTACCTGGGAATAACCACACACCATGTGCACACTGTTTAAGACTCTCACATCTACACACACAATTATACATTGCACTGTTTGATTGAACTGTTAACTGTCATCCCTTGTCTGTGTATCACACACTGAATTGCCACACCCTTCCTGTTAGTAGCACTACTAAACCACTGTATGTATTACACACTGTTTGGAAAAAATGAGATACCTGAGAACAATGTTTGATTCATTATTGAGCTGTCATCTTAATCCTGAAATTTCACCCACTGTTTTGATATCAACAGCCATGACAATTCCTTGCATTGTATTGCTATTTGTCTTAGTTCACTTTTTCCTAAGTTAGCTAACACTATATGGCATACACAGTACACAACCTATATACTGTTTTCCCTATTGTCTATTTTTCCTGTACATACACAGGTTATAGAATAGCCACTGAATTGTTCCTTCTTTTATGAACTGAAATTTGAATGAGTTATGTGATTTCTTTATACTGGCACTGAGATTAGGTCATTGTTAGAATAGCCACTGATTTTTCCTTTTCATTTTGATTAACAGAATATCTGAGATTATCCCTAGTTCCTCACTGTAACACTCTAGCACAGGGGACAATACCCAGCCTACGCACACACTGCATACATTCCTGTCATTTGCCATACTTGAGATTGAGTCCTAATGATGAATGTGACTTGGTAAGGATTCTAGTGTTGTTTTAAGCTTGAAAATCTGAGAATTGATAAGTTACAAATATGCAATTGAGAAGGGTTATGCATGAATCTGAGTTTATGATCATATCACACCCTACACATCAGTCCTTAAACCCCCTGAATCCAACCTTAAACCATTCCATTGATAGCCCTACATTGCTCCCTTGTATCAGTCCCTATAGCCTACAAAATCAGCCACTGAACCAGCCCTTGTTCAACCTATACATGTCCCAAAAACCTGTCATTATCCCAGCCTTGTGCCTGTCTCCAAAACAGCCACAAACCCAGCACCTTATCAGCCCATGTAGCAATCATAAATCAGTCTATTACCTGTCCAAAACCCACTCCTTAACCAGCCTGTGTACACCCCTAAACCTCAGCCCATAGCTGCCCTTCAGCCCTCCAAACACAGCCTATACTAGCTCCCCACCTTCCTGTCACACACCCTTTATTTAAACTCTTCCTGTTACATAGGTTCATATGTGTAAACACACAGGCCTCTCATGTACCACTCCCCTATCACATTGCCATTACACATTGTATTCCCACACAACATTTCACCTTGACACTTCATTCATATATATACATCACCCACTATATCTCTCTCTATATGTATTTTGATATGTGGTAAATATATATATAAATAAGTTGATAGTTTGTATAGCATGGTGATTGGTGTGTGATTGCTAGACAAGGCTTGGTTAGGCCTAGTGAGACTTGTCAGACTTGTTTGGGCTATAACTTGACCTAGTTGTCCTAGTTTGACTAGTCTAGTTGACTAGAGTTGACCGAGTGTTGACTTTAGTCTAGTTTGACCTAGACAACATACAGATGCATAGTAGATTACATTTATCATCTTCTGTATACATTTTGACTTGTGTTGCTCTAACTAGGAGTCAGGTATCTCATCTCGGACAGTACATTTACTTCAGACATTCAGATACGAGGCGAGTACATTCTCTGATCATTTTATATCCTGTTTAGAATTATTTTCCTGCTTTAAATTACTTTACTTGATACTGTCACGTTGGTCACACGGATTGGTACTATATAGATCCTTTCATGAGATGTTATCCCCCTCGGGAGCATCGGATACAGCATGTTTTGTGCGTTTCACGAATCATCACGTATCTCTATGCTTCCTCTGATTCACGAACCGCCTGTGACACATGTACTCTCATGTTCACAGAGCCTCCATGAATCACCTTCACGTATCACTCATTTTATGAGCCATGTGAAGTTTCACGAACCTTAACATAACTTGAACGGATCTTTGTGTATTGATTGGGGTTGGGGGAGTAGAAATAGACATGTGAATATTATCCAAGTAGCTGTAGTCATGAATCACTCTCTTAGCTGTAGTCATGAACCTCCTATGCCATTCACATGTTTATATTTTACTCTGACTCACTAGTCACTATTAGTTCTCTATGTATAGTAGATATTTCTATTACAGTTCTCTCTCTGATTACATACTGCATTTCCTTCAGTATCTATATCTTACTTTACTGCATGATTATATTTTCTAACCTGCTATGAATTGTTGAGATGTACTGTGCTCGCTCCCGTCCTGAGTGGACCTGTTAAAAATTTTACAGAGGATGATGAGGAACTCTGCACCCTTACTTGGAGCTTGCCTAGATGACACTCGCGACCTGGACCCCTGGGGAGGTTCAGGCAGCTGCTCAGGATGATTCCTTGTATAGTGTAGATAGCTTAGATTATTTCTTTTCATGTTTAGCTGTTGTCTTGGTTTCAGAGTTGTATATTGTAGAGATGTTGAGACTTGTACTTCGCTTCTGTTGTACCTCAGTTGAGGATTCTCTTATCTATTTTATCGTGCCATATCCTATCTTTCTAGATTGTGATTGAGTTGTAACTCTGTGTTGGCCTCCTTATAGAGAGTATTCATATTATGTTAGTTATAGTTCATGACCTAGAACAGCGTTCTACCGCCGACACTGCGGCGTAGGCTGGGCGTTGTTACGCTCTCGTACCCTCATAGTGGGTGCGGGTCGTGACACAGGATCAGTCTGATCGCCGTCCTCTATATGCTCGGCGTCGGCTCTCCCCATGGAGCCGTCGGTAGGAGGAATGCTGGACGCGGGAGGAATACTGGACGCAGGATCAGGAATGCTGGATGACGAGGGAGGAGTCGCCAACCTGCTGGAACTGCCCTGTCCCGGTAATGGACCGGGAACAGAACGGTACACTAGCGTACTCGGAGATGAGGATGAGGGTACGGAATCTGCATCCCCAGCCCGAGGCAGACGGGACTGCCTAATATAATATCCTCCGCGTCGTCCTCCTCCTGGTCTAGTCATACCTGATAATAACATATGACAATAAAACAAATATACATATTTATATGATAGACATCACAGATTTTGAAAAATATCAAGTCACAGATAAAAGTGTCACTAAAGTGTCACAGATTTATATGATAAAAGTGTCACTAAAGTGTCAAATATGTTGATAAAACAAACGTACAGATTTAATCCTCTTCTGAAAATTCATCTAGTTCGTTTAGCTCATCTTCTTCTTCTTCTTCTTCTTCCTTCTCTACATCTTCACTTTCATCTGCATCTTCCTCTTCAAATAATTCTACTTCTTCTACACAATTAGATGTGTAATGAGAAACTTCCGTCGTGTCCACTTCTATAATATTTGTTACAAGAGGTAGTTCATCCTCTTGATAAGCTATATCGTCAACCTCAAAGGTATTTCTAGCTTTGGTCTTGCATACTGCCCACCTGTCCAACCTTGTTGTTCCCCGTTTAGGATAACTTGTGAAGTACACGAGCTGAGCCTGACTTGATAGGACAAATGGTTCATAGGCTTGATATCGACGCCGATAGTTTATATCCACAAGACCGTGCTTGTCTACTTTCCAACCTTGACCTTCAATCGGATCGAACCAATCACACCTGAATAACACAATCTTAACAGGCTCCATTCCATAACTATATGTCAGCTCCACAATCTCCCGTAGGACGCCATAGAAATTGTTGCCCGTATCAACATCTTTGTAGTTCGAAGATCTGATACACAAACAACTATTTTTGGTGGAATCGAGATCTACACAGTTGTCTCTGATCGGGCAAGTTGTTGACTTGAACCTAAACCCATTAACACAGTAGCTTGGCCATATTTTTGCAGCATAAATTGGACCCTTGGCTAGCGTTCTAATAGACTCATTCTCAAGTCTTGCGTATGGACGATCGACCTAAATACCACAAAAAAATAAATTAAGCTCATTCTCAAGTGCATATACAGAAAGGTAATTACAGAGTTCTCAAGTCTTACATATGCACTCAACCATGATGGAAAATAATGCCTCATTTCTTGTTCTAGTTCTTCTTCTGTTATATGTGGCCTACCTGACCTCACATCATCATTAAATATGCTGAAAACAACATCGTTCAATTAATGTAATAGTATAATAATCAACACTATTAAAATAATATAGACGTATTAATTACTTATCCCTCCAGCTTCTCTACTTCATCATCGTCGTAGTTGAGTAATACATACACCTGAGCAGCCCTTAGCTCATCATCGTTCAGATATCTCTTCTTCATTTTACCCGATGGCTTTCCTGGAGCATTGAATACCTTCAGTATTGTATCATTACATTCATGTTCTTCGTCGTCGTTTCTGGAAGCTCTCGTTCTATTAGTTGCAACATGAGGCTTGAAATACATCGAACAAAATTTTGTAATCTCCTCGAGAACATAGGCTTCACAAATAGAACCCTCGACCCGTGCCTTATTTTTCACCTTCTTTTTGGTGATTCAAATATTGCTCGAATGGGTACATCCATCGATATTCGACGGGTCCACCAACACGTGCCTCAAAGGATAGATGAATCGGCAAATGCTCTATCAAGATTATGTCTGATCAGATTGGTACTCCAATATGGCAGATCCCAGAATATGCTCCTCTTTGTCCAGTTATGATCTCTACCAAATCCATCGCACTTGTACCCAGTTGTAGGATCTTCGATAGCACTTGGAAAATCTCTAACCTCCTTCCATATCATGGCTCCGCACCACCTTGGCGGTGGATCACCCTTCTCTACAACGCCGGTACGGAATGCATTCCTGTTCCTTCTGAACGGATGATCTTTTAACAGAAATTGTCGATGACAATCAAAGAAGCACGGTTTTCCTCCGTGTTTCAAGCGAAAAGCCTTAGTATTGTCCATGCAATACGAACATGAGAGACGGCCATGAGTGCTCCATCCAGATAACATTCCATAGGCTGGAAAGTCGTTGATGGTCCACATAAGGGTTGCCTTCATCTGAAAATTCTGCTTCCTGGAAACATCGTACGTGTTAGCGCATACTTTCCATAACTGATTCAACTCATCTATCAAAGGCTGTAAGTACACATCAATGTTCCTCTTAGGATTGTTCGGACCAGAAATTATAACTGTTAGAAACATGTACTGAGTCTTCATGCACATCCAAGGCGATAGGTTATACGGAGTGACAATCGCAGGCCAGCACGAATACTGGGATCCCGAAAGACTAAAAGGAGTAAAACCGTCAGAAGATAGCCCTAACCTGACATTAAACGGATCTGAAGCAAAATCAGGATATACTCGTTCAAAGTGCTTCCACATTTGTCCATCGGATGGGTGATCTAACACTCCTTCAATCTGTTCTCGCATGTGCCAACTCATATTTTCGGCCGTCTCTTTCACCATAAATAATCTTTGCAACCGCGGCGTTAAAGGCAAGTAGTACATTGAATCGGTCGGTCTTCTTGCACCGGTAGACCTTCTTGTACTAGTTGTCTTATAGCGATCAGTACCACAAAATCTGTACACATCCGCGTCCTTATCGTCTTTGTAGTACAGCATGCACCTATTGCGATAAGAATCGATTTTCTCGTATCCCATCCAGAGCGATCTCACCATCCTCTTAGACCGATAGAAGTCTTTAGGTAACTTAGCACCCGTCGGCAAGATCTCTATAATCAACTCCAACACTCGGTTGTAGCATTCTTACAACATGTTAAAATCTGATTTAATGCTCAACAGTCTTGTAACCACCTCCAACGGTGAATGATCCTCACAACCAGGATACAATGGAGTCCTTGTATTCTCCAGCAACTCCATGAACTTTGTAGCATCGACATTCGGTGCCTCCTCAGCTGCATCATGAACGAAACTAGGCCCCGCAGCGTCGAAAACCATGTTCACGCACCCGTCGTCGTATGTATGATTATCTGAAACAAAATTAGGTCCCGCATGCATATACGACTCAACATAAGGCTCCGGCTCTGATGCTAAAGACACAAGTTCTCCGTGTGCGGTCCACTGATAGTAATTAGGCGTGAAACCCCTCGAGTACAAATGATATGTCACTTCTACTTCTGGATAATATTTCACATTATGACATTTCACACTCGGACACTTAATTTTGGTGTCATCCATGTACTGAGGGAACGCCTTAGCAAACTGCAGGAACTGCTCTACTCCCGCTATGTATTCATCCTGCACACCACACATATCATCAGGACGACGATTGTACATCCATGAACGATTCTGCAAGTAGTAATTCATATCCATTTGGAAATAATTCTGTAAAGATGGACGCACATGTTCAGCACAGTAACTAGTCAAACTGGGTGAAGTTGAGTTGACTAAGTCAATATCTTGGACAAAATAGTCAAACTGGGTGAAGTTGACTAAGTCTAGGCAATTATCCTTCACTAGACATAGACATGGAAGAAACACCGATATTTGCAGTGTCCGAACTTCCTACTGTATATTACAGTAGAGAGACATGGTAACCATATGTAGGGGTACAACTCGGGCGGGGCATGGCTCTGCCTACCTGAGCTCACTGCCTACAGGGTAGTTCCCCTAGCCTGTCTTACACTTGACCCTTTCCTCCCCTTCATCACTTTCACATCAGTGCATACCAGTGCACATGAGTAGTGTACATGACCTATTAGCCTATGCCCCAAGCCAATTCCTCTACTCGACTTGATATCATATCCTCTTCATATCAGATATTTGATACCAAGATAGGAAAGGTTGACTGATACTTGATTCTAAAATTCCCTCCCTCCTTTACCTATCAACTGATACCAACTTATATCAGTTCTTTCTAACACTCATATAGGGGCTGATCCACTTCATCAAAGGACTGATACATCCTATCAAAAGACTGATACTATAAACCTTTTCATACTTCTATGGCTGATACTAATATAACAAGTAATGGACTGAACTTTAAAGGGAATGGGATTGAATCAATAATGTAACAAAGTGAACATTTAGGACTGACCATTAACAAATGCGACTGAAACTCAAAGGCATTAGACTGAAAAAGATGGGAATATTAGACTGAACTAATTATCCTAAACTGATACCATACTCCAATGGGTCTGAACTGGATGTAAGGGGGACTGAAACTGATACATACAACTATACAACTGAAGACTAATAATCTATCTATTTAACTAATATATGACACGTACTCTATATTTACATCTCTGTATTGGGCTACCCTCCCAATCCCTGCTTAAGTGCAGGCAACCTGCTACTGCCAAGTGTAGTCCCAGCACTTTCCTTCCAACCTGCTCTCTGCAGGAGCTCCTCGAGCCTCCTGCAGTGAAACTAAGTCCCCATCATGCCTGCACTCGAGTGGGCATCACTCTACTGCCCCAAAACCTGTGTACAGGCTCCAAAGCCAGCCTTGGCTATGCAAGGTCAAGCCATACTGCTACTGGACACTATTGCAGTCCTAGACACAAACATGTACACACTCAGGTACCCTCCTTAACCATAGACACATAACTTCTAATCAAAGCAATTTGCACAGGATTTCTGAACATTTGTATATCACAAACTCATAATATACTCCTGTACACTTTCCTAGCACTCCTACACTACTGATAATGCTGCATCCTTGCTAGTTCAGCCGCTGCAAATGCTACTATTTTTCTCTCTACAATATGTGCTGCTATGCACTAATCTAGCAGTTATCCTAGATCTTCCTTCCATACATCTGTTTATATATGGACCCAAAAAATTCCTACTGTTTCAGTCACACACCCTTCCATCCCCCTTTCACTACTCATATATACTATACTATCCACACATGACACCCAGCACACAAGAAACACATACATGATACATATCTTGCTCCTACACTAGCAGTAGAATTTCCCCTCTGACACTTTAGACATACACACACTGATACCCATGTGTGTGGAGCACTGATACACACACTCTTGGCTGACACTCACTCCCTCACTCATGCACTAGCACCTACATGAGTTCAAATATTTTAACCCAAATCCGAGCCCGAACCCGAGTATCTTCAACCCTAACCCAATCCATTAACGGTTTATCCGATTGGGTTCGGCCCGTGTGTGTGTGTGTGTGTACGTGTGTGTGTCCGTGTGTGTCTGTGTGTGTGTGTGTCCGTGTGTTCGTGTGTGTGTATGTGTGTGTCTCTCTCTGTGTGTGTGTGTGTCCATGGGAGAGGAGGAGGAGGATGAGGAGGAGGAAGATGAGGAGGAGGGAGAGGAGTTAGGTTAGGGTTTACCTGAGGAAGAGGAGGAGGAGCTCGAATTGGGGGAGGAGGAGCTCGAGGAGGAGGAGGAGGGGCGTAGGGGTCGCGGGGGGGCGAGGGAAGGGGTCGCCGGGGGGGGGGGAGAGCTCGTTCTGAAATTTTTGAGTTTTTCGAGTGAGGGAGAGAAAAAGGAAACAACGTGCCCTAAGTAAAAAAGTTAGCGACGTCAAGAGTCGATGTCGCAAACGTTTTAATATATGGCGATATATTTTAATAATATGTCGCTGAACGTCGCTGTAAAGCGACGTAATTTACCTACTGTCGCTGAACGTCGCTATTCAGCGACGTATTGCGATGTCTGTAGAAAGAAGTCGCTATATTACATATTTAACGACGTTATTTATTACGTCGCTAAATTATGTCGCTAATATAGCATATTTTAGTAGTGATACTCACGCATCTCCAATCCTATTGTGTTGTTATGTGTTGTGAGTCTTAGGTGGCATAAGACACAAGACAACGTCTTTCTTAGGTGGCAAGTTTACATTCACAAAAGCCAATGACATAGAAATGTCTTCTCCAATGCAAAAGTATTGATAAGACAATAAAAAATTATTTTTTCCAACTTCCAAGACAACTCCTCCACTTCTATATTTTTTACAAATATTTGTATTCATAATTGATGATGTAGAATAAAGTCATTGTGAAGTGCATTATCTAGATCTAGACAACCAACTTCACATTGTCCTTGCCATGTCGTTGATATGTCAACCTCATGATTTATTATTTATTTGCATTGGAGAAGGATTTTTGAAATAAAAGTTTGTCATTCCTATGTAGGGCTGAGCAAATATCAGTTTTTTTTTCTTTTCGAAAATCGACCTGACCCGAACCGAATTGGCCAATCGGTTCGGTTCTGCGCTTAATGGGCAGGAGTTCGGTTATGAATCCATAAATATTTGTTGGAGTGGGTGGGGTTCCCAACCTATGCAAAGAATATCCCAGAGTGCGACGAGTGCCATCCGTGTGTCGGAGAAGCTCGGAGAGTACATGGATCATATTTTCGAACATATATGGTAAGAAAATATATGATTGGATTTTCATATTTACTTTGATCATATATTTATGATTGGATCCTTCATATAGTAGCTTTTCATATAATTGGGCTTCCAATTATGGTAAGCCACTTATGATTGGATTTTTATTAAATATATGATTGATGCATATTGGAAGTTTCCATATTTTTTTGGGCTTATAAAAGGGTGATGCATGCAAGTTGAAAAATATCTCAAAAACAAGAGTGCTTTACAATATTTGAGAGAGAGAGAGAGAGAGGATTAAGGACTATTGTAAAGGAGAGATTGCTTCGAATAATTTTTTGACAACTCTTGTTCTTCGGAGTCCACAATCAAAATTTTCTTCTTTCAAGTGAGTTGTGGTGATCTGTGTTGGATCGGGAGGAGCTTGTAGAGGGTGTATTCTCTTTATTCCATTAGTGGAGGTTCTTTAGGATTGGACTCCGATCGTCCCGTGATTTTTTCCGTAAGGTATTTCCACGTCAAAAATCTTTGTGTCTGTGATTTGTGTTGGCATTTTTAGTTTGTGTGCTTTTGCTCGGTTCTCTCGTAGGACTTTCTGGTTTGGGGGAACGGTTTTCGTATTTCGTTCCTAACAGAATGGTATTAGAGCTTTGGGTTCAAAGAAGTGTCAGGACTTGACAGTCAAACCAGGAAGCAGAGATTGACGTGAAGCCGGTGTGCATAGTGAACCTGAACTGTACCAACTACCATTATTGGCGGAGCAAGATGAAGGATTTGCTGTTCGTCAAGAAGCTGCATCTTCCAGTATTTGCGTCCGAGAAGCCCAATGACAAATCCGATAAGGACTGAAACTTTGAGCATATACAGGTGTGTGGGTACATGCAGCAGTTCGTTGATAAGAATGTGTACAACCACGTTGCCAATATTGAACATGCGAAGATGTTGTGGGAGAAGATAGAATCGTTGTACGCAAAAAAGACCAGGGTAAACAAATTGTTCCTGATCCGGATGATGATGGATCTGCGGTACAAAGATGGTGTATCCATTACGGATCACTTGAGTGAGTTCCAGGGCGTGGTGGACCAGCTATCCTTGATGGGAGTCAAGTTCGACGATGAGGTTCAGGGATTTTGGTTGCTATGTACATTGCCAGATTCGTGGGAGACCGTACGAGTATCTATGATCGCTTCTTCTCCGAAGGCGTAGTCAGTCTGGAGTTTACCAAGAACGGGGTGCTAAATGAAGAGATGCGGAGACGTTCTCAGGGTACTTCATCCACATCCCACCACTTAGAGGCGCTAGTTTCAGAGAGCCTCGGAAGGGGCAAAACTAGGGGTTCAGGTGGTGGCAGAGATAAGAGCAGATGCAAGTCCAAGGGTATCGGTATGAGGACTCGGAGTGTTACCATTGTGGCAAGAATGGCCACATCAAGCAGAACTATTTCGTTTGGAAGATAGAGAAGAAGGGAGACAAGGGGAAGCAAAGTGAGAACACTACAGCGAGGGTGTCAGCACATGGAGGCGATGTGATCGTCGTAGGTGTTGAGGTTGTCATGAACCTCTCCTGCGATGACAATTATTTGCTGGTGGACTTAGGTGCTTCAGCGAACATATCTCACAATAGGGCACTATTTGCCACTTATACAGCTGGTGACTGTGGAGTGTTGAAGATGGGAAACGGAGATGTACGTCAAAGGCGGTTGCCATTGGAGATGTGCATTTGAGGACGAAGACGGGTGCAATTTTTGTTCTTAAAGATGTCCGTCATGTCCCTGATATCTGTTTCAACCTGGTGTCGGTTGGAAGGTTGGATGACGAGGGTTTCTTCAATCTCTTCGAGAACGGTCAGTAGAAGCTTTCCAGAGGTTCGATGGTAATTGCCAAAGAAAGCAAGAAGTACTAGTCCAGACTCTACTATATGGAGGGGAGCACAATGGGGCACAGGAGGTGAACGCAGTCAGTGATGTGTCTACCGAGTTGTGGCAAAGGCGGCTCGGCCATATTAGCGAGAAGGGGATGAGCTACTTTGTGAACAAGAAGGTGATTCCAGGGCTAAAGTCTACAAAATTGGAGAAGTGCACACATTGTTTAGCGGAAAAGCAAAATATGGTATCTTTCCGCAGTTACCCAAGTTCGAGAAAGCCAGCGTTGCTCGAGTTGATTCACTCGGATGTCTGTGATCCTATGAAGGTAAAATCTATTGGTGGTGCTTCTTATTTTGTGACATTTATTGATGATTATTCCAAAAAGGTTTGGGTCTATGCCTTAAAGACCAAGGATCAGGTGCTGTCCACTTTCAAAGAGTTTCAGACCTTTGTTGAAAAGGAGACGGGCAAGAAGCTGCTATGTGTTTAATCCGAAAATGGCGATGAGTACATTGGTCCCTTTGATGCTTATTGCAGAGAACAAGGGATACGACACCAGAAGACTCCACCAAAGACACTACAGTTCAACGGTGTAGTGGAGAACATGAACAGGACGCTGATGGAGAGGGTACAGTATTTGCTGTCAGAAGTAAACTTATCGGACAACTATTGGGGTGAGACAGTTTACACAGCTGCTTATGTTATTAATTTATCTCCTAGTGCTCCTTTGTAGGGTGATGTGCCTGATAAAGTATGGTACGATAAAAAGCTGTCATACAACCACCTGCAAGTATTTGGTTGTAAGGCCTTCATGCATGTACCGAAGGACGAGAGATCCAAGCTTGAGTCGAAGACGAGGCGATGCGTCTTTGTCGGCTACGGTCGGGATGAGTTTTGCTATAAATTCTACGATCCCGTAGAAAGAAAGCTCTACAGATGTGAAACCCATAGTTTTTAGTTTGCATAATTATTTTTCTTTAATCTTTAGTTGTTAAATAAAATTTTACAAGAATAATGTTAAATATTGATTAAGAATAATTAGTTAATATTGGTATTATTTTATTTAGTGTAAAATTATTCTTTTAAAATAATTTAACTGGGACTTTTGTATGTCAAACCAGACCCGAACCCAATTAAAGGTACCTTATTGATGGTTGAAATTTTAAAATATTAAAAAAAATATATATATATTTTAATAGATTATATTTTTAGCCCAGAAATTATTTGGCCCAAACTATTTAAGACCTTAGCCCACTTATACATTTTAAGAGCCAACTCTTTATTTTACTTATAAATCCAATTAGCCATCTATTAAATAATTTTTCATTCTCCTGAAGCCCACTAGATGGACTAAGTCCATAAACCATATCATAGGTTACTTTGGCCATGGGTTATTTTATGAGTTCTCAGAAGAATTTTCATTCTTCTGAATGTTGTAACCGAAGAAAGGCTTCGGTTTGGGTGGCTCTTCGTGGTTGACCCTTTGTATCCCCAACCCGTCGGCGACCGCCGGAGTTCCCGCCATGAACGGTCGTCCGTTCGTCTCCTATTCCGGTAACCCCTATTATTCATCCCTATAAAAACCCCTTTCATCCATCATTCTCCACCATCATCAATCCTTCTTCCAAAATTTTTCCACCATCACCATTTTCGGCGAGAAACCGGTGAATCGGAGTCCGATCCAGCCCAGGGCCGACCCCTAGGCCGACCGCCCCTTCCCGACGAGGGTCCGAGGCCGGCGCCCGACGCCTCCGGCGAATTCTCAGGCCGGCGCACCCCGGGCCGCACCCGTTGACGTTGGCGCCTGACCACGGTCACTGTCCGTTGACTCTTTGCTGTTCCTATCTTCTTCCAGGAGCTGACCCGTGCCCATCGTGCCCCGTTCCCGTTCTGAAGTTTCATCTCGGGTTTCCGTTGTTGGTACACTCTGACCCAATAAATTTCTTTATTATCGATGATGATAATCTGGTCCCAATTCCTTCGGAAATTTGTTTTCTTGACAACGTAACCATTACGTGGTTATTTCGGCTTTTCCGAAAATCTTGGAAAATGGTTGCTGCGGGTTGTTTTTCTGAGATTTTATTGACAGAACCTAGTTCTGTAGTTTTTCTCGGAGTTTCCGAGAATTTTTCTGGCAAATTCTGTATTCTCGGGACTTCCGAGAATTTGCGGGATTTTGGAAATATGATTTTTATACGTAAAACAATTCATATGGAAGTTCAGTTCTCTGAATCAGAGTTCTGATATATATATATGTATATATGTATGCTGTGGTTTATTTTTCTTAAGAAGTTGGGTTCAGTAGATATAGTTCTGATATTAGTCTGTTCTCATTTTGGAGTGCTGGTTGGCTTGGAAATTTATATTCTGATATTTAGAAAGTTTATGTTTATTTGGTTTTGTTGGGTTTTCAGATTTGGGAGTTATTTTGCAGGTAAACGGAGCATTTCCCAGTTTTTGGGTTGACCGAAAACAGAGGGAATGCTGCCGAAATTTTCGGAAAAAAAAAATTTAATAAAATGATTTAAAAATGATTTTTTTGATATAAAAATATTATTTTATAATATTTTTGGGCGACGACCTAACGGTCACTGGGCCCCAGCGAAATGCAAACGCACCGGTTCGACCGGACGTTGAGGCAGAGTAGCTAAACGTGAAGACTGGACCAGAGTCTGAGACTCACAATGTTATAATTTGAAAATTAGAAATTGTAGTTTTATAGTTATTTAATTTTGAGGCTAACCATTGTTCGTCTTATTTAAATTCATGTAAATCGGGTTGTAAGGGCATAAGCCCAATTACTTATTCGTGCTGGAAGAATGTAATAATTAGATTTTATTATTTTCTGGATGTATTAGTATAATGCAAATGTTAGAATAACTATAGATAATATATATATATTAGTTGATTAATTAGTGATTTTCTCACTTATTAAATAAATATTAATTTTATGTATAAACTACAAGTTTTAACAACTTAAATGGTAATTACAAGTTTTCCTGAAAAGCAAAATAAAATTAAGTTTCTAAAGTACAACTCATTAGTAAATGTTGTGTTAGTTAGTTAACAATTAAAACTGACTAGGAAAGACAAATAGAGATTGCAACTAGACAACTTGTAAATGTTTCTGAAACAAGTTCCCGGAAATGTAGGATTTCAAGGAAGAGCGTGACTTACCAAATACCGAAGTACCAACTCTTCAAACCCGGAAATTAAGGCAAGTACATTTTGTGTAGATTTACAATTTTCTTAGCAATCTTTTCATTGCATGTTTTAACCACTGTTCAAACACGAAACTCCTTCGGGAGTACTGATTATACTGTTGGGGACTGGGGGAGTAGAGTAGTGGATATGACCAAATCCAAACTTAGGATAATGAATGTATTAGCTTTCCCCTCTTCACACGGGGACAAGCCATACCGTATCGCTAGGATACTATTGTAACCCAAACCGGTCATATTCATTACCTATTCACATCACTATATTGTATTATTTCAAAACTGTTCATCCTTAAATTGTTTAAAAGTGCATGTCATAAATTGTTATTTTAATTGTTAAAGTTTGCATGAATTGTACTTTGCTCCTTCCTGACTGGAGACAACATTTTAGGTATTTCTGATGACCTGGAGATGCTAATCAATAGCTACTACGATCCTGACTTGTACCCGGCGGTACTTCCAGCTGATGAGGATGATGTGGCGTCAACTTAGATGCTACTTAGAAATTAAGAATTTTTAGTTGCTCTTTTAATTCCAGTTTATGAGCCTTGTATTCAGAACAAGTTTTTTTTAATTATCGCTAAATAAAAGTTGTGGCAATTATCAGTTTCAATCTTGTTGTTGATTTACCTGCAAATGGGATTACAGCTTACTGCCGCCGTCTCATCAACGGTGCAGGCTGGGCATGATCCGATTCGACCCAAGTATTTGGGGACCGGGTCGTGACATGTTTTTAGTGGTGGCCCATGCAGGTCTTTACAACAACTTAGAAAAACCTAGGAAACAGTTAGAACACTAGAACATCAAATTGCCACAACATAGGACCGATATATACATACATATTATTATTAAATATATTTTTTTGACTATAGATAGGCTACCTTGCTTATGTTTCTATCCTAAAACTTCCAGAGAATGACCACTGACAATACCAACCCTACTGGCGATAGGATGTCAACACCTGACCACACCCCACCTCCCCAATCAAGTCCGGATCCTACACCTCGACAGCTGGCTGACCGTCCCTACAATACAACAATGGATCCATCATCTTCTCGGACGGAGATGCAACCCCCAGTAGTTACGCCTACTCCAGCTGCCCCACCGTTACCTGTGGACCCCACTGACCTCATCAGTCTGCTTAGAGGAGTGCTAGAAGCTCAGAGAACTCAAGCTGAAGCTCATCGCGAGCAGACGGCCATTATGAAGGAAGGCATGGAGAATGCCCACAATGTGGCAATGGCTGCATTGGAAAGAGGAGAAGCAGCTCAACAGGAACCAAGGCCTGCCAAGGTGGGCGATATTGAGAGCTTTAAGAAGCAGAACCCTCGACCTTTCAAGGGTACCGAGGGAATTGTCTATGCTGATGAATGGCTTGACAATATGGAGCGTCTTCTGAGCGTCGCTCGACTTCCAGAAGACCTCAAGGCTGAAGCAGTGGGACTTCAACTGCAGAATGTAGCTAGCACCTGGTATCGGAATGAACCCCGACTCCAGGATAGACAGGTTGACTGGGACACCTTCAAGAGGTTGTTCCAGAGGAAGTTCTTCCCAACTTCTGAGATGCGGGAGATGGAGCGACAATTCCAGAACCTGAAGCAAGGCAATATGACTGTTGGAGAGTATGCGGCGGAGTTCGGCCAGCTCAGCCGATTCGCCAAGAACATGGTAGCTGATCCTGCTGATCGTGCAGAATGATTCAAGTATGGACTTCGAGAGGAGATTCGCACCCATGTGATCTCTGGTGGAGCTAAAACTTATGAGAAGATTCTGGAGAGAGCCCAAGCCATAGAGAAGAGCCAACCTGTCCGCTCGAAGAGAGATTATCCTGGAACTGGCAACTTTCAGGGTAATCAAAAAAAGCCCAACAACAACAACAACCGTCCTCAGCACCAGCAGACAAGGAACAATGATAGAGCACCCCAGAGACAGATTCCTATCTGTGACTTTTGCAAGAGGCCGGGACATCTGGCAAACATTTGCAGGAAGAGGCTAGGACAATGCCTGATCTGTGGGTCTTCCACCCATCAAGTGAGGGACTGCCCTTTGTCAAATAACAAGACTGGAGCAAATCAACAGAAAGGACCTCTGCCCACTCAGCAGCAACAATTTGGGCAGCATCAACAGAAGACGGGGCGAGCTTTTGCCCTCACTGCAGAGGAACCAGAGCCGGATCAGGAGCCTAATGCGGATGTCATATCAGGTTACATCTATGTACATTCTCATCCTGCATTAGTTTTATTCGACTCTGGTGCAACACACAGTTTCATAGCAACAAAGTTTATCTCTGCACACCACATAGTTACGGGCTTTAGCAAGAGAATATGTAGGGTTATGACTGGAGGTGGACCCCTACCCATAACAGAGACCTGTAATTGCCCCATTACAATTTCTGGCCATAAGTTTGTAGCACCTTTACTGGTGATGCCCTTGCCCAACTATGACATAGTCCTTGGAATGGACTGGTTGAGCAAGCAGCATGCGCTGATAGATTGTCACAGAGGATGTGTAATCTTCAGCCCACCTGGAGGGCCAGAGTTTGAAGTCTCTAGAGCTCCGGAGGTTATGGAGAGTATTGTCTACTCTATTTCTGAAGAACCTGAACCTCTCCATCCTATCATAGCGGAATTCATGGATGTTTTCCCTGATAGTCTTCCTGGGCTACCCCCAGATCGGGACATAGAATTCACTATTGATTTAGTCCCTGGCTCTCCCCCGATCTCTAAGGGATGTTATAGAGTCAACCCGAAGGAGGCCAAAGAAATGAAGGAGCAGATCAATGAACTGAAGGCTCTTGGATTCATTCGAGACGGAGCTTCACCCTGGGGAGCACCTGTCTTGTTTGTGCCCAAGAAGGATGGATCGGTCCGGATGTGCATCGATTACCGGGCGCTGAACAATGTCACAATCAAGAACAAGTACCCTCTGCCCCGGATCGATGACTTATTTGATCAGTTGAGTGGAGCCAAGGTATTTTCCAAGATTGATCTCAGGTCTGGCTATCATCAGATCAAGGTAAGGAAGGAAGACATTCCCAAAACGGCATTCAACACCAAGTATGGGCAGTTTGAATTCTTGGTCATGCCGTTTGGTTTGACGAATGCTCCTGCGGTGTTCATGAACCTTATGAACAAGGTTTTCCATAAATACTTAGACCAGTTTGTCGTCGTCTTCATTGATGACATACTGATCTATTCAAAGACGAAGGAGGAGCACGAAGAGCACCTCAGGAAAGTTCTGGAAACTTTGAGGAAGGAGAAGCTGTACGGTAAGCTATCCAAGTGTGAATTCTTTCTAGACAAGGTGGATTTTCTTGGCCATGTTGTCACAGGAGAAGGAATTTCTGTGGACCCGAAGAAGATAGCTGCTGTGGAGAAGTGGCCTACCCCAAGCTCAGTTGTTGACATCAGAAGTTTCTTGGGCTTGGCGGGCTACTATCGGAAGTTCGTGAAGGATTTTGCTAGAATTGCTGAACCAATGACGAAGCTGACTCGGAAGAATGAAGAATTCATCTGGACGGAGGACTGCCAAGCAGCGTTTGAGGAGTTGAAGAAGAGGCTCACCACTGCACCAATCCTTGCGCTACCCGCAGGATCCGGTGGTTTCACAATTTATAGTGACGCCTCGGGCAAAGGACTGGGTTGCGTTCTTCAACAACATGGGAAAGTGATTGCTTATGCATCTAGGCAATTACGGACTCATGAGAAGAACTATCCCACTCATGATCTGGAGCTTGCTGCAGTCATCTTTGCGTTGAAGCTTTGGAAGCACTATCTATATGGAGAGAGGGTGGAAATATACACAGATCACAAAAGTCTGAAGTATGTTTTCACTCAGAAAGAGTTAAACATGAGGCAAAGGCGATGGCTGGAGTTAATGAAGGACTTCGACATCGATTTGCAATACCACCCGGGTAAGGCTAATGTGGTCGCTGATGCACTTAGTCGTTACCCAGTGGCGATGTTCTTAACCAAGGAAAGTCACTTGCTGGAGGACATCGAGAAGCTTGAACTGGAGATTGTACTGCCTGGACGGAAGGAGCTGAGTGCTGATCCAATGTTGATGAAGTTGCAAGTGAGCTCGTACCTGATGGACAAGATCAAGGAGACGCAGTTTCAAGACGAGGTACTTTGCAAGCTGAGAGATCAAGTGTTAGCAGGAACACTGGAGGGTTTCTCAATCGCCAGCGATGGAGCCCTGAAGAATGGTACGAGGCTTTGCGTACCGTCTGGCGAACTAAGAAACGAGTTGATGAAGGAAGCGCATCAGTCTCAATATTCCATACATCCTAGAGCCAATAAGATGTATCGGGATATGCGTACTATTGTCTGGTGGAGTGGAATGAAGAAGGATGTTACCAGGTATGTCGCTAGATGCTTGATTTGTCAACAAGTGAAGGCTAGTAGACAGAGACCTGCAGGACTTCTACAACCGCTGGACATCCCAGAATGGAAGTGGGAGCATATCACGATGGATTTCGTGTCAGGACTGCCTCGTTCCCAAGGAGGGAAGGATGCCATCTGGGTAATAGTGGACCGACTAACCAAGTCAGCTCACTTTATTCCCTTCAAAGTTGGTTTATCCACTGAGAAGTTGGCAGCATTGTACATGCGGCACATCTACCGAATTCATGGCGTACCGGTAAGCATCATTTCTGACCGAGACACTCGTTTTACCTCACATTTTTGGAAGAGTTTGCATGACAGCCTGGGGACACAATTGAAGTTCAGCACTGCCTATCACCCCCAGACAGATGGTCAATCAGAGAGGACGATTCAGACACTGGAGGATATGCTGAGATCGTGTGTCTTGGAGTTTGGAGGATCGTGGGAAGACCATCTGCACTTGGTAGAGTTTTCTTACAATAACAGCTACCAAGCCAGTATTGGTATGACCCCGTTCGAAGCTCTTTATGGACGTCGTTGCCGTACACCATTGGCATGGAACGACGTTGGTGAAAGAGTACTGCTGGGCCCAGAAATGGTGACTGACGCAGTAGAGAAAGTGAAGATAATCAGAGACAAGCTCAGAATTGCCCAGGACAGACAGAAGCATTGGGCAGACAGCAGTCGTCGACCATTGGAATTTGAAGAAGGAGATAAGGTCTTCGTGAAGATTTCTCCTACCAGAGGTACAATCAGATTTGGCAGAGCTGGGAAGCTGAGTCCCAGATACATTGGTCCGTTCGAAGTTCTGAGCCGGATTGGAGAAGTAGCATATAGGTTAGCTCTACCAGCTAATCTAGAGGGCGTGCACAACGTCTTTCATGTCTCACAGCTCAGAGGCTACGTCCCTGATGAGAACCACGTCTTGGACCATTCAGAGTTGGAGATCGGACCAAGCCTCACTATACCAGAGAAGCCTGTAGCGATTTTGGATAGAGGCGAGAAGAGGACCAGAACCTCGGTAACTCCCATAGTTCGAGTGATGTGGAGGCATGATTCCCCAGGCGAATCTACCTGGGAGCGAGAGGATGAGATGCGGGAGAAATACCCGTATTTGTTTGAGACCTGAGGTAATTTCTAACCCAACTCTTTAAATTTCGAGGACGAAATTTTCTAAGGAGGGAAGGTTGTGAAACCCATAGTTTTTAGTTTGCATAATTATTTTTCTTTAATCTTTAGTTGTTAAATAAAATTTTACAAGAATAATGTTAAATGTTGATTAAGAATAATTAGTTAATATTGGTATTATTTTATTTAGTGTAAAATTATTCTTTTAAAATAATTTAACTGGGACTTTTGTATGTCAAACCAGACCCGAACCCAATTAAAGGTACCTTATTGATGGTTGAAATTTTAAAATATTAAAAAGAAAAAAAAATATATTTTAATAGATTATATTTTTAGCCCAGAAATTATTTGGCCCAAACTATTTAAGACCTTAGCCCACTTATACATTTTAAGAGCCAACTCTTTATTTTACTTATAAATCCAATTAGCCATCTATTAAATAATTTTTCATTCTCCTGAAGCCCACTAGATGGACTAAGTCCATAAACCATATCATAGGTTACTTTGGCCATGGGTTATTTTATGAGTTCTCAGAAGAATTTTCATTCTTCTGAATGTTGTAACCGAAGAAAGGCTTCGGTTTGGGTGGCTCTTCGTGGTTGACCCTTTGTATCCCCAACCCGTCGGCGACCGCCGGAGTTCCCGCCATGAACGGCCGTCCGTTCGTCTCCTATTCCGGTAACCCCTATTATTCATCCCTATAAAAACCCCTTTCATCCATCATTCTCCACCATCATCAATCCTTCTCCCAAAATTTTTCCACCATCACCATTTCCGGCGAGAAACCGGTGAATCGGAGTCCGATCCAGCCCAGGGCCGACCGCCCCTTCCCGACGAGGGTCCGAGGCCGGCGCCCGACGCCTCCGGCGAATTCTCAGGCCGGCGCACCCCGGGCCGCACCCGTTGACGTTGGCGCCTGACCACGGTCACTGTTCGTTGACTCTTTGCTGTTCCTATCTTCTTCCAGGAGCTGACCCGTGCCCATCGTGCCCCGTTCCCGTTCCGAAGTTTCATCTCGGGTTTCCGTTGTTGGTACACTCTGACCCAATAAATTTCTTTATTGTCGATGATGATAATCTGGTCCCAATTCCTTCGGAAATTTGTTTTCTTGACAACGTAACCATTACGTGGTTATTTTGGCTTTTCCGAAAATCTTGGAAAATGGTTGCTGCGGGTTGTTTTTCTGAGATTTTATTGACAGAACCTAGTTCTGTAGTTTTTCTCGGAGTTTTCGAGAATTTTTCTGGCAAATTCTGTATTCTCGGGACTTCCGAGAATTTGCGGGATTTTGGAAATATGATTTTTATACGTAAAACAATTCATATGGAAGTTCAGTTCTCTGAATCAGAGTTCTGATATATATATATGTATATATGTATGCTGTGGTTTATTTTTCTTAAGAAGTTGGGTTCAGTAGATATAGTTCTGATATTAGTCTGTTCTCATTTTGGAGTGCTGGTTGGCTTGGAAATTTATATTCTGAGATTTAGAAAGTTTATGTTTATTTGGTTTTGTTGGGTTTTCAGATTTGGGAGTTATTTTGCAGGTAAACGGAGCATTTTCCAGTTTTTGGGTTGACCGAAAACAGAGGGAATGCTGCCGAAATTTTCGGAAAAAAAAATTTAATAAAATGATTTAAAAATGATTTTTTTGATATAAAAATATTATTTTATAATATTTTTGGGCGACGACCTAACGGTCACTGGGCCCCAGCGAAATGCAAACGCACCGGTTCGACCGGACGTTGAGGCAGAGTAGCTAAACGTGAAGACTGGACCAGAGTCTGAGACTCACAATGTTATAATTTGAAAATTAGAAATTGTAGTTTTATAGTTATTTAATTTTGAGGCTAACCATTGTTCGTCTTATTTAAATTCATGTAAATCGGGTTGTAAGGGCATAAGCCCAATTACTTATTCGTGCTGGAAGAATGTAATAATTAGATTTTATTATTTTCTGGATGTATTAGTATAATGCAAATGTTAGAATAACTATAGATAATATATATATATTAGTTGATTAATTAGTGATTTTCTCACTTATTAAATAAATATTAATTTTATGTATAAACTACAAGTTTTAACAACTTAAATGGTAATTACAAGTTTTCCTGAAAAGCAAAATAAAATTAAGTTTCTAAAGTACAACTCATTAGTAAATGTTGTGTTAGTTAGTTAACAATTAAAACTGACTAGGAAAGACAAATAGAGATTGCAACTAGACAACTTGTAAATATTTCTGAAACAAGTTTCCGGAAATGTAGGATTTCAAGGAAGAGCGTGACTTACCAAATACCGAAGTACCAACTCTTCAAACCCGGAAATTACGGCAAGTACATTTTGTGTAGATTTACAATTTTTTTAGCAATCTTTTCATTGCATGTTTTAACCACTGTTCAAACACGAAACTCCTTCGGGAGTACTGATTATACTGTTGGGGATTGGGGGAGTAGAGTAGTGGATATGACCAAATCCAAACTTAGGATAATGAATGTATTAGCTTTCCCCTCTTCACACGGGGACAAGCCATACCGTATCGCTAGGATACTATTGTAACCCAAACCGGTCATATTCATTACCTATTCACATCACTATATTGTATTATTTCAAAACTGTTCATCCTTAAATTGTTTAAAAGTGCATGTCATAAATTGTTATTTTAATTGTTAAAGTTTGCATGAATTGTACTTTGCTCCCTCCTGACTGGAGACAACATTTTAGGTATTTCTGATGACCTGGAGATGCTAATCAATAGCTACTACGATCCTGACTTGTACCCGGCGGTACTTCCAGCTGATGAGGATGATGTGGCGTCAACTTAGATGCTACTTAGAAATTAAGAATTTTTAGTTGCTCTTTTAATTCCAGTTTATGAGCCTTGTATTCAGAACAAGTTTTTTTTAATTATCGCTAAATAAAAGTTGTGGCAATTATCAGTTTCAATCTTGTTGTTGATTTACCTGCAAATGGGATTACAGCTTACTGCCGCCGTCTCATCAACGGTGCAGGCTGGGCATGATCCGATTCGACCCAAGTATTTGGGGACCGGGTCGTGACAACAGAAGCAGGGATGTGGTATTCGTCGAGGATCAGACCATGACCAACACTCATAATTTTGAGATGCCTTCTGAGGCTGAGGAATTGCCCGAGTTAGAGTCATTTCGCTTTGAGCAGTTTCCAGAGGACATCGCAGAGGATCCAGTTATGGGAGAGCCAATACATGGAGTTGCTCCCAACCTTGATCATCAGCCTGCTGATGGTAGTCAAGGTAACCCTCAAGAGGATGAGCATGCCGGAGAGGTAGTTCCTGAAGGAGAGGAGGCTGTTAATATACAGCCAGCACTAGTGGTTCCATTGAGGAGGAGCGACAGAGAGCGTCGACCATCTATGAGATACTCACCGGGTGAGTATGTGCTGCTGACTGACGGAGGAGAGCCTGAAAGTTTTGTTGAGGCTATGTACGACGAACATAGGCATGAGTGGACGGAGGCTATGCAAGAAAAGATGATTTCCTTACAGGCCAACTCTACTTATGATCTGGTACGGTTGCCAAAGGGCAAGAAGGCTTTGAGAAATCGATTGGTGTTCAGAGTGAAGCAGACAGATGATGCTACTCGCCCTCATACAAAGCGAGGTTGGTAGTTAAAGGCTACGGTTAGCGGAAGGGCATAGATTATGATGAGATCTTTTCGCCAGTCGTCAAGCAGTCTTCTATTCGGATGGTGCTAGCATTGGCAGCCAGTTTTGACTTGTAGGTCGAGCAAATGGACGTGAAGACGGCATTCCTCCAAGGTGATACATAGAGCAGCTAGAGGGATTTTTTGAGAAGGACAAGTCACACTTGATTTGTTGGTTGAGAAAGAGCTTGTATGGTCTGAAGCAGGCTCTGAGACAGTGGTACAGAAAGTTTGAGTCATTTATGGGGGAGCATGGTTATGCACGGACGACATCAGATTACTATGTATTCGTCAGGTACTTTGCCGAGGATAATTTTATCACTAGGATATGCTACTAGTGGGTTGTAATGCCACTAGGATAGCGGAGTTGAAGCGCCAACTGGGCACAACCTTCTCTATGAAGGATTCGGGTGCAGCGAAGACCATTCTTGGGATGGAGATCAGCTGAGAGAGAGTCCATGATGTTGTGCTTGTTCTAAAAGAAGTATATTCACCGGGTACTTCAGCATTTTGGGATGGACGGCTCGAATAAAGTGAGTAACCCCCTTACAGCTCACTTTAAGTTCACTGAGGAGCAGAGTCCATCTACCGAGGACGAGAAGAAAGATATGGAGTAGGTTCTATATGCTTCAGCTGTGGAGGGTCTCATATATGCTATGGTGTGTACGAGGCCAGACATCACTCTTGCAGTTGGCACAGTTAGCAGGTATCTTTCCAATCCTGGAAGGGTACATTGGAGTGCAGTCAAGTAGATTCTACGATACCTTCAAGGCAATGCTGATTGGAGACTTTCTTTTGGTGGTGATGAGCCGAAGCTGGTTGGGTATACCGACGCTGATATGGCTGGAGATATAGACATGAGGCGATCGACTTTGGGCTATGTGATGATGTTTGCTGGAGGAGCGGTATCGTGGCAGTCACGGTTGCATAAGTGTGTTGCATTGTCAACGATAGAGGCAGAGTACATTGCGACGATGGAGGCTTGCAAGGAATTGCTGTGGATGAAGAAGTTGCTACAGGAGCTGGGGCTAAATCAAGAGCAATATACTTTCCTTTGCGATAGCCAGAGTGCCATTCACCTTGTAAAGAACCAGACATTTCATAGTCGGTCCAAGCACATTAAGACTCAGTATCATTGGATACGGGATGTGGTTAAGAAGAAGGACGCGACGCTTGAGAAGGTCCATACTGATGACAATGGAGCGGACATGCTCACAAAGGTTCTACCAAAGGAGAAGTTTGAGTACTACAGGCGGATCATTGGGATGACGAGTTCCTCCACCTAGTTATGAAGGGAGAGATTTGTTGGAGTGAGTAGGGTTCCCAACCTATGTGGAGAATACCCCAAAGTGCGACGAGCGCCATCCGTGTGTCGGAGAAGCTCAGGGAGTGCATGGATCCTATTTTGGAACATATATGGTAAGAAAATATATGACTGGATTTCCATATTTATTTTGATCATATATTTTTGATTGGTCCTTCATATAGTAACTTTCCATATAATTGGGCTTCTAATTACGGCAAGCCAATTATGATTGGATTTCCATTAAATATATGATTGATGCATATTGGAAGTTTCTATATATATTGTCCTTCCATGTATAGATTACTAAGGGCTTATAAAAGGGTGATGCATGCAAGTTGAAAAATGTCTAAAAAACAAGAGTGCTTTACAATATCTGTGAGAGAGAAAGAGAGGATTAAGGACTATTGTGAATGAGAGATTGCTTTGAATAATTTTTCGACATCTCTTGTTCTTTGGAGTCCGCAATCAAAATTTTCTTCTTTTAAGTGAGTTGTGGTGATCCGTGTTGGATCGGAAGGAGCTTGTAGAGGGTGTATTCTCTTTATTCCATTAGTGGAGGTTCTTCAGGGTTGGACTTTGATCATCCCGTGGTTTTTCCCGCAAGGGTTTTCCACGTCAAAAATCTTTGTGTCTGCGATTTGTGTTGGCATTTTTGGTTTGTGTGCTTTTGTTCGGTTCTCTCGTAGGACTTTCTAGTTTGGGAAAACGGTTTCGCGTTTCGTTCCCAACAATATTTGGGTTTCGGTTCGGCAATCGATTTTGGGCTTCAGTTTTAAAACCGAACCGAAAACCGAATAGTGAAGTAACTATTTTATCCCCCATATCCATATATAATCCATTTTTTTAGAGAAAAACCAAATGAAACCCTATTCCACTCTGAAGAGCGGCAGCTCTCTCCTCTTCTCGTTTCTTCCCCCAAAAATCCTAACCCTAACCCTACTCGAGATCTTCTTCTCTCCATCCCCCGGAGGCTCGACGTCGACTCTTAAGGCTTAGATTTGACAAATCTTAAGGCTCATATTTGGAGAGAGAGACCAAATGAGACCTTTTTGTCGACTCTTAAGGCTCAGATTTGACAAATATGAGGATCTCGGCTTCTTCTCGGACTCTAGAAGACTTGGTAAGCCTCTCTCCCTCTCTCTCTCTCTCTCTCTCTCTCACTCTCTCAGTTCTGAGTCATGATCTCGGCTCGTAGACTCGGATCTGAGTCATCTGACTTCCACATTCAGCAGTATCAATTGTTTTACATATGTTGTTCATAGTTCATAATTGTTCATAGTTTATAGCAAATATTTACATGATGTTATTCGAAAAATTTTCATATGTTGTTCAGATCTGACTTCCATATGCTAGAAGATTCAGATCTGACTTCCACATGCTTGAAGATTCAGATATGACTTCCTTGATGTTCATAGTTCAATTTTTTTACATATATTGTAGATCTGAAATAGTTATGATATAATAGTTCAAATTTTCTGTTATTTAATGTTTGCAGGTATTTTCATATGTAATTTTTCTGATACATATGTAAATTTTTTTTATATGTTATTCAGTTCTGACTTCGACATGCTCGAAGATTCAGATCTGATTGCTTCGATGTTCATAATTCAATTTTTTTTCATATGTTGTAGATCTGAAGTAGTTCTGATACAATAGTTCAAATTTTCTGTTATTTTAATTTTTTACATATGTTGTAAATCTGAAATAGTTCCTCTATGTTATTTAATGTTTGCAGGTATTTACATAAGAGTCCATAGTTCAAATAATTTTTCTATAATTTTATATGTTGGTACTGGATTTATTACAAATTTGTTGTGTTGGATTTAACAATTTATTACAGGCTCTAGATCTTGAGACTAATATTCTACTGTTAAAGCTTGAATTATGGACTCTTATGTTTACCTAATACAGTTGCCACATTCATCATTAAACTTCAAGACAACTGTCTTGGACATCAATTGTAACACTTGTGGATTACAAATAAAGCATCAAGCTTCTGTCCCTCTGGTTCTACATAGTTAACTCTCATTGTAGTTACTTCTCTTAAAAAGGTTCATAGTCACTGCAAAATTTTGGAATAACGAAAGGATTCTTCACAATTGATTTATATGCATGATATATGCTCTATGATATAATCATAGACTTTTATATGATATATGCATGCTGGAAATAGCATGATTTATATGCATGTTATATGCTCTATAATTTCGTAACAGATTTTTCAATGATATTTAAGAGGTTGCTTTGTTGTTGCCTTTGATCGCTCTAATATATGTTGTTGTAATTCCAGAACACATGCTTGTATGAACATATGTTGTGTTGATGCTGTTATTGACTTGCAGCCACTGGCGAGGCATTTCTACAGCCATTGGAGAGGCATAATTTTGTTATACCTATGTTGGTTTGATCATTATTTCTTGTTTCTTCTTGAAAAATTACTAACATTGTGTTGAGAAAGTGCAATGATGACGGTGGCTTGAAAAAGTGAAATTGATACTACATGGCATCAAACATTGATGCATAAATCAGCCGTCTGAGCCACACTTTCTTTTTATTTTTATTTTTTCATTGTGTTGTCCAGGAGAAGCTATTGGAGTTTGGATACTGTGATTCATTTGCTGTTGTAAAAGTTTGTGTTTGTAAACTGGTGATTTTTTTTTGTATTTGTAAAATGGTGCCGATGTTGCATTTGTAAAATATTTGTAAAATGGTGCCGATGTTTTCGGCTTTTATAAAACAGTTTTCGGTTTTTTTTTCGATTTTTTGAAAATCGGTTAGGTTTGAACCGAATCGAACCGTTGCTCACCCCTATTTCTATGTGGCAACCATTTTTCTTAAACTCACAATAGGGTTGGAGATGCTCTTAACCGTGGAAGCCTTATGCGATGTAGAGATGCCTGCTAGCTTAAGTCCTAGCTGAAACCTTCTCACGCTTAAGAGCTCTATGCTGAGGACTATTTACACTCCACACAAAGATTGCTTCCAATTCTCCATTAATGTCAGGAAATAATTTTCGATGTTACGAATTTCGAAGCATGTGCTGCTTTTAATGGGATATATTTGGAAGTTTAAACGTTAGCCATGATTATGCCACTGTAATCATGAGGATTACTGATATAACTCATAACTGATGCCACGTGGCAGGTAGATAGTGATTTGCGTTCACATTTTAAGTCGGTTTAGTCTGGAATATATGCTCAGTGCGGGCAATAAATTATGCGCAGAATGCTCCTTCGCAAAAATGAGTGAATAGTGTATAATTGCTTGTTTTTGTGTGCAAAAATTAGCACATATATAGCTGTTATAGTGGGAATTGGCTATAAATACTTTGATCTTGTGCTACCAAAACATCGAAAGTATCGATTCTTGAGCATTAGAGCCGTCTTGCTACTGCACTGTGCCAGTGCCCTCCATAGCATTCATGAGCCAGGGTTTGTAAGTTTCTCACCTTTGCTTCGAGTAGTCAATGGAGCATAGCAATCATGCGTCAATCGAGTACTTCTCCACTGCTACACTCTCTAGATCTCAAAACTTTTACATGTTCTTAGAATTTACTTATAATTACGAATTGTAATAGAAATTCTTTGTAATCAACAAGTAATAACAAAGTTTTCTCAAAGGAGAATTGTTCTCTCTTTTGTTAACGAACACTAACATGCTTTTGTCAGCTCGAACATTTGAGAACATTTATTAACTAAAATGGTACCTGAACAGAATGCCTCGGCCTCCAATCCCCATTTCACCAATTAAATAATTTATATTGCATGCCTTTTAATTCCATATATGATCCTCTCTCTATTCACTAAGTTGTAGCCCAAATGCATGCTCTAGACTCTTAGGTTCTCATAACTTCTCGTACGTGACAGAAGGTTAATTTAATGCATGATGTTGAATTGTTTGTATCAACTTAAGCTTTTGGGAACATCGGTAACTAACATAAATCACTTTCTCCCTAAATCTTTAGGTTTGGTTTGGTTGTAGACTTGATCCTTTGTTGAAGTCCCTGTTGGATTTTCTTCACTTTTTTTTTTTTTTAAATCTGCAATAAAGTAAAATTTAAATTAAAGGTTATCGGCCTTCGGAAAAGTCGCACAGGTACCACTGTTCCAAGAGTTAATTCGGATCTATGTGCAGGCTTTGTCCGAATGCTTCTAGGGGTAAAATCTCCGCTCTACCGGAATCTTCTTGCTGCACACGACGTAGACAGAGTGACCCTCGACTTAGTTCTGTTAGTCCCTTGACGAACAATCGATGGAAAAAACACGAGTTCAGAAACAATTGTAAAGACAATGTTTCTGGCAACAACACCCTAAAGAAGGTGAAGTTGTATTACGAGAATCTAAAAAGATTATTTCGTAATGTTTCTCGAAGGCAACAGAACCGTATAACTTCTAAAGAGAAGCGACGGTATTCTCGAAGGCAACCGAACCGTATTACTTCTAAAGAGAAGCGACGGTATTCTCGAAGGCAACAAGAGATGATCAACAACAGTTGAGTCTCAGATTCTCGAAGGCAACAGAAAGAGGGAGGAAGAATAAGAACGGATCTCGCTGGGGTGTAGAACACCGGCGCTCAAAGCTATACCCGCAGTACGGATAAGCTCCCAGGAACCAGCAAGTTCAGGAGAACTTCTGGAACGCTCGTAAGTCAATATTTGAGACTTCACCTCTTCTCCTATCCGACGTGGGACTAAAATACCAATACTCAAAAATAGAGTTTGATATTTTAGATCATCCCACAATCAGCATAGAAATGTGCCAGTCCACGCCTACCCCCCGAACACTCCCGTGCATGCACGAGACATCCTGGAGTCCGTGTCCGAGTCCGAGTCCGCACAACAAAAATTAACTTTCATCCTTGTTGGATTTAATCCATTTTCCTTCTAGAAAAATACTTCCACATGGCACAAACTTGTGCCCCACTACACCTCATGTGCACACCTCAACACAAGCAATGCATTATATTGAGATACTCACCATTTGGTGTAGCCGATGTGGGACTATCTTTTCTAGTCCAAAGGCAAAAAATACCAACAATCCCCCACATATCTCAATATATGGGTTGAGCGTTCCCCACAGTGATTGTCCATCATGCATTAGGAGAGATGTCGCTACGACTTGAATCTTCCCGCATAGGTTAAATAACAGCATGATACAAGAATGGACTAAGCCTTGCATTCTGCACCATAACTGCAATTCTTCCTACTCACATAATGACATCAACTGTGCTTCTGGCTGCACATTGAAGGCCTTGTGCCAGCCTGGTTTCAGTGTATAATTTTGGGCGTCTACAAGCTTACCCTCAAGAGACGGCCTGATATCTCTTTCCATACACTATAGGTGAGTTCTTTATAAAGAGTCATGGCATGAAGCATTGCGCTTCTTTGCGGTGCTACGCCGCTATGACATGGCTTAAAGCCGAGGCTTTACCCCACCTGGGTACCTCATCGTAGTGTCATACTACTGTAGCATGAGGTCACAAGCCCCTTTGTAGTGCCAAACTACCCAGCATGAAGCCTTGCGCTTCCGTGCGGTGTTACGCCGCTATGACATGGCTTGCGAAGCCGAGGCTTTACCCTACCCGGTACCTCTTCGTGGTGTCATGCCACTGTAACATGAGGACATCGTCCTCTTTGTAGTGCTGTCTACCCCTCTTTATTACGATTATCATACAGCATTAGGCTACCTGCCTATTTGCGGTGCTACTCCGCTGTGACTTAGCTTGCAAAGCCGAGGCATTATCCCTACCTGGGAACCTCATGGTGGAGTCACCCCACTGTAGCATGGAGTTTCACTCCTTGTAGTGCTGCTCTACCGTGCTTCCTGTAAAGCACACCAGGCATTCACTCTGCCTGAGAACTCATTAAGGCGTTTAAGCCAACCTTCCCACAGGATCCGTTTTCCGCAGAAAATAATAGTAGACAACAGTGGTTGTAGGTCCGTAACCTCTCCATGTCACATAGGACAAGTACCCACCGTTCCTGATATTCTTCTGGTTAATAGTCCTCCTTTGAACCAAAAGCTAGATGCCTAGTAGATTTCTCTTTGAACTAATAGCATAAAACTTTATGGTAGGAATGTAATAACACAATATCAGAATGCCTTCAAGCCCATTTTACAAGCTGTGTCATCGACCAGCTGGCGCTTGAGGCCCTTGGTGAACGGATCCGCCAGGTTCTCCTGACTCCGAACATCAATCACTGCAATAACACCTATCTTGATAAGATCGTGTACTGCTCTGTGCTTCAACCACACCGTTCTCTTCTTCCCGTTGAAGAGTTCATTTGATGCCAGTGCTGCTGCCGCCTGGTTGTCACAGTATATCGGTATTGTTGGTATCTGAGCCCCAACCACCGGAAAATCATACATGAGCTCCCGAAGCCACTCTGCTTCATCTGCAGCAGCATCCAATGCAAAGAATTCAGATTCCATGGAGGAGCGAGATAACATAGTCTGCTTCTTCGACTTCCACGATATAGCAGCTCCGCCCATGGCGAATACGAATCCACCTGTGGAATACTCGCTCTCCATATCTGAACACCAGCTAGCATCACTGAAGCCTTCCACTACTAACGGATCTCCGCTGTAGAAAAGTGCATATGTCTGAGTTTTCTTGAGATATCTCATAACACGCTTCACAGCTTTCCAGTGCTCAACGCCTGGATTGCTAGTGAACCGACTCAGCATTCCCACTGCAAAAGCTATGTCAGGCCTTGTGGCAGTAGTAGCGTACATCAAGCTTCCGATGATGCTAGCGTACTCCAACTGCCTGACGCTTTCCCTCAAATTTGGCTCCAGCTTCTGATCACTCCGGTACGGTGTATCAATAAAAGGAAGATCTTGATACCCGTAGCGAGTGAGCATTTTCTCACTATAATGAGATTGTGACAGCGCTATTCCAGTGCTTGTCCGGATGATCTTGAGCCCCAAGATTACGTCGGCATCCCCCAAGTCCTTCATACTGAACTTGGTCGAGAGGAATTTCTTTGTCTCTGTGACGCAGCTTAAATCCGTACCTAGGATTAGCATGTCGTCCACGTAAAGACAAACGATTGCTCCTCTTCCGTCAGCAAACTTCGTATAGACACACTTGTCTGTTTCACTGACCCTGTAGCCATTTGACCTTATCACCTTGTCAAACTTCTCATGCCACATTTTGGGAGCTTGTTTCAAACCATACAGAGACTTCATTAACTTGCAGACTTTGTCTTCCAGACCTCTGACGACAAAACCTTCTGGTTGTTGTATGTAAATCTCTTCGGTCAGCTCGCCATTAAGGAATGCCGTTTTCACATCCATCTGATGTATCACCAGCTTGTGTATTGCTGCTAGAGCAATTAACAATATGATGGTTGTCATCCGAGCTACTGGAGCATAAGTATCAAAGTAGTCGATCTCCTGCTTCTGAGCAAACCCCTTGGCCACTAGCCTGGCCTTGAACTTGTCAATGGTTCCATCTGCTTTTATCTTCTTCTTGAAGATCCATTTGCATCCGATGGGTCTTGCTCCTTCTGGTAGGTCGACCAATACCCATGTGTTATTGGAGGTGATTGAGTCAATCTCGTTGTCAATCGCCTCCTTCCAGAATATAGCATCTCTGGTCTTCATCGGCTCATCATAGGTAAGCGGATCTGCTTCCACATGATAGGTGACGAAGTCATCTCCGAAGTCTTTCGGTCTCCTCGCTCGCTTAGTTGACGGCTCAGCGAGTTCTGGTTCAGCTGGTGTCTCCTCGACAACAGCTCCATCTTGGACTACTGGTTCGATAAAGACCTCTGTCTGCTTCGCACCCTCATTATTCTTCGGAATGTCCGCGAGAACAATGTTCTTGTGCCTTGCAAACTTTTCTTCAAAATATTCAGCATCGCGAGATTCGATGATATGGTTTGACTCGATATCAAGGAATCTCCGAGCATCACTCTTCTCGGCATACCCCAAGAAGATCGCCTTCGTAGTCCTTGTCCCCAGCTTCTGAATCTTCAGATCCGGGAGCTTCACATAAGCCAGACACCCCCACACTCGAATGACATTCAAGTTAGGTCTGACTTTGAACCAGAGTTCATGAGGAGTTATGTCGAAAGTTGCATATGGCACTCTGTTCAGAATGAAAGTGGCCGTTAGTGCAGCTTCTCTCCAGTAACACTTTGGAAGACCCGCAGTCAACAGCATGGAGTTCATCATCTCTGTCAACGTTCTGTTCTTCCTTTCTGCTACTCCGTTGGATTGAGGAGAGTACGGAGCCGTTGTCTCATTGATGATTCCATGTTCTTTGCAGAATGATAAGAATTCATGAGACCGATACTTCCCGCCTCGATCACTCCTTAACCTCTTGAGTTGTTGTCCAGTTTGCCGCTCAGCCTCGGCCCTGAACTCCTTGAACTTCTCGAATGCTTCGTCTTTAGACTTTAGCAAGTAGACGAAAGCATACTTTGAGAAGTCATCGATGAAAGTAATGAAATACTTCATCCCGGCCTTTGTAGAGAATTGTTTGAAGTCACAGATATCTGAGTGAACCAACTCCAGAAGATCTGTGCTTCGATGGACCCTGTGGAAGGGTTTCCTAGTGATCTTCGTCTGAGCACATACTTCGCATTTCTCTACCTTACCCCCACACTTGGAGATAAGTCCTAGACTAGACATTCTGTTAATGAACATGTCCTAGCCTATTATGCCACAACTCAAGAGAATAATCAGAAAAAGTGATAGCATTTATATTATCATGCTGGGTTACAACAAGCTGAATTTTGTACATTCCTTCAGTCTGAAAAGCTTTCCCGAAGAAAGTACCCTTTTTGGACATCATCATTTGGCCAGCATTGATGTCCATCCTCAAGCCTGCGTTGCAGAGCAGGCTCCCAGAGATCAGGTTCTTTGCGATTGCAGGAACATGCTTCACACCTTGAAGCGTCAGAATGTTCCCCGATGTAAGCTTCAGCTCCACCGTCCCGATCCCTAGTACTTCAGCTTGTGCCTGGTTCGCCATCATGACTTTCTCGGAAGTAGGTTCATAGGAGACGAACCAGTCCTTGTCTGAACAGACATGACATGTCGCGCCAGTGTCTATCCACCAGTCCAAGTCTGCCCCCACAGTTGCAACCTGTGCTATCATGGCAATTTGATTAGTAACCAAAGAAACCTTGTTAGGCTCACCTTGCTCTTTGGGCTTGGACTTGCATTCACTTTTATAGTGACCCTTCTTGCCACAGTTGAAGCAAGTCACATGGGACTTGGACTTCTGTTGCTTGAATCCTGGACCCTTCACTTTCAGATTCGAGAAGTCCTTCTTCTTGTGGTGAGAAGCCGCCTGCTTCCCTTTGTTCTCTCTGGTGGCTTGAACCAGATTCGCCGTTGCTAGTTGCTTGGATAGGGCGTCCAACTTCTGTTGAGAGCGCATCTCGTCCTCAACATGAATCTCGCTGAGGAGATTATCCAGGCTAATCTCCATCTTCTTCCTATGCATCCTTGCATAGATGTTGCTCCATCCTGGAGGAAGTTTTGCCACGATCCCTCCAACGACGAACTTGTCGACGAGGGGCATGCTATCGTCCTCCAGTTTCTGGCGCAGCTTCAGGAACTCTTTCACTTGGGGCAGCATGGTCTTCTCGTCTTCAAAGACCCATTTGTGGTATTTTTCAACCATGAACATCTTCGACCGGGCCTCGTCGTCGTCATACAGCTTCCCCACGGACTCCCAGATCTCTTTGGCAGATATCTTCTTTGTGTAGGACTCGGCCAGAGAGTCTTCCATGGAATTCAGGATCAGCAGCCTGCATATGCTGTTATCCTTTTTCCACTTCGTCTGCTTGCTCGTAGCAGCGGCCAGAACAGCAGCAGATCCTGTTGCTGGAACGATTGGTTCTTCCTCATCCAATACGTGATCAATATCCACGAGTTGAAGGTTCAGAGTCACCTTTCGCTTCCAGATCTGGAAGTGTTCACCGTCGAATTTCTCCAACTTGTTAAAGCCGGTATCGACAAGCGAAGCACGAGTGTTTTCCATCGAATCGTATAGCTTTGAGATTGTTAGTCCCTTGACGAACAATCGATGGAAAAAACACGAGTTCAGAAACAATTGTAAAGACAATGTTTCTGGCAGCAATACCCTAAAGAAGGTGAAGTTGTATTACGAGAATCTAAAAAGATTATTTCGTAATATTTCTCGAAGGCAACAGAACCGTATAACTTCTAAAGAGAAGCGACGGTATTTTCGAAGGTAACCGAACCGTATTACTTCTAAAGAGAAGCGACGATATTCTCGAAGGCAACAAGAGATGATCAACAACAGTTGAGTCTCAGATTCTCGAAGGCAACAGAAAGAGGGAGGAAGAATAAGAACGGATCTCGCTGGGGTGTAGAACACCGGCGCTCAAAGCTATACCCGCAGTACGGATAAGCTCCCAGGAACCAGCAAGTTCAGGAGAACTTCTGGAACGCTCGTAAGTCAATATTTGAGACTTGAACGGGCTTCCTGGACTTAACAGACTCCCTCAACTCTCTTCTTGGTGCATCTTTCAAAGGAGGCCAAGGGGCTCTATTTATAGAGTGGAGTTGAGACTTCACCTCTTCTCCTATCCGATGTGGGACTAAAATACCAATACTCAAAAATAGAGTTTGATATTTTAGATCATCCCACAATCAGCATAGAAGTGTGCCAGTCCATGCCTACCCCCCGAACACTCCCGTGCATGCACGAGACATCCTGGAGTCCGTGTCCGAGTCCGAGTCCGCACAACAAAAATTAACTTTCATCCTTGTTGGATTTAATCCATTTTCCTTCTAGAAAAATACTTCCACATGGCACAAACTTGTGCCCCACTACACCTCATGTGCACACCTCAACACAAGCATTGCATTATATTGAGATACTCACCATTTGGTGTAGCCGATGTGGGACTATCTTTTCTAGTCCAAAGGCAAAAAAAACACCAACAAGTTCTGCCCAGAGCAACAAGCAACGAACGGAAAGTTTCGGAGAGACGCGATTTTTGAAGAGAGTTTTCGTATGGGATTTTCGGTGTAAAGAGAAGGGATGAGAAGGGCCTCAATATATAGGCCGATTTACAACGTATAAAAATAATGGAGAATAATAACCGAAATAAAAAGCTAGCGGATAGGAATAATGGAGAGATTTAATCAGCCTATTAAAATCGAACGTTACACAAGAATTCAAATGTGTAACATCTGGTTCATTGAACCTGGACAGCAAATTGTGTTGCAAACATTACAAAATTAAATAATTTGTAACGGTCAAAAAATTGAAGGAGCAAAAGGATTTTAGGGTCTCAGCCCGAACCCGAAGAGCAAATCGAATCGGCATTCGGTGTCCGGTCCGGCTTGGTTCGGTTCGGTGCGCGTAACGGGTGCGGGTACGTGCACGCTGATGTGGGCACGTACCCGCACCCGTTACGCGCGACGAACCGAACCGAGCCGGACGGCGACGACAATTCGATTTGCTCTTCTCGTTCGAGCTGAGACCCTAAAATTCTTTTGCTCCTTCAATTTTTTGACCGTTACAAATCATTTAATTTTGTAACGTTTGCAACACAATTTTCTGTCCAGGTTCAATGAACCACATGTTACACATTTGAATTCTTGTGTAACGTTCGATTTTAATAGACTGATTAAATCTCTCCATTATTCATATTCATTGGCTTTTTATTTGGTCATTATTCTCCATTATTTTTATACGTTGCAAATCGGCCTAAATATTGAGGCCCTTCTCATCCCTTCTCCACACACCGAAAATCCCTTACGAAAATTCTCTTCAAAAATCTCTCTCCGAAATTTCCGTTTGTTGTTTGTTGCTCTGGGCAGAGCTAAGTCGAGAGTCGCTCTCTCTACGTCGTGTGCGACAAGAAGATTTCGGTAGAGCGGAGATTTTACCACTAGGAGCATTCGGACAAAGTCTGCACATAGACCCGGATTAACTTTAGGGCAGTGCTACGTGCGCGACTTCTCCGGAGGCCGGTAACCTTTAATTTAAAATTTACTTTATTGCAGATTTTAAAAAAAAAATTGAAGAAAATCTAACAATCTAAGAGTTAGATCTCTACGAAATTTTACTGTTAACAATTCGGATTCCAATTGCTGTTAACAAAAATTCTTTACTGTTAACAAAAATTCTTAGTATTGCCTTTAAATCAATTATCTACTGTTAACAACTTACCACAAAATATTTTGTACTGTTAACAAGTTAGTGCAATTTGTCATCAATCATTTTTTTTACTGTTAATAACTAGTCTCCTAAACTAATTGACATTTGCTTACTGTTAACAATACATTTGCGTATTATTGTTGATCAATTGTGCAACTAAGCACAAATACTTTTGCTTACTCTCAAAGGGAATATATATTATCGATAAACATAAAGTTTTATTGCTGCCATATTCAACAAACAACTATTTATTAATATTGTTGTTATATTCAACATATTGCCATTCACATTGCCATTTATTTCAATATCACAATTTATTACATTGGCAATACATATTGTCAATCTCATTTAGCGCTAAAGCATTCCATTGAAAAATTGCTAGTCCAATATATATTGCTCCTTGTTAACATCTTTCTTTTAATTTAATTATCGTTAACATACAAATACGTGTATACGAATATTCGTGTCAAATTTTGCCTACTTATATCAACAATATATTAGCCATTAATTTTCTATTGTCAACTCTGTTACACAAATTGCTTAATTTGTTTACCAAACTTATTTTAGAAATAATTTCGCCTACTATAGCAAACTTTGTTGAGCAACTTTTCTTAACAAATTTTTCTAGCAAAGTTTGTTGTCACTTATTATTGCTGTCACATATTAGCAAAGTTTCTTAAGCAAAATTTCTTAGCAAAGTTTGTTGCCACATATTATTGCTTAATAAATATTCATTAAAGTATTGTTAGACATTTTTCTTTCATATAATTGTCCTCATTTAATCATATTATTTAACAAATATTGGTTAGATATTGTTAAAGATATTGTTTCCTATTTGTCAAGCATTTTATTAAATATTTGCTAGACAATATTCTTTTTTGTTACTTCATAAGGACCAATCGTTATAATCACTTGTGATTTTAAAATTGGTCATTCTCATAAATATTAGTGAATCAATACATTTGTGACATACTAGTCCTGGACTATTCAATTTTTTATTTTAGGAAAAGGAAATAATTATTGACTTTGTAAATCCCCTAAAATTCTAAAGTTTTAAAAGTAGAGATTTGTTTGGATACAAGCCGAAAGGGCCCTTCTGTCAACAAGACGTAAATCGCCTAAGCGACTAGTACTTAAGCGTTCCTAGTGAACCTCTGCTTGCTGGGATTCGGCCCCTACAGCTAATCCAACCTTATCAAAACTTGAAAAGACTAAAATTTTTAAAGGTTGATTATCAAGATCATTCAAACTATTATCCACAATAATATTCATCCTGAGTAAATAATTTCTGCAGACTTTAGAAACCTATTCTTAAGTTCTAAAGAGACTTAGAATAGAAAACAAATTAGGTTAAAGTCCATAGGTATATCTGATTCCATAGCTAAGGTAAAACATATAAAAGTCCATGGCAAACCCAAGCCTAATCACCAAGAAGACCTCCTTCAAAGGGATAGGCTCATACAAACCAGAGGCTAATATGACTCTGAATGGGTCTTCAAGCTCCTTCAAGTCTATAAGCTATCAACCTATAGTAAGCATTTCTTACCATTCTGATGATTGGTGGTTGGATTCTTGAGCAAATGTTCATGTTTCTTTTGATCGCTCTTGTTTTTCAAACTATCAGAAATCAGGTGGAGGAGGTGTAACCCTAAGAGATGGCTCAACGACACAGATTGTAGGAAGAGGAAGAATAGATCTGAAGATGACATCGGAGAATATTCTACCTCTCTATGATGTGCTTCATGTTCCATCATTTAGGAGAAACCTAGTTAGTGGATCTCTACTTGGAGCCTCAAAATACAAGATTGTAATGTAGGCTTATAAAGTAGTTTTTTTTTCCAAGAATGACTTATTTATAGAAAATGATTTGTAAAAGATGAAATTTTTATTTTGAATACTATGAATAAAATATCAAATCCTTCTTTTGTTGTTACAAATGTTGAATCCTCAATTATTTGGCATGGCGGACTAGGTTATGTGAATTTAGGATCTATTAAAAGAATGATGAACTTAGATCTTATTCCTAAGACTCCTATTGATGATAAACACAAATGTGAAATTTGTGTTCAAGCCAAACACACTAGACTACCTTTCAAAGCTATCCATAGGGATTCCGAACTCCTAGAACTTATCTATAGTGACGTTTGTAATTCCAATAGGATTTTGACCCGTGGCGGTAGAAAATACTTTATCACTTTTATAGATGATCATTCAAAGTATTGTTACACTTATCTTCTTAAGACCAAAGATGAAGTTCTAGACAGATTTAAGGTCTATAAATCTGAAGCTGAGAACCAGTTAGATAGAAAGATTAAGATTTTCAGATCAGATCGTGGTGGAGAGTATATCTCAATGAAATGACTAACTTCTGTGAAGAATATAAAATTATTCATGAGGTAACTGCTCCGTATTCACCACAGTCAAACGGAGTTGCTGAAAGGAAGAATCTCACTCTGTTAGACATGATAAATGCCATGCTTCTCAGCTCAGGTGCTCCTGATAACCTTTGGGGAGAAGCCTTATTGTCAGCATATTATATTCTTAATAGGATATCCAAGAAGATTAATGATAAGACACCATATGAGTTATGAAAATGTTGAACCCCTAGAAATAATTACCTCAAAGTTTGGGGATGTCTAGCTAAGGTAGGAATTTCTGAACCCAAAAAGAGGAAGATAGGTCATAAGACTGTAGATGTTGTGTTCATAGGATATGCCCTAAATAGCGATGTCAATAGATTTCTTGTAACCCATTCTGAAGTAAATAAAATATCTAATAACACAATTATAGAAGCTAGAGATGCAATTTACTTTAAGAATATTTTTTCCTTAAAGGATAAAACTTCTTCATCTTCCTCCAACCCTTCTCTTATTCCATCTACTAGTTCTCATGTTCAAATATCAAGTTCTCAACCAGAATAAGTTATAGAACCTAGAAGGAGTAAAAGAGAAAGGATTGAAAAGAATTTAGGAGAAGGATTCTTCACATTTTTGATAGAGGGTGATCCCTCAACTTATGAAGACGCCATATCCTCTCATGATGCCCCATTCTAGAAAGAAGCTATTAACAATAAGTATAACTCCATTATAGAGAACAATACTTGGCTTTTAGCAGACCTTCCTTTAGGTAACAAACCCATAGTTGTAAGTGGATCTTCAAAAAGAAACTTAGAGCGGATGGTACCATAGAGAAATACAAGGTTAGGCTAGTAGCCAAAGGATTTACCCAGAAAAAGGGGTTAGACTCTTTTGATACATACTCTTCTGTAGTTAGGATCACTTCTATTAGAACCCTCCTAGCCTTAGCTTCCATTCATGATATGCTGATCCATCAAATGGATGTAAAGATATCATTTCTAAATGGAGATTTAGAGAAAGAAATATATATGGAGCAACCTAAAGGCTTCATTACTAAAGGTCAAGAAAAGAAGTTGTGTAGATTAGTAAAATCTTTTTATGGCCTAAAGTAAGCTCCCAAGCAATGGCACAACAAATTCGACAAAGTCATTATAGAATTTAGTTTTGTGCCAAATGAAAATGACAAATGTTTGTATTCTAAAAATACAAATGAAAGTTGTGAAACCCAGTTTTGTAAAGTGAATTATTATTATTATTATAATATTATTACTATTATTATTAGTATTATTTATGAGTTTTAAAAATTAATTTCAAAATTATAAGTGGCTTTTGATTGCTGGCGAGACCGGAGCCCGGACCAGCCTCCCAAAACCCAGACCCGGTTCTAACCCATTCATTTGAAGCCTGATTCTTATATATATATATATATATATATATATATATATATATATATATATATATATATATATATATATATATATATTTGGTGCTGGTCCAAGTTGGACCAGATCCCCTCTTTTCCCCTCACCCCACGTTCTCCCTCCCCCTTACTTTTCTCCCTACTTTCACTCACACACATCCACAGCTCCCACTCCCCTTCTTTAAACACACACACACCATCCCCACCACCAACTCCCTATCCCTCTCTCTCTATTCCCTCCAGAAGAACAATCCCCACCACCACCACTTCACTCTCCCCTCTTTCACTCGCAAGTCCTCCCCCTCCGGCCATTTCCCGGCCGCCCGCGCCCCGCGCGCGTTTCCTTGCGTGGCCCCAACTCCCCTGCGCCTATCTCCCGGCCGCCCGCAGGACCCCGCGACCCTTTCGTGCCCCTTCCGCGCACCCCCGTGCGCGTTTCCCCGGCCGCCCCCAGCGCCCGCGACCTCCCAGCCGCGCCCCGCCTCCCTGTGCCCTAGCACACGTGCTGTTCCCGTCGGCCGCCCCCGTGCCCGGCCAGCGTCCAGCGCGTTCCCCGGTCAGTGTCCCTTTCAGCACGCCCAGCCCCTGCCCAGCGCTGTCCACGGGATTTCGAGTTCGCCTTTGCGGATTCGCGCGTCCCGAGTCCGAGGCAACCCATCGGATTCCGTCGATTTGGATAATTTCTGATTAATCATAGTAGTTCGTCCCTCCTGTGTCTGTGATGAGATTGGTCCACGAATCTCCTTCGGGAATTCGATTTTTGGGTTACGTTTTGTTTCGGTATTTTCCGAGAGACTTTCGGGAAAGCCTCTGTTAGTTTGGTTATTTTTCCGAAACTTTCGGAAATGAATTCTGGATATTTGGTTTTCGGATTATTGCTGTGATGTTTCTGGGTTGATATTGGATCTCCGAATACGTTTCGGATTTTCCGAATATTTCCGGAAACGTTTCTGTGAATATATATATTTTTATAAAAATTGGTTATGGAAATTAATTCATGGGTTTCCCTGGTTTGGGAATTATACTGGATATTATGGCACACTTTCCCAGTTTTTGGGTTGACCAAAAATAGAAAAAATGCTGTCGGATTTTTTATAAAATTTAATTATATTTTAAAATGATTTTAAAATGGTTTTCGGAAAATATTAATATTTTAGATTTTGGGCGACGACCGTATTGGTCAATGAGCCCTGGCTAAGTGCAAACGAAACCGGCTTCGCCCGGACGTTGAGGCATTAGCCTATATGACGATTGGACCAATATCTGAGACTCATTAATAATTAATTTATTTTTTATTATTTAGTTTATTCATAATTAAATTGTAGGAAGATTTTAGAACTAACAACCGTTTCTTCTTATTTCAATTTATGTAAAATAAATTGTAATGGGCATAAGCCCAGCTTGTCTATTTTCTCTGTGACCTGTAATTTTGTAGCATAGGTTTTCTGTTATTCTCTGGTTTTGCGAGTTTTTTAGCGTACGCGTAAATCAAAAATAAATATTATTTTTGAATAGAAAATTAATGAAGTTTTCTCACATTAAAATTTACAAGCTTTTAATATTTTAATAACGATCATGTTTTCTCATTAAATAAGAAATTTAGTTTTATATGTATAATTACGAAAAATACAAAATTTTAATCAATTAAATTGGTAACTACGAATTTTTCTAAAATACAAGTTAAATTGATCTTTCCCTCGTTATTAATAACAACGCACCCTATAATCGAGTTTTGTTGTGATAGCGTAAATAAAGATTAAAATTGATTAGGACACAATTAGAGATTTCAACAAGCATAGTTAGCTTGGTAACCCTGGATTCTGAGTCAACTTCTCGAATGTAGGATTTCGAGGACGAGTCTAAATCCTATCTCGAAGTCTTCATCCCTTCAAGTCCAGTCCAAATTGAGGCAAGTACATTTTGTGTTAGTTTACAATTATTTAATAATCATTTTATTGCAAGTTTAAACTACGATGCAACACGGAACTCTCTCTGAGAGCACTTACTGTAACTACTGTAACTGTTTGGGGACTGGGGGAGTAGTGTAATGAGTATGACCACATCCAAATAATAACTTAGAACTGTGCGAGCTTACCCCTCATACATACGGGGATAAGCCATATCATTCACTGTACAACCCAAGCCGGTCATATTTATTGCCTATTCACATCACAATACTGTAACTGCTAGAATTTATTTCAAATTGTTTAAAATTGCATGATTCTATTATTATTTTAATTGTCAAATTAGTATGAATTGTACTTTGCTCCCTCCTGACTGGAGATAATATTTTAAGGGGATATTGAGGATGCTGAGCTGTTAATCAACAGCTATTACGACCGGGTTCTGTACCCCGTGGTACTGCTAGAGTCCCCTTTGGAGGACGCAGGACCTGAGGCCGACGAGCCGAATGCTTAGCTAGACTTTTCTATTTTCAGTTTGATTGTTGTTTTTGAAAAATTCTGTTATTTGAATTTAGTATTTAATTCAGTTTATTTTCTTCCAGTTGTATTTATTTCAATGTTTAATAAAGTTTTAAATTATCGAATATTGAGTTGTGACAAATATAGATGTTGTTGTTGTTACCTGCTAATAGAACAGCTTACTGTCGCCGTCTCAACAACGGTACAGGCTGGGCATGATCCGGTTCGACCCAATTATTTGGGATCGGGTCGTGACATGTTTTTAGTGGTGGCCCATGCAGATCCCACAACGACTTAGAAAAACATACCTAGAAACAATTAGAACACTAGAACATTGATTTGTCACAACATAGGTCCGGATTATATATAAATAAATATTTTTGTTTGATTATAGACTGGTAGGACACCTTGCTTATATTTGTACCCTAAAACCTTCCAGATTATGGCCAAAGGGAAGACTACCCATTCCGGCCCTACTGAAGATGAGGTGTCATCTACCAATCATACCCCACCTTCTCAAGCACGTCGGGACCCACCGCCTTTGCAGCTGACTGACCGTCCCCATGCTGCACCAACACCCCGTCCCGTTTATGCTACTACAGCGCAAACGACGGAACCTGTACTTCCCCGGGCTGAGCCGCAGACCCCTGCGGTAGTGCCCGCACCAGCTGCCCCACCAGTGCCCGTGGATCCCACCAATCTAGTGGGCATGCTACGTGGAGTGCTCGAAGCCCAGAGAGCCCAAGCAGAAGCTCATCGAGAACAGACTGTAGCCCAAGCTGAAGCCCATCGCGAGCAGACCGCGATTATGAGAGAAGGCATAGAGAATACCCACAATGTGGCTATGGCTGCCCTCGAGAGAGGAGGAACCACTTCATTGGAGCCACGACCTGCCAACGTAAGCATAATTCAGGAGTTAAGTTTTATATCATTAAGGCCATTCTTTTGATTAGAGGCGTATTATTACATGAAGGTCGGAGATATAGAGAGCTTTAAGAAGCAAGGCCCTCGACCTTTCAAAGGAACCGAGGGTATCATCTACGCCGATGAATAGCTAGATAGCATGGAGCATCTCTTGAGCGTCGCTCGACTCCCACAGGACCTCAAGACCGAAGCAGTAGGACTCTAGCTACAAGATGTGGCGAACACCTGGTATCGGAATGAACCCCAACTCCAGGACAAGCAGCTCGACTGGGACATCTTCAAGAGGCTGTTCCGCAGGAAGTTCTTCCCAACATCAGAGATGCGGAAGATGGAAAGACAGTTCCAGGACCTGAAGCAAAGGAACATGACGGTCGGAGAATATGCGGCAGAGTTTGGCCGACTTAGCCGCTTTGCCCAGAACTTGGTTGCTGACCACAAGGATCGTGCTGAACGATTCAGGTATGGATTAAGGGAAGAGATTCGTACCCCTGTGATCGCAGGTGGCGCCAAGACATATGAGAGGATCCTGATACGAGCTCAGGATGTGGAGAAGAGCCAGCCTTCTCGTTCAAAGAGGGAGTATCCTGGAACCAGCAACTTCCAGGGTAACCAGAAGAGGCCCAACAACAACAACAACAGGCCTTCGCACCACCAACAGCAGCACCATCAGGCAAGAACCAACGACAAATCGCCTCAGAGGCAGATCCCTGTCTGTGATTATTGCAAGAGGCCAGGACACCAGTCGAACATATGCAGGAAGAGACTAGGACACTGCCTAGTCTGTGGGTCTGCCACCCACCAAGTGAAGGACTGCCCCTCGTCAGTTCATCGAACCGGAACAACTCAGCAAAGAGCTCTCCTGCCCACTCAGCAACAACGGTTCGGACAACACCAGCAGAAGACCGGGCGAGCCTATGCCCTAGCAGCAGATGAGCAGGAACCAGAGCAAGAACCCACCGCTGATGTCATCACAGGTTCCATTTATGTGTTTTCACATCCTGCTCTAGCATTATTTGATTCGGGTGTATCACATAGTTTCATATCACCAGAGTTTATTTCTGCACACCACCTAGATACGGGACTTAGCAAGATGATTAGTAGAGTTATGACCGGTGGTGGACCCATACCCATCACCGAGGCTTATAGCTGTCCCATAAGTATCTCAGGCCACCAATTCTTAACACCCTTACTTGTGATGCCCCTGCCCAACTATGATGTAGTCCTAGGGATGGACTGGTTAAGTGAACAGCATGCGCTGATAGATTGTCACCGAGGATGTGTAATCTTCAGCCCACCAGGAGAACCGGAGTTTGAAATCTCTCGAGCTCCGAAAGACATGAAGAGTGTTACCTACTCCTCCATCACCGAAGAACCCGGGCCTCCTCACCCTATCATAGCGGAATTCATGGACGTCTTTCCAGATAGTCTTCCAGGATTGCCGTCAGATCGAGATGTGGAATTCACCATCGATCTAGTACCCGGCTCTTTCTCTATTTCTCGGGGATGCTACAGAGTCAATCCTAAGGAGGCAAAGGAGATGAAGGATCAGATTAACGAACTGAAGGCACAAGGATTTATCAGAGACGGGGCTTCATCCTGGGGAGCACCAGTTTTGTTCGTGCCCAAGAAGGATGGAACCGTGCGGATGTGCATCGATTACAGGGCGCTGAACAACATCACCATCAAGAACAAGAACCCTCTGCCCCGGATCGACGACCTGTTTGATCAACTGAGTGGAGCCAAGGTATTTTCGAAGATAGATCTCAGATCCGGCTACCATCAAATCAAGGCCAGGAAGGAGAATATTTCTAAGACGACGTTCAACACCAAGTATAGGCAATTTGAATTCTTGGTCATGCCGTTTGGACTGACAAATGCTCCCGCGGTATTCATGAACCTCATGAACAAGGTTTTCCATGAATACCTGGATCAGTTTGTTGTTGTCTTCATCGATGACATACTGATCTACTCGAAGACTGAGGAAGAGCACCTGATGTCACGCCCCGATTTCGTAGAATCGATAGTCGTCCCCCGGGCGTGATGTCGTGCAAGCCTAAGTTGTGCTTGCACAAGGCATAGTCATAATTGTTATCCGAAACACAACAACAGCAGAATGCGCAGAGTAAATTGAACACACATTATAGAGAAGGGAACATAAGCTTTATTGATAATGAAACATCATTTTACAGACTCGATACAAAGGCGCCGCGCGGGCTTTTTACAAACTGACTCCATTACAAAATGAAGGTCGACGAGATAGCCATTCCATACATTCATCCCTTGACTTTACAACCAAAATTTATAAACCACCTGGGATGGTGGGAAGGCGCTCCATCTGTCTTCGATGCTTCAACAGCGGAGTCTTCAAAAGGGTTGATCCAAGCTTCAATGCACGGACGAAGCTTCAAAACACGAGCGTTGCCTCCCTTTACGTAGCACGTCCTTCCAGATCTATCGCACCTGTATAGAGAGCGAGGATCAGTACAATCAACATGTACTGACGAGTGGCTAATTAATTTCCAGGCTCTCATTTGGTTCAAGAATTTGATAAAATCATACAACTGGCTCATTCAGTGGTCTTTCTAACCATCCTAGATGTTTTCATAAGAAGCATTAGGTTACACCAAGGTTTCTTTCGGCGGAGCGCGCCGTGCGACATAAAACTTACCATGTTAGTTTATAACAATTTATATCAAGTGTTTGATATGGAGGTTAATTGGCCTAACCAGCCATCTTGGACATAGCCTGGTAATACGGGACCCTTACAACGCAAGTAGCGAGCCCCGATGCAAGCCCCCGTCTTACCGATTGCCTATTACCCAGCTCGGCTAAAACCAGTTTCTTCCTAGGCCGAGTCGGTCCCGTGGCCCCGGGTCGCCGCTCGAAGAAACCATTCCCCTTGTCGACAAGTTGTCCAAGTCCATGATAGGTTAACATGGTGTATTTTTAGGATACCGTTGGGGCTTGTTATGTGTTCGATTCATTTACTTGGTCGTTTTGCAGGCATGAATTAATTATATCTCTTTTCAACACAACATATTTCTTTTTCCCTTCTAACATACAAGACTAGTATTCTACAAGCGAATCATTCAATTTTTGTAACATTACCCGAGTTCTCATTTAAAATAGAGGGTCGAGACGAAGGGGGTCAGCCACTCACCTTGAGTTTTGCTTGAGGCGAGGGACTTGTTGGCTGCGCTAGACGTCGCCTACGCGATCACCTGAAATCGCACAAGTAACCGATTAGAACACTGTATTATGTAAGAGTTCGATAGGAAATGCGAGCTCGAAATGTAAACCATGAAAACCATCGAAAACATTCACGAAAACGCATTCGGAAAACCAAAGCCAAAACCAACGCAAGCGGCGTGAAAAGCAGAGCAACGGGAGGTCTCTCCCGACTCAGCCGCAAAGTCAATCCTCGAGACGCAACCCGCTGAATATGGGACTTGGTTCCGAAGAATCTATCCCATAACGTGGAATGGATCTTAATTCAACCGTTCCCGTTCGATCGATTCGATCGATCCCAACCTATCGGTCCCGACCGAGTCGATAGCAACAGTGTTCCTTTCTCGCGCACCCCGTGGAGGAGTCAACGGGGCACGATGTAGGGACGGGGCACTACACCATAACCAACTAAGAAAAAAGTTTCGTCCTCGAAACTTATGAACAGAACCTACCTCTATGAAAATAATGAAGGAAACTTTTCCTTCATCTCAGACTCGAGTTCCCATGTCGACTCTTCTGCCGCATGGTTCCTCCAAAGTACGCGAACGAGAGGGATCGTCCGATTCCGCAGCAGCTTATCCTTGCGTTCTAAGATTTGAACTGGCACTTCGACGTAGGATAAGTCGGACTTTAGCTCCAGCTGGCCAAAATCCACCACGTAGCTAGGGTCGTGCACGTACTTCCGCAGCTGGGAGACGTGGAAGACGTTGTGCACACCTTCGAGCGCCGGCGGTAGGGCAATTTTATAGGCCACTGGGGCGACCCGCTCGAGTATTTCAAACGGCCCAACGAATCTCGGACTCAGCTTCCCCTTCGCGCCGAACCGAGTGACTCCTCGCATAGGCGACACCTTCAGGAACACATGATCGCCCACCTGGAACTCAAGCGGTCTTCGATGGGTATCGGCGTAGCTTTTTTGCCGACTCTGTGCAATCTTCAGTCTTTCCCGAATGAGCTTGACCTTCTCCACAGTCTGTTCCACCAGTTCCGGGCCGAGTATCTGCCGTTCCCCGACTTCATCCCAGCAAATGGGCGATCTGCACTTCCGGCCATACAAAGCTTCATACGGCGCCATTTGGATGCTGGACTGGTAGCTATTGTTGTATGCAAATTCTGCCAACGTTAGGTGGACGTCCCAGCTTGATTTGAAGTCAATTGCGCAGAGCCGTAGCATGTCTTCGAGAATCTGATTAACGCGCTCCGTTTGGCCGTCGGTCTGAGGATGGTAAGCTGAGCTGAACTGCAACTTGGTACCCAGCGCCGACTGAAGGCTACTCCAGAATCGCGACATGAACCATGAATCCCGATCAGAGACGATGGATACTGGAACTCCGTGCAGCCGTACTATCTCGTCAAGATAAATTTGTGCCAGGCGATCAACGCTCCAAGTAACTTTGATGGCAGTAAAGTGCGCTGACTTGGTTAGTCGATCGACGATGACCCAGATAGCGTCGCTCCCCCGTGGTGTCTTCGGCAGGCCAACAATAAAGTCCATCGTGACATGATCCCATTTCCACTCTGGAATGGCAAGGTTCTGCATCTCCCCGCCCGGTCGTTGATGTTCAGCTTTCACCTGCTGACAGGCCATGCATTGCGACACGAAGAGCGCCACATCTCTCTTCATCCCGTGCCACCAGAAGGTCATACGGAGGTCCTTATACATCTTGGTACTGCCTGGATGCAATGTATATTTCGTATAATGGGCCTCCGACATTATCTCCTTTCGTAGTTCTGAATCATCCGGAACACATAGTCGGCCATTCATTCTCAGCACGCCGGTCTTGTCTTCCGCAAAGTCGGTCGCCCTACCTGTTGAAATTTGCTCGCGCATTTTCTTCAGGTACGGATCATCCTTCTGAGCGGTCTTGATCTTTTCCAGCAAACTCGGCTCTAACTGCAGCTGTGCCAACCATATATCCCTGAATCGAACCCGGAGATCGATGCCCATTTCTTCTAAATCTTGTAGTAGTCTGCGGTTGATGGATAGCGAGGCAAGATATTTCCGACTCAGAGCGTCCGCCACCACTTTTCCCTTGCCCGGAGTGTAGTCGATCGTCAAGTCATAGTCTTTTATCAGTTCGAGCCAGCGCCGCTGTCGCAAGTTCAACTCCTTCTGAGTGAAGAGATACTTGAGGCTCTTGTGGTCGGTATAGATCGCGCATGCCACACCATATAGATAGTGACGCCACAATTTCAATGCGAACACAATTGCCGCTAACTCCAAGTCGTGCGTAGGATAGTTCTTCTCGTGCGGCTTCAATTGTCTCGAGGCGAAGGATATCACCTTGTTCCGCTACATGAGCACACATCCCAAGCCCTGGCCTGAAGCATCGCTGAATATCTGAAAACCCTCTGGCCCATCCGGAAGCGCGAGTATAGGTGCCGAAATCAATCACCGTTTTAGCTCCTGGAATGAAGCTTCACAGTCATCCGACCACTCATACGCGACTCCCTTTTGAGTGAGGTGAGTCAATGGCGATGCAATCTTCGCGAAGTCTTTCACGAAGCGTCGATAGTATCCCGCCAAACCAAGAAAGCTTCGAATCTCACTAGCAGACGCAGGCCGCCTCCAATCAGCAACGGCTTCCACCTTCTTCGGATCGACTGCAATACCTTCGGACGAAATGATATGACCCAGAAAGGATACGCTGCTGAGCCAAAATTCGCACTTACTCTGCTTTGCATATAGCTGATTCTCTCGAAGTGTCTGGAGTACGGTCCGCAGATGTTCTGCATGCTGTGCCCTGTCTTTCGAGTAGACCAGAATATCGTCAATAAAGACTACGACAAATTTATCAAGAAAGGGTCAAAATACCCGATTCATCAGATCCATGAAGGCGGCAGGGGCGTTCGTCAGGCCGAATGGCATCACCAGGAACTCGTAGTGGCCGTAACGAGTACGAAAGGCAGATTTTTGCACATCGTCTGACTTGATCTTGAGTTGATGATAGCCTGAGCGGAGATCAATCTTCGAAAATACCGAGGCGCCTTGCAGTTGATCGAATAAGTCGTCTATGCGGGGCAATGGGTACTTGTTCCGGATGGTGGCCTTATTCAGCTCCCGGTAATCGACGCACCGACGCAGGGACCCATCATTCTTCTTTACGAACAATACGGGCGCTCCCCACGGTGAAACGCTAGGCCGAATAAACCCTTTATCGAGTAACTCTTATAGTTGGACTTTGAGTTCCTTCAGCTCGGCGGGAGCCATTCTGTACGGGGCCTTGGAAATCGGTCGAGTATCGGGAAATGTATCAATGCTGAACTCGATTTCTCGATCGGAGGGCATGCCGGGTAGCTCGTCCGGGAACACATCGAGGAATTCTGCCACAACGTCGGTCTGACCCGCATTTGCAACATCCTGTCGCATGTCTCGGACTGACGCCAAATAGCCTTCGCACCCAGAATGTAGCATCCTCCGAGCAGAAATCGCCGAGATCAGCATGCAGGACGACGACGCCTCACCACATGAAAAACAGAATTCAGGCACTCCTGGTATGCGGAAAGTGACCGTCTTTCTGGCGCAGTCTATGGTTGCGTTGCACGGCCCGAGCCAATCCATTCCCAGAATGATGTCAAAGTCCTTCATATCTAGAACTATCACATCGAGACCTATCTTTTGACCGCCGATACAGATAATCCCGTCAGCACAGGCTAGGTTTGTGAGTATTGGTGTGCCGGAAGGTGTGCTTACGCTAAGGTCGAGGTCTAATGATATTACAGGAAATTTGTGCTCGGCGGCAAAGTCCGTCGATATAAAACTATGCGAAGCACCTGAATCAAATAGTACACGAGCAGGCACATTATTGAAACTAAGTATACCTGTCACGACCGTATCTGACGCAAGCACTTCATCTCGAGTCATGGCATAGACGCGGCCCTGGGCAATGGGGCGACGGTCTTGGCCATTTTGCGGGGTGGGCTGATGGGCTCGAGGTGCTGGAACTTGATTCCCTGGACGGAGCTGTTGGGGCGCCGTTGGGTTCGGCCTTCTGGTTGGACACTCATCACGTTTGTGGCCCCTCTTGCCACAGTTCCAGCATCCATCCTCTGGTATCCGGCAGTAGTCGATCGTGTGACCGACTCGGTGACATCGGTTGCAGTACCGTGGATTACGCCCTTGATATCCGCCTTGGGGCCCGTTGTTCGGACGCTTGGTCACGTTGTTTCCTCCCGCGTGGCTAGGGCGTTTGTGATTATAGGTATGCACAGCGCCGGCAGCACCTGGAGGGTATTGGCTTTCAAGGCGGAGGGCGTGGTTGAGAGACTCCCCCATCGTTGGGTATTTTGGAACGGACACATGGGCGGAAATAGATGGCCGTAAGCCCACTTCAAACCGTCGTGCACGACTCGCCATGGAAGGCAGGTATTGTCCAGCAAACTTGGCTAACTTGTTGAACTCTACTGCATACTGCCGCACCGTCATATTCCCTTGCCTTAACTGCATAAATTCATTCTCCTTCTCTTGTCGAACGGCTTCGGGGAGGTACTCGATCTCGAACGCCTCGCGAAAGGTGGCCCAAGAAATTGCTGCTGTCTCGTCGTCGCGTCTGATCGCTCACTTTTGCACGGCCCACCAGTCGTGCGCGTTCGACCGGAGTAGAAGTTGAGCGGATGCGACTTTCTTGGACTCTTCGACGTCTAGCAGCTCGAACTTGTCTTCCAGTTCCTCTAACCAGTCGATCGCCAAGGAGGGATCTTCTGTGCCGTAGAAGGAAGTACGGCAACTTTTTGTGAATTTCGACACGTCGAAGTTAGAACTTCTCGGTGTTGCATATGTAGGCTCGGGTGCCTCCGGATCGACATCACTTTGTCTGGCCGCAGGCTCGGTCACGGCAGGAGTTGTCGTAGAGTTGTTATTGTTGGCCACCACCGTCTGTACTATCTGCTGAAGAGTATCAAGCTGCTTCTGCTGCAACTTGAATTGTGCATCGAATCGGGCCTCGAACTGGGTCTGGCGTGCCTCTACCTCCCGTCGATGTGCCTCCGTCTCCCGTCGATGTTGCTCATTCAGGCGTTGATTCTCCAGAGCTTGTTGTTGTTGCGCTTCCAGCATGCGCAACATCCGTCCCATGGCATCGTTTGAGGGTCCGGGCCTCGAGCTACTCGAGCCGCTCGAAGCACTTTCTTCGTTCGCCACATTCACCGTCGCACCTTCTGGGATTTGAAGGTAAAAATGCATTAGTAACCAAACTTATTACGGACTCCCTCGTATGGAACGATGTATCTCATCGACACGAGACCAACGATTTGAGACAGAAAACTCGACACTAGAGGCCAAGGACGTAAAGCTGTGCTCTGATACCATTATGTCACGCTCCGATTTCGTAGAATCGATAGTCGTCCCCCGGGCGTGATACCGTGCAAGCCTAAGTTGCGCTTGCACAAGGCATAGTCATAATTGTTATCCGAAACACAACAACAGCAGAATGCGCAGAGTAAATTGAACACACATTATAGAGAAGGGAACATAAGCTTTATTGATAATGAAACATCATTTTACAGACTCGATACAAAGGCGCCGCGCGGGCTTTTTATAAACTGACTCCATTACAAAATGAAGGTCGACGAGATAGCCATTCCATACATTCATCCCTTGACTTTACAACCAAAATTTACAAACCACCTGGGATGGTGGAAAGGCGCTCCATCTGTCTTCGATGCTTCAACAGCGGAGTCTTCAAAAGGGTTGATCCAAGCTTTAATGCACGGACGAAGCTTCAAAACACGAGCGTTGCCTCCCTTTACGTAGCACGCCCTTCCAGATCTATCGCACCTGTATAGAGAGCGAGGATCAGTACAATCAACATGTACTGGCGAGTGGCTAATTAATTTCCAGGCTCTCATTTGGTTCAAGAATTTGATAAAATCATACAACTGGCTCATTCAGTGGTCTTTCTAACCATCCTAGATGTTTTCATAAGAAGCATTAGGTTACACCAAGGTTTCTTTCGGCGAAGCGCGCCGTGCGACATAAAACTTACCATGTTAGTTTATAACAATTTATATCAAGTGTTTGATATGGAGGTTAATTGGCCTAACCAGCCATCTTGGACATAGCCTGGTAATACGGGACCCTTACAACGTAAGTAGCGAGCCCCGATGCAAGCCCCCGTCTTACCGATTGCCTATTACCCAGCTCGGCTAAAACCAGTTTCTTCCTAGGCCGAGTCGGTCCCGTGGCCCCGGGTCGCCGCTCGAAGAAACCATTCTCCTTGTCGACAAGTTGTCCAAATCCATGATAGGTTAACATGGTGTATTTTTAGGATACCGTTGGGGCTTGTTATGTGTTCGATTCATTTACTTGGTCGTTTTGTAGGCATGAATTAATTATATCTCTTTTCAACACAACATATTTCTTTTTCCCTTCTAACATACAAGACTAGTATTCTGCAAGCGAATCATTCAATTTTTGTAACATTACCCGAGTTCTCATTTGAAATAGAGGGTCGAGACGAAGGGGGTCAGCCACTCACCTTGAGTTTTGCTTGAGGCGAGGGACTTGTTGGCTGCGCTAGACGTCGCCTACGCGATCACCTGAAATCGCACAAGCAACCGATTAGAACACTGTATTATGCAAGAGTTCGATAGGAAATGCGAGCACGAAATGTAAACCATGAAAACCATCGAAAACATTCACGAAAACGCATTCGGAAAACCAAAGCCAAAACCAACGCAAGCGGCGTGAAAAGCAGAGCAACGGGAGGTCTCTTCCGACTCAGCCGCAAAGTCAATCCTCGAGACGCAACCCGCTGAATATGGGACTTGGTTCCGAAGAATCCATCCCATAACGTGGAATGGATCTTAATTCAACCGTTCCCGTTCGATCGATTCGATCGATCCCGACCTATCGGTCCCGACCGAGTCGATAGCAACAGTGTTCCTTTCTCGCGCACCCCGTGGACGAGTCAACGGGGCACGATGTAGGGACGGGGCACTACACCATAACCAACTAAGAAAAAAGTTTCGTCCTCGAAACTTATGAACAGAACCTACCTCTATGAAAATAATGAAGGAAACTTTTCCTTCATCTCAGACTCGAGTTCCCATGTCGACTCTTCTGTCGCATGGTTCCTCCAAAGTACGCGAACGAGAGGGATCGTCCGATTCCGCAGCAGCTTATCCTTGCGTTCTAAGATTTGAACTGGCACTTCGACGTAGGATAAGTCGGACTTTAGCTCCAGCTGGCCAAAATCCACCACGTGGCTAGGGTCGTGCACGTACTTCCGCAGCTGGGAGACGTGGAAGACGTTGTGCACACCTTCGAGCGCCGGCGGTAGGGCAATTTTATAGGCCACTGGGGCGACCCGCTCGAGTATTTCAAACGGCCCAACGAATCTCGGACTCAGCTTCCCCTTCGCGCCGAACCGAGTGACTCCTCGCATAGGCGACACCTTCAGGAACACATGATCGCCCACCTGGAACTCAAGCGGTCTTCGATGGGTATCGGCGTAGTTTTTTTGCCGACTCTGTGCAATCTTCAGTCTTTCCCGAATGAGCTTAACCTTCTCCACAGTCTGTTCCACCAGTTCCGGGCCGAGTATCTACCGTTCCCCGACTTCATCCCAACAAATGGGCGATCTGCACTTCCGGCCATACAAAGCTTCATACGGTGCCATTTGGATGCTGAACTGGTAGCTATTGTTGTATGCAAATTCTGCCAACGTTAGGTGGACGTCCCAGCTTGATTTGAAGTCAATTGCACAGAGCCGTAGCATGTCTTCGAGAATCTGATTAACGCGCTCCGTTTGGCCGTCGGTCTGAGGATGGTAAGCTGAGCTGAACTGCAACTTGGTACCCAGCGCCGACTGAAGGCTACTCCAGAATTGCGACATGAACCGTGAATCCCGATCAGAGACGATGGATACTGGAACTCCGTGCAGCCGTACTATCTCGTCAAGATAAATTTGTGCCAGGCGATCAACGCTCCAAGTAACTTTGATGGCAATAAAGTGCGCTGACTTGGTTAGTCGATCGACGATGACCCAGATAGCGTCGCTCCCCCGTGGTGTCTTCGGCAGGCCAACAATAAAGTCCATCGTGACATGATCCCATTTCCACTCTGGAATGGCAAGGTTCTGCATCTCCCCGCCCGGTCGTTGATGTTCAGCTTTCACCTGCTGACAGGCCATGCATTGCGACACGAAGAGCGCCACATCTCTCTTCATCCCGTGCCACCAGAAGGTCATACGGAGGTCCTTATACATCTTGGTACTGCCTGGATGCAATGTATATTTCGTATAATGGGCCTCCGACATTATCTTCTTTCGTAGTTCTGAATCATCCGGAACACATAGTCGGCCATTCATTCTTAGCACGCCGGTCTTGTCTTCCGCAAAGTTGGTCGCACTACCTGTTGAAATTTGCTCGCGCATTTTCTTCAGGTACGGATCATCCTTCTGAGCGGTCTTGATCTTTTCCAGCAAACTCGGCTCTAACTGCAGCTGCGCCAACCATATATCCCTGAATCGAACCCGGAGATCGATGCCCATTTCTTCTAAATCTTGTAGTAGTCTGCGGTTGATGGATAGCGAGGCAAGATATTTCTGACTCAGAGCGTCCGCCACCACTTTTCCCTTGCCCGGAGTGTAGTCGATCGTCAAGTCATAGTCCTTTATCAGTTCGAGCCAGCGCCGCTGTCGCAAGTTCAACTCCTTCTGAGTGAAGAGATACTTGAGGCTCTTGTGGTCGGTATAGATCGCGCACGCCACACCATATTGATAGTGACGCCACAATTTCAATGCGAACACAATTGCCGCTAACTCCAAGTCGTGCGTAGGATAGTTCTTCTCGTGCGGCTTCAATTGTCTCGAGGCGAAGGATATCACCTTGTTCCGCTACATGAGCACACATCCCAAGCCCTGGCCTGAAGCATCGCTGAATATCTGAAAACCCTCTGGCCCATCCGGAAGCGCGAGTATAGGTGCCGAAATCAATCGCCGTTTTAGCTCCTGGAATGAAGCTTCACAGTCATCCGACCACTCATACGCGACTCCCTTTTGAGTGAGGCGAGTCAATGGCGATGCAATCTTTGCGAAGTCTTTCACGAAGCGTCGATAGTATCCCGCCAAACCAAGAAAGCTTCGAATCTCACTAGCAGACGCAGGCCGCCTCCAATCAGCAACGGCTTCCACCTTCTTCGGATCGACTGCAATACCTTCGGACGAAATGATATGACCCAGAAAGGATATGCTGCTGAGCCAAAATTCGCACTTACTCTGCTTTGCATATAGCTAATTCTCTCAAAGTGTCTGGAGTACGGTCCGCAGATGTTCTGCATGCTGTGCCCTGTCTTTCGAGTAGACCAGAATATCGTCAATAAAGACTACGACAAATTTATCAAGAAAGGGTCAAAATACCCGATTCATCAGATCCATGAAGGCGGCAGGGGCGTTCGTCAGGCCGAATGGCATCACCAGGAACTCGTAGTGGCCGTAACGAGTGCGAAAGGCGGATTTTTGCACATCGTCTGACTTGATCTTGAGTTGATGATAGCCTGAGCGGAGATCAATCTTCGAAAATACCGAGGCGCCTTGCAGTTGATCGAATAAGTCGTCTATGCGGGGCAATGGGTACTTGTTCCGGATGGTGGCCTTATTCAGCTCCTGGTAATCGACGCACAGACGCAGGGACCCATCATTCTTCTTTACGAACAATACGGGCGCTCTCCACGGTGAAACGCTAGGCCGAATAAACCCTTTATCGAGTAACTCTTGTAGTTGGACTTTGAGTTCCTTCAGCTCGGCGGGAGCCATTCTGTACGGGGCCTTGGAAATCGGTCGAGTATCGGGAAATGTATCAATGCTGAACTCGATTTCTCGATCGGAGGGCATGCCGGGTAGCTCGTCCGGGAACACATCGGGGAATTCTGTCACAACGTCGGTCTGACCCGCGTTTGCAACATCCTGTCGCATGTCTCGGACTGACGCCAAATAGCCTTCGCACCCAGAATGTAGCATCCTCCGAGCAGAAATCGCCGAGATCAGCATGCAGGACGACGACGCCTCACCACATGAAAAACAGAATTCAGGCACTCCTGGTATGCGGAAAGTGACCGTCTTTCTGGCGCAGTCTATGGTTGCGTTGCACGGCCCGAGCCAATCCATTCCCAGAATGATGTCAAAGTCCTTCATATCTAGAACTATCACATCGAGACCTATCTTTTGACCGCCGATACAGATAATCCCGTCTGCACAGGCTAGGTTTGTGAGTATTGGTGTGCCGGAAGGTGTGCTTACGCTAAGGTCGAGGTCTAATGATATTACAGGAAATTTGTGCTCGGCGGCAAAGTCCGCCGATATAAAACTATGCGAAGCACCTGAATCAAATAGTACACGAGCAGGCACATTATTGAAACTAAGTATACCTGTCACGACCGTATCTGACGCAAGCACTTCATCTCGAGTCATGGCATAGACGCGGCCCTGGGCATTGGGGCGACGGTCTTGGCCATTTTGCGGTGTGGGCTGATGGGCTCGAGGCGCTGGAACTTGATTCCCTGGACGGAGCTGTTGGGGCGCCGTTGGGTTCGGCCTTCTGGTTGGACACTCATCACGTTTGTGGCCCCTCTTGCCACAGTTCCAGCATCCATCCTCTGGTATCCGGCAGTAGTCGATCGTGTGACCGACTCGGTGACATCGGTTGCAGTACCGTGGATTACGCCCTTGATATCCGCCTTGGGGCCCGTTGTTCGGACGCTTGGTCACGTTGTTTCCTCCCGCGTGGCTAGGGCGTTTGTGATTGTAGGTATGCACAGCGCCGACAGTACCTGGAGGGTATTGGCTTTCAAGGCGGAGGGCGTGGTTGAGAGACTCCCCCATCGTTGGGTATTTTGGAACGGACACATGGGCGGAAATAGATGGCCGTAAGCCCACTTCAAACCGTCGTGCACGACTCGCCATGGAAGGCAGGTATTGTCCAGCAAACTTGGCTAACTTGTTGAACTCTGCTGCATACTGCCGCACCGTCATATTCCCTTGCCTTAACTGCATAAATTCATTCTCCTTCTCTTGTCGAACGGCTTCGGGGAGGTACTCGATCTCGAACGCCTCGCGGAAGGTGGCCCAAGAAATTGCTGCTGTCTCATCGTCGCGTCTGATCGCTCGCTTTTGCACGGCCCACCAGTCGTGCGCGTTCGACCGGAGTAGAAGTTGAGCGGATGCGACTTTCTTGGACTCTTCGACGTCTAGCAGCTCGAACTTGTCTTCCAGTTCCTCTAACCAGTCGATCGCCAAGGAGGGATCTTCTGTGCCGTAGAAGGAAGCACGGCAACTTTTTGTGAATTTCGACACGTCGAAGTTAGAACTTCTCGGTGTTGCATATGTAGGCTCGGGTGCCTCCGGATCGACATCACTTTGTCTGGCCGCAGGCTCGGTCACGGCAGGAGTTGTCGTAGAGTTGTTATTGTTGGCCACCACCGTCTGTACTATCTGCTGAAGAGTATCAAGCTGCTTCTGCTGCAACTTGAATTGTGCATCGAATCGGGCCTCGAACTGGGTCTGGCGTGCCTCTACCTCCCGTCGATGTGCCTCCGTCTCCCGTCGATGTTGCTCATTCAGGCGTTGATTCTCCAGAGCTTGTTGTTGTTGCGCTTCCAGCATGCGCAACATCCGTCCCATGGCATCGTTTGAGGGTCCGGGCCTCGAGCTACTCGAGCCGCTCGAAGCACTTTCTTCGTTCGCCACATTCACCGTCGCACCTTCTGGGATTTGAAGGTAAAAATGCATTAGTAACCAAACTTATTACGGACTCCCTTGTATGGAACGACGTATCCCATCGACACGAGACCAACGATTTGAGACAGAAAACTCGACACTAGAGGCCAAGGACGTAAAGCTGTGCTCTGATACCATTATGTCACGCCCCGATTTCGTAGAATCGATAGTCGTCCCCCGGGCGTGATACCGTGCAAGCCTAAGTTGCGCTTGCACAAGGCATAGTCATAATTGTTATCCGAAACACAACAACAGCAGAATGCGCAGAGTAAATTGAACACACATTATAGAGAAGGGAACATAAGCTTTATTGATAATGAAACATCATTTTACAGACTCGATACAAAGGCGCCGCGCGGGCTTTTTACAAACTGACTCCATTACAAAATGAAGGTCGACGAGATAGCCATTCCATACATTCATCCCTTGACTTTACAACCAAAATTTACAAACCACCTGGGATGGTGGGAAGGTGCTCCATCTGTCTTCGATGCTTCAACAGCGGAGTCTTCAAAAGGGTTGATCCAAGCTTCAATGCACGGACGAAGCTTCAAAACACGAGCGTTGCCTCCCTTTACGTAGCACGCCCTTCCAGATCTATCGCACCTGTATAGGGAGCGAGGATCAGTACAATCAACATGTACTGGCGAGTGGCTAATTAATTTCCAGGCTCTCATTTGGTTCAAGAATTTGATAAAATCATACAACTGGCTTATTCAGTGGTCTTTCTAACCATCCTAGATGTTTTCATAAGAAGCATTAGGTTACACCAAGGTTTCTTTCGGCGGAGCGCGCCGTGCGACATAAAACTTACCATGTTAGTTTATAACAATTTATATCAAGTGTTTGATATGGAGGTTAATTGGCCTAACCAGCCATCTTGGACATAGCCTGGTAATACGGGACCCTTACAACGCAAGTAGCGAGCCCCGATGCAAGCCCCCGTCTTACCGATTGCCTATTACCCAGCTCGGCTAAAACCAGTTTCTTCCTAGGCCGAGTCGGTCCCGTGGCCCCGGGTCGCCGCTCGAAGAAACCATTCCCCTTGTCGACAAGTTGTCCAAGTCCATGATAGATTAACATGGTGTATTTTTAGGATACCGTTGGGGCTTGTTATGTGTTCGATTCATTTACTTGGTCGTTTTGCAGGCATGAATTAATTATATCTCTTTTCAACACAACACATTTCTTTTTCCCTTCTAACATACAAGACTAGTATTCTGCAAGCGAATCATTCAATTTTTGTAACATTACCCGAGTTCTCATTTGAAATAGAGGGTCGAGACGAAGGGGGTCAGCCACTCACCTTGAGTTTTGCTTGAGGCGAGGGACTTGTTGGCTGCGCTAGACGTCGCCTACGCGATCACCTGAAATCGCACAAGCAACCGATTAGAACACTGTATTATGCAAGAGTTCGATAGGAAATGCGAGCTCGAAATGTAAACCATGAAAACCATCGAAAACATTCACGAAAACGCATTCGGAAAACCAAAGCCAAAACCAACGCAAGCGGCGTGAAAAGCAGAGCAACGGGAGGTCTCTCCCGACTCAGCCGCAAAGTCAATCCTCGAGACGCAACCCGCTGAATATGGGACTTGGTTCCGAAGAATCCATCCCATAACGTGGAATGGATCTTAATTCAACCGTTCCCGTTCGATCGATTCGATCGATCCCGACCTATCGGTCCCGACCGAGTCGATAGCAACAGTGTTCCTTTCTCGCGCACCCCGTGGACGAGTCAACGGGGCACGATGTAGGGACGGGGCACTACACCATAACCAACTAAGAAAAAAGTTTCGTCCTCGAAACTTATGAACAGAACCTACCTCTATGAAAATAATGAAGGAAACTTTTCCTTCATCTCAGACTCGAGTTCCCATGTCAACTCTTCTGCCGCATGGTTCCTCCAAAGTACGCGAACGAGAGGGATCGTCCGATTCCGCAGCAGCTTATCCTTGCGTTCTAAGATTTGAACTGGCACTTCGACGTAGGATAAGTCGGACTTTAGCTCCAGCTGGCCAAAATCCACCACGTGGCTAGGATCGTGCACGTACTTCCGCAGCTGGGAGACGTGGAAGACGTTGTGCACACCTTCGAGCGCCGGCGGTAGGGCAATTTTATAGGCCACTGGGGCGACCCGCTCGAGTATTTCAAACGGCCCAACGAATCTCGGACTCAGCTTCCCCTTCGCGCCGAACCGAGTGATATTTGCATTGAAGCTATGGAAGCACTATCTTTATGGAGAGAAAGTGGAAATATTTACAGACCACAAAAGTCTGAAATATGTTTTCACTCAGAAGGAGCTGAACATGCGACAGAGACGATGGCTGGAGCAGATGAAGGATTTCGACATCAACCTTCAGTATCATCCGGGTAAGGCTAATATTGTTACAGATGCACTTAGTCGATACCCGATTGCAATGTTCTTGACCAAGGAGCGTCATTTGCTGGAGGACATGGAGAAGCTTGGATTGGAGATTGTACTGCCTGAAGAAGAAATGAAGAAACTGGGAAGAGAAGCCATCGTACCAGGAGCTGAATCAACAATGATGCAGTTGTAAGTACGTTCAAGTCTTATGGACAGAGTCAAGGAGGCACAATTCCAAGACGAGACGCTTTGCAAACTCAGAGACCAAGTACTGGCAGGAACACTTGAAGGATTCTCAATCGCCAGCGACGGAGCACTGAAGAATGGTACGAGGCTGTGCGTACCAACTGGCGAACTGAGGAACGAGCTGATACAAGAAGCGCACCAGTCGCAGTATTCCATATATCCTGGAGCCAACAAAATGTACCGGGATATGCGTACAATAGTGTGGTGGTACGGAATGAAGAAGGTTGTATCCAAGTATGTGGCTAGATGTTTAATTTATCAGCAAGTAAAAGCTAGCAGACAGAGACCACCAGGACTATTGCAGCCACTCGACATCCCAGAGTGGAAATGGGAGCACATAACAATGGATTTCGTGTCGGGACTGCCTCGATCCCAAGGAGGAAAGGATGCCATTTGGGTAATCGTGGACCGACTGACGAAGTCAGCTCACTTTATCCCCTTCAAGGTTGGTCTATCCACCGAGAAGCTCGCAACACTGTACATGGGGCACATCTACCGAATTCATGGAGTTCCGATAAGTATTGTGTCTGACAGAGATACTAGATTTACCTCTCACTTTTGGAAGAGTTTGTATGACAGTTTGGGAACACAACTGAAGTTCAGCACCGCCTACCATCCCCAGACTGACGGACAATCAGAGAGAACAATCCAGACCCTAGAAGACATGCTGAGATCCTGCATCTTGGAATTTGGAGGGTCTTGGGAAGACCATTTGCACTTGGTAGAGTTCTCTTACAACAACAGCTACCAAGCTAGCATCGGTATGACACTGTTCGAGGCACTCTATGGACGTCGTTGCCGCACTCCACTTGCTTGGGACGACGTCGGAGATCGAGTATTGCTTGGACCTGAGATGGTGACCGATGCAGCAGAGAAGGTAAGAATGATCAGAGACAAGCTCAGGATTGTCCAGGACAGACAGAAGCATTGGGCCGATAGCAGCCGACAACCTTTGGAGTTTGAAGAAGGTGACAGTGTATTTGTGAAGATCTCTCCTACCAGAGAAACCATCCATTTCGGCAGAGCAGGAAAGCTAAGCCCCAGGTATATTGGTCCTTTTGAAGTACTCAACGGGATTGGAGAAGTGGCTTCTCGGGTGGCTCTACCCCCAAGTCTCGAAGGCGTCCACAACGTCTTCCACGTTTTGTAGCTGAGATGCTACATCCCGGACCCGAGCCACATCTTGGACCATTCGGAGCTGGAGATTGGACCCAGCCTTATAGTACCGGAGAAGCCAGTAGCAATTTTGGACAGAGGCGAGAAGAGAACCAGGAACTCTGTGACGCCGATAGTCAGAGTCATGTGGCGGCACAACTCACCAGGCGAGTCGACCTGGGAGCGAGAAGACCAGATGCGGGAGCAGTATCCGTATCTGTTTGGGACTTGAGGTAACCCCTAATTCTGTCTTTAATTTCGAGGACAAAATTTTCTAAGGAGGGAAGATTGTGAAACCCAGTTTTGTAAAGTGAATTATTATTATTATTATTATATTATTACTATTATTATTAGTATTATTTATGAGTTTTAAAAATTAATTTCAAAATTATAAGTGGCTTTTGATTGCTGGCGAGACCCGAGCCCGGACCAGCCTCCCAAAACCCAGACCCGGTTCTAACCCATTCATTTGAAACCTGATTCTTATATATAAAAAAAAAATTTGGTGCTGGTCCAAGTTGGACCAGATCCCCTCTTTTCCCCTCACCCCACGTTCTCCCTCCCCCTTACTTTTCTCCCTACTTTCACTCACACACATCCACAGCTCCCACTCCCCTTCTTTAAATACACACACACCATCCCCACCACCAACTCCCTATCCCTCTCTCTCTATTCCCTCCAGAAGAACAATCCCCACCACCACCACTTCACTCTCCCCTCTCTCACTCGCAAGCCCTCCCCCTCCGGCCATTTCCCGGCCGCCCGCGCCACGCGCGCGTTTTCCAGCGCGGCCCCGACTCCCCGGCGCCCATCTCCCGGCCGTACGTCGGACCCCGCGACCCGCCCGTGCCCCTTCCGCGCACCCCCGCGCGCGTTTCCCCGGCTGCCCGCGACCTCCCGGCCGCCCCCAGCGCCCGCGACCTCCCGGCCGCGCCCCGCCTTCCTGTGCCCTAGCGCACGTGCTGTTCCCGTCGGCCGCCCCCGTGCCCAGCCAGCGTCTAGCGCATTCCCCGGTCAGCGTCCCTTTCGGCACGCCCAGCCCCTGCCCAGCGTTGTCTACGGGATTTTGAGTTTGCCTTCGCGGATTCGCGCGTCCCGAATCCGAGGCAACCCTTCGGATTCCGTCGATTTGGGTAATTTCTGATTAATCATAGTAGTTCGTCCCTCCTGTGTCTGTGATGAGATTGGTCCACGAATCTCCTTCAGGAATTCGATTTTTGGGTTACGTTTTGTTCCGGTATTTTCCGAGAGACTTTCGGGAAAGCCTCTGTTAGTTTGGTTGTTTTTTCGAAACTTTCGGAAATGAATTCTGGATATTTAGTTTTCGGATTGTTGCTGTGATGTTTCTGGGTTGATATTGGATCTCCGAATACGTTTCGAATTTTTCGAATATTTTCGGAAACGTTTCTGTGAATATATATATTTTTATAAAAATTGGTTATGGAAATTAATTCATGGGTTTCCCTGGTTTGGGAATTATACTGGATATTATGGCACCCTTTCCCAGTTTTTGGGTTGACCAAAAATAGGGGAAATACTGCCGGATTTTCTATAAAATTTAATTATATTTTAAAATGATTTTAAAATAGTTTTCGGAAAATATTAATATTTTGGATTTTGGGCGACGACCGTATTGGTCAATGAGCCCTAGCTAAGTGCAAACGAAACCGGCTTCGTCCGGACGTTGAGGCATTAGCTTATATGACGATTGGACCAATATCTGAGACTCATTAATAATTAATTTATTTTTTATTATTTATTTTATTCATAATTAAATTGTAGGAAGATTTTAGAACTAACAACCGTTTCTTCTTATTTTCAATTTATGTAAAATAAATTGTAATGGGCATAAGCCCAGCTTGTCTATTTTCTCTGTGACCTGTAATTTTGTAGCATGGGTTTTCTGTTATTCTCTGGTTTTGCGAGTTTTTTAGTGTACGCGTAAATCAAAAATAAATATTATTTTTGAATATAAAATTAATGAAGTTTTCTCACATTAAAATTTACAAGCTTTTAATATTTTAATAACGATTATGTTTTCTCATTAAATAAGAAATTTAGTTTTATATGTATAATTACGAAAAACATAAAGTTTTAATCAATTAAATTGGTAACTACGAGTTTTTTCAAAATACAAGTTAAATTGATCTTTCCCTCGTTATTAATAACAACGCACCCTATAATCGAGTTTTGTTGTGATAGCGTAAATAAAGATTAAAATTGATTAGGACACAATTAGAGATTTTAACTAGCATAGTTAGCTTGGTAACCCTGGATTCTGAGTCAACTTTTCGAATGTAGGATTTCGAGGACAAGTCTAAATCCCATCTCGAAGTCTTCATCCCTTCAAGTCCAGTCCAAATTGAGGCAAGTACATTTTGTGTTAGTTTACAATTATTTAATAATCATTTTATTGCAAGTTTAAACCACGATGCAACACGAAATTCTCTCTGAGAGCACTGACTGTAACTACTGTAACTGTTTGGGGACTGGGGGAGTAGTGTAATGAGTATGACCACATCCAAATAATAACTTAGAACTGTGCGAGCTTACCCCTCATACACACGGGGTAAGCCATATCATTCATTGTACAACCCAAGCCGGTCATATTCATTGTCTATTCACATCACAATACTGTAACTGCTGGAATTTATTCAAAATTGTTTAAAAGTGCATGATTCTATTATTATTTTAATTGTCAAATTAGCATTAATTGTACTTTGCTCCCTCCTGACAGGAGATAACATTTTTAGGGGATATTGAGGATGCTGAGCTGTTAATCAACAGCTATTTCGACCCGGTTCTGTATCCCGTGGTGCTGCTAGAGTCCCCTTTGGAGGACGCAGGACCTGAGGCCGACGAGCCGAATGCTTAGCTAGACTTTCCTGTTTTCAGTTTGGTTGTTGTTTTTGAAAAATTCTGTTATTTGAATTTAGTATTTAATTCAGTTCATTTTCTTCCAGTTGTATTTATTTCAATGTTTAATAAAGTTTTAAATTTCCGAATATTGAGTTATGACAAATATAGATGTTGTTGTTGTTACCTGCTAATAGAACAGCTTACTGCCGCCGTCTCAACAACGGTGCAGACTGGGCATGATCCGGTTTGACCCAATTATTTGGGATCGGGTCGTGACAAAAGTCGTGTCATCTTATGCTTGTATGTTGATAATATTCTTATTCTAGGATCTTCACTGGAATTGATAAATAACACTAAAAATTATTTATCTAACCAGTTTGATATGAAAGACCTAGGTGAAGCAAACCTGATCCTAGGAATGCAAGTATCTAAATGCAAAGAGGGCTATACTCTATCCCTCGCACATTCAATTGAGAAAATGCTCAGAAAGTTTAAGTATTTTGACAAAAAACCTGCCCTTACTCCTTATGACCATAATATTATTCTCACGAAGAATGGAAGATCTCCTATAGAACAACATAGATATTCACGGATGATAGGGTCCCTTATGTACATAACAAATATGACCAGACCTAATATTGTATTTGCTATTGGGGGACTAAGTAGATATAATAGTAACCCAAATCAGTCACATTGGACTGTATTGGACAGAGTATTTAGATATCTTAATGGAACTCTAGATAATAAACTTCATTATACTAGACACCCTGATATCATAGAAGGTTACTCAGATACAAATTGGGTAACTGATTCACATGATATGAAATTCACTACTGGATATGTTTTCACCCTTGCAGGATCGAGCTGCGATCTCCTGGGGATCATGTAAATAAACTATCATAGCTAGAAGTACAATGGACTCTAAAATGATAGCTTTGGACACTACCTGTTGTTTGCCATTAAATTGTTTGATTGAAAACTTTAATACAAACAGAACAGTGTTACAATGTAGGACTTAGATGTAGTCCTAGGAGTACACTTTTGTTTAAGCTTGGTCCTTAGTGCCAATGGAGCGAGTGGTAATACGTTGACTCCGTTGACCGGCTGACGACGGTTATCGGTTCTCTGAAGGTGTGGATTGCTCTGGGTGCTGGAGCTTGCTGAGAGGAGGAAGACGTTGAGTGTCTGTATCTGCCTCTCTGATGATCCCGTGTATGTTTGTTGTGGATTCTGTGTGTGTGTGAAGGAGAAGATCCCTCTATTTATAGTTTTGCAGGCTGGCTGCTCATGCGCGCATGTAAGATGCGCCGGTGTGTGGGGACGCCACGTGGAGGTTGCTGATGGAGGCGCGTAGATAATGCGCCCTGATTGAGGGGGAGAACTCTTCATACTGCTGTTGTGAGCCGGCACGTAGCAGAGGAGAAGATCTTTCTGTTGCTGAAATCTTGGACGAGTTGAGTCAAAGGACACGTGTCATCGACCCATGGCTTGAAGATCTCAGATTTGGGGGAGTAGTGATCTGGTGAGCTGCGCCTTGGATCTGGGCGCAGGAGGAGGCTGCGGCTCATAACCTTTAGGAGTTACAAACCATTTGGGGCGCATGGCTTTTAAGGCGCATGCAGGTGACCTTCCTTCTGTCTTTCGGGATCAGAGATCAGTCTGGGGCGCATGGCTTTTGAGGCGCATGCAAAGCTTCAACTGGAGACTCTTCTTCTGTCTTTAGGGATCAGTGAAGGGTCTGAGGTGCACGGCTTTTGAGGCACATGCTGGTTTGGACGCATGGCCGTAGAGGCGCATGCGGATGGCCACGTGGCAGTAGCCGTCGGAATAGAGTCGTGATGATGCTGACGTTGCCGACGCTTCGTTCTCTGAAAAAGCTGTCAACTGTTCAGACTTTGGAAAGCGTGCTGCCAACTCTGGTGTCAGTTCAGCATTTAATGTTTGTGACGTTCGATGGACAGCGGAGTGGGCACATTGGTTGGTGTTCCACTCGGCATGGAGATATGAGGGGGGGGGAGGTGCATCCTCTGTGATGCGCCGGGTACTGTAGGGCGCGTCTGTGTGATGCGCCTGATGCTGGAGGGCGCGTCCGTGTGATGCGCTGTTTGGCTGGCGCATCCGACATGTCCTTTAATGACACGGCTGTCTCGTTCCTCGAGTGCTAATAGCCGTTTGGCTGAATTCGAGGCATCCGGTTCATCCATTTAATGCAAATTCATTGCACAGAATTCGGAGAGTCATCCACTTGGCGTATGGGTTTGATTTGCCCGGCCTATAAATAGTGGCATGGAGAGAAGGTTTGCTCCTCGTTCCCTCACGTACTTCCAACATGAACTTGGATATGCGGGTGCATTCTGTTGACGAAGTGCTCCCGAGGGTGAAGATGAGACGTCATGCTGTCTTCGATGCACTTGAAGGTGACTGTTACATCCAAAAGACGGAGTCGAGGGCTTCTGAGGCAGGCGGAAGGTGCCTGTTGCATCCAAAGATAGGGATGTTCGGGCCTCGTCTCCGTTGTTCCGGAAGAGCCGTAGATCGGAATGGTGGTGCTAGGCTCTCTCTTCCTTCAAAGTGGGTGCCGCCCACTTTGATTATGTTGAAAGCTCCTTGTGCCATGATTTCGATCACAGTCTTTCTTGGTCTTTGGAGGCTCTTTCGAAGCCTCCCCTGGCCACAGCATTTGCGATGCCCTTCTCTTCCTTGGTTCCAGCCAGAGGGTTAAATGCTTTGCTTGGCGAAGCACTTATCAGGTGAGCCTGGCTGGAAGAGCGGCACATAACTGGGCTCTGCTCGGCCAGGTGAGCCTGGTTGGAAGAGTTGCTCATAACTGAGCTGCTGAAGGGATGGTAGGATGCGCCTGGCTGGAGGCGCATGACATCTGCTGCGCCTGGCTGACAGCGCATGGTGACTGCTGTGCCTATCAGAAGGCGCATGGTGGTTGCTGCGCCTATCTGGAAGGCGCATGGTGGTTGCTGCGCCTATCTGAAAGGCGCATGGTGGCTGTTGGCTGTAGATCTAGGATCCTTCCTTTGTAGAAATTCTCCTTTGTACAATCTTTTCTAGACATGTAATAGACTTTTATATATATAAATAAAAAGTCCTTCTTCGAATGTCTATGGCTTATTTGATTAGCTGTCTGAGTTCTGGCGCATATAATGCCTGGCGCATGGGCTTTCTGGTTGTGAAATTCCATGCTTCTACAAGACCCCCTTCAAAGTTTTCAAAACTTTTGAATAAGTTTTGGAATACTTTGAATAAGAAGCATGGAGGTCAGGGCGCTCTCAGCCCATCCTGGGGAGATTCAGGGACCATAGCTTTTTTCTTTTTTTCTTTTGTGTTCTTTTGCAACCCTTACTGGGGGATGATGTAGTTTCTTGTACTCCTTTTTCAGAAGAATAAAGAAGTCTACAACCTTTTTTGTGATGTGTTCATCTTTTGTTGTCATGAACTTGATGATTTGTGTGGACCTATTATCTTTTGCGCACCTTGGTTTTCAGGTACAGATAATAAGTTTGAAGGAACCATTATGTTTGCTCAGAGGTAATGTGGACATGGCAATCATTGGGTTCGAAATGATAGAATCTCCCTACTCAGAGGTATTATGGACGTGGTAGGAATGATCTTGGGGGATACGCTGAACAACTCAGAGGTTATATGGACGTGGAAGTTCTGCGATAAATGTACAATAACGTAGGGGTTGTTTGTACAAGATGTTTACTCAGAGGTAATGTGGACGTGGTAAACATGAAGGGTAGCGTAGGCTTACGAAGTGTAAGATTCTGCTTTGTAGGGTGTAGAGACAACTCAGAGGTAATATGGACGTGGTTATCTTTCTACTGGAAGATGCCACGGAACAGCTGGGTTCCGGAGGCATATGAGTTTGTGGAAAGAGGTTGTTTGAGGAAGTACATGTCTGGAGGATGTCAAGAATAGTACTTCTTTAGGAACTTGCCGTTGATGGGCATCATGAACAAGTCCCCATTGGGTTTGGCGAGGCGGTAAGCACCGTTTGAGTATACCGTCTCTATGATGAAAGGCCCTTCCCACTTGGGCTCGAACTTTCCTGGTGTCTTGTGGGTCAACACCGTTGGTCTTCTGACTGCTAAAACCAGGTCGCCAACTTGGAAAGTCCTCTGTTTGACCTTCTTGTTGAAAGCCTGTGATATTCGGGCTTGGTAGAGCTCGATGCGTTGTTGAGCTAGGAGACGCTTTTCGTCAAGTGCCTCCAGTTCTCGCAGACGACGACGTTGATTGTCCTCTTCTGTGAGTTTGTTTGTGATTGCTACGCGGAGCGAAGGTATCTGTATCTCGAGAGGCAGTACTGCTTCGCTCCCGTAGACCAGGAAGAATGGAGTGTTGCCTGTTGGGGTCCGTACCGTTGTGCGGTAGGCCCAAAGGCATTCGCCAAGCTTTTCGTCCTAGTCGCGTTTGTTTGATGACACGACCTTTTTGAGCAGCCTAACGATAGTTTTGTTGAATGTCTCAGCCAATCCGTTTGTTGCCGGATTGTAGGCGGTTGAGGCCGCATTCTGAATACGATTCATGTCACAGAACCTGCTGAAAATGTGGCTGATAAACTGAGGACCATTGTCATGGATGATCCGCCGGGGTACTCCGAAACGGTAAATGACATGGTGTTTGATAAAGCTGACCACCCTGGAGCTTTTTACTTCTGCTAGTGGAACTGCTTCCGTCCATTTGGAGAAGTAGTCGGTGATGGCCAGGATGAAACGGTATCCTCTCGATGAAGGAGGGGTGATTGGCCCTACAATTTCCATGCCCAAGGCTTCGAAGGGCCAGGAGGCGACTGTAGGATGTAGCGGCTCCGATGGTGTATGTATGAAGTCTGCATGAAGTTGGCACGCATGGCACTTCTTAGCATATTCGACAGCGTCGGCAGCCATGGTTGGCCAGTAGTAGCCCATACGTCACAGTCGATCTTGCAACTTAGGACCGGGTTGATGAGCTCCACAAGTTCCGTCATGAGCTTCTTGAAGAGCTTCGGCTGCTTCTTCGTTGGACAAGCATCGAAGGAGGAGCCCATCGAAGGAGCGTCGGTACAGCGTTTTGGTAGCTGTATCGTAGTAGAATCGAAGAGAGCGCCTCCTGACTGAGACGGCTTCCTTCGGGTCCTCTGGAAGGATTCCGTAGACAGCAAAGTCGATGAACGGGAACCTCCAGTCCCGGACATTAACCCCAGTGTTCGTCGGCATGGCGTGGGCCACCAGCAAGCATAGGTTGTTTCTGGGACAAATCAGATCTCGTCCTGTTACCGTGATATAGTGTTGAGTCCCAAAGGGCGCTGCTAATGAGGCTGCGAGGCCGGCCAGAGCATCGGCCTCCAAGTTTTGTAAACGGGGGACATGTTCAATGAAGAACCCGGTGAAGGTTGAAATGATGTTCAACGCGACTTCATGATAAGGGATTAAATCTTCATGGCGAACTTCGTATTGTCCCCGAACCTAGTTTACGACGAGTTTTGAGTCGCCGTAAGCTTCCAGATGGTCGACCCCCAGCTGTTGTGCGAGCTGGAGTCCCATGACGAGTGCGTTGTACTCGGCAACGTTGTTGGAGCACGGCTTCGAAAGAGAGTACGCACGCTGGATGACCAGCTGATCGGGGGAGACTAAGACTACCCCCACTCCTGCGATGATTTGGCCTTTGGGGCCTGTTCTCGAAGCGCCGTCGAAGAACATCCGCCAAACGGAGCTTCCTTCGGTGACGTTGGATTCTTGGACCTCATCCGAGATATCTTCATAGAGTTTTGAGGATTCTGGGATGGGGTGTGCAGCTAAAAAGTCAGCCAGAGCTTGACCCTTAACAGCTTTTTGTGGCACAAACACCATGTTGTACGGTGTTAGTAAGATCGCCCATATTGCCAGCCGGGAGTTCAATGATCCTGGCTTCGTCATGAGGACTCTGAGCGGATTGACTCGGGAAATGACATGAATTGTCTGACCCGAGACATAATGACGAGTCTTCTGGATGGCAAACACCAAAGCCAAGCACTCTTTTTCGACGGGGTTGTACCGGTGTTCGGCCCCGATGAGTGTTCGACTGAGGTAGTAGATTGCTTGCTCGAAGCCTGTATCGCTGTTTTGAGCCAGCAGAGCGCTAAGAGAATGATCCATGGCACGGACGTAGAGGAGAAATGGTTTGTCGGCGACTGGCGCTACCAGGACTGGTGGGCTTGTTAAGTAAGCCTTGATGTCATCGAAAGCCTTTTGACACTCCTCTGTCCAGACGTAAGAGACTCCCTTCTTCATGAGCTGAGTAAAGGGTTGACATCTACCGGAGAGGTTTGCTATGAACCTCCAGATATATGCCAGACGTCCCTGTAGGCCCCGAAGTTCTCGAAGGTTCTTCGGAGGGTCCATGTTGAGGATGGCTTTGGTCCTCTCAGGATCAACATGAATGCCTTTCGCTGTGATGACAAAGCCCAAGAATTTGCCGCTAGAAACCCCCAGAAAGGATTTAGCGGGGTTCATTTTGAGTTGATGTGCCCGCATGAGATCGAAGACCGTCTTCAGGTCCTGTAGGTGATCTCCTTTGAGGCGGCTCTTGACTGCGATGTCGTCAACATAGCATTCGACCGTCTTGCGAAGATGTTGACGGAAGATGGTGCTCATAGCTCGCTGGTATGTCGCACCGGCGTTCTTCAAGCCGAAGGGCATTACTGTGTAGCAGAAAACACCCTTTGGAGTCCTGAATGATGTGTGTTTTGCGTCATCGGGGAACATCTTGATTTGATTGTAGCCTGAATACCCGTCCATGAAGGACATGCGCTCAAAGCCACATGTGTTGTCGATCATCACATCAGTGATTGGAATGGTGAGCGGGGTGAGTCCACTCACATTGTCACGAGTAGGTGGTAAGTTTACCACCTCCATTGTCGCCTTAGGGATGGGGACGACGCCATCTTGTGTGGTAGTTGGCGGCAAGGTGCCGAACTGAAGCGAAACCACATTGGCCGACACCGTCTTCTCTTCATAGTCGACGGAGATTACATCCGCATTGATCATACGCTGGATGTAATTCTTGAGGACGTAGCTGTCCTTGGTCGGGTGTCCGACAAATCGATGGTAGTGACAGTACCTTGGGTTGTCCACTTTCCCAACTTCATCGGGCCGCTTTGGGTCCGGTAGCTTGATCTTGTCACCCTGCTTCAGTATCTCGAAAAGTTGCAGGGTGTCGTCATCATTGAATGAATAAACCTCCTTGGGTCTTGGTGCCAGTGGAGGCTTCTGAATAGGCGCAGATGCGCCTTTTGAGGCATTAACAGTCAATGCCTGTTTCCCCTTTGCTTCTCGTCCGGAGCTGTTAGCTGCAGACCTTTTCCCCTTATCGTCAAAGGCGGGGAAGTTGACACCCAGAAGACGTGCATTGGCCGCCTTCTTTTCTGCAGCTTCAGCTTCGATGATCAGGGAGCTCCAGTCAGGAGGGGGAGTAGAGTTGAGCCAGAGCTTTACTGCAGGCAACATGTTCATGCTGCAAGCGGAGAGGAGCGCATGTTCTGGCATGCCTGGAGGTAGCCTGAAGCAAGCCTGTCGGAAGCGTTCGATGAACGCCCGAACCGTTTCCTTCTCCTTCTGACGTATCTCTATGAGAGACACCATCGTCATGTCCTTCCCGCCGTCGTAGAAGCGGTCGAGGAAGAGGCGCGTCAGGTCGTCGAAGGACGATATGGAATTGTCGGGGAGACTGCAGTACCAGTCATACGCCACTCCTTTCAGGGCCCCGACAAAGATACTGGTGAGGAGCGCGTCCTCCTTCGGAAGATGCCCTGTCTGTGACTGGAAGTACGTCAGGTACCGTCGCGGAGAGTCCTTCCCGTCATATGGGGTGAGTGTTTGTGGTTTATACTTTGGGGGATAAACTACCTTGTTCCACTCGAGGGGATAAGGCTGGGGAATGCCCATCTTCTGGCGTTCCTCTTGCCTGTTCTTGGACTCGAAGCGCTCCCGTAGGTCTTTGATCATTTCGACCACATCCTCCGTAGAGCTAGGAGTCGGAGAAGGAGGTACCATCTAGATTGGAGCGTTCGAGGGCTCCGAGGTCCGAGGTGCTTCTGTATCCGAGGGCGCCCGTTGGAGGGGCACACTCGACTCCCCATTAGCTCCTGGGTCAGGACCAGTTGAAGGTGTCCTGATCAAGGCCGACCGCATCTCAAACACCGCTTGAGTCAGTGCTTGCATAGAGGCAGAGAGGGTTTTGAGACCTCCCTCTAATGAGTTTATGCGCTGGACTATGTCCTGTGACGGTGCATCAGACTCGACATCATCCCCAGCCATGTATACTGTCCTGACACGGCCAGGAGTGGATGAATTGGTTGAGGCTTCGCTTTCGGCCTCACTCTCATGCGGGGGGGTTACTTCTCCTGGTGTTTGGCCACCCCCAGCCACATTCTGGAGTTCATCTTCAATAGGCGCATCTGCAAGGGTCTGATTGCCCTCAGCTCCGTCTTGAAGGACCTCTTCGTTTCCAGAACTACCCCCGGCGGTGTCCTGGAGGACATCCTTATTTTGAGGGGCTTCAGGGAGAGTAATCTCGCCTTGATGATGAAGATCCGCCGCAGCTGTGCTTTGGACATCTTCGTCTTCGGAAGGAGGCTCAACAAGGGTCTGGCTACCCCCAGCTTCCTCCAAGGACTTCTTCCTCGACCGAGTGCCTTCAAACACTCCAGAGGTCGAGACAGCTGCCTTGGTTTTCCTCGGCTGGCTTTTGGATGAAGACGAGGAATTGGCAGTCGTCTTCCGGATTGATGATGAGTTGGAGACCACGTTGCATGAAGCAACCTTTGGCTCCTTTTCAGCTGACACCTTTGTCCCAAGGCGACGTCGGAGAGGTGTCGATGATTGTAGTCGTTGGAAGACCGACTGTCTTGGTGGAGCTGCCGCCTTGCAACAGCAGTTGATGGTGACCACCGTACAAGTATGCCCCGTGAGAGGCGTATCGTGCTTGTTGGTCGACTCTCCTGACTGGCGCTTGTGAGTGATCACGTTGCGCAGGTCATTGGAGGAGAGTGGTGCCTTCACACCCCCTTCAGACGTATGGCAAGGCTAAATGCCGGGGTGGTCAGGTGAGTGCTGCGTCCCCTGATCTAATACCAAGCAGGCATCACGATCAGTAGTGGGGGAACCACAACATTTGAAGTGACTTGAACGGACCTCAAACACACAACCAGAGGAGGCGCGGGAGTTCAAGACCACTGAGTTTGCCTCTCTCGACTTGGTTGTGCACGCAGTAGATGCGCCCAAGCGAGATGAGGACTTTGAAGATCGACTTCGTTGCTGGTGCAGAAGCACTTGAGTCAACCTTGTACAGCTTGCCATCGGCAGCGCGCGTGATGATGAGTGCGTGCCTCTGGCCGGCTGCTGGCATAGCACGTTTGTGGTGCATGGCCCGTGCCGTCTTAGATTTCTTCGTACCAGCCCGCTGGGGTGCATAGTACTCAGCATCCAAATTCTCCTCGCCATTACAGCGAGTGAGTCTGTCAAAGACAGAGGCTTTTTGTGACGCATCAGAGGTGATGCACGGGGCATTGGCTGCGCCCCTGCTCCGTCGACATATCTTCCTCGCCTGAGAGGGAGATAGCTGGGGAACGTGGTCAGCTGCACGTTTCCCCAAGAGATACGCTTCATCGGCGGGCGCACCTTGGTTGCTGAGAACGTCAGCAGGAAGGGAAGGCTGGATTGCTGCATCCCCTTCAGTGGTGGTGCCCGAGCCGTCGACCTTGCGCACCCAGGCCGTGCGGATCTTTTTCGGCTTTGGTAGCCGCTTCGAAGGACTCGCACTTCCATCAGAAATGAACTCCTCGTATGCCTGTTGATTGAGGCGCACGACCAGCGTCTTGTGGGAGGAGCCCACCTTCACGTCGTCGACCTGTGACACGACTTTCTCGGAAGAGGAGAAAGAAGTCCCCAGCAGAGTCGCCAGCTTGTTTGCAATTAAATTGTTTGATTGAAAACTTTAATACAAACAGAACAGTGTTACAATATAGGACTTAGATGTAGTCCTAGGAGTACACTTTTGTTTAAGCTGGGTCCTTAGTGCCAATGGAGCGAGTGGTAATACGTTAACTCCGTTGACCGGCTGACGACGGTTATCGGTTCTCTGAAGGTGTGGATTGCTCTGGGTGCTGGAGCTTGCTGAGAAGAGGAAGACGTTGAGTGTCTGTATCTACCTCTCTGATGATCCCTTGTATGTTCGTTGTGGATTCTGTGTGTGTGTGAAGGAGAAGATCCCTCTATTTATAGTTTTGCAGGCTGGCTGCTCATGCGCGCATGTAGGATACGCCGGTGTGTGGGGACGCCACGTGGAGGTTGCTGATGGAGGCGCGTAGATGATGCGCCCTGATTGAGGGGGAGAACTCTTCATACTGCTGTTGTGAGCCGGCACGTAGCAGAGGAGAAGATCTTTCTGTTGCTGAAATCTTGGACGAGTTGAGTCAAAGGACACGTGTCATCGACCCATGGCTTGAAGATCTCGGATTTGGGGGGGTAGTGATCTGGTGAGCTGTGCCTTGGATCTGGGCGCAGGAGGAGGCTGCGGCTCATAACCTTTAGGAGTTACAAACCATTTGGGCCGCATGGCTTTTAAGGCGCATGCAGGTGACCTTCCTTCTGTCTTTCGGGATCAGAGATCAGTCTGGAGCGCATGGCTTTTGAGGCGCATGCAAAGCTTCAACTGGAGACTCTTCTTCTGTCTTTAGGGATCAGTGAAGGGTCTGAGGCACACGGCTTTTGAGGTGCATGCTGGTTTGGACGCATGGCCGTAGAGGCGCATGCGGATGGCCACATGGCAGTAGCCGTCGGAATAGAGTCGTGATGATGCTGACATTGCCGACACTTCGTTCTCTGAAAAAAGCTGTCAACTGTTCAGACTTTGGGAAGCGTGCTGCCAACTCTGGTGTCAGTTCAGCATTTAATATTTGTGACGTTCGATGGACAGCTGAGTGGGCACATTGGTTGGTGTTCCACTCGTCATGGAGATGTGAGGGGGAGGGCGCATCCTCTGTGATGCGCCGGGTACTGTAGGGCGCGTCTGTGTGATACGCCTGATGCTGGAGGGCGCGTCCGTGTGATGCGCTGTTTGGCTGGCGCATCCGACATGTCCTTTAATGACGCGGCTGTCTCGCTCCTCGAGTGCTAATAGCCGTTTGGCTAAATTCGAGGCGTCCGGTTCATCCATTTAATGCAAATTCATTGCACAGAATTCGGAGAGTCATCCACTTGGCGTATGGGTTTGATTTGCCCGGCCTATAAATAGTGGCATGGAGAGAAGGTTTGCTCCTCGTTCCCTTACGTACTTTCAACATGAACTTGGATATGCGGGTGCATTCTGTTGACGAAGTGCTCCCGAGGGTGAAGATGAGACGTCGTGCTGTCTTCGATGCACTTGAAGGTGACTGTTACATCCAAAAGACGGAGTCGAGGGCTTCCGAGGCAGGCGGAAGGTGCCTGTTGCATCCAAAGATAGGGATGTTCGGGCCTCGTCTCCGTTGTTCCGGAAGAGCCGTAGATCGGAATGGTGGTGCTAGGCTCTCTCTTTCTTCAAAGTGGGTGCCGCCCACTTTAATTGTGTTGAAATCTCCTTGTGCCATGATTTCGATTACGGTCTTCCTTGGTCTTTGGAGGCTCTTTCGAAGCCTCTCCTGGCCACAGCATTTGCGGTGCTCTTCTCTTCCTTGGTTCCAGCCAGAGGGTTAAATGCTTTGCTTGGCGAAGCACTTATCAGGTGAGCCTGGCTGGAAGAGCGGCACATAACTGGGCTCTGCTCGGCCAGGTGAGCCTGGTTGGAAGAGTTGCTCATAACTGAGCTGCTGAAGGGATGGTAGGATGCGCCTGGCTGGAGGCGCATGACATCTGCTGCGCCTGGCTGACAGCGCATGGTGACTGCTGCGCCTATCGGAAGGCGCATGGTGGTTGCTGTGCCTATCTGGAAGGCGCATGGTGGTTGCTGCGCCTATCTGGAAGGCGCATGGTGGCTGTTGGCTGTAGATCTAGGATCCTTCCTTTGTAGAAATTCTCCTTTGTACAACCTTTTCTAGACATGTAATAGACTTTTATATATAAATAAAAAGTCCTTCTTCGAATGTCTATGGCTTATTTGATTAGCTGTCTGAGTTCTGGCGCATATAATGCCTGGCGCATGGGCTTTCTGGTTGTAAAATTCCATGCTTCTACACCTGTACATAAGTCGAATGACTTAGAAATCTTATTAAGCATATACCTATTTCTGTTCATCCTGTTCCTGTAATTTCTATAAACCGTGATAATAAATCTGTTATAGAACTACTAAAGCATGATTCTGTGAATGCTAAGATGAACATGCACCTGCAGTTGTGCTTCAAGTCAATAAAGAGTCTATTGGATAAATATGTAATTTTTGACTATATAAAGTCAGAAAAATAATCTTGCAGACCACTTGACGAAGGGTCTGTCTAGGACATTGATCTTAGAATCATCGATGGGGATGGGGTTTAGCCCATAGTTTAGTCACCAGCAGTGGCAACCCAACCGAGTCTGGCTGGAGATCCCAAGCCGGTTCAATGGGTAGGAACAAGCTGGACTAAGTGACTATTATGGAACACTGACCCTGAGATTAAATTCTCTTAAAATAAAAGCCCAAGTGGCTGTACATGTGTACATTGATACCCCATCCCTATGGTGACAGTGTTCCTTGTGTGATATGGATAGGGTGAGTTTAAACTCTTAATAATTCCAAGCATGATATGTAGGGTTGATTCCTATCACCAATCCTTGAGGACTATATGAGAGATCGTGAAGGCCACGACTATTGGACAGAGCGATCCTAGACAACTCTCATGAATATATAAAAGTGCGTATGGCCAACCAAACGCGCCACCGATAGACCCAAGTATCTCTAGCGTACTATGTGTGCTATTTTCTGAGTTTGGTTCAAGAAGGCTGATTCAAGGCGTAGTCCATCAAGCTCTTCTTCAAACAAAGATAGTAGTCATTACGTGAGATTCAAGGCTATAGTCCATCTCATTTATGCATAGTATGCAACTGTCCAGAAATTCTCTTGCTTTCTCTTATTTCATTCCTCCTATCCTTTTGGATGACCTTTTGGGGGGGGGGGATTATTGGCTGTGTGTGTTTGCTATCACATACAAACACCAAAAGCTCAAGTTCTACTCTAGCTATACTCCCACATCGGCTAGGTGGGGAGACTATAGTGTGCATATATTGCTTTCCTTCACTTCGCTTCATTAAAGTATTATGTGGAGCCCTATGGGGCCACACGCGTGCACCGCCGCCGCCCTGCCCGGCTCGGTTCAGTTCGACGCGCGTAATGGGTGCGGGTACGTGCTCACATCTGCGGGCGCCGAATGCCGATTCGATTTGCTCTTCGGGTTCGGTAGACCCTAAAATCCTTTTGCTCCTTCAATTTTTGGATCGTTACAAATCATTTAATTTTGTAACGTTCGCAACACAATTTTCTATCCAGGTTCAATGAACCACAAGTTACACATTTGAATTCTTGTGTAACGTTTAGTTTTAATAGGCTGATTAAATCTCTCCATTTTTCCTATCCGTTGGCTTTTTTATTTTGGTCATTATTCTCCATTATTTTTATATGTTGCAAATCGGCCTATATATTGAGGCCTTTCTCATCCCTTCTCCACACACCGAAAATTCCTTACAAAAACTCTCTTAAAAAATCTCGTCTCTCTGAAACTTTTCGTTCGTTGTTTGTTGCTCTGGGCAGAGCTAAGTCGAGGGTCACACTCTCTACGTCGTGTGCGGCAAGGAGATTCTGGTAAATCGGAGATTTTACCACTAGGAGCATTCGGACAAAGTCTGCACATAGATCCGAATTAACTCTTAGGGCAGTGCTACGTGCGCGACTTCTCCGGAGGCCAGTAATTTTTAATTTAAAATTTACTTTATTGCAGATTTTTTTAAAAAAAATTGAAGAAAAACCAACAGTCCCTACTAATAAATGGATTTGATTATGTTTTTTTTGAACAACAACATTCAAATTTGTTTGATAACAATACTTTTTAGTTTTGTTATCAACATCGGCATTAGCAGTTTTACTTCTTTTTACCAATAGTTGTGCTAATATCTATAACTTTATCAAGCCGAGCCTTAGAAGTCCAAGGAAACAACATTATAGTGTTGAGCTTGCAAAGTATGATATAACAGTTTATTGAGTATAATCTGATACATGTAACTGAATATTTTATACCTTAATTAATTGGCATAATGTAATTTTCTTTTATTATTAAAATAAATAATATATATGAATTATATTTATTATTGATCCATTGATCTAAGAAGAATGCCTCCTGGTAGAGTTCAATGTATTTTCTAATAATATTTTTCACCTAAGACTGACTACAAAGCATTTGTGTAAATACATATTCTAAAAGTCTTCTAGAATAATACTTGTGAAAAATATATTTCCTTTATAAGTTTTATGTTATATCAAATTCAATTATGCTATATTTACACCTTATTAGGATATTTGAAATTTATAATACTACAATTTGTTCATAATAAAGCCTCATCATCCCCTATTTCATATTGATCCAATTTGAATCTATATACATACATAGTGTCTCTAGATCATGTCGGACATCAATGTATTTTAAATTACATTAACTTGTAATATTTTTAAGTTATATTAGAATATATTTATTTACACTTATAAACCGAAGATAACATGTTGAAGGTTAGTTTTTTTTTTGAGATGTCCGGCGTTACGCATGGAACTTTGTGCACGTTCATGTCTTTTGCATTCACTGTCCCCTCTCCCCTCAAATCCCGCTATTTTTATAAATGGAAGGAATAATAAGCCTGTGGCTTGATTCATCGATCTTCTGCCGCCCAGCCAGCCAAGGTCTTATACCTCGCATCGATAACCACAATAGTCACTCGAGTTCGATACATGTTGAAGGTTAGTTGTGCATGCTAATAGTTGGGAAGGTGTGCTTTTCACACTATTTTTTCCTTTTGTAATAAGAAAATTTAGAACCACGCTTATCGATATCATTATCATCATGAGCAAGCAACAACAATTAGTGTTGCATATATACACATCTTCATTCCAATACTTTGTTAGACATTGTAAAAGGCAATTGATAAAGGCACCCCAAACTGAGGTAGGAGGTTTCACAAATTTATTTCAACTTTTAATTTCCAAAATACCCTTCAAAAGTGTTAAAGACACCTCCAAACCTAATTTAAGTATTAGAAGCTAAATATTTGGCTTCTTACTCGTCTTCTTCCTCTCCATGAGCCTTAAATCCATGCCTTTTCTAGTTTCATAGTAGTTAATAGTTTCCTAGTAGATAGTTCTGTTTTAAACTATAATTCTGAAGTTTCAAACTCTATTAATAGAGTTTCGAGGCTGCAAAACGAAAAAGTTCGAGATCAAAGGATCACATCAACTTCAAGTAGACATACTTATCTATATCAGAACTATCAAAATTATGGTATACTACCCCTACCCCCTCCCCGCCCCACCCCCCAACCCAACCCACCCACCATTAGCCCCCCAACCCAACCCAACCCAACCCAACCCAACCTACCCACCATTACTTTTTGGATCCGCCCCTGATAGCCGACATCCTTGTTTTCTTGTTAAACCAAATCATTTCTCCACCCCAACAGATATTGAAACCAATATTAATGGATACCAAAGGTTGATTCATTTGTAAAAGATCTTGTGTTGGATAACTCGTAAGGACCGTATCTATATCCATAACCACACGTATATGACAAGACACCACACGTCACTACATTGATACACTAACGACCGATATGACTAACCTATGTCTAGTCTCCAAGTGTACCCAGAATAAGATCGAAAGCAAATTTGCATACTTCTGATCTTACATTAGTTATTTGATATATGAGAAATATTAAGTAGCATTCTTTGTGTAGTATAATTTATAAAACTTTTTTAATGTAGTTAGTGTTAGAATTTCTTCTATTTTCTTCTTTGAAAAACTGCAAGAAAATAAAATATGTAAATTGTTACCGGCCTCCGGGGAAGTCGTGCGCGTAGCACTGCCCTAAGAGTTAGCTCGGGTCTATGTGCAGACCGTATCCGAACACTCATAGTGGTAAAATCTCCGCTCCACCGAAATCTCTTTACCGCACACGACTTGGAGAGAGTGACCCCGACTTAGCTCTGTCCAGAGCAACAATTGACGAACAGTATTTGGAAAGAGACGATGAATTTAGAAGGAGAGTTTCGCAATCATCTTCTTCCATGTTAAAGAGAGGAGGAGGAAACCTCATTATATAGGCTATTGCCAAAGGATGGAATAATGAGGATATTAAAATAGCCTATTAAAATTTAACGTTACAAAAATTGTAGCACATGATAAAAATGTGATACATTGAATCTGGACATAATTCAAACATTCAAAAGTTATAGAATAAATAAATTGTAACGGTTGAAAATAAATGATGAGAAAATTTATTTTTGTAAATAGTAGCAACAGCTACAACAATCCCCCCCCCCAAAAAAAACCAAGTTCCGAAATAATAGAGAAAAGAAACGAAAGAGGAAAGTTAAAGGTGAGAAAGATTTCTGGGCAGCTGAATACTATGCATAAATGAGATGGACTACAGCATTGAATCTCACGTAGTGACTATTGTCTTTGTCTGAAGAAGAGCTTGATGGACTACGCCTTGAATCAGTCTTCTTTAACCAGACTCAGACAATAGCACACATAATACGCTAGAGGTACTTGGGTCTATCAGGTGGCACGTTTGATTGGCCATGCGCACTTTTACACATTCATGAGAGTTGTCTAGGATCGCCCTGTCCTATAGTCGCGGCCATCACGACCTCTCATATAGGTAAGTCCTCAAGGGTTGGTTATATGAATCAACCTTGCATATCATGCTTGGACTTATTAAGAGTTTTAAAACTCACCCTATCCTTATCACACAAGGAACACTGTCACCATAGGGATGGGATATCAATATACACATGTACAGCCTCCTGGGCTTTTATTTTAAAAAGAATTTAATCTCAAGGTCAGTGTTCCATAATAGTCACCTAGTCCAGCTTGTTTCTACCTATTAAACCGGGTTCTTGGGATTCTCCAGTCAGACTCGGTTGGGTTGCCACTGCTGGTGACTATACTATGGGCTTAACCCCATCCCCCTCGATGATTCTAGGATCAATGTCCTAGACAAACTCTTCGTCAAGAGTAAACAGACTCTTCGTCAAGAGATCTGTAAAGTTCTTTAATGAATTTTATAGTCAAGAACCACAAATTTGTCCAATAGGCTCTTTATTGACTTGAAGTGCAGCTGCAGGTGCCTGTTCATCTTAGCATTCACAGAATCATGCTTTAGTAGTTCTATAACAGATTTATTATCACAGTTTATAAAAATAGCAGGAATATGATGAACAGAAATAGGTATATGTATAATGAGATTTCTAAGCCATTCGGCTTCTGTACATGCAGTGTCCAAAGCTATCATTTCAGAATCCATTGTAGTTCTGGCAATGATGGTTTATTTACATGATCTCCAGGAGATTGCAGCTCCTGCCAGGGTAAAAAATATATCCAATTATGGATTTCACATTATGTGAATCAGTTACCCAATTTGCATCGGAGTAACCTTCAATGATATCAGGGTGTCTAGTATAACAAAGTTTATAATCTAGAGTACCCTTAAGATATCTAAACACTCTGTCCAATGCATTCCAATGTGACTAATTTGGGTTACTAGTATATCTACTTAGTCTCCCAATTGTAAATATAATATCAGGTCTGGTCCTATTTGTTATGTACATAAGGGACCCTATTATTTGTGAATATCTATGTTGTTCTATAGGTGATCCTTCATTCTTCTTGAGAACAACATTACTGTCATAATGGGTAAGGGCATGTTTCTTATCAAAATACTCAAACTTCCTTAGCATTTTCTCAATTGAATGTGCTAAGGATAGAGTATAGCCCTCTTTGCTTTTGGACACTTGCATTCCTAGGATCAGATTTGTCTCACCTAGGTTTTTCATATCAAACTGGTTAGATAAATAATTCTTAGTGTTATTTATCAGTTCCAGTGAAGATCCTAGAATAAGGATATCATCAACATACAATCATAAAATAACACAACTTCCATTTGTATTTTTAGAATACAAACATTTGTCATATTCATTTGGTATAAAACCAAATTCTACAATGACTTTGTCAAATTTGTTGTGCCATTGCTTGGGAGCTTGCTTTAGGCCATAAAGAGATTTTACTAATCTACAAACCTTGTTTTCTTGGCCTTTAGCAATAAAACCTTCAGGTTGCTCCATATAAATTTTTTCCTCTAAATCTCCATTTAGAAATGCTGTCTTTACATCTATTTGATGGATCAGCAAGTCATAAATGGAAGCTAAGGCTAGGAGGGTTCTGATAGAAGAAATCCTAGCAACAGGAGAATAGATATCAAAGTAATCTAATCCTTTTTCTGGGTAAAACCTTTGGCTACTAATCTAGCCTTATATTTTTCTATGGTACCATCGGCTCTAAGTTTCTTTTTAAAAATCCACTTACAACCTATGGGTTTGCTACCTAAAGGAAGGTCTGCTAAAAACCAACTATTGTTCTCCATGATGGAGTTGTACTCATTGTTAATAGCTTCTTTCCAGAAAGGGGCATCAGGAGAGGATATGGCTTCTTCATAAGTTGAGGGATCACCCTCTATCAAAAATGTGAAGAATCCTTCTCCTAAATTCTTTTCAATCCTTTCTCTTTTACTCCTTCTAGGTTCTATGACTTATTCAGGTTGAGAACTAGGTACTTGATCATGAGAACTAGTAGATGGAGTAAGAGAAGGGTTAGAGAAAGATGAAGGGGTTCTATCATTGAAGGGAAAAATATTCTCAAAGTAAATTGCATCTCTAGCTTCAATAATTGTGTTATTAGAGATTTCATTTACTTCAGAATGGGTTACAAGAAATCTATTGGCATTGCTATCTAGAGCATATCCTATGAACACAAATCTACAGTCTTAGGTCCTATCTTCCTCTTTTTGGGTTCAGGAATTCCTACCTTAGCTAGACATCCCCAAACTTTGAGGTAATTATTTCTAGGGGTTCAGCATTTCCATAACTCATATGGTGTCTTATCATTAATCTTACTGGGTATCCTATTAAGAATATAACATGCTGACAATAAGGCTTCTCCTCAAAGGTTATCAGGAGCACCTGAGCTGAGAAGCATGGCATTGACCATGTCTAACAGAGTGCGATTCTTTCTTTCAGCAACTCCGTTGGACTGTGGTGAATAAGGAACAGTTACCTCATGAATAATTCCATGTTCTTCACAGAAGTTAGTCATATCATTTGAGGTATACTCTCCACCACGATCTGATCTAAGGATCTTAATCTTTCTATCTAGCTGGTTCTCAGCTTCGGACTTATAGACCTTGAATCTGTCTAGAACTTCATTTTTGGTCTTAAGGAGGTAGGTGTAACAATACTTTGAATGGTCATATATAAAAGTAACAAAGTATTTCCTACCGCCTCGGGTCAAGACCCTATTGGAATCACAAACATCACTATGGATAAGTTCTAGGGGTTCAGAATCTCTATAGACAGATTTGAAAGGTAATCTAGTGTGTTTGGCTTGAACACAAATCTCACATTTGTGTTCAACATCTATAGGAGTCTTAGGGATAAGATCTAAGTTCATCATCCTTTTGATAGATCCTAAGTTCACAAGACCTAGTCTACCATGCCAAACACTTGAGGATTCAACATTTGCAATAAAAGAAAGATTAGAACTTTTATTCATAGTACTTAAAACAAAAAGTCCATCTTTCACAAATCCTTTTCCAATAAATAGATTATTCTTAGAGAAAACTACTTTATTTTCCTCTATAACAATTTTGTATCCTGAGGCTACAAGGAGGGATCCACTAACAAGGTTTTTTCTGACAGACGGCACATGAAGCACATCATGGAGAGGTAGAATTTTTTCTTATGTCATCTTCAGATCTATTCTTCCTCTTCCTATAATCTTTGCTGTTGAGCCATCTCCTAGGGTCACACCTCCTCCACTCGATTCCTGATAGTTTGAAAAACTAGAGCGATCAAAAGAAACGTGTACATTTGCTCCAGAATCCAACCACCAATCATCTGAATGGTAAGAAATGTTTACTATAGGTTGATAGCTTACAGACCTGAAGAAGCTAGAAGACCCATTTAGAGTCATATTAGTATCTGGTTTGTTAGAGCAATTCCCTTTGAAGGAGGTCTCCTTGGTGATTAGGCTTGGGTTTGCCATGAATTTCTATAGGGTTTACTCAATAAGGATGGTTTAAGCTAAAAATTAACGGTTTAAATGATTTTTGTAATTTACCTTTAAATTTTTGGTTTTTCAAGTTTTGATAAGATTGGATTAGCTGTAGGGGCCGGATCCCAGCAAGCGGAGGTTCACTAGGAACACTTAAGTACCGGTCGCTTAGACGATTTTTCGCATTGTTGACAAAAGGACCCTTTCGGCTTGTACCCAAACAAATCTCTACTTTAGAAATTTAAAATTAAAGAAGTTTACTAAATCAATAAACTGTTTACTTTAGCCTAAATTAAAGTATTGAGTAGGAAAAAAAACGAGTATTGACAAAATGTAGTAACACAATAATGATTGTCTAAGTTGTCAATTTCTAAAAATAGTCTTATGAAGCAACAATTGTTATATAACTAATAACAATATATATGTAACTAATGTGACAATTATTAAACAATTTCTATTAACAAAGACTAAAAAAAATTTGTTGAACAGTACGCTAATTGAATGAGGACAAATATATATGAATATATGTCTAGCAATTATTTAATGAATATTGGAAGAACTATATGAAGTTAATAGTTACCAGTAACAAATAATTTGTTGAGTATATTTAACATAGCTAAATTGGAATATAACCTAAACTATATTAAGAGCAAATTGTCTAGCAAGTAATCTCTTGTATGAATAAGACAAGAAACAATTTATTGTTGACCATGACAGCAAGTCCTTGTTAAGAATATTTAATGAATATTTATTAAGAAAGTTAACAGTAGGAAATTCTTAATAAATATTAATGAATATTTATTAAGAGAGACAATTGGTTAATAGAGACAATTGGTAAATAAATGTTAATGAAAGCTTGTTAACTAACAACAAAGATAGTTGTGTAGCAGTATATGTTAACGGAAGCACCCACAATGTATGGATAGAGACAATTTTTTTCTCTATTGTCAAAACATTAACAGAAGCAAACAAGTTTGCTAATTTGTTAATAGAGACAATTGGTAAATAAATATTAACATAAGCAAATATTTAAACTAATTGTCTAAATGTTAACAATAGACAAGCAACTCTTTAAACAAGGAAAAAATATATATATTTGTAAAGCTTCTTAACAGAAGCTTGTAAATATTTAAACGAGCCAAAATATATAGAAAAAGGACAATATTTAAACAAGCAAATAATTTTTACAAAACAACTATTTAGACAATTGTGTAAACGAAGCTTGTTAACAGAAGTTATCAACCAGAAGCATGCTAAGAGTAGTTTGCAAACAAAAGGTCGCTAACAATAGTTTGCAAACAGAGGCTTGAAAAAAAAAAGAAGTACTATAGCAAACAAAAACACAAAATGTGAAGTAGTAGCAAGTTTTGAACAATAACAATTGTTAAAGTAGCAAACAAAAGCAAGCAAGGAATGTTAACAGAAGCAAATCTAAGTGATAACAATAGATGTCATCAGAGGTTTGTTAAATTTGACAGTAGCCACTTTTTAACCACACGAAATATTAACCGAAATAAATTGATAATTTGTTAATAGTAGCAAATTTAAAATATTAGAATAGAAAATCCTAGCCAACTCTTAGATTGTTAGAATTTCTTCTGTTTTCTTCTTTGAAAAACTGCAAGAAAATAAAATATGTAAATTGTTACCGGCCTCCGGAGAAGTCGTGCACGTAGCACTGCCCTAAGAGTTAGCTCGGGTCTATGTGCAGACCGTATCCGAACGCTCCTAGTGGTAAAATCTCCGCTCCACCGGAATCTCTTTGCCGCACACGACTTGGAGAGAGTGACCCCGACTTAGCTCTGTCCAGAGCAACAATTGACGAACAGTATTTGGAGAGAGACGATGAATTTAGAAGGAGAGTTTCGTAACCATCTTTTTCCATGTCAAAGAGAGGAGGAGGAAACCTCATTATATAGGATATTACCAAAGGATGGAATAATGAGGATATTAAAATAGCTTATTAAATTTTAACGTTACAAAAATTGTAGCACATGATAAAAATGTGATACATTGAATCTGGACATAATTCATGTTGGAATTATTCAATAATTAAGGGGCCACACATGTAAAATTAATTGTGTTTGGGCTATCTAAATAATTAAGCCAAATTAAAGTGGTCTATTTGGAAATTGGCTTAAGGGTATAATTGTCATGGAATTAATGTGTAGATAACGGAGATAATTCTAATTTGATGAGGGGCCAAATTAGAAATATCAACACATATATAAATATTTGTATTCATTAGGGTTATGGTCCCCAACTCATATGGCCACCAAAGAGAGGGTTTCTCTATTCTCTTCTGTATCCCCATCAACAAAGAGAGGAACAATGATTTCATCTTTGTTATTAAGGGCCGTAGCGGATTGGAAGATCAAACCCCATAAAGAGACGTGTGCTTCAAGATCCGTCAAGCAAAGACAATGGATTCAGGTACGCTTCCGCAATTTAATTTTTGTTCTTCATCTCATGAATCGACAGGGTACATTAATTTCTAACAAGTGGTATCAGAGCCTCCCTATTTGATTCATGAGTTTGAAGTTTCAGATTCAATTTTTATTGGTGTTCAGAAACCCTAGATCGTTTGATCTAATTTAATTTAGGGATTTCCATTGCTCGATCAAAGTTTTATGATCCGTTGATTGAGTTTTATTATTTTATTTTATTTTTTTTGTTGGAATCAGATGATTTGCATGTACTAAGGTTTCGGTTCCCTAATTTAAATCATACTAAGATTTCGGTTTAGCAAAAATTGTTTGATTCCATTAAAAGGATTTGGTTGGAATATAATTTTGATGTGGATAATTATGCTAACTTTTAGAAATCTTGATTACTTGGCATCACAGACTTGACGTAGATTATTTAAGCGGCCATGCTTCTTATTCTTTAGTTTAAACAATCTTTGAAGAGAAAAGGAGAACAAAAAGGCTTGCACGTTACTTTTTTGGTAGATTTGAGTGAAAGCTATAATGGTGCTCCTGGTCTCATCAATAATTTTTTTTTTAATATATTGCTGTTTCGGAATATTTTAAGCAAGTGAATTTTTTTTAATATATTCCAGCACTCAAATTTTTTTTTTTAACAAAAGATTCACTTGCTTATTGCATATTTTAAGTTATTCAAAAGATTCAGAATTCACTTGTTGGACATGTGATAATATGGAATGCATATTTTAAGTTGTTCAAAAGATTCACTTGCTTATTATGTAGCAGATAAATTTTTGGTGTAATCTTTATAGATTATTTGATATAATCTTTTGATGCATGATATTCAGTGGAATCTAATCTGTGATTATTGATTATTTACATTTTTTTAAATATACATGTACATAAAGTTTTGGACATGATTCAGTTTTGTAAAATTTAGTCAACATTCAAAAATTTTGGTACCTTTTGTGACTAGCAATAGTTGTCTAATATTCTAAGTAGGCTCATTGAAACAAGATGTCGCCAAAGTGACCTCTCTTGCGTAGATAGCTTATGAGGGATATCGGATGTTTGTGTGTGTATATTCATGCGGGTATTAGTCGGCCCAAAGGAAGGTTAATATTTGGCCGAATTGTACACATACTTGTGGTGATAAATGTGTGACAATTATACGGTTTACATGTGAATAATAATCCGATCCAAAGATAGGCTTATTATTTGACATGACTTATTGTCAACGTTTGATCACTACACTAAGAGTACCACTTGCAGTTAGTATTACTGTCTAAAGACTTGATATTAATGATGCACTAGGTATCTTGAGATGGGGTTCACCATTATTTGAATTTGTTTGACTCTCTTTTATTCTTTGGTTATTAATTAGAGCATATTTGTTTATTTATTTTTGTTCTCTTTTCAGTTAATGTTGCTATAATATCTGCCAATACGAATTCAATTTCCATGCTTAATGGGATAAATTTTAAGGGCAAAAAGAAAAGAAATACAGAAGCTGCTGAGGTCCTAGCTAAAAAGAAACAACAATATAAAACTAAGGGTTGTTTCTTTTGTGACAAGTCAGGACACATAAGGAAAAGTACATTTCTCAATTTGGTCTGTTCTGAGGTTAATTTAGCTTCAGTACCTAGAAGCACATGGTGGTTAGATTCTGGTGCTACTACCCACATTAGTGTTTCTAGACAAGGTTGTCTGAGCTACCGAAAGCCAATTGATGGTGAAAGATACATCTATGTGGGTGACGACAAGTCGGTAGAAGTAGAAGCAATAGGACATTTTAGGTTATTATTGGAAACCGGTTATTATTTGGATTTGATAGACACTTTTATTGTACCGTCTTTTAGACGAAATTTAGTTTCAGTTTCCTTACTGGACAAATCTGGTTGCCATTGTTCATTTGGAAACAATAAGTTTAGTCTATCTTTAAATTCAAATATTATTGGTAATGGTTTCCTTAATGTTTATGATAACCTATATTCACTTGAAACTATTGCATCTTACAATGAAACCTTGCATGTGGAGTCACGTGGTACTAAACGCAAAATTAATAATGAAAATTCAGCCTCATTATGGCACAAGCGATTAGGTCACATCTCTAAAAATAGAGTTGAACAACTTGTGTCTGATAGGATTTTGGATTTCCTTGATTTCATAGACTTTAATGTCTGTGTTGAATGTGTAAAGGGAAAACAGACCAAAACAAAGAGATTAGGTGCCAATAGGTCTACAGAAGTCTTAGAATTGATTCATACTGATATCTGTGGACCATTCCCTTCGGCTTCTTGGAATGGTCAAGAATATTTTATATCATTCATAGACGACTATTCTAGATACGGCTACCTATATCTCATTCATGAGAAATCACAGTCTTTGGACGTATTCAAATCATTTAAAGCTGAAGTTGAGAAGCAACTCAACAGAAAAATAAAAGTCGTCAGGTCTGACCGTGGTGGAGAATACTACGGTAGATCTGATGGATCAGGTGAACAACGTCCAGGACCGTTTGCTAAATTCCTAGAGGAATGTGGAATCGTCCCACAGTACACCATGCCAGGATCACCTAGCATGAATGGTGTAGCTGAAAGACGAAATAGGACTCTTAAGGATATGGTGAGGAGTATGATTAGTCATTCTTCACTCTGGGGTGAAGCACTTAAAACAGCAGCTTACATTCTGAATAGAGTGCCAACTAAAGCGGCTGCAAAAACACCTTATGAGCTTTGGACAGGCAGAAAACCTAGTTTGAAGCATTTACATATTTGGGGTTGTCCAGCTGAGGCAAGGCCTTATAGGCCATATGAAAAGAAATTGGACCCCAAAACTATAAACAGCTACTTTATTGGCTATGTAGAGCGATCAAGGGGTTATAAATTTTACGATCCCACAAAAAGGACAATTTTTGAGACGGGAACTGCTTTATTTTTTGAGGATGTTGAGTTTGGGGAAGAAATAAAGTTAGGGACATTGTATTTGAGGAGGAATCGGTTACGATCCCTACTATCACTTTTGACGATGTGCAGGTTTCTGTACCTGTCATTGATCAAGAAGTGAATCCGGAACCTCAACAAGACAATGTTGATTTACCTCTACAAGTCGATGTTGAGCTACCTCAAAAGACAACATAGAGGTACCCCCCATTCAAGATGAGGCAGTTGTTCCTGAGGAACAAACTCAACAACCTCAAGAATTGATGCCATTAAGACGGTCCACTAGAGAAAGGAGAAATGCAATTTCGGATGATTTTATCATATTTCTCCAGGAACATGAGGACGACCATGAAATATTGGAAGATGATCCAATCAACTTCCGTCAGGCCATGGAAAGTTCTAATTCTCAAAAGTGGATTGATACAATGAATGAGGAGTATAAGTCCATGCAAGACAATAAAGTTTGGGAACTTGTCCCATTACCAAAAGATGTGAAGCCTATTGGTTGTAAATGGATATTTAAAACCAAGAAGGATTCGAAGGGTAATGTGGATAAGTATAAAGCACGTCTTGTAGCTAAAGGCTTTACTCAAAAGGAAGGGATTGATTTTAAAGAGACTTTTCCTCCGGTTTCTTCGAAAGACTCTTTTAGAACAATCATGGCACTTGTTGCACATTTTGATCTTGAGTTACATCAAATGGATGTCAAAACGGCGTTTCTCAATGGTAACATTGACGAAACTATTTATATGGTGCAGCCAGAAAACTTTGTGTCGGGAGATCCAAAGAATATGGTTTGCAAATTGACAAAATCCATTTATGGACTCAAGCAAGCTTCTCGTCAGTGGTACTATAAATTTCACCAAGTTGTTACCTCGTTTGGTTTTGAGGTTAACGTTGTTGAAGATTGTGTGTATCACAAATTCAGTGGGAGTAAAATTATTTTTCTGGTTTTGTATGTTGATGACATACTGCTTGCCATAAATGATATAGGCATATTGCATGACACTAAGAAATTTCTATCAAATAACTTTGAGATGAAAGATCTTGGTGACGCCTCTTTTGTATTAGAAATTCAAATACATTGAGATCGTTCTCGAGGTATTCTTGGATTATCGCAAAAGAGCTATATCGATAAAGTGCTTAAAAGATTTGGCATGCAAGGATGCAAACCAGGTGACACCCAGTCGCTAAAGGAGACAAGTTCAGTCTCAATCAGTGCCCTAAAAATAGCCTTGAAATTAAGAAAATGCAATTGATCCCCTATTCATCAGCTGTGGGGAGTCTAATGTATGCTCAGGTATGTACGCGTCCGGATATTGCGTACATAGTTGGAATTCTAGGCAGATATTTAAGTAACCCTGGGATGGATCATTGGAAAGCAGCCAAACAGGTCATGAGATACTTAAACAGAGAACAAAGGATTACATGCTCACTTATAGGAGATCGGATCAGCTGGAGATCATAGGGTATTTCGACTCCGATTTTGCTGGATGCCAAGACAGTAGGAGATCCACGTCAGGTTATGTTTACATGTTAGCTGGAGGAGCTATATCTTGGAAGAGTGTCAAACAAACACTCATAGCTTCGTCCACTATGGCAGCAGAGTTTATAGCATGTTTTGAGGCATCTAATCATGGAATATGGTTGCAAAATTTTGTCACTAGGCTGCGCATTCTGGAGGGTCTTGAAAGACCACTTATGTTATATTGTGACAATAAATCAGCAGTACTATATTCTAATAACAACAGGAGCTCGTATAAGTCAAAGCATATTGACATAAAGTTTCGAGTTGTGAAGGAGAGAATTTAGAATGGTGAAGTGTCCATAGAGCACATTGGGACAAACTCCATGTTAGCGGATCCGCTCACAAAAGGGTTACCACCCATGGTCTTTCATAAGCACACTGCTCATATGGGTGTTATCTCATTTGATGATATGTCAGTTTAATGTGAGTTTGTATTTTATGTATTTGGGTGCTATTTGGTTTTGGACACATTTATGTATTAAAGTATTTTTGGATATTTATCTGATCAGATATATGGAAATTCAGTTTATTCTGTTTTCATTATGTTAAAGTATTGATCTCACTAAAGTTAAGGAGGACCAGTTGGAAATAGACATGTATTGATCACATTGCGTGTAATTTTTATGCTACGCATCCATGATTGATCTATGTCATTTAGCTATATTGGTATATGTGACAATTGATGGTTTAGTTACGCTATATGTGACGAATGTCGCTTTGATCCTATGTTGATATGGTTAATGGATGAGATTGTCCGGATATATCCTAAGAATTAAGATAGCAATTTATGAGCTCACTAATGTTAACACAATTATAAGGTTACATATGTGGCCCAGTGGGAGATTGTTGGAATTATTCAATAATTAAGGGGCCACATATGTAAAATTAATTGTGTTTGGGCTATCTAAATAATTAAGCCAAATTAAAGTGGTCTATTTGAAAATTGGCTTAAGGGTATAATTGTCATAGAATTAATGTGTAGATATCGGAGATAATTCTAATTTGATGAGGGGCCAAATTAGAAATATCAACACATATATAGATATGTGTATTCATTAGGGTTATGGTCCCCAACTCATACGGCCACCAAAGAGAGGGTTTCTCTATTCTCTTCTGTATCCCCATCAACAAAGAGATAAACAAAGTTTTCATCTTTGTTATTAAGGGCCGTAGCGGGTTGGAAGATCAAACCACATAAAGAGACGTGTGCTTCAAGATCCGTCAAGCAAAGATAATGGATTCAGGTACGCTTCCGCAATTTAATTTTTGTTCTTCATCTCATGAATCGACAGGGTACATTAATTTCTAACAATTCAAACATTCAAAAGTTATAGAATAAATAAATTGTAACGGTTGAAAATAAATGATGAGAAAATTTGTTTTTGTAAATAGTAGCAACAGCTACAACAGTTAGTAAGTAAAACATGCATAAATAAAGTTACTAATAAGACCTAATACATAAAATACAAATACAGATATGTTTTCATGTGTATATATAGCCGGTTCCATATCCTTATCGTATACGTACCTATACTGTAATTTTCTTTTCTCTTCAAAAATGCAAATTCTGACATTCATACCGTGTTTGTATCCAAATATGTGTTCGTGTCTATGCATAAGATCAATTGCTTAAGCCATTCAACTTATGAGCATTGCCGGATCACCAGAAGCTACTTGAGATCCAAAACCGTATGGAAAATTTCCTTTTTCTCTGATAATATGTTGCTGCCAATGTACTTCTGAGGAAAAAAGGTTATTTGGAAAGAGAGGTGTAGCCACTCCATGACCGTAAAAAGAAAGATCATTAGAGCATCTCCAACCCAACATATTTAACTGGTTTTTTATAGCTAAAATTAGTTTCTGTTAAGTTGGCTCTTCAAATCAAACAAACCAAATAGTTAGCCACTCAATATGGGACCCCATTAAGAATTACTATTTATTATATCTGTATATTTTTGTAAGAGCAATTTCCTGCTTTAAATTTTTGTATTATTAAATAATTATGGTTAGCTAGCCGTTTAGCTACTATGGTGGGAGCATTTTCATTTCTAGACTAGCAAAAATTCAAATTTGGACTCCAAACTATAAATTTAGCTACTAAAGCAAGGTTATGGTTGAAGTTGCTTTTACAGGCCATATTGTGGATATATGTGTAGATTTTTTTTTTTTTTTTTTTTTTTTTTTTGAAATCTATCATTTTGCATATCAATTAGTCAAACAGAGATGTTTATAACTATAGAAGACTTGGATTGTAATTGTTAACTGAGAAAAAAAAATTATGGAAAGTACTTTAAAGGATTCGTCAAGAAAGCATTTTCTGAATAGGTCATGAACATGATGAGTGCTTGCAAGAAAATGAATTTCAAGAACCTTAAATATTATGACCGATCTCAAAATATAAATGATGGAAAACCTCTTGATTGTGTTTCTATAGTTGGTCTTCTGTTCACAAATAATTTGCCAACGTAGCAAATGGATATTAGGAACGTAAGGAATGTATTGAATGGCATTCACGAACATATTTCTTGAGAACTGATGCTGAAGTTGTAGCAAGGTCAATTCTATTAACATTTGCAGCTACAACTAAAATACCACAAGTCATGTACTTTCTTTCTTTTTTTCTCCTTTCACGGTCTCTCCCTCTAAATTATGTACATTTTTTTCCCCTTTCGCGGTCTCTCCTTCTAAATTATGTACATTTTTTTTTCCCTTTCGCGGTCTCACCCTCTAAACGCTCCCTCCCTCTACCGAGATCGTTCACCATCTACCTCCAGCCAAGCCCCAAGGAGACTCAAAGAGGGAGGGGACACGCAAGACATTTTCATGTTGTGTATTTATTATGACTGCGAATTGAAGACTTTACAGTATGTCTTGAAACAACAGTAGTACTGAAAAATTGTTGGAAAATTGTTGTGTATGTATTATGACTATATTTTATTGTAATAGAGTGATGACATTATGTGATATTTTTGTTGGGAAATTGTTGTATGCTTTTCAGTATTATGTGATGTTTGTGAATCTCAGTATTTTGTGATGTCCTACAATTTCTTTTTGATAACAATTTGCCTATCATTATATATATATGTTCATTAATTTTGTTCATTTTTGTCTGTGATAAAAATTGATCAGCCGAACAGAGCTAAACTGAACCAAGTCTAAAAGTTTCAAAACCGAACCGATCAGTTGTTTGGAATGATTCGACTGTGATAATTATTTTACAACCGATTTACTTTGATTCGGATGTGTTGTGACCAAATAGGTCGACCATCGACCGATGTACATCCCTAGTAATTTGTTATCCTGCTTGTGAGCAAAGGATTGTACCTTATCATTAGATATTTGATAAAGCAAAGAAGAAAGAAAGTGCATTATGTAGCTCATTTTTCTGAATTGTCCATTTTTCAAAACTTTAATTAGGTAAATCTCTTTATGTTGTATGTAATTCTTTTTTATCTAATCGCATTAATCATCGTCAACCAAGCTTTCTCCCATCAAATGAAGTAGGCTATACATCATAAGAATGTTGTACAGGGCTCGTGTTCAACTACAGAGTTGGTTCCATCGGATGATCAAAAAGTTCGAAAGGATTTGAAGAAGCATTACGAGCCTTTAAGTAGCCAAAATTATTAGACTGACTGACATACCAGTTGTCGGCATATTAGTACATGGTAATTAGTTGCAACAAATTTTGGAGAGGTCCAAAAATTAAATTTACACTATGATCCAAAGGTATACCGGTGCTTTATGTTCAGATTGAAAATTTGGAAGCGGTTCAAATCTAAAGTGATGTTAATCTACGATTCGGATTGCTCTTTACTTATGGATTGAAAGAATAATTTCTCTGTTTGATTCAATAAAATTATTTTTTCTTGTATCGTAGAGTAGGACGAGTTTGACTAAACTATATTAATATTGCTTGTTTGTATATTTGTTCTTAGTTGCTATTGTTCGATTAATTTATGTGTTCATATTCTTGTCATCGTAAATTTATTTGTGTGTGATTTCACGTGTCGCATGATATAGAGTTGCATAAAAGATGTGACATAGTTTATATGAACATGCTGTTGTATAGATTCTTATATGAGAAGCAATTTTAATGACTAACGATATATTAAAAGCTTGGTTTAATTTTGTACTATTCAAAGAGCACAAGAACCATAATATCCTGTCCGTGGTATTACTCTCATCAAAATCTAGGGTCTGAATTGATCATCATCAATGGCTAACCCTAACTTTTTTGGATTAAGTATGTTGTGCTAGTAGTATAATTTTTCTGTAGAACAATTATTTAAAATGTTGTGCTCTATTTTTCAGAATCAAAATGATTTTGTATTTAGCTTCTGTAAGAACATCATTAGTAAGCCCTATCCCATTTTCTAGATTCTAGATTTAGAATGTAGGAGCTCATTTTGTAGAATAGTAAGATCCATCTTATGTTTCAATTTCTATATTTTCAGGTCCAATCCATCACAGGCGCTATAGGTTGGACCTAAAAATTTCTAGTTTCATAATGTAAAAAAATTATTTTGGAGGATGGTAAGTTCCAATTTGGAGCCCAATTCTAGAAAAAAAAATTTCCATTAATTATTGACCACGCAATCTTTGGGACCAAAGCTCATATCATCATTTTCTACTATTCTCATACAAACCAAACACATTTTACATTTAGCTTTATTTCAAAATTTTGGATTCCAAAATGAAAATTTGAACATCTATCTACTAAGAGCATCATTAGTAAGGCCCGTCCCATTTTCTAGATTCTAGATTTAGAATGTAGGAGCTCATTTTGTAGAATAGTAAGTCTCATCCCTAGTCTCAATTTCTACAATTTCGGTCCCATCTCACCCATAGGTGCTAATGATTGGGCCTCCCAATTTCTAGATTCTAGATTGTAGGAACTCATTTTATAGAATAGTAAGTTCCAATTTGGAGCCCAACTTTCTGGATTCTAGACTTTATATTATTTTTTTCCTATATTAATTTTTGACCACACAATCTTTGGGACCGGAGCTCACTTTATCATTTTCTACTATTCTCACACAAATCCAACCCATTCTACATTTACCTTTTTTTTTTGAAATTTTGGGCCCCAAATTGCATTTGAGAGTCCCAACTACTAATGATGCTCTAAGAGCATCATTAGTAAGGCCCATCACACATTCTAGATTGAAAATGTAGGAGCTCATTTTGTAGAATAACAAGTCTCATATGTAGTTTAAATTTCTAGATTTTGGGTCTCATCCCACCTATGGGAGCTATAGGTTGAGCCTCCCAATTTCTACATTCTAGATTGTAGGAACTCATTTGGTAGCATGGCCGGACTTTATATGAGGCACATGAGGCGGTCGCCTCAGGCCCAAAATTTTAGAGGGCACCAATTTTTTATATATATACTATTTAATGTATGTAAGTCCAATTTTAAACAAAGCTCCATCAAACTCATTCTAATCATTTTAGTCATAGTATAATTTTTTTATAGGATATCTAAACACAAGGCCGACCCTGAGTTCATGGGCCCGAGACAAAATTTCAAAATGAGACCCATGTATAATGTAAAAAAAAATTAAAAAACTGAAATAAAAGTAAATTTAAAAAAATGTTACAACCAAGAATTGAACATAGGACTTCTAATGTACAAGTCTAGCATAACAACCACCATGTTACATACTAGTTCTATTTTAAATACAAGATTATATAAAAAAAATTAAAAAAAAAAATTGGAGCCTCATACTCTTTGGGCCTGGGCCTGGGCCAGGGCTGGCCCCGTCTAAACGTCATATACTAGAATACCAAAAGATAAGTCGGTTAGTCAGAATACAGAAAAAAATTGGTACAGTCGTGTCAAAATTATTTTTTCCTTCCTTTGCTCTAACATTCTGATGTTCTCAATCTGCTCTTCCATTTCGTTGTTGCCAATCTCTTTTTTATGTGTATTTTTTGATCCTCTGGGAGGTAACTAAACAAGAGAATAAGTTACAATTTTTTTACTTTCCTTTTTATTATTATCAAAGAACCACCCCAAAAATTGTTAGCTTTTTATTTATTTATTTGCCTATTATATTAATTTTAATTTTGGTTTGGAATATCTTCAGTTTCATTAGAAATTTATTATGACATATTAATTTGGATATTATATTGTATTAAATTTATTATTTTATTTCCAAAGTTTTGTGTTGATAATACTAGTGTATCTCCATGAAAAAAAAATCTATGAACAATAGGCTTTGAGGGTACCATTTTTATAGTTTGCCTCAGGGTCTCAAAATCTAAAGTCCGGCACTGTTTGGTAGAATAGTAAGTCCCAATTGAAGTCAAATTTTCTAGATTCTAGATTTTACATTATTTTTTTCTACATTAATTTTTGACCACACAAAATTTACATACAAATCCAATATATTCTACATTTATTATTATTATTTTGAAATTTTGGATTCCAAATTGCATTTGAGAGTCCCAACTACTAATGATGCTCCAACAAGCTCTATGAAAAATAGGTTGGGTATTCCTAAGCCCTATTTTTCTTTAATTAGTACAGAGAATATAAGACTATAGATCAGCCACCTCTATTGACTTGGAGACTGACTTGAAGGTCCTCTAATGGAAGCCAATTTGGGTCCCATCTGAAGTGAATTGATTTTGGGAAGTGATGGGTTCTTCTAATAATGCCAATTGGGGTCTTCTAATTTTGCACTAGCTACAGCAATTGTAGTTTTGGGATGTGATGGTCTTGGAAGGAATTAAGCTATGCTTTTCCTTAATGTGTAAGATTAGTCTAGTTCTAATGTAGAGCGACTTGGAGGCCGACTTGAAGGTTTTCCAAGTGGGTCCCCATCTGATCTGAATTGATTTTGGATGTGATATATGGGTCTTCTTTACTGTTGATCTCTGGCTCTGCAACAAATGTAGTTTTTGTAAGGAAATTAAGCTACGGGTAATGTTTCCTTCTTCCACAAAAAGACATACTCTAGAACACAACATGACTAAGCCATATCTGTTCGGCGAAGTGATAGGCGGAATGGCTTAAGTTGAGTGGACTATGTCCCTTCTTCTCCACTCCTTTATGTCTAATAAAAATGTATCATTATATGCTGGTGCCGGTATTGAGTCCTCGGACGTGACTCGATTATGTAAGGGGCACAGTGCGCGTCGAAGATTAAGATAGAACATGTTGGTGCTTATTCCTTGACATGTAAAGAGAGCTTGCTCTCTTTCATGCCTAGTATTTAGTCCCACATCGAAAATGCACCATGAAGTGTATCTCAATATATACTTGGTGTGTTGTTGAGGTATGCACATGGGGTGGTGACCCTAAGAAGGGAACCATGTGGGCGATTTTACTAGGAGGTAAGGTTAAGACTCCATGTTAAAGCATTAATGCTTTTTGCTCTTGGAATTAATTTCCTTTGGAGCCAAGTCCGAGTCCGAGTCGCTAAGCCCCTACAGTAATGATGCGCAATATGGCGTTTTGTTGGCGCACTTTGGATGGCCTGATGGCGCTGCCAGTTGGCGCACAGTGCGCGCAGTTGGCGCAGCGGCGCGTGTGCGTTTGTGCGCGATTGACCTCGAGTGCGCACGCTGTGCGCAGTTTGCGCTAATGGCGCGGGCTGTGTGCCAATTAGCGCAAATATGTCTCTCCACGAACTGAACAGTTACGAAACAGATCCTCATTTCACGGGCACGTTACGTACGTTTCATAGACTGGACGGTTACTAGATAGGCAGTATATATGTTCCTCTGTTCTCTCTCATTTGTACAGAATTCATTCTACAAGTCATTTTCCAAAATCCAGAGAGCAGATAAGAGAGGAACATAGATAGAGAGTTCAGCGCTGTCCGAGGAGTCATAAGAGCAGAGTGTTCCATAAGTTCATCTCTGAACTTGTTGATTCCTGAAAGCTGTTCGTGTGGGCGAATCAAACTTTAAGCACCGGTTATCATTCACCCCAGCATGCCGTTTCATCATTATGTCCATTCCATTTTCTAATTATCCACTTGCAACTCGTTCTGAATGAGAGTTTTTCTGATCTAATCAGAAAAGTTAGTGGACTTCTGCTGCTGCTGCTACGAATTCTTCTGTGCCTTCTTCGAAGTGACACATTTGATTTCGTTTCTCAGAATCCTTCGGATCTCTGTCGTGCACCTTCTTTGAAGTGTTGCATAATTTCAGTTTTCCATCGAAAAATTACGTCCCGGGACTAACAATCTCAAAGCTTGATTTCACAAGACGAAAAACTTTCGTGCTTCACTCATCGATCCTAACTTTAACAAGTTAGAGAAATTTGATGGAGAGCACTTCCAAGTCTGGAAGAGAAAGGTTAGCCTTAACCTTCAACTTGCTGAAGTTGATCATGTGCTAACCAAGGAAGAACCGACTGTACTAGAAACTGGGTCTGCAGCCGCAATTACTGCTGCTACTAAAAGTCAGACCAAATGGAGAATAAAAAATAGTCTATGTAGGCTACTGATTCTAAATGCTATGGAGGACTCCCTGGAAGGGTCATACTCTAAGAAGACTATTGCCAGAGATATGGGAGTCTCTGGAAAAACTGTACGAAGATGACAAGAACAGGAGCAAGATATTCGTGGTTGAAAAATATCACAAGTGGTTCTTTGAAGATGAAAAGACGATGCTGCCTCAGGTGAAGGAATTCCTGAAGCTGCGTCAAAAGTTGGAAGATGAGGGGATGCCCCTCAATGACAAATTCGTTGTTGGAGGGATCGTCTCCAAGATCCCCGCTGGTTGGAGCAAGTTCTATGCAAACATATATAGGAAAAAAATTGGAGATCAGTCTCGAAGATCTCCAGCAAGAAATTTACGTTGAGGACCAGATGAGGGCTCAACTGAAGGTGGACGCTCCGTCCAAATAGATGGATAACGCCAATTTGGTCCACACCAAGGAATCCAAAAAAAAATATGCAGCTTCCCACAGGGCCACAGCAAGAAGAAGGACCCCAATAATCTGCAAGTGAAGGGGACTTCTTTCAAACAACAGAAGTCAAAATCCCATTTGGCTTGCTTCAAATATGGCAAGAAGGGCCACTTCAAGAGTGAATGCAAATCAAAGTCCAAGCAATCAGAGCAAGGTGAGCCTAGTAAGGTTTCTATGATTATTGATATAATTGCTATGATTGCTCAGGTCATTTCGGTGGGGGCTGACTCTGACTGGTGGGTAGCACTGGTACCACCTGCCATGTCTGCTCAAGCAAGAAATGGTTCACCATATTCACACCAACTTCTGAAATTGTTATGGTGGTGAACTAGGCACAAGCTGAAGTGCAAGGGATCGGGACGATAGTATTGAAGCTGACTTCAGAAAAGTCCCTGACGCTTCAAGGTATGAAGCAAGTACCTGCTATTGCAAAGAACCTGATCTCTAGAGGCCTACTCTGTAACGCATGCCTAAGAATGGACACCAATGTTGGCCAGATGGTGATGTCCATAAAGGGAACATACTTCAAAAAAGTATTTTATATCGAAGGAATGTTTAAAATTTTGCTTGTAAATTAGTCCAATGTTATAAATGCAATCGCTCATTCTGATTATACTCTTGAGTTGTGGCATAATAGACTAGGACATGTTCATTGTAAAAGAATAAACAGAATGTCTAGTCTAGGACTTATCTCCAAATGTGGTGGTAAGGTAGAGAAATGTGAAGTGTGTGCTCAGACTAAGATCACAAGAAAACCCTTTCCTCGGGTTAATCGAAGCACATATCTTCTGGAGTTGGTACACTCCGATATCTGTGACTTCAAACAATTTTCTACAAAGGTCGGGATGAAGTATTTTATAACCTTCATCGATGACTTATCAAAATATGCATTCGTCTACCTGCTGAAAGCTAAAGATGAAGTGTTCGAGAAGTTCAAAGAGTTCAAGGCCGAAACTGAATGACAAACTGGACAACAACTCAAGAGAACAAGGAGTGATCGAGGCAGAGAGTATCAGTCTCATGAATTTGCAACGTTCTGCAAAGAGCATGAAATTATCAATGAGACAACAGTTCCGTACTCTCCTCAATCTAACAGAGTAGCAGAAAGGAAGAACATAACGTTGACAGAAATGATAAACTCAATGCTGTTGACTGCGGGTCTTCCAAAGTACTACTGGAAAGAAGCTGCATTGACGCTACTTTTATTCTGAATAGAGTGCCGCATGCAACTTCAGACGTTACTCCTTATAAACTCTGGTTCAAAGTCAGACCTAACTTGAATGCCATTCGAGTGTGGGAGTGTCTGGCATATATGAAGCTCCCAGATCTGAAGATTCAGAAGCTCGGGACAAGGACTACGATGACGATCTTCTTGGGTTATGTCGATAAGAGTGATACTCGGAGATTTCTTGATATTGAATCAAATCATATCATTGAATCTCGCGATGCAGAATATTTCGAAGATAAATTTGCAAGGCACAAGAACATTATTCTTGCAGATATTTCGGAGAACAATGAGGGTGCGCAGAAACTAAAGTTTCAAATAAGAACATAGTCCAAGAAGAAGTTGTTGTCGAAACAGCCATTGAACGAGAACTCACTGAGCAGTCAATTAAGCGAGTGAAGAGGCCGAAAGACTTCAGAAATGACTTTGTCACCTTTCATGTGGAAGCAGATCCGCTTAGCTATGATGAGGCGATCAAGACCACAAATGCTATTTTCTGGAAAGAGGCGATAGACAATAAAATTGATTCAATTACCTCTAATAACACTTGGGTGTTGATTGATCTTTGTGAAGGAGCAAAACCTATCGGATGCAAATGGATCTTCAAGAAGAAGATGAAAGCAGATGGAACTTGTCACGCCCCAGTACCGTAATACTGAGACGGACTAGGCCAGCTACTCCATATGAGATGTATAAACGTCATACGGCGGTCGTGGCTGTCAAGAGACAAGGGGATGCATACTACAATCAAGTCTCCTATGGTCTCACAGAGCATCTATGTCCCAATCAATCAAAACAAGAAGCAGTAAATAATGATCATATAAGACAAAGCAGTAAGGCGTCCCCGATGCTTCATCAAAATGATTCATGAGCCTAGCTATACAAAATGATAAGCTAGTACCGAGAGTCAATAGTACATAACCGTAGTCAGCTGCAGTCTGATTTAATTATAATTATATAAGGAACTGAATGTCCAGAACTGCCGGCTAAACAGGTGTCGGTAGCTAAACGCCAAGTACAAAATAGAAGATATCAGAACGGTGAAGAAGAAACCCACTCATGGTCCCTGGCGTCCATACTCCTCGTGTGCACCATTGTTCGGGTAGAAGGCTGAATCCTCTGGCGCTGCTACGAGATCTAGCCAAACAAAACCAGCGGGGTCAGGCCCCGAATAGCAAGTACCACTAGGGAGCACAAAAGAGTAAGATAAAACCCAATAAGTAAAATATGACATGATTCACGAGTTATAGGCTTATACCATATCATCGAGACAATACGACACCCTTACAACCAAACAAGGACAAACGGTGCCAATATCATGTCGAAATAAGATATATCCTATAACCATGGGCAGGTGAAGGGCTTCTGATTCACGACTTCGGTCCATAGCCTATCGCAGCACAATAGCCCAACCCAACAACCAAACAAGGACATGGGTTGGACCACGCACCACGATAGTCCATGTTCCTCAGTTGCTAACAGAAGGAAACATATCACAAACAAGTCGGCTTGCAAGCGGCTAATCAATCCTATGGCTTTCTATGATTTGTCTGGGTTATCCCAGTAATGCAAATTATAGGAATTCTCAGATCGTGTCAACCCAGCAGGGCTAGTCAAACCATTATAAATATACATATGCGCGCAGCACTTTGATTATGTGCCGGTCCCTCGTAAGGCCACCGTACTAAAACATATAACACATAGTACATAGGAGTCGGATATAGTCATCCGCTATAGGCAAATGAAACCATAACCATTGCGGCCAACCCGACATGTCAGGACTGGACCTGGGGTGGCTAGTATGGCACGATCTCGGGATTCTGTTCCCTCCCAATGCGTCTACCAATTTAAGTTGCTTAGATTAACCCTGTCTTGATATTGTAATTACATGTCGTGGTCACATGGTCATCCTCCTATATGTCGTACCATAGTACGTGTACCCTAAGTATGAATCCACATCGGCTAAAGGAGTCACAAATCTAGATCCATGCTTAGTGTAATGCATCAAACAACAATCAATATACCACGACGCTATTATTGACCAATTACCATGACTGTGCTGGAAGGTACACATGTATTGATATATAACTCGAATGATCACTTAGCACGTAGAGTCACACCTTAGTGCATTCATTAAATAGCATTGCAGTGCATACTAATATTGTATCTTAATACACACTTAGAATAGGTACCAGCACATATACAGGTAATCAAATCAGGAACACAGTCAAGTCAGGAAGTCACACGGACCCCTCGTGACATAAAAGTCACTTATGAATTATGGTTAAAGTGAGACATGAAGATTATTGAAGCCAAGACAAGGATTTACAACTTTCATGTTGGGAGTTGGGAGAAATTCTGGCCACAAATCAGCCAAATAGGACATAAAATAGCCAAAATATGCACTATGTGGCACTATGCAAGCCATGTGACACTATACAAGCCTGCGACACTATGCAAGCCTGCAGTACTATGTAAGCCATGCGGCACTGTGTAAGCCTGCGATACTATGCAAGCCTGCAACACTATGCAAGCCAACGGCACTATGTAAGTCTGCGACACTATGCAATCCTGCGGCACTTGCCTAAATGTTGGTTGGAGGAAATAAAATGAAAAGTGAATGAGGAGAGAGAGAGAGGGGAAGAGATTATATATAGGCATTGGGTTGACTCAAAGAAACCCTAACCTTAAGCATGCTCTTAACCATATGACTACTGACATGTTAAATGCTTCTTGTAACAATTAAACAATTAATCAAATTAATTAAATAAATAAGACCCTAACCACAATACGGTCCATAAATCATATCATCGAAATAGTGAACTACGCCTACAACCAAATAAGGACAAGGGGTGGCACGCTATTCTGCGACGAGATACTGTTCCATACCATGGCTAGTTACAAATACATACAATCAAGATACATGTGCCAGATACCATATACAGAAAAATTAAAAATTTACGTATTCCGGGAACGGGGAGTGACATCTCTACCCTCCTTAGAAAAATTTTGTCCTCAGAATTTCGATAAGGCTAGTCGAGCGCACTCTCGGATTACGAAATACACTCATGACATATAGCAAGCACAATTATCAAACAACACATATGGCACATGAACATATTTCGAAAGAAAGAACAATTAAATAAAAGTACAAATAATAATCATACCCTAGAAGGAAAGTGATCGGAGACATATGAATAAAATATGCCTCCCGAGTCAGTTGGGTAAAAATTCGTCCTCGAGGTCCTACACTGACTCCCAAAGTAGACAGGAGTCAATGCTTGAGATAATTAGTCGGTACCAATAACTAAATCAAGAACGAGACTCTGCCCAGGACGTACTCTCGTAATCAAGACACATGATGAATATCACGTATCACATGATACGAGAGCAGATGAGTGAGATGAGAAAGTCGCCTTCACTCTTCGAATATAGAGCTCAAGGAATTATAATGAATAATAATCAAAACTTACCCACAATCTGACCGCCTTCGGCCAACCTCTGCTCTAATACTCCAAATTTTATTTGTCTCTGCCCCTGCTGGACTCTCTGCTGCTGCCATCCCTGGTCCTGCTGTTGTGGCCTCTGCTGTCCAACCTGATGCGGTCCTACCTGATGTTGTGCTTGTCGGTACATCTGAGCTTGTGACAGTAATGGGTGCTGGGCTAGTAGCCTTACTGCTAGTGCTAGCCCTTGATACGGTGCTACCTCTGGAGCTGGCAACGCCAAAAACTGTTGAGCTGGCCCTCCTGGCCTCTATATCTGTGGGCACGTAGCCATACGATGGTATGAACCTCCACACCGCAAGTACTGCCTATTTGCTGATTGACACACTTCCCGAGTGTGCCCTCCCTTACCACAATAAGTACAACCAACTGGTGCCTCCTGACGTTGCTGGTGCCTCGGTTGCTGCTGTCGAACTGGTACAGTCACAACTGTCGTGACCGGTGCTGTATCACGAATACGAACGTCAGGCGCTCCAAATAGGGCATAAAACAGTCAAAAATAGTCAAAATAGGCACTATGTGGTACTATGCAAGCCATACGACACTATGCAAGCTTGCGACACTATGCAAGCCTGCGGCACTATGCAAGCCATGCAGCACTGTGTAAGCCTGCGATACTATGAAAGCCTGCGGCACTATGCAAGCCTGCGCATATTTTATTCATATGTCTTCGATCACTTTCCTTCTAGGGTATGATTATTATTTGTACTTTTACTTAATTGTTCTTTCTTTCAAAATATGTTCATGTGCCATGTGTTGTTTGATAATTGTGCTTGCTATATGTCATGAGTGTATTTTGTGATCCGAGAGTGTGCTCGACTAGCCTTATCGAAATTCTGAGGACGAAATTTTTCTAAGGAGGGTAGAGATGTCACTCCCCGTTCCCGAAATACGTAAATTTTTAATTTGAGTTCCAATTCTTCTCGTAGATAACCCAGAGCGTTCCAGAAAGTTCTCTTGTGAACTTGTTGGTTCCTATGGACAGATCTTGCTTTGAGCACCGGTGACTTTGTTCATTCCAGCAAGGAGTTAACTTTTGTGTTTTCTTCTTGTAACTTTGTTCTATCTCATTGTAGCGTCTGCGAAAGTAAAGGAAAGAACATTTTTTGACTTTGTTGTTGTATTTTAATAACATTTTCTTGGAAGTCAGTTTGTAACATGTTCCTTGGTGCTTCATTGGTGTTGGAGATCTAGTAGAGAGCAGACTTTGAGTCTTGCGTACATCTCTACCCTTTCACAGGATCTCACCATTCTTTTGATTTGTCTTCGGGACTAACAAAAAATTCCATAACTATTGAAGCCATATGTGTATTAAAAATGACGAAGGCAAACAGTTAGAGAAAGTTGAGATTTACTATGGGAGCTTTGTGTAGAGTCGTCACTGGATATCTACTATCTCCATGAAAAGAACTTCTGGAATGCTCGAGGAAGGAGATTTACTTTTTTGTTATGAGAGCTTTGTATAGATGATTCGTGAAGTGACACAAAATAATCTTTTCATAACCTGTGAAGGGAGAGAAAATAATTTCTTCCAAAATAACATGTTATGGGGTCACTTTGACCAACTCAATTTTCGTTACCATTTATGCACTTTTATCATATGCTTGCTTGTTTGATGATTATTTATATATTGAAGTTTTCTTTTTTACATTTCTGATGTAGAATCGATGTTCATTTTTTGTTCTTCAAGTTGTGCATGATTGGTTAAACATGTGAATACAAGTTGTTTCAGTCTTGATGTAGAAATTGATGGTTCCCAACAGAAATAGAAATTTGATCCACTTTCATGATTTGATGCTTCATTTTGCAGACGTCCCCAAGAGGTTGAGATAAACAAGTGTCGTCTTGTTTTATTCTTCAATTTGTTTAAAACACATAGACAAATTGTATTTCTTTGTCTATTTAATATAAAGAAAGATGAACCTTTGTGCGCTATATATGACACATTGCATGGTCAATCATCAGAAAAACACACAGTGAAGTCCGTGGGTTGTAGCCTAGTGGTAGCAACGGGGGCTCCGGCACGGAAGGCGTAGGTTCAGATCTTCCCTTGGCATTTGTCAAGCGGAGAAAATGACACTTAAAAAGAAAAAATAGACAGTGAAGTAAAGCCAATGTATAAAAGTAAATCCCTTGTATGTGTCTTGTCATTGTTGTGATGTTTCACCCTCCCTTGGTTATATGCAGATCTGGAATGGGATTTTGTTATGCAGCTATGAATTTTTCTAGCTGCTATATTTGGCATCAAATTTTGGTTAGTATCCTTCTGTAGCTTAGTATTCCATTTTGTAGTTGGTTATCACGTCACATTAAAGGTCTCCGGTTCGAGTCTGGACGAAGCCATTTATTATAAACTTATAAACACCGTTGGATCAATATCAACGGTCCAGCTGATGCCGACAAGATTAGGGAACTTTATATAGGTCTTATTTTTAGCCTAATCCATCATCATCTATCATTGTGAGATAAACAAAAGGAGAGTTTTGTTGTGATTTTACAACTTGTCTTTTGGGAACTTTAGTCAAAAATCACAAATGTGTATATCCTAATATAGTAGTTATGCTTGTATTGGCATATGTATAGGTTTTTTTTACTTAGCTTTGGAAACTTTAGTCTCATATTGGAAAACTACCATGGTGTATATCTCAATATATAGCTATGCTTGTGTTGGAGTATGCACATAGGGTTAGGTGACCCATGTGGGTTAATTTTCCTAGAGAGGTAAGTTTAAATCACAAAGAACAATCCTTTGTTTTGACACTCAATTTGGGAATCCATAGGAGCTAAGCTCCGTACTAGCTTAGCGACTCAGACTCGGACTAAGGGCACAGAGTGGCGCTTTGATGGCACAATTTGCACTCCTACAACGTAGTGGACCAATGCCGTAGTAGCCCTACGCTGTAGTGGTCCTACGCTGTAGTGACCCTACGCTATAGTGGCCCTACGCCGTAGAGGCCAGGCGCACGGTGCTGTTAGCGTACAACACGGAGCGTATTTCTGCTGTGGCGTGCGAGTAGATCCTGTTGTCAGCACGCGACGTGGGTGGTGCTCTCAGAGTGGGGCGTGCTGCACGCTATTGTGTCAGCGCATGGATGCGAATTTCATAGGATTTTGTTGGCCTGTGCCCATGCGCCGATGGGCATTCCCATGGGCGCATGGGTGCCATCTGCTCTATAAATATAGCACCCTCTCTAGCGTTTGTTTTGGTTGGAAGAGAGAGAAATTAAGACCACTAAATCCTAGTCCAGGAGTGTCACTCTCGTTTTTCGTTATACGTATTTTCAGTATAAGTATATGGATTTTTGACATTTATCAGGTTAACCGTATTTAGACTTGTCTTGCTTAGCCTTGGCTTGGTTTAGTTTGGTTTGATCTAGCTAGTCTTGGTTTGGTTCACCTTGGTTCTACATGACATGTTGGTTTGGTTTGGGTTGGTTTAATATGTTTGGCTTGGTATATATACCAACTTCTTCTCTCTCCTCTCATTCATTCTTCATTTACTCTTCTCCATTACTTCTCCCACCAACCCACCAACCTAAGACAAGTATAACTTGCTCCATGGAGAACATAAAAGATCTCCATTTTTTGTTCTATCTTCTTTTCTACATAATTCTAAGCATCTTTAGAACTTGAGATTCTTGATTTTTATGGATAGATTTTTGTAGATATAGGTTTTTATTTTTTTGTTTTTTCTTGGTTTTAATCTCTAAAAACTTGGTATTTCTAAACACTAGTGGTTCGATGTTGTAGAGAATTTGATTCCGTGTAGTTTTGTCTTTTATTTTGCTTAATTTCGAGTTCAGATGAGGAAGTTATGGTCATGACAAGTTTTTGGAACTTCTATGGCTGAACATGATGTTTGGGGATGACGACCCCCATGCGCCCGGGAGGTCATGTACCGTGAAGTCCTGGCAATGCATCCTTTGACTCCGAGCATGTCATGCACGTAGGTTCCCTTTGTGCATGTACTGAAGACGCAACATGAGTTTTTCCCATGCGCAAATTTGTACAAAAAATTTCCATGCACGGATTTGTGCAAGAATTCTGATGCACGGATTTGTGCAGGAATTCCCATGCGCAGATTTGTGCAGGAATTCCCATGCACATATTTGTACAAGAATTTCCATGCATGGATTTGTGCAGGGATTCCCATGCGCCGGATTTGTCCAGAATTGTCCATGCGCTGGATTTGTCCAAAATTGTCCATGCACCGGATTTTCCCAGAATTGTCCATACGCTGAATTTGTCCAGAATTCCCATGCGCGAATTTGTACTATTTTTGCATGTTTAAGCTATTTTGTTGCTAGAATCTTTTAAAACTCAAAACATGAAAGTTGTAGATCTCCATTTTGGCTTCAAGAATCTTCCTATCTCACTTTAACTGGAGTTCATATATGATTGATAGTTTTAATCACCCATAGATGTTCTTGATCTTCCTTCCATGTTTATTTTGTACTTGGCCTAAATTGCGATGACCCGACTTGATAAGCTTGAACTTGGACTTGAACTTGAACATGATAATATGATCTCGTCTTGATAATCTAGCTAGTGGCCCGTCGAGGCGCACTCCTGATAAGTATTCTTGATATGACAAGTAAACCTGACATGACATGTATAACCTTGATTACTATTGCGACATCTATTCCTGTCTTGCTAGGGTAACTCTTGTCTTGACTCCGTGGTTGATTTTTCTGATTGTGATTGTACAAGCTACATGTCTTATCTTACATCATGTCTAGTACATACATTCCTGGTTACCACGATCAGGAATTCCTAATGAATCTGACTAGGTTAAACAACTAGAATGATCAAGTAGTTCATATAAAGAGATTTCCCAGTTATAGGCGATCCCGTTATCCCGGCCACACCTGTGAACTTGTAGCCTGCCGTCGAGTACGACTGTTGAATTCTTATAACCTAAAGTACTCATGTACACCTGTAATCTTGATAACTCTTGTAACTTTTGCCTGGATAACCTAGATGTTCTGCAGGGCTTGTGACTACGGAAATATCTCAACTGCATCTTGTTAGTAATTAGGCATGTGATAACCCTAGTTAGCTAAGGATAGCAAGCCGTAGGACTTGATTGGCTATGTCTGAATGATTGTCTCATAATTAATATATGGGAATTATATTCCACCTCTTGTTTTTCCTGATACAAGCTATTATGTTCATTTTAACTCTGATCTTTTATGTTATTATCTTATGTTACTCGCATCTGTTCTTCTTTATATGCTGGTTTTAGTTCATAAATTGAGTCTCCCTTGTGGTACTTGCTCTTTCTGGGGTCTGATCTAGCTGGTTTTGTATGGCCAAATTTCAGAGTGATACCCGAGGATCTACCTGTCTTCCAGCCAGATGGTGAACACCAGGAGTAACCGAGGCCACGAGTGGGTTTTCTTATTTTCTCTCCCACTCTAATATAACTTATTATTTTGAGGCGTTTAGCCGCCGAGCATATGTTAGCTCGTGATAAAACTTTATTTTTGTCTACCTAAGGGCTGTAACATGATTAGCAAATCCTAGGGTTGATCATGTATGACTTAACTTTTGCTAGTCTTCGTATGTTGTATGACTAGCTTCATGATCATCTGAATATGTAATGTTTGGGATGTCTTACTTTTGTTTGTATGATGATCTAAGATCTTGTAACAATTATTTGCTTGCTTGAGATTGAGACACTAGGCTTGTTCTTGACTATATGAGACTGATTGATTGTAGATTAACCCACATGCATCTAGACAGTCATGACCATATTGTGAAGTGTGTTGCACTCCAATGTACGCAGCTGGATATGTCTCTCCCCTGCTTTCCAGTATTATGGTTCTGGGACGTAATACGGTTGAAGTGGTGGCCCATGCAAGTCTTGTAAATTAAGATGTGTGACGATTTTATTTAATAGATGTCTCAATCAGCACTCGTCCTTGATCCCTACTCGTGCTTTCTAAATCTTTATGATTCTTGACCTGAGAATATGCTCTTATCCTTGATCTATCTTGGTCCTTCCTTATTGTTCCCCATATCATTTTCTTCAGTAACATTGTTCATGGTCCTTCCGATCAGCCGGACGGAGCGCTACCAGTAAACCAGCAGCAACCTGGGGACCAAACCCAGCACTCTGTGACAGCATCCCGAGTCATTCCTTCCAGAGAAAAAGAGCCACCAGTACAGCCAGCCCAGCCTGTAGAGCCTGACAATAGAACCTTGATGGAACTTATCCGAGACTTACTTGTATCACAAGATCGTCAAGGTGATGCTCTGCAGGGAACATTACAAGAAGCTATAGACAGAGTTGGTTATCAAAGGAACAATACAGCCAACAACTTCAAGCGCCTGAACCCTCCTTTCTTTGATGGCAGTGAAGATGCTATTACTGCTGATGCATGGCTTCAAGACATAGAGGTTATTCTAGAGGCAACTAGAATTCCAGCTGAAGAGTAGGTGGCCGTTGTACGGCTACAATTATTAGACTTATCCCACAGCTGGTGGGCGATGCAAGCAGTTAGTTTGGCGACACCTATCATGTGGGCAGTATTCAGCGATAGATTCCAGATGAAGTACTTTGATGCAGTAGCTCGCTATGATCTACAGACAAGATTCAATAATCTCAAGTATATGGGAAGGACGGTCGATGGATATGTGGCAGCATTTTTAAGGCTTAGTCGGTTTCCTTCCACTTTGGTGGCGACCGATTTAGACCGAGCATAGCAATTCTAGTAGGGGCTCCACCTAGAGATCATTCTAGCAGTGGAGCAGTTCAAACACCAGACATTTGATGCCATTTTACAAGCAGCAAGGAGGCACATATATACTTCTCAAAGGATAGTAGATCAAACCGGAGGACGGAAGAGGCCACATGGATAATTATCCCTGTCATCAGTACCAGCCCCGACAACTAGGGCTTTGACAATTGGAGCTCCTAGGAGGACGGCACCAGTTTTGTCGGTTCAGCACTAAACTCTGACGTACCCTCAGCAACAGAAACAGAAGTAATCTTCCATAATAGGCTGCTCTCATTTTGGGAGGCCTGGACACGTGGTTTCAGAGTGTCGTAGGGTATAGGGGTTGTGCTTAGCTGTGGGGCACCGGATCATAGAATCAGTTCCTTTCCGAATAGAGCCAGTTTATCTTCATCAACCTTAACTAGTCCATCGGTTAGGGCACCAGTACCGATGCAGCAGCAGTACCGGCCTTCGAGGCTATTGCCGTCCCAGGCTCAAGCATTCCAGCAGCAAAGGTCATAACAGTATACTCAGGCCCAAGCTCAGATTCAGAACAGACAGAGTGGTAATCAACAGAGAGGACCAACAACCAACACCAAGAGGACAAGGTCAAGCTATGGCCTTGACTGTAGCAGAAGAATTGGCATCAGGTGAGGTGGTGGCAGGTACCATTCTCGTCAACTCTTTTCCAGCAACAATATTATTTGATTCGGGTGCATCGCACTCATTTATGTCTGTACGATTCATGATACGAATAGGATTGGAGCCCGAGTCATTATCAGTAAGACTCAATATCCTTACTAGTATCGACCATTTGGGAGTAGATAAAGTCTATTCCTCGTGTCGAATCGTAGTTAGCGGCAGAGAGTTTTCCACTAGATTGATAGAATTTCTGATGGCCGACTATAATGTGGTCCTAGGAATGGATTGGTAGGATCAATATGCAAGAATAGACTGTCATGTTGGCAGGATTATTTTTGGTATTCCCGACGAAGAAGAATTTTTTATTTTCTAAAGGCGAAGTAGAGCCTTCTCTACCAATATTGTGGATGGCAGTAACAGAAGCAGTTCTATTTTCCAGAGTAATAGAAGAATTTTCTGACATATTTCTTGAAGAGCTTCTAGGTATGCCCCGAAAAGAGAGATTGAGTTCACTATTGATTTGATTCTAGGTACGGCACCAGTATCAGAAAGAGTCTACAGAATGGCACCATCAGAATTGGAGATCTTGTACAAGATGATTGAAGAACTCAGAACCAAGGGATTCATTCGTGTTAGTGGATAGCCTTGGGAAGCCAGATGCTTCTTGTGAAGAAGAAGTATGGTACGTCAAGATTATGTATTGATTATCGTACATTGAATTTCGTAACAATCAAGAACAGATATCCCCTACCAAGGATAGATAATTTATTCGATCAACTCAGTGGGGCGGCAGTATTCTCGAAGATTGACTTGCGGTCAGGGTACCATCAGATTATAGTCAGAGAGCAAGACATCCCCAAGACGGCATTCAGATCGAGGTATAGGCATTTTGAGTTTCTCGTTATGTCATTCGGAGCGATCAATGCGCCAACAGTATTTATGGATCTCATGAATCACATATTCATGCCCTATTTGGATTGTGATAATATTTATAGATGACATCTTAGTCTTTAGAAAGAGTGAAGCAGAGCATGAGCAACATCTTCGAGTAGTCCTTCAGATTCTCAGAGAGCACCAGTTGTACGCGAAGTTCAGTAAGTACAAATTTTGCCTTGATCGCATTTCGTACTTAGATCATATCATCACCAGAGGTGTAGTAGAAGTGGATTCCTGAAAGATAGTGGCTATAGAGAAATGGCCAGTACCAAAAGTTTATAATTTTGTAGGGTTGGCAGGCTATTGCCGAGGATTTGTATCAAACTTCGCTCGAATATCAGCACCCCTGACGTAGTTGATCCGCAAGGATGTGCAGTTTACTTGGACAATGGAATATCAGATTTAATTCGAGAAGTTGAAGCAAGAATTGATGATGGCACCCATTCTCACACTTCCAAACGGGATTGGAGGATTTTCAGTTTATTGTGACGCTTCAGACAGAGGATTAGGATGTGTCCTAATACAACATGGTAAGGTAGTAGTTTATGCGTCACGTCAACGTCATGATCATGAGAAGAATTATCCAACACATGACTTAGAGTTAGCAGTAGTGGTTTTCACCCTCAAGCTTTGGAGGCATTACCTATATGGAGATCGGGTAAAAAAAATTTACCAATCACAAAAGTCTCAAATATGTGTTTACCCAGAAGGATCTCAACATGCGTCAGAGAAGATGGCTAGAGTTACTAGTCGATTATGATATCAACCTACAGTATCATCCTGGAAAGGTCAACGTAGTAATAGATGCATTAAGTAGAAGAGTAGGAGCTTATTTCCTAATAGCATAGCCCGAGTTATTAGTAGATCTTCAGAAGATGGATATGGAGCTAGTTTTCCCTACCAATGTGGTATTGATAGCCAGTATGCAAGTTCAGTCCAGCATAGTTGAGAGAATTAAGATAGCTCAATCAACGGATTCCAAGCTTCAACGGCTTAGGACAGAATGTGAGGCGGAACGAAGAGCAGAGATATGCATTCACGAAGACAACACGCTCCATCATGAAAGACATCTTTGTGTATCCAGTAGTGATATCAGGTAGGAGATCATGGCAGAGGCTCATATTTTGCAGTATTCAATTCACCATGGTGGTACGAAGATGTATCGTGATATTCATTAGCATTTTTGGTGGAATAGCATGAAGAGAGAGATAGCTCGGTTTGTCTCTCATTGTTTAGTTTGCCAGTAAGTCAAGGCTGAACATTAGAGACCAGCTGGACTTCTTCAATATTTACCGATTCCAGAATGGAAATGGGAACACATTACCATAGATTTTGTGACTGGATTATCTAAATCCCCAGCTGGGAGAGATGCAATATGGGTTATAGTTGATCGGCTCACAAAGGTACCTTATTTTCTTCCTTTCAAAATTGGTCAGTCGACGCATCAGCTTGCAGAGATATACCTCAGACAGATAGTCAGATTGCAAGGAGTGTCGGTCAGTATCGTGTCTGACAGAGATTCAAGATTTACATCACACTTTTGGTGGAGTCTTCAAGAGAGTTTAGGAACTTGTCTCAAGTTTAGTTTAGCTTATCATCCGTAGACAGATGGTCAGTCAGAATGCACAATTCAAACTCTTAAGGATATGTTACGATCCTGTACACTTGACTTCGACGGTTCGTAGGAAGATCACCTACATCTAGTGGAGTTCTCCAACAATAATAATTTCTAGGCCAGTATCCAGACGGCACCATTCGAGGCACTATATGGCAGGAAGTGCATATCACCTTTAGCCTGAGATGATGTAGACAAGAGCAGATGCTTGGTCCAGAAATAGTTACTCAGACTATCGAGGTGGGAAGACAAGTTAGAGATCATCTTCGAGTTGCCTAAGATCCTCAGCGCCATTGGACAAATTCTCATCGGCGTCCTCTTAAGTTTTTTTTTATCGACGATCACGTATTCCTTAGGATCTCATCTACCCGTGGTATCATTCGATTCGGCATACGGGAAAAGCTTAGTCCTAGGTATATAGGATCGTTTGACATTCTCGAACGAGTAGGTGATGTGTCCTATCATCTCGCTCTTCTGTCGTCGTTATATGAAGTATATAACGTATTCCATGAATCCCAATTGCGACGGTATATCCCGAATCCGAGCCACATCCTTGATCATTTGGAATTGGTGGTTGGTGCCAACCTTTCATACGAGAAAAGGCCCGTATCCATATTGGACCGAAGAGAGAAGGTACTCAAGAATAGGACTATTAGTTTAGTTCGTGTTGATTAGGGTCATCACTCTTTGGGTGAGTCAACCTAGGAACGTGAGGATGATATCCGATTTTGATATCCACGCCTGTTTGACTCGTAAGGTATAATATCTTTCTTATGCCTTATGCTCTGAATTTCTTGCTTGCATGAATGATTGCTTGATTAACTGCTAGTCATAGATTGCTTGTAGTTAGTATAGGTTGCCCTGACACCTTTAGCCTCTTGAATAAATTCCGAGGACGGAATTCTTCTAAGGTGGGTAGAGTTGTCACTTCCATTTTTTGTTATACGTATTTTCGGTATAAGTATACGGATTTCTGACATTTGTCAAGTGAACCGTATTTAGATTTGTATTGCTTAGTCTTGGCTTGGCTTGGCTTAGTTTTGGTTTGATCTAGCTAGTCTTGGTTTGGTTCACCTTGGTTCTACATGACATGTTGGCTTGGCTTGGTATATATACCAACTTTTTCTCTCTTCTCTCATTCATTCTTCATTTACTCTTCTCCATTTCTCCTCCTACCAACCCACCAACCTAAGGCAAGCATAACGTGCTCCATGGAGAACATGAAAGATCTCCATTTTCAGTTGCTCTTCTTTTTTCCTACATGATTCTAAGCATCTTTAGAACTTGAGATTCTTGATTTTGATGGATAGATTTTTGTAGATCTAGGTTTTAAGTTTTTTTATTTTTTCTTGGTTTTAATCTCTAAAAACTTGGTATTTCTAAAAACTAGTGGTTCCATGTTGTAGAGAATTTGATTTCGTGCAGTTTTAGATTTTATTTCGCTTGATTTCGAGTTCGGATGAGGAAGTTATGGTCAAGGCAAGTTTTTGGAACTTCCATGGCTGAACTTGCTATTTGGCGACGGCGACCCCCATGCGCCCGGGAGGCCATACGCCGTGAAGTCCTGGCAACGAATCCTTTAACTCCGAGTGTGTCATACATGTAGGTTCCCTATGCGCATGTACTGAAGACGCAACGTGAGTTCCATGTGCGAATTTGTGTAGGAATTCCCATGCGTAGATTTATGCAGGAATTCCCATGCGCAGATTTGTGCAGAAATTCTCATGCGCAGATTTGTGTAGGAATTTTCATGCACGAATTTTTTCCATGCACGGATTTGTGCATGGATTTCTATGCGCCGAATTTGCCCAAAATTGTCCATGTGCTGGATTTGCCCAAAATTGTCAATGCGTCAGATTTGCCTAGAATTGTTCATGCACCGAATTTGCCCAGAATTGCCCATGTACGAATTTGCACCGTTTTTGCCTGTTTAAGTTATTTTGTAGCTAGAATCTTGTAAACTTGAAACGTAAAAGTTGTAGATCTCCGTCTTGGCTTCAAGAATCTTCCTGTCTCACTTTAACTGGAGTTTATATGTGATTGATAGTTTCAATCACCTATGGATGTTCTTGATCTTTCTTGCATGTTTTTTTGTACTTGGCCTAAATTACGACGACCCGACTTGATAAGCTTGAACTTGAACTTGAACATGATAATATGATCTCGTCTTGATAATCTTGCTAGTGGCCCATCGAGGCGCCCTCTTGACAAGTATTCTTGATATGACAAATAAACCTGGCATGACATTTATAACCTTGATTACTGTTGCGACAGTGATTCCTGTCTTACTAGTGTAACTCTTGTCTTGACTCCGTGATTGATTTTCCTGATTGTGATTGTACAAGCTACATGTCTTGTCTTGCATCATGTCTAGTACATAAATTTTTGGTTACCACAATCAGGAATTCATAATAAATCTGACTAGGTTAAACAACTAGAATGAACAAGTAGTTCTATAGAGAGATTTTCTAGTTACAGGCGATCCCGTTATCCCGGTCACAGTTGTGGACTTGTAGCCTACCGTCGAGTAGGGCGCATTTCCAGCACACTGTCATGTATTGTATTCTTGTAACCTAAAGTACTCATGTACACCTGTAATCTTGAAAACTCTTGTAACTTTCGCATGGATAACCTAGATAGTCTGCAGGGCTTGTGACTACAGGAATATCTCAACTGCATTTTGTTAGTAACTAGGCCTGTAATAACCCTAGTTAGCTAAGGATAGCAAGCCGTAGGACTTAATTGTCCGTGCTTGAATGATTGTCTCATAATTAACATGAAAATTATATTCTACCTCTTATTCTTCCTGATGCAAGCTAGTATGCTCATTTTAACTCTGGTCCTTTATGTTATTAACTTATGTTACTCGCATCTGTTCTTCTTTATATGCTGGTTTTAGTTCATAAGTGGAGCCTCCATTGTGGTACTTGCTCTTTCTAGGGTATGACCCAGCTGGTTTTATTTGGCCAGATTTTAGAGTGATACCCGAGGATCTACCTGTCTTACAGCCAGATGGTGAACACTAGGAGTAACCGAGGCCACGAGTGGGTTTTCTTATTTTGCTCTCCCACTCTAATGTAACTTATTCTTTTGAGGAGTTTAGCCGCCGAGCACGTATTAGCTCGTGATGAAACTTTATTTTGTCTTCCTAAGGGATGTAACATAATTACCAAATCCGAGGGTTGATCATGTATAACTTAACTCTTGCTAGTCTTCGTATTTTGTATGACTAGCTTCATGATCATCTGAATATATAATATTTGGGACGTCTTACTTTTGTATGTCTGATGATCTAACATCTTGTAACAATTATTTGCTTGCTTGAGATTGAGATACTAGGCTTGTTCTTGACCATAAGAGACTGATGGACTGTAGATTAACCCTCATAAATCTACACAGCCGTGATCGTATTGCTAAGTGTGTTGTACTCTAATGTACGTAGCTGGCTGTGTCTGTCCTCCGCTTTTCAGTATTTTGGTTCTGGGACATGACAAGGAGCTCCATGCACCACAGCAGCAGATTCTTCCAAGTCAATGCGCCAATAGCTTCTCTTGTCCGGATTGAGTTCTAAAGTATTCCCGAAGGTGCCGAAGAGCGTTCTAGAGGTTCATACATGAACTTGCTAGTTTCTGGGGGCAGATCGCATATAGGGCGAATCTTGCTAGAGCACCGATGACTTGTTCACCCTAGCAAGAAGATTTCCTTTGTGTTTTCTTTTTGTGTTTTTGTTCTATCTCATTGTAACGTCTGCGAACGTAAAGAGAAGAACACTTTATTGGTGTATTTTGCATTTTTTTGAGTCAGTTTGTAACCTACATTTAGTGCTTCTTTGAGTTGGCTAGAGTAAAGACTTTGTGTCTTGCAAGTATACTCTACGCCTCTCTTTCGTGTTATTGGCTAGAGTGTAGACTTCGTATCTTAAAAAGTTATCTCTATGCCATTTCTGGATCCCTCCATTCTTAGATCTGTCTTCGAGACCAACAATATGCACATAGGGTGTGGTGGCCCATGTGGGGTGATTTTTCTAAAGAGATTAAATTTAAACTTTAAAAGAACAATCTTTGTTTTGGTCACTCACTTTGGAAATTCTTAGGAGACAAGTCCCTATAGGGGTTTAGCGACTCAGACTTGGGTTCAGACAAAGGGTAAAAAGTGGCGCTTTGATGATGTACTTTGCACTTCGCACAAATGCACATGATGCTTGTGCGCATATATTGCGGTTGTACGCGAGGCATTATTCGTCTAGTATGTATGTGGCCAGGCACTATGTGTTAGATGCATGCTTGTAGTTGCTTTCGGCACTATCAGTTCTGTTGGTTGTCATTGCTTTCGGCGTGCGGCGCAGGCGACACTGTCAGCATGCGGCGCGCTGCGGTGTCGGTGCATAGGACTCTGGGACCCATATTACGTGGGATTTGGTCAACCAGCACGTATGCGCACATGTGCTTTCATATGCGCACATAGGTGCCAGTTTGCTATATAAATAGAGCTCCTCTCTTTTCATTTACAGATGTTTGAAAAAGGGAAATAAGTAAGAACCACAGCAGCCAAGAGGGTCTATGTGGCAACAACAATAGCTCTATGCGCCACAGTAGGCACTCATGCTCATTTGAGTTCCAAGTCTCCCCGAAAGTGACCTAGAGCATTCTAGAAGTTCTCTTGTAAACTTGCTGGTTCCTAAGGACAGATCGTCTATTAGGAGAAACCTGTAAGGGGACACAAATAATCTTTTCATACTCTATACTTAGCTCTCGTAGCATGGATAAACCAGTAAAGGGAGAAACTTGTGAAGGGACATAAAATAATATTTTCATAATCTTCTGGAACCCCTTCACGGGATCTCACCTTGCTTTGAGCAACAGTGACTTTATCCACCCTGGCAAGGAGATTTACTTTTGTGTTTTTTTCTTAATTTATTATATATCATTGTCGCTTCTGCGAACTTAAAGAGAAGAACATTTTTTTATACTTTCTTGTTGTATTTTACATTTTTGAAGTCTGTTTGTAACATGTTACCTTAGTGATTCATTAGTGTTGGGGATCTAGTAGAGTGCAGACATTGAGTCTTGCGTGAATCTCTACCCTCTCATAGGATCTCTCCATTCTTTGATCTGTCTTCGGGACTAATAGTTTTCTCACAGTTGTAATTTTCTAAGAGAGGAAGAAAGAGATTCGAATCTTAGGGGATTGTTTAGGAGAGAAATCGTTTTGTGGAGATCGTCAATTGGTTCTTTTCGTCTCCGATACTCTTTTCATACCCTTGTATTTTGTTTCCATCAGTAGAGTGTTGCCGTGATCCGTGTGGATCGGAGGAGAAGTTTATAAGAGTATTTGTATTTCTTTTATACATTAGTGGAGGTTTTTTCGAGTTGGACTCCGATTGTCCCATGATTTTTATCGTCATGGTTTTTCACATAAATATCTTGGTGTTTGCATTGACTTTTGATTTGTAATTTTGGCATATTGGTTGTGCATTTTTCTTCAATTCTCTCAAGGTCTCTTGGTTTTGAGGAACTGTTTTCACATTTTGTTCCCAACAGATTTTGGCATCTGATAAGTGTTCTTTTGCGTGACTTTATCTGTGGTGACCCATGCAGGTCAGAGCATATCATATTGATATGTAACTGTACTGATACGAGCTTGCAAATTTGATTATAATAAATAGAATCTCAATCCACAAGTGATTTGGTAACATCCTTTAAAATCCATCACCTCCCTCGAACTTCGTATTTTGCATTCGATAATACTCCTTAACATCAATATCATTTGTTTTTCATCTCTCCATATTTCAAAAAAAAAAAAAAAATGAACGCTCGTGCTTAGTGGAAGTTAGAAAAATGGCTAATAAATATTTCTTAAGTGTATTGCATAATTAATTAGTTTGACTACCTTGGTAGATAAGAAGATGTATTATAGATGCTGTAAGTATATGGTGGAATTGAAATTTTAGGAAGAATAGTAACTAAAAAAATTATAAAATTGTCCCCCTTTTAAAGTAAAATAATTGTGGTAATTTCGTAATTTGATGGATTAGTGTGAACGAATGTGGGTACACGTCTCCAATATGCAACTTGATTATTTGGTGGTAATTAATTGATGGGAGTATTGATGAAGTTTATTATAATTGCTTGATGAATCTTTGGCTTTTGCGGACTTGAATGGGTGAATATAAGTAGATTAATAAGGTTCTAATTTAGACAATTGATTGCAAAGACTTGATAATAAATCGAGAATCGGACTTGAGGTCCCATGTATACTAAATATTTACGATTGTAGGGATCACTATATACTTGAATTTGGACATTGGAGGTTATATAAGTTTTTTCGAGGTAAATATTGAGATTTTAAATTATATTGTTTGTTATTTGTTTTATTAGGATGTCTCATATTATTGTATAATACCCTTTTATATAACCATATAGCTATAATAGCCTACCTCACTCTTGCTTATCATTTGTTCCTCTTAGATTTCGAGTAGTATTTAAGTAATAGAAAATATAATAAAAGAGATCATATATATATATATATATATATATATATATATATATAATATATATATATATATATATATATATATATATATGAATAAAATAATAATAATAATACTAATAAAGATAAGTTAGTCATATTACTTAATAACTAAATCAATTAAATATACTCAAACTATCATGTAAAGACGTTAAACCTATAAATACAAAATATAATTATACATTATCTAAATTCTGAAAGATATGTATCTACAAATATAGGATTTCTAAAAATATCCATAACTATCGTTATGCATAGCAAATATTCTATTCAAATCGAATAATAAAACTTTTAAAATAACATTTACTTAAACTGAATCTTTAAACCTTTCCTTTTTTGAACTAAATCCCAACTATACTAAATTAAATTATAATCATATCCAAATTAAATAATATACATACATTATATATAACTACTTAATTTATGAAACCTCTCATATTTGCCTACCCAAAACACCCCTCTCTTTCCATCCAAAATAGCACAAAATTCGTCACAAAATCAGTCTCGTTTTTAGAAGCTCTAGCAACTTTGAACGACCATAACGTCCAACTCCAAACTCCATTTCATTTTCATTTTTTGTTGTTGAAGTCGTATTGAGGTTAGTTGCGTAACCGTTGTTGTGTGTTTCGACATGACATTTCAACTTCGCAATTGTCTACTTCGTGAGAGTTACCGATGTAACCGTACACTTAATGGAGAGTAATTTTCCGGATTAACTATCATTATGTGTAGCAGTAGCTGTTAGGGGGCTAAGATCCTCTATATATGATCTCTAGTCATTTGCTTTTGGAGAAACATTTAAGAATATATGCTACGATAAGAGAGTTAGTTGTAGTTGGTTGAAGCCATGAAGTGTGGTCGGAGGTATTGTCCGTGTGAAGTTCATTCCGAGGATGATAAAGGAGCGATGCGGAACTCAAAGAATCCAAAAGTGTTGGACGGGCATACCGTCGACATACCGCATGAATATAAATATATTGTGAATTCGTACCATGAAGTTTTGGAGATCCAAAATCACTTCACATTATGTTCCGAAGGTATACCATCGGTATACCGGTGCATCATTTTCAAGTTGGATTTGTGAACGGTTCAGATCTAAATGTTAATTGACGGTCTGTATTACATTTGACTTGGAGATTGGAGGAGATCATATATTTGAGGGTCTCTCCATGCCCTAGCTACTTTTTTCTTTCTTTCTTTTTTTTTCCTTTTTTTTTTTTGAATCCAAAGAGAAGAAGAGTGACAACTTGTTGGAGATCTCGTAAGAGAGAGTTTCACGTTACGGTATTGTGTGTGTAATCTTTATAAGATTTTTCTCTCATTGATTTAATAAAGTTATAATTTCTTTCCTTATCCCACGGAATAGGTCGAGGTTGACCAGACTATGTTAATAGTGCATGTTTGTTCTTGGATGTTACTGTTCGGTTAATTTATACCTTTATATTTTCGTTGTCACAAGGTTACTTGCATATGAGCTTCCACATGTCGCACAATGTAAAGTTGCATAGAAGATTTAACATGGTTATTAGATTTGTATATGAGACTAACAATTTTAATGACTAAGATAGGTGAAAAGCTTGGTTTAATTTTACTAATGCTTTTCAAAGAGCAAAAGAAGAATATCTAGATTCATGATATTATTCCGGTCAAAGTCTAGGGCTGAACCGGTCATCATCAATAACCAACCCTTAAGTTCTACTTTTCTTTAAGAAAAAAATGAGTTGGGTTTTTCTTGAGTCCTACTTTTCTTTATGGTAGAATATAGACTTGGTTATGTGATCCACAATGTCCAACCACGCATCTAGCACCTCAATTGACTTGGGGATGATGTTGAAGGTCTCTTAATGATGCCAATAGGCCAACAGCTACATTGACTTGGAAACCGTGTACACACATAATGATGCCAAGTTGCATTAGTCTTGTTGAACTCCAACAACCAATTGATCTCTTCTACAATAGTTTTGGACAGTGTTTTAAAAATCGAACCGATGATCGAACTGAAATTTTTTGGTATAGAATAATTCTACATTAAGATAAAAAAAAAATTATAACACTAACTACTCCTATTTTTTTTTTTTTCTAAAGGGAGGGACAGTCAGTATATTTAGTTTAAAAGTAGGAGTACTTCGTATTATAAACTCGAAACTCAAGAATATTTAGTGTAAATAACCTTATTTTTTCTATTATGGTTAGTTGACTAGAAAGGGAGTAGGTGTAATGCTCCGTCTACACTTCTATAAGGCCTAATTTGGTTCGCGGAAAGGAAAGCCATTACTTTTCTTTGTTTGGGTATGAAAAGAATTGAGAAGGAAAGGAAATGTGATTATCAATGGAAAAAAAATTGGAGAGAAAAATGATCAATGAATCATTTATCTATATTGAAGTATTCACTTTCATTTCCAATTTTCTTAGCATATTTAGACATTGGAAAGAAAAATCAATAAAATTTATAATTTTTCAAAGAAAAAAAAAATCAAGAAATTGGTTTCCTTTCCGCGAACCAAACGAGACCTAATCAGATACTCTTACGCATATATCTATGTGCTCCTTAATTGGATCATAATTAGATATAAATCATTTGTATGGTTGTTATGGTGCCAGATACCGTTTACACGCATACATATGGGAATGATGCAGTTGAATAATGAAAACAAATAACATAGTCATATGGGAATGATACAGTTGAATAAGTTGCCCTAGGCTAGTCCGTGTGATTTATATGCTACAGCTAATTTTGGTCTTCTAATTACTTATAATATTTTTTATATTTAGATTTGAACTTATATTATAGAAATATGTTATTTGTTTTTCCAAAATATTCCTTCAAAGTATCTATCTTTATGTGCCAGCTACGTATCGTCTGACATGGCAGCTGGCAAGTCAAAACGTTAAATTAAAATTAACATTAAATTAATATTAAAATTAAAATTAAAATTAATATTAATATTAATATTAATATTAACATTAACATTAACATAATATTAATATTAAAAAATTGAATACTTATTTTTTGGTAGTTAGAATTTGTCATATCAGCTGACATATCAGTTGTCACGTCAGTTGTCATGTAAAAAAAAATAGTTTAAAAAGATATTTTAAAAGTACGAATAACATTATTCTATATTATATGTCTAGTCTTCTTGACTTGGAACCACAAATGTGAATAGGGAGACAATAACACTGGTTGGTTCGTTCGTTCGTTCGTTTTGCTTCTGCTCAAAAAAAAAAAAAAAAAAAAAAACCACCATCCTTTACCTCTATATAAATGGAAGGGAAAATGAGTAGTAAGAGTATAATGAATCAATCAGAGTAATATATTCCATACCATACCATATCCATACCTGCGCTTAGCAGCAATGTGCTCCTCCTTCCTTTTGTGTCCGACTCCTAAAGCATCATCTACTTCTACCATTCTAATTCTACAGCTTCTTCTTCCTCTCTTCTTCATCATCCCACACCACCACCATCTCCATGTCATGTCTGCTCCAGCACAACACAACATGTAACCGACCGTTCTTCTCTCCTCGTCTTCAAGTCCAAGATCTCCCTCGATCCCCATGGAGTCTTTGCTACGTGGAACGATACCCTTCCGTTTTGCCGTTGGCAAGGTGTCGTTTGTGGCCGCAAGCATCCAGACAGAGTCGTCTTGTTGAACCTGACGTCCCTCGACCTGGTCGGAACCATACCACCTCACTTAGCCAATCTTACCTTCCTTAGGAGGATCTACCCTCTCCTCCAATCACTTCCATGGGCCGATCCCCCAAGAACTCTCTCGTCTGTCTCGTCTGCAGAAGCTTGAGCTTAGCACTAATTCGCTCAACGGGATAATTCCCTCGAAACTCAGCCATTGTTTAGGCCTCCAAACCATAAATATGTCTTTCAACATGCTTGAAGGATATATCCCTGCTGAATTTGGTTCTCTTCCCTCCCTCTACCGCCTCGACCTAATTAACAATAGTATTATTGGGCAAATACCGACCTCTCTGGGCAACGCATCATCTCTTAATATTCTAGGGCTGTCATCCAATCTACTTTCAGGAGGAATTCCACCATCCTTGGGTAAACTCTCTATAGTGAAATTTCTCGATTTGGAAGCTAACAATCTCGAGGGAGTCATCCCGCCTTCGCTATGGAACCTCTCATTTCTTGAGTCTCTTGGTTTGGGCGACAACCAGCTGGAAGGCTCACTTCCACATGATTTAGGCCAAGCACTTCCACACCTTAGATATCTAGCTATCTACTCTACCAAAATGCATGGCTCCATACCTATGTCTTTGTCGAATTCTTCGCAGCTTAGTCATGTTCAACTTCAGAACAACAATTTCAATGGAAGGATTCCACCAAACTTAGGAAGCTTACAACATTTAAGCTTCTTGATTTTGTATGGTAATCAGTTGAAAGCTAGGGAGCCCCTTGATTGGAGCTTCCTTTCTTCTTTAAGTAATTGCACCATCTTAGAGGTGTTGAGCATAGACCAAAACAACATTGGAGGGTTGTTACCAAAATCAATTGGAAACATTTCTGTCAGTACTCTACAATGGCTAACAATGTCCCAAAACTCCATAGAAGGAAGCATCCCTCCAGAGATTGGAAACCTTGTTAGCCTCTTGATGCTTGATCTTAGCCAAAACTTTCTTTCAGGTTGTATTCCTGCCTCCATCGGGTTGCTCAAGAACGTAAATGTATTAGACTTGGGAAACAACAATTTTTCTGGAGAAATACCATCCACTATAGGCAGCCTCTCGCGATTAAATAAGCTTTTTCTACATTTCAATAACTTTAGTGGAAGCATCCCAATCAGTCTTGGAAATTGCCAGTCTTTGGAATTGTTAAACATTGGACACAATAAGTTAACAGGCACGATCCCTAAAGAAGTTTTCAGTATCTATAGCCTCACTCAAAGGCTTTCATTAGAGGAAAATCAGTTAACAGGCACGATACCTTCGGAAGTAGGAAGCTTGGTAAATATAGGAGAAATATGGTTGTCTGGGAACAAATTGTCAGGAAAAATACCAAATAGTCTTGGCAAATGCCAAGTACTACGAATCCTTCGTCTTGATAGAAACTTCTTTGAAGGAAGTGTTCTAGTATCCTTAAGTACGTTAAGAGGCCTTGAAGAGATCGATCTTTCACAAAATAATTTATCTGGACAAATACCTGCTTTCCTAGGGAACTTTTCTGTCCTACATTATCTGAACCTGTCTTACAACAATTTTGAGGGCGAAGCACCAAGGGAAGGGATTTTTGCAAATATGAGTGCAATTTCAGTCCTCGGAAACGATAAGCTATGCGGAGGGAACCCGATGTTGCATCTGCCAAATTGTCCATTTTCAGATCCTAGTAAGAAACACAAATCTCATAATCTTGCAGTGATCATTTCAGTTTCTAGCGGATTTTTGTGCTTGTTCTTCCTTTTAGTTGCTTCCCGTCGTTGGATACGTCAAAGATCAAGAAGAAAACCTATAGAAAATTATACCATCAAGGAGCAACATATAAGTATCTCATATGCTGAACTTGTCAAAGCAACAAATGGATTTTCTGAAGAAAACCTAATTGGTTCTGGTAATTTTGGTTCTGTATATCGAGGAATGCTGGACGATTATGAGAATGCTGCTAAAATTATTGCAGTGAAAGTATTTAACCTTCAACAACTGGGAGCTTTGAAGAGCTTTGTAGTTGAGTGTGACACTTTCAGAAATATCCGACACCGGAACCTTATTAAGATACTGACTTTATGTTCAAGTGTGGATTTCAAAGGCAACGACTTCAAGGCAATGGTTTTCGAGTTCAAGCACAATGGCAGTTTGGAAAGTTGGTTGCATTCAGAAGGAGATGTACCTTTACGGCCAAAGACATTGAAGATTTTGGACCGAATAAATATAGCGATCGATGTGGCATCTGCATTGGAGTATCTCCATCACCATGGTCAGTCTCCTATTATCCATTGTGATTTGAAGCCAAGCAATATTCTTCTTGATGATGATATGACAGCCCTTGTGAGTGACTTTGGGCTAGCTAGATTTATAAACAAGCCCACAACAAGTTCTACTAGCACCTTTGGAATTAAAGGAACTATTGGATATATTGCTCCAGGTTAGTAAACTATTAAGAAGGATGGTTTTTCATTTTTCCTTTTTTGCGATAAATTAATCTTTTGTTTTGTTTTTGAAAATTATTCTTTAGATTTAGCTTATTCTTGACAGCTAGAATTTAATTTAACTAAATGCCATGTCGAGAAGAACTTAAGGGGAGTAATATATATGACAATAACTCTAAGATCGATCTAGGTCTGAGATAGTCATTTCATTTTGTCTATTCCTTGAACAAAAATGAAGACATTAATTGATTCCATTTTACGCCATCTTAGGCTTTGTTGCACAAATGCTCCTGCAAAGGACTATATCTTTCTCTATAGTTTTATTTGACACGTTTTCGACACGACACTTTCTTGACACATGACACTTTCTTGACACTCATGTCAAATATGTCTCACTCAATTCTAGCCTCCAAAGAGAACAAAATAATGGTCGAACATTGTTTTTTACGGTTTTGATTGACCTAAATATATTCGAGATATGAGGAAATGTGTAAAACATGTATCCGTATCGTTTCATGTCATGTATCTTATAACTTTCTAAATCCTAGAATCTTCCATGAATATAGATACTATTAAGACCTTATGATATATATATATATATATATAATGTATATGTATCTCAAAATTTCTAGCAATGCCGCATTCCAAATATGTATCATGTGTGTATTGGATCTGCTTGCATGTCCTTACAACTTAGTATTAGGAAAAATTAAGAATCATTTTTAGTGTTTACTTTTTTTTAGTCTTTTGTGCTTAGATCCAGCAGAAAATAATGTATGATCTCTATGAAAATTGAAATCGTTGACAAATTTTTTCGGAATAATGGTTTTCTTTTCTTTTTTTACTTGGTTTTGTTGTCTTACTCTATTTGCATAAGTTGATTAACTATTATTATTTGGTTCAAATGAAGAGTACGGAATGACCAACAAAGTTTCTACTCATGGGGATGTCTATAGCTATGGAATACTTCTGATGGAGCTATTTACTGGGAAGAGACCTACGGATGGTGCTTTTAAGGAAGGCCTAACCCTTCGCACATTTGTCAAGGATGGATTTTCTGATGGAGTCATGAACACCATGGATGAGTGCTTGCTAGAAGATGGAGTTCAAGCTAGTGACCATACTCAAACTATAAATCATGCAAAAACTTTTGTATGTGTTTCTTTGGTGCTTAGAATTGGTCTCATATGCACAAATGATTTGCCGACAGAGCGAATGGAGATTAAAAGGGTAAGGAATGAACTTAATGAGATAAAGAATATATTTTTGAGAGAAAATGTTGCATAGACCTATAACAACAATTACACAAGCATATAATGATAGAATTAAATGAAAGTGATATGTGTCAACAAAGAATTTGAAAAGTTATTACTAATTTCATTATATATCACTTTTGTATTTGAGTTGTTGTCTATTAATAAAAACTTGTTGTCTATGGCATTTTATTTATCATCCTCTTGCTTTAGGCATTATATTATCGTCATCTTACTTTACTTCTATTAACAAGGTCAGTTCTAGAAACATATCTTGCCAAAAATCTTGTACTGAGTTGTTTGTTATTATTTTATGAAGAAAGGAGTGTATTTATGTTGTCTAAGATGCTTGACTATCATAAGATATTTGATAAAGAAGGAAGAAAGAAGCATGAAAGAAAATTATATGGCTTATTTTATTTTTATTTGGCTTTCCACTTTTAAGATAAATTAGAGAAAAAAATGTTGCACAGACATGGACACAAACATGACACGACATGGTGAGGACATATCAACATGACATCTATTTTTTGGTATACTCTATTGTATTTTGGAGTCCTATATTTGTCTAACATGACAAAGAATGTATGTGCTTTCTAGAAGAAAAAAAACTTCACTTTTCAAGTGATTATTATCTTTTTCTAATATGTCACGACCTGCACCCGCATAATCGGTACGGGTGTGTGGGGCACGTCCAGCATACACCGCAACATCGGCATAGTAAGCTGTCTAGACAATCACTAACTAATCATCTCAAACAGATATCTAACTCTAAGGACGAACCATAATATCTTACAATGACAATACTCAATTACAAAATCGAAAAGCACGATATGATATGGCACGATAGAATATAAAGAGATGATAATCTCTAGACAACAACAATATAACCAAATCCAATATAACTTTCCAAGGTATCAATAGTTGCCGAAGACAAATCTGGTACTACAAGAAAAAACTCCTTTAACAACGTTGAAACAATGTTGTAAAAGAACTTTTACAACGTTTTGTAGAAGGTTGTTATATACAGGATTGTAAAAGGGGAGGATATCTTGCACAACGTTCGTTTGTATGTTGTGAAGGCGTTGTAGAAATTCTTCCCACAACAGTTTGCAAGCATTGTTAAAATTTATAAAATCTAATGAAAACATTTCTACAACGTTTTCCAAGTATTGTAAAAATACTTTTTAAAACATATTACAAGTATTGTAAATATAATTTCAACAACATTGCAGATGTGGTAGAAACAATATCTACCACGTTCAGCAAATATTGTAAAAAGAGTTTATACAACAGTATACAAACATTATAAATAGAGTTTACACAACTTTTGAAAAATGTTGTATATGTTATTCAATCATGTTTCCCAAACATTGTAATAATATTTATATATTGTAATTGTAATATCAACAATGATACAAAAGTATTGTAAATGAAGTTTAGAACATTTAGAAAAGTTGTTAAAATGCCATCTTATAACATTTTTTAAACGTTGTTGATTGTGTTAAAAAAAAAATATACAATTTATAAATAAAAATATATTAATTGTAATTATAACACAAAATACATTCTTCTAATTTTGCTTATAATTTTGAATGAAATTGCAAGTGGAATAGCAACCCAGCTTATAATTTAGCTTACAATTTTGAATGAAATTGCAAGTGGAATGATTTCAAAAATAAAATTGTCAATGTTTTCAATAATAATAAATTCATTCCATTTTTATATCATGTCAGTATCTTAGTTTCTTACTAGTACATTTAGCTTGAGTTTAAAGCCAAATACAACTCCGAAGGACAAAACAAAAAGATAGTAGAAGCCTATATTTATAAAAGCAACCAAGGATTGCCAACAAGCTCCTACAACCACTCATACAATACAAAGTTGATAAAGATAATTAATTGGTGATAACCTTTGCTTACTACTCTGATGCTTTGATTTCATAGACTCAAGAAATTTGTGAGTACAAACATAAATTCTTATTGAAGTTTCTTTAAGAGAGTATCGAGAGAATAGGTACTATAGTTGAAAAGGATTGTTGCACCAAGGTACCCCAATTTGGCTCTCATAAGTTCAGGGATATCTGTGAAGAACTTTGGTAGTTGCCTCCTGCCTATAAGAACTGCAACTGCAAAGAGAAATCCAAACAAGGCCTGATGTGATCACATTGACAAGTACATATAGTTTTGCAGCTTTAGGATGACCGACTCCAAGTTCATTCCATACACGTGCACTGCATAGTTTGGAAAATGAAAGAAATGATCATCTTCTCCTGTTTAGAGGAAAATATTTGTTTCCAAACACTTGTTACAATTTAGAGAAGAATATATGCCTTTACTAGAGCATTGAATCCCAAAGCTACAATTTAGAGAAGAATGCATGCCTTACAGCATGAATGAGGTTACAGATACACATGAATGCATATATGTATGCATAATTTTTATATAGATCTTAAGAATATCCATATTTGTTTTGGATAGTAAGTAGGATCTAGAAATTTTATAAAGGAACTTCTTCAAAAGAATGCTATTTCTAATAAATCAAATATGTTTTACATATGTGACTCCAGCCTTTTACTTTTTCTGATTGTGCTGTAGTTCAGGTGAAATACAAAAATCCAACAAATGTATGTCTTTCTTGTATCTATGTTAGATATTTTTCTCTCTCAGTACTGTAACCTGTATAGAGTACACATGTAAAAGATAAATAACAACATTCTGATAATTTTAGGCATGGAGTTCAAGAGAAGAACAGAAAAAAAGTAACTGACCTGTCATACCTAGTCCTCCTGGAAAGCTGCTCATCATATGAAAAAAGGGGAAAAAAGTCGTCGTGAAATTTAAAGGATAATTTATATTTAATACTGAATGTCCTCTGTTATCAGAATATATATGTACAATCTGAAAGTTAGCTAAAGCTTTTCTGTTTCTTGCTAGTGTCTGCTTATTTGAGTAAGGAATAATAGGGTGGGAAGTAAATAAACTTATATTATTAGACTCATGGTTAAGCTATTACAACCTTAAAATTTTCCCATTTGACTCAAACCAGAATGTGTGATATTAGTATTGGCAAATCCAACAAGGGTATCAAAAAATAATTTTCAGTTGAAATAAGTAGAGAACAAAAACTATCAATTCTCAAGTATTTTTCAAACACAAGAAAACTGATACCAACTCGAATTTCTGACTTAACCAAAATTTCAGTCATGCATGATTGACTGGAGCATATCCTTCTATAACTATAAAGCGAAAAGCGAAAAGATAAAAGGAAATATTGTTTTCTTCTATTCCATAATGTGTGAGAGGAAAGAACCACAAAAATCATGTGATGTAGAACACAGGTGACCACAAATACCATGCAAGAAGGACATATCATGGCTGACATCTTTTGTAGTTTTCATTAACTTTTGCACTACAGTAAAACCAAATATTAAAAGCCAAAGGTGACATTCATAAGTTGAAATGAACATGTAACTCCACCTAATTATATACTCTTGAACTTTATCATAATTCAGTTGTGACTTGATCAGAACCTATCTAGGAAAGCTTACTATAAATGCACACATGTTCCAGCAATCTGGCAACTTCAGATGACTGTCAAATATAGGTTTTAGTTGTACCTTACATTATATTGTGTACAACAACACAACCAAAAAACTAAGGTGCATTTATATGCATGAGTAATATATATATATGATTCTATAAACATGCAATTTCTATCTATTTGATATGATATGTATATATGATTTAGCATGATCCATCTATGACAGGCTAGTATATATTATGCATACAAAGTAGACTGTCAGAACAAGAGGATCGCACTAAATAAATATAAATTTACCAATCAAAATCTAATAATGTACTTTATCAAGCTCCATTATCTAAGCATATTTACTTACTCCAAGCATGAGACCGCTTCCAATCATGTAACCTATGTTTTGAACAATAAGAAAACAAAATTCAAGTAATTGGTTGATTTCTCGAAGAAACTATCACATAAGCACTACTAACCACAAGCTTCTCAGCCGCTTCACAAATCTTATCGACCTTTGTTTCAGACAAGCCTTTAATTCCCATGAGGCTCTACATAATGGACTGAAGCAAAATGAATACAAATGAAATCACAGCAATGGTAACAAATCTTTAAGAAACTCAAAGGTAAAAATATCGACCTTTTTAGTATGCATCATGAAGCTTCTTGATGTCTCCAACATTGATTGCTTGAGAAATGACAGCCACAGAACATAGGCTATAGAAAACTTGAAGAGAAATTAAAACTATGTTGAATGCAAACTTGTCAAAGAGAACATAATTATAAATTGTAATTAACAAGCACTTAAACATTCAACAATAATCACTTTCTAAGTCTATATTATAGGTCAATAAGGAGGTCCTAGGTAACATGTTAACTGTGTTGTATACATCAAGGGTATTGTTGCTCGCAACATGAAAACAGAACTCCTAACATACTATATTTCACATATTATATTATTTTGCCGTATTGATATGAAAGGAAGTAGACTAGTGTTTGATAGAGAGGGGAAAAAAGACAACTCTAAGCAGATTTGATTAGAAAAGGGACATGATTCAACACCATTAATGGAGGAAAACTATATAATGCACATGATCCTTATTAATTAGAGGCCTACTCTACAACAAGTGAAGGAAAATTACTCCTAGTTGCACACTTCGTTCCACCTAAGGGTTACGAGGAAGCCTACCTCCACAGTGGTCCGTTCCATGCCAAATGGCGTACTGTGTTCCCATTTTGCTTTCCTCATTCCTCGTCCATAACATTTTGTGTTCTAGGTAACCTTGTTTGTACTATTCTTTGTTAGAAGTATTGAATAGTTTTCGTTTTTTCTTTCCATTTTTAGAGCGTCATTAGTTTTCTCTACTTGTTATGACTTATCAGTGTTTTGTAATGTTTTGGTAGTTTATATTCTAGAACTCATTCTAGGAAATATGTAGAGATAGGAGCATTCAGTCAAATGCAAAGAGCTAATTTCATTCCATGGCTTCTTTTGTGTTTGATTAAAACAACATTAATTAATTTCCCATACAAAAAGATGCATTTGAAGTATTCTTTCTCAATGACTTCTATTGGATGTTAAATCTGTAAGTGTTATACATCATTTATGAGGTGCCTGAATAATTTGAAACAATAGTTTGTATTTTTTGCCTTTTTGAATTCTAGTCTTCTAGACTATTATGTCTCTTCATATTCTGCAAATTAAATCATGCTATTTGGTTAATTCTAATTTGACTTTAAATGACATTGATAAAGTGCTTCTGTTTTATGAAATTTCCCTATTGGTAGACAAAGAAATTGTTCCAAAAACGATAAATGATGTGAAGCTCATCAATGCTGGAAAAATACTAGAGAATAATCGCACTCTTGCGGAGTCCAGAGTGCCTGTTGGAGAACTTCCAGGTGGTGTAATAACAATACATGTCGTTGTGCGGCTCCTATATATGACAAAACCGCATTCAGTAATTTTGCTTTAAAAATATGTAGTAGTTAATAGCATTACTTAGAACTAGTAAAGTTAAATTGTCAATATAGAACAATCTGCGACTTAAAACTATTGGCAACTAAGACTCCTAGTTTCTATTGTGTCCAAAACTACGAAACCTACTTTTCAAACAATGGCAGCACACTGCCAAAATGGAAACATCTCCTTATTCTAGGTCCATATTCTAACAAGATATTTTGGCCAAAAAGGTTTTGTAAGTATTATGGACCTATGTTTCACTTTTACAAAACTAAAACTTTATAAATCTTCGTTCTACAACTTAGTTATGCATAGAACACCCTTAAAATGCATATTATGCAAAAAAAATGGTAGAATAGTAAAAAAATGTTTAAAATGTATCAACGCCTAGGCGGCGCCTAGGCAAACAATGGTAGAATAGTAAAAAATGTTCAAAATGTATTGACCGCCTAGGCGGCCTAGGCAGTAGGTGGACTCTCTCCGCCGCGCACCGCCTACCGCCATTTAGAACCTTGCTAATGACCGGTTGCAAAACAATATGATATGCCAGAAAAATCAAGAGATGAAAGACAAGGGCCTATTAGATAACTAGTTCTAGAACAGGTGGAAAACAGGCATAGCAAGAGAAAAGGAAAATGGTCTTATAGTAATACAGTTTTGACAAACTTAAGGAACGAATCTACCACTGAATAATGGAATTGTATAAAAGCATTTGCAAGAATACTAAATTTTCACCTCCAGCAAAAGGAGAACATAGACGTCATGTCACATGGCAATTAGCAACTTTATATCAAAAATGGGCAATGAAAAAGAACTACTACAAACAATACAAAAAACTTTAACTTCTCTTGCCTATTGTTTCAATCTCTAGAATAAAGATTCAACATGACTCTAGCCAATAATATTTAAGATCATCCAAAAAAATATTATCACAGAAAAAAACATATGCCTTCATAGTTAACTGAAGCTTTCTATAACTTTGGATTGGAAATGCTTCTGTTCTCCAAGTGCTTGTTTCATCCCGTGTCATAAATGTGTCTTTGCAACATAGCATATAGCACTATGCTTTTTGATCCTCTGTCTTAACAAATAAATTTGACTAAAACCAGGGCGGAGGACACTTAACTTGCACTGGGCTGTAGCCTAGTGCAAGTCCAAGAAGAAGCAAAAAAAAATTAAATGAAAAGAGCTTGTACCCAGGCTGCCAGTCCAATTCTCAACTCCACTCCCGACCTCTTTGGCTCTTTCAGTCCTCTTTGAAATGTTTGTCATGATAGCAAGTGAATGCCCATAATATGACATTGATACTTACATTACTGTTGTTATAAAATTGTAAAATTTGGCATCCCATAAATAGCTAGACACTGGATAGAGACGTTCTTAAAAATTTTGTAACAAATTTTCTCCGTTCCAAAATAACTTTTTTGATGTAGTGTTCATATGATTTATACGTAAAGATGTGCATTGATAATGAACGGACCAAAATGTTAAAAGATTATCAATTAATTTAGGAAGCTGTTTTTAAGTGTAGCACCCTTAAGTTTTATCTATGATGGTTTTTAATCATCGAATTTACAAAGAAAATTCTACCGAATTTTTGGCATAAATTTTTAGAGCCTTATAGTAACTATTAGTCTATTAGCTAGCTCACCCTACTCCAAATTTCTGGCTCCGCCCCTGACTAAAACCATACCAACTTTTTCTACAAATTAATAGAGCATAGGACCAGAATGAGAAGAACTATTTTAATACAAAATCACACAATCAAACTCGCATGATTGTTACTTCGAGATTAAGACTAATAATCGAGTTTATAAGGAGATCTGGGTACCTTCTGCGGGGCCTTGGGTTGTCTATGGATGATGCTGGGGAGGATGTTCTCGAACCCCGACCGCGAAGCTTGTTGGCCAGCAGGGGATCTCGACCTTGAAGTGGAAGATGTTGCGATTGGGGAATGAGAGGAGGAGACATAGAAGGAGGAGAGGCAGCAGTTCCGGGCCGGAAGAGCTCGTAAGTGAGGAGGGAGAATACGAAGATGCCAATGATAAGGAGGAGAGGCCCACCATGGAAGCGCCTGGTCAAGCTCGTCTTCGGCATGGATAGAGAGAGAAAGAAGAGGGAGAGTATTGAACTTTGAGGGAGTAGTAGTTGATCTTTGGTTTGGGATAATTTGGAAGGGGGGAAATATAGAGAGGGGAAGGGAGATGAGAGTTAAAATTGTTAGGGCTCGGGAGTTCCAAAGTGAAATTCTCTGCAGACTGCAGGTCTTGCTGCTACTTCGTAGGTCCTTGAACGGTTGAACTAGCTAGGGTGCTGCTGGTACACCAATTTGATAAGTATGTATTTATACGGTTCTCAACAAAAATTAATCAAATCAGTTTTCATTCATCAATCTAACATAGAATGAATGTTAATCATTCCATTCAAAATTGTCATGTGTCAAATCACTATCAAAACTAGTATAAATGTTTACCAAACCACTTCCAAAGTTTTAGAGATTAAGTTTGACACGTGACAACATTCACCCTAGTTTTTTGTGGGTGAACAAAAATGACCTCAAATTGATCTTCTAATCTTTTAAAAAATCGGAGTTAGCTTTCCAACTTGACATTTATATTTCCAAAAAAGTTGACATATATATATTTAATAAATCGGGAACGAACAGTTGAAAGGAACGGAGGGTTCACGATGATCAATGATCATGGCTCTCTTGTGATCCAATTCACAATGTCCTCTTATATATATATTATTCATTTTATGAGGGACCTAACATGCTCTTGGTAATTAATGTCAATTATTGCATGTTGATCCATTTATAGTCTAGTAAGAACCAATTATAGGATTAATTTTACATGTTCGTCGTGTCACCCTTCACTGACATGTTGGTCGGAGCTGGAAAAGTGCAGGTGGCATTCCCAAATGCCCATGTTAAAGAATTAGGAACTAGAACGATAGAAGGATAAGAAAATGGAAGTGTCCCCAGTATTTTTTGGTGAAAAATAAAGAGGGGATGTTTCCTATAATCAAATTTATTTAAAAAAATTCTTTTCACGCAATTTCTTGCGACCAAACACAGTTACATTATTTTTATTTTTAATTTGAAAATTTCAATTGCTAATGAGGCTTTTATAATTTCCAAGAATTTTCAAGATTGGTTACCAAAACTATCCTCAATTTATTACAGTTTTAAAAATAAAATTTATAGCTTCCGTTATAAATTAAGGATAATTTTTGTCACCCACTTTAAAAATCTTTGGATATTTTAAAAGCTTCACTGGCAATTACAGTTCCCTCTAATTTTAAATATTCATATGCCGGTGAGTCAAACTAAACCGTTACAAATACATATTTCATACATTATTCGACTAAGTATATTTTTCATACTTTAAAAAGTAGAAGAAGACTGATCATAGTACAGAAGAGAGGAGAGTGGAGCCCTACATTTTATTTTTTAGCTCCCTTAGTCCTTTATGTTTTTTTGCTGCAAGTTGCAATTGCCACAAGTCCACTGCCACCAGAACCTTTTCTGCAGGGTAGGCCTTAAGACTTTTTGAAAATGGTCAACAAATATGTTCAAAAGTATAGGATTTGCTCAGACTACTTTCTATATGTTGCATGTAATACTTATTGTAGTCATGCATATAAACAACACTCGTGATCTTCAGTTACATGGAATATTGGTCATCAATAGACTTTGAATGTTATCGTGACTTCAAGCTGGAGAAGAAAACCGTTTATATTCGATCAATAATTCATATGAGCTATTATATATAATTTTTATATTTTATGTCTAGATTAATTTTTGTACGACACATAAATAACAAGTATTTGTGTATTACAACAATATATTCAACAATTAATTTATCAAAGTCTCCAATACCGTACTGTCAGTATGTCATCGCAAAGATGGACATTGTTCACTTATGTGGCCACTATCACCAAGTATCTCTTCTTATGGTGATATTGAACTATAAATGGTAGATATGTGACAATTTTACAAGAAAAATGCTTGACTAATTAGCATAGGTCAAGATGCAAAGAAATAAATGGTGGTGTTGCAATGACTAATTGGATAGTAATTGGTTTGGATGTAATTGATGTTATTAATGCGTTATGCCTTACTGTTCTTTGGTTACTGCATCTAATGAATGTAGCTAATATTTACTTGTCTGCTCCCCAGCGTGCAACTGTTTTATTAGTGCCACACAATATGTGCATGTCGCTGTTAGTAACAAAGTGACTTACTTTGTTCCTTTTCAGTTCTTTATCAACTCAAGCTAATTTTAAGAATAGAAAATGCACCCATATACAATAATCAAATAAATGATTTGTCGACTAGTCGCCGCTTGTAATAACTAATTTAAATAATAGAATAGACTTTTTCTTCTAAATCTTTTTTTTTTGGGTGGGTGGGGGGTGCGATTGAAAAATTGGGGGTTCAACCCCCTTAGCACCACTATACACACTTAAGAAACTTGTAACTTATGATGTGTTGTCTTTCTTTTTTGTCAAAACACATGGATATGCAATTTACAATAGTAAAAAGATAAGTACATTCATAACATTTATTTATAGTGGCAAAATAAAGTTAAATTTACAAAATTATATAAACATTGTGAAATGTACAACTTTTACAATATTCTATAAATGTTGTTAATATAACCCTTTTACAATATTTTTTAAATATTGTAAAAGATAATAAATACACAACATTTATATAAAGCGGCAAAATATAATTAATTTTACAACATTGAACAAACATTGTGAAAGATAGAAAATTTACAACAGTTGAAAAACGTTATTGAACATGTCATTTTTACAATATTTTAAAGACATTGTCAAAATAATAACTTTGACAATTTTAAATAAACATTGTAAAAATTAATAAGTTTTACAATTTTAATAAAACGTTGTTGAAGACAGTAATACACAACTTTTTGAATGACCATTGTAGAAGCCTTAACATTTGAATATAAATGTTGTTTGCACAGGTATTTTACAACGTTTTTATAATAAATGTTGTAGAAGACCCCCCTTTCTTACCACGTTTTCAGGATGTGTTGTAGAAGACCCCCCTTTCTTAACACTAATAGTGGAATCTAAGATAACTGAGTGATCCAGTTAGACCTCCCGACAATCACTCCAAACTACTCCTGAGCTACGGGGCCAACTCTGCTCCTACACCCTCCCGGGTTCCATAACAAGTGGGACACCAATCCTCCAGATCGATCCTGAAAAAGTTATCCAATCAGGATTGGAACACACAACTCTAACAACAGTTACAATAATATGATAAAGACTGTAACGCCCCAGTCCCAAAATACGTAGGACTAGGAATACGTAACATGCCAGCTGCGCATTCGACCAGACTCTAGTCCGACTCGAATACGCATAAGCTATTTTATGGACACAATCTACATAATAAAACTATATATTTCTAAATCCATAATGAAATAAAATACAAGAAAGAGCCACATGTGTTAAAGTCGGCCGCCCCAATAACACAGGAACTCGAATAGACTCGAGAAAGAAATATGAGTCTATAAAAACTAGGCTATGGCAACAGATGAGTAACTAATATGATTAAATAACATACCTCGGTAGAAATGAATAAGTACCTTGTACCAATGCTCGCATATCAAGGCGATTAGCCTCAGCATCTTTAGACAGGCTCCACAACCGTTTAAGCTGCAAAACTGGCAGGAGACCAGGTCCTCAGGGGACATAACAAGGTACAAGAAACAATATGCCAAAGTAAAATAGTATAATGCCACATACTCAATGATAAACTACTGTAACCATCTAAGTGATATGCAAATGAGAGTATGGTATCGTACCCCGGGCTGGTACTCACGGACTCATCCGTATGCTAGACAGTACCCTCTAGGCTCCGTGTGGGGGAACCCAATGTAGATATATGCACTTTAGATTCCGTATAGAGAACCCAAAGTCCAGTACTCATGTATATAGAATATGCCCAGAGCACGATGAAGACTCTCCCCTCCCAATGTAACCTCACGTCTCATGTCCACGACGTCTCATGTCCATGACACGCAAGATCACGACCTCTAACTAATGCAAGGAGTCATAATAATATATATGTTATATACCTATCTCATATCATGTATCCTATAAGCCTACACAGAATCACCATGAATACCTCAAGAACGATTCTGTTACATGTAATAGTGTCAAGTGTCCTACGGTCTGTCGTGCTCAGGATACAAGCACGTATCATGGGTTCGTGGTAACAACTCTCTAACTGACGATACCCGACTCCGCGGACGTATCGGCACCCGAACCTTATTCGGACACTAAGTATCGTCTCACGGCCCTAAGCTAGACACACACACGCCAATCCTATCAAATAGCTATAGTAACTAAATACTAATAAATAGAGCAAGAACTGAGATACATGATGGCAAGGTACACTTGCCTGTTGCCTGCTGCCTGCTGCGGTGTCGCCTGACTGATGTCTTCAGTTGGAGGTACAACGGATCCAAGTTGTCCTATTATAACATATTCTAATCAATGCACAATCTAATTCAATTAATAATAAAAAATGTGATCATTTGCACAACGTCAACTAGTATGGTGACTTTCATGCCAACGATCCAACAGTTGTGTGGCCTTCGACAACGTGCTAATACCACGTACCATGCTACTTTCTATTATGTCGTATGGATCTCGAACATCATGTTATCACACATACATTTAGGCATTTATATGATTCCAATACTGTAATCCTAAACATACGTAGATACGACACGATGTCCCAAATTCACGACGACGCTAAACGATACTTCGAACATGGATGTAGCCTCTCAAACACGCTTGTAGACGACAAATAAAACTGAAATTAATATGAATTAATTTCTAGAATTATATTTATTTAGTAAAAGAATACTAAAATATTTGAAAATAATTCAAACATATCATTTTATTTTATATACTAAAGTTAAGCTAGCCAGTTAGCACATTCAAGTAATCTCACTAGGTTGTCCAATTTCGGTTGATTCGGACTAGATAAAATCTTGAAATATAACACTTTATATTCTGAAATTAATAAACTTATAATAATATTTAGAATATATTACCATAGAATTTAAGATTCTTAACCATCGAATTTCAGTAGGACAAATAGGACATAAATATATACAAGTTCTATTTTGAGAATCAATGATTACGGTGACAAAAATAATGAAGTTGCAAACAATATATACATAAAACTTTACGAGATAAATTTTGGACATAGTGGGATGTTGTAGAAGAGTGTTAGGAACGTTACCAAGAGATTAGTTGCTGCCATGGGGTCTCCTAAGGGTGCACGAACAGCAGTGCACCAAATTCAGTTTCAGCCTGGACACCTCTGATGGAGGGGCTATTTTGAGGGAGTTAGAGTGAGATTTGATGAAAAGTTTGTGAAGAGAAAATGGTAAGAACAGAGAGGAAGAATTATACTAAATTTGAGAGAGAAATACTTACTGTAGAGAGAGATATGGCCGGAATGGTGGAGACTAGTTGAATTCGGATTCAGCTTTGGGTAGGTGGAAAGATGGTTGTTTGGAGGAAAATTGAGAAAGATTTTGGAGATGGTTTGTGAAGAGAAAATATTATGAAGTGGGTTAGGAAGAAGTTTTGTTCAGATGCTATGAGGTAATAATGAGGAGAAGTCTATATATAGCCAACCATTAAGGGGAGGTGAAGGGTTGAGTGGAGAGTTAATGGTTGGGAGTTTTGTAGGTTATGGAAAGGGAATGGTTTAAGGGTGCTTGGGGGTTATGGAAGATGAATAAGTGGGAGGATTGGATGCCCATTTAGTGTACTTGACCACACTTAAGTCCAACCTATAGTGTTTTGGTGAGTTTTGGATGTCATATCATTATGTTTGATGTTTTGTAGAGAGGACAATATTATAATGTTTGGTATGAACCATGTGGGGGTATGGGAATATTTGAGTTGAGTTTGGACCAGCTAAGTCAACCAGTAGCTCAATAGGACTAGAGATTGTTATTAGGATTTACAATAAAGAAAATATATAAAAGTCTAATTTGTTATAAAATATAATTTAATATTAAAAAAAATATCCAAAAATTTAGGGAGCTTACAAAGACTATAAAACAATAAAAGTAAGTGTAATAAATGATAAAACGATAAACTGATACATGGCAATATCAAGTAATGAGCAATAAGTGAGCAGGTACAAGTGGCATAAAATATGATATAAATTGAAATGAGAAATAACTGCAACTATCTATGTGTTTTGAAATACTAGTTTAGATATGTAATCGGTCTGGGAACTTGCACAATGTCTATAAGATCTGGCTAACCATACGTGAAATATAGGATTAGCTTTTACAATGTCTACACTATAACGATATCTAGTATATGATCACATATCTAAATAGCATTTTTCCACCCAGACTAGTACAATGGATCCAACCATGACAGGTCACAATATATAAATCACGAAACAATGTCTAATATGAACCGATGAACAATGTCTAATATCATCCCAATGGACAATATATAATAAAAATACGATAAAAATGTCCAATATGAAGGTAATACTCATGGCTGAGGATCCAGTATGAACTAATCCATGTACCATCGTGTCGAAAATCAAGTATAACATCACTAGCTAGTACATGTATTATAGTAATCATCAGATAAAAGAAACTATCTGAGAATTTACTTACCTAAGTTTTAGAGCAATGAATATCAAATAGTGACTGAACTAGAGTCCAAGAGACCTATATATGACGTATCAAGGTCAAGTAGTATTTTGAAGTCAACAATATATTTAATAAACTCAAACTAGGTTTCTAGGTCAAAACTATGTCATAATAGTTAAACTAAGTCAAATCTAGGTTAATACAGTCAAACTAGATAATTTTCTAGTTTCTAGGTTGATTTTATATTTACAAGGTTTATAAAGTTATACTAGAGCTTAACAAGTCACTATTTGGATTTTGGGAGCTAATTAGGTCAAACTAGTCAACGCTAGTTAATACTAGGTTTCTAAGTTGTATACTAATAAGTTTTTAGCATATATTACCCTAATATATACTTATACCAATAATTTTTTCAATATCTTGGCCTATAGCTATTTATCTTACCCCGTACCACGGTATCTTAATCCGTATCACGCATTTACCTAATATCTTAGCACGTATCTCAATACCTTAACTATTCAATACATTAGTTCTAGGGTCAATACCTTGGCTAAACTAGTTTTCAAGTCAATACTAGTCAATACCTTGCTAATATCCAAGTTATACCAGCTATTACTATCAATACTAGCTAATATCTAATACTAGCTAATATCCATAATATATATAAATCCATAATATATTTTTTTCCATTATATATATATTATATATATATATATATATATATATATATATATATATATATATATATATATATATATATATATAACACTAACTCATATTATCTTAGTCTATATACTCATTAGCTTATTATCGTAGTATTACCTCATTACCATAATCAATACCTTAACATATTACCATGTATCCTAGTTTTTAGACTAATACCTTAGCTTTTATATATATATATATATATATTATATATATATATATAATATATATATATATATATATATATATATATATATAAAACACTAACTCATATTATCTTAGTCTATATACTCATTAGCTAGCTATTATCGTAGTATTACCTCATTACCATAATCAATACTTAACATATTACCATGTATCCTAGTTTCTAGACTAATACCTTAGCTAATATCATTACTTGACCAATACCCAATACCTTAACTCATACCTTGATACCTAACCCAATACACAAGTTAGATACTACCCTTACTATATGGTATCTTAATCCAATACAGAATATCATAACCTTATCTTAGTATTCTAGTATTAATCCGATAGAATCTCCTCGAAGGTAGTATCTCTGTCACTCTTGGTCAAGGACTTGACTTCTTTGACCAAGCACTTCCTGAACCTCCTAGCCTTCGCCGTCTCGCTATGGCCCTCAACGAATCTGCCCCGACGGCAGAACTCCCGGCATACTCCTCTGCTGTCTGGTTTCCCTGAACCAGGTTCTCGAACGGCGTCTCCAAGGCGCCACTTCTACTCCCCTGCACTTTGGAATTGTTCACATGACCACTTCTACTCCCTCGTACCCCAATCAATATACAAGGATCTAGACAGGTTATGTTATTGTACATTAAAATTTATACATGAAGCTCATGAGATCATGAGAGTGCATGAGAGCACATGAGTGTACATGAATAATAAGAGTCCAAGGAATACATGATGTTCCTGAAAAGCACATGACATGATGTATTCGATGCACTCGAGGGGGATAACACTCATGAAAAGATCCATATATTACTAATCCGTGATAACATCGTAACAGCATCAAGTAAAGTAGTCTATAACAAGAATATAATTTCTAGCAAGTATGAAACGGTCACAAAATGTACTCACCTGATAATCTGAATAGCTGATGAGAAGATGTCTCGAACCGAAGTAACTGAGTCCTATTTAGAGCAACCACAGGTTACAAAGTGTCTAATACGAATTAAAGAAAGTTTACAATGCATCCTATATAATTTTAGGTTATTTAGGCTAAAGTCAATTCTTGGTCAACTCTGGTCAACCATTCTAGTCAAACTAGGTCAAAGCTAAGTTAACTAGTCAATTCTAGGGTTTGGTCAAACTTAAGTTAACTAGTCAATTAAGACTGTTTGGTCATATTTTAGGTCAAGTTTGACCCACAGTTGACTTTGGTCAACTTGGTCAACTAACTAGTCAAACCTTGCCTAACTAGGCCTATAGGTCAAATATATATATCAACCATTCTAGTCAAACTAGGTCAAAGCTAAGTTAACTAGTCAATTAGTCTAGGTTTTGGTCAAACTTAAGTTAACTAGTCAATTTAAGACTATTTGGTCATATTTTAGGTCAAGTTGACCCACAGTTGACTTTGGTCAACTTGGTCAACTAACTAGTCAAACCTTGCCTAACTAGGCCTATAGGTCATATAATATATATAATATATATTATATATATATATATATATATATATATATATACTATATATATATATATATATATATATATATATATGGAGAGAGAGAGAGAGGGGATGATGGAGGTGAGGTGCCACCTCCTATTGTACCTCACCCTCCATAGGGTGGCACCTCACCTCCCTCATCCTCTCTCTCTCTCTCTCTCTATATATATTTTTTTCTTTATATATATATATATATATATATGTATATATATATATATATATATATATAATATAAGATTATAAAGGAAGGAAATGAAAAGCATGTGTGTGTATGAAGTGCTGGTAAGAGGGGAGGGGTATGGGTGGTGGGGGGGGGGGGGGGGGAGGGGGGAGTTGAAAACCATCTCAGGAACCACTAACTCAAACCAATTACTCCAACTATAACATATATACATATACTAAGAACTATATATATATATACGGATTAAGGATATAAAGGAAAATTCTAATCATATTCACAACCCAACACATATCAACCCAACTCAAACACAAAATGGAATTCAAATTTGAATCAACTCAGAAAAATTGAGTTGAAACTCAATTTCAGAAATTTTGAGTACCAAACCAACTCAAGATATCAAGTATTCAATTCAAAACCGAAAACTCAATACACAAACCCAACTCAAACCTAAAATCTCACATACACATCCATACACTGTGCAAATTAGAAAATGGAGGGGGTGTATGTATGTGTCATGCTCGTGTCCATACCGAACCAAAACCATGTCCAAGTTGTGTCCAAACAGTGCGTATCTGAAACAGTATAGTGTGCGTGTGTGCGGGGTGTGTCGAGCAACCCAGAGACTCGTGTGTCCAACGAGAAGCCTCGTGCTCGTGCCAGGGGGTAACTAGGGGGTCAGGGTACGTGCATAGGCGTCTGTAATGTGTCCAAGTCATGCCGTGTCGCATGTCCACACGCGTATCAGGGAGGGGCTGCGCACGCGCGGGTGTGCGCTGCCTCGTAGGGAGGTGTCGGCCAACCTAGGACACGACACACGCCAACCACGTGCCTCATGGTCGAGTCTATGGGTAGCCTATGTATATGGCTAGCTGTAGGACACCCTTTTTTGAGTCCACGTGTCCTCGTGTTCGCGCGCTACAAACGTGTCAGGGCAAATTTTTGTTGTGCACAACAGCCCGAATCCATGCGGCCTCGATAACTTCCCAACCACTCCATCAAGTCACCCCAAATTTGGGAGTATGATGTCAGGCATAGCCCCCACGTGTCCACCAATTTTCACCCCAAACCGTGTCGTGTCCATCGAGTTATGGCACTCAAGAGGCAGGACAGTACACGGGGGCTCGTGCTACGCCCGTGTCTGATTTGGACACGAAAACCGTGCCAAAACAAACTCATAAATAGGGTTTTGGAATCCCCTCATATAGGGCTACAAATATGAAATTAATTTTGAAAAACAACAACTTTTAATTCTATGAGACATTTCATCAAACACATGTTACAATACACTGACATGCCTCTGATACACATATCAAACGGACACGAAATCTTACCAAACTACATCTACTGGTCTAGGATAACTAGATGCATGCTTCTATGAAGAGAAACAGAATATTAAAGTGTTTAGAAGCATTACCTATTGAGAGTTGAAATCTCAATACAAAAGCACTCCAAAATGCCTCGACACCCAAATCCTACGGTCAAACGCCTCCAACTCCTTGCTAGCTGTCCTCCAGCAACTTCCTCTCCTCCCAAGGATCGCAACGGAATTCGTTTGGTCCAAATCGGATGAAAGATGAGAAAAAGAGGCTACTTTGAGGAAAGTGAAAAATTAGGGTTTGTAAAGAGGCTTGGCGGCTACAAGTTATGAATATATAGAGAGGGGGGCTATTCGCCGGCCATGGGCTGCTAGGGTTAGGGTTTAGATATGGGCCAAAATTCCACTTAAGTTTAATAGAAGCCTTTTAGCAAAAGACCAAAGCAATATATTAAAAAAACTAAAATGAATTCAAAAAGTTTCCTAATTAGGACTAAAACTTAAAATTCAAATCTAACTTGATAATTAAGTTTCTAAAGTTATGGTTAGTCTCTAATCATGGTTATCTAAGGTTAAACCAACTACTAACACAAAAGCACCAATTAAAATATTATCAAAAATTCAAAATCATACAATTATCAAAATACCCATAATCTAGAAAAGTGGTAGTGACACGCCCGGCCCGGCTCGGTTCAGTTGGCGCGCGTAACGGGCGCGGGTACGTGCCCACATCTGCGGACGCCGAATACCAATTCGATTTGCTCTTCGGGGTTCGGGCTGAGACCCTAAAATCCTTTTGCTCCTTGAATTTTTGGATCGTTACAAATCATTTAATTTTGTAACGTTCGCAACATAATTTTTTGTCCACGTTCAATGAACCACATGTTACACATTTGAATTCTTGTGTAATGTTCAGTTTTAATAGGTTGATTAAATCTCTCCATTATTCCTATCCGTTGGCTTTTTTATTTCGGTCATTATTCTCCATTATTTTTATACGTTGCAAATCGGCCTATATATTGAGGCCTTTCTCATCCCTTCTCCACACACCAAAAATCCCTTACGAAAACTCTCTTCAAAAATCTCGTCTCTCTGAAACTTTTCGTTCGTTGTTTGTTGCTCTTGGCAGAGCTAAGTCGAGGGTCACTCTCTCTACGTCGTGTGCGGCAAGGAGATTCCGGTAGAACGAAGATTTTACCACTAGGAGCAATCGGATAAAGTCTGTACATAGACCCAAATTAACTCTTAGGACAGTGCTACCAGGGCCGGTTTTGAGGGAGTGCACTGGGTGCGACCGCACTAGGCCTCCTGAATTTGTAGGCCTCCAAAAAAATTTATTCGTATATGTATTATGTACTCAATTAACTTATGAATAAATAATTTAAAAATTATGAATAAATAATTTAAAAAGTATATGTTATTTATTTTGTATACTATATAAAGTAACTTATGATTTGATAATTTATAAATTCATTGGCCTCCCTTAAGTATACTAAGGTAACCAATTTGGATATTCTATTAATTAACTAAGGCTATATATGTTTTCAATTAATGAATCAATTAACTAAGGCTTCTATTATTTTCAATTAACGAAACAAGTCAGATATTCTTTCAATTACATTTAATTCATATTCGAAATCAATAGAAAATCCTAACACTTAATAGGAAATCCTATGACTTATAGGATTCAAATAAAATACTATATATCTCTGACTGCATCGACCGTCTGTCTCTCGACCACTTCTTGTATATAGTAGATCATGCTATTGCGTCACTCAAGTGAAGGTTCGAACAATATCAAACTATATATACGAATTTTTTTGATTTTTGTTCAGTTCAGAAAATTTGAATTCATTAAATAGAGATAGTTTAAAAGCTTGTTGTAGTCGTCCTAAAGTACTTTGAGACATAGTGACTGCTCTGATATTGATGGAGATGAATTGTTTCAGGACCTAGAAAACTTTACAAGATCTCTACCAAAGACATCCAACACTGAGATATAAACTTTATGATTTTTTTCCTATAGAATTCTATTGACAATTTCAGTGAATTGTATATGCAGAAAGGAGTTTTTTCAAGTTGAAGTTATTGAAATCTTACATTCAATCAACCATATCATAGGAGATTAAATGAACTAGTTCTAATTTTCATTGGTAATGATTTCTGAAAGGTGTTGATTATGAATGATTGATTGATGATTTTAGAGCTATAAATGCTAGAAGATTGTTCTTTATAAGAAGATGGCAAAAGATGCTTGTTTGTTTAGCTTTATTTTATCTCTTTTAGTCTAATATATTTCCATTGAAAGAGATTGTAGTTGAATGATTTTTCTTAATTGATGTTAAGTTTGGATAATTTAATTTTTGAAATTCTTAATTTTATATAATATATATATATATATTGCACCAGGCCTCGTCGTCCTTGACAAATCTCAGCTCCGGCCCTGAGTGCTACGTGCGCGACTTCTCCGGCGGCTGGTAACTTTTAATTTAAATTTTACTTTATTGCAGATTTTTTTAAAAAAAGGGAAGTAAATCCAACAGTCCCTACTAATAAATGGATTTGATTATGCTTTTTTTGAACAACAACATTCAAATTTGTTTGATAACAATACTTTTTAGTTTTGTTATCAATATCAGCATTAGCAGTTTTACATCTTTTACCGATAGTTGTGCTAATATCTATAACTTTATCAAGCCGAGCCTTAGAAGTCCAAGGAAACAACATTATAATGTTGAGCTTGCAAAGTATGATATAACAGTTTATTGAGTATAATCTGATACATGTAACTGAATATTTTATACCTTAATTAATTGGCATAATGTAATTTTCTTTTATTATTAAAATAAATAGTATATATGAATTATATTTATTATTGATCCATGTTGATCTAAGAAGAGTGTCTCCTGGTAATGTATTTTCTAATATTATTTTTCACCTAAGACTGACTACAAAGCATTTGTGTAAATACATCTTCTAAAAGTCTTCTAGAATAATACTTGTGAAAAATATATTTCCTTTATAAGTTTTATGTTATATCAAATTCAATTATGCTATGTTTACACCTTATTAGGATATTTGTAATTTATAATACTACAATTTGTTCATAATAAAGCCTCATCATCCCCTATTTCATATTGATCCAATTTGAATCTATATACATACATAGGGTCTCTAGATCATGTTGGACATCAATGTATTTTAAATTACATTAACTTGTAATATTTTTAAGTCATATTAGAATATATTTATTTACACTTATAAACCGAAGATAACTAAACATGTTGAAGGTTAGTTTTTTTTTTTTTTTGAGATGTCCGGCGTTACGCACGGAACTTTGTGCACGTTGCATTGTATGTCTTTTGGACTCACTGTCCCCTCTTCCCTCAAATCCCACCATTTTTATAAATGGAAGGAATAATACGCCCGTGGCTTGATTCATCGATCTTCTGCCTCCTAGCCTGCCAGGGTCATATACCTCGCATCGATAACCACAAGAATCACTCGAGTTCGATACATGTTGAAGGTTAGTTGTGCATGCTAATAGTTGGGAAGGTGTGCTTTTCACACTGTTTATTTTCCTTTGTAATAAGAAAATTTAGAACCACGCTTGATATCATTATCTTCATGTGCAAGCAACAATACTTTGTTAGACATTGTAAAAGGCAAATGATAAAGGCACCCCAAACTGACGTAGGAGGTATCACAAATTTATTTCAACTTTTAATTTCCAAGATACCCTTCAAAGTGTTAAAGACACCTCCAAATCTAATTTAAGTATTAGAAACTAAATATTTGGCTTCTTACTCGTCTTCTTCCTCTCCATGAACCTTAAATCAATGCCTTTTTTAGTTTCATAGTAGTTAATAGTTTCCTAGTAGATAGTTCTGTTTTAAACTATAATTCTGAATTTCAAACTCCATTAATAGAGTTACGAAGTTGCAAAATCAAAAAAAACAAATTCGTTTGGGACGACGAATGACTGTCAATATTTAGACAATCCTAGATATGCACATCACTTGCAAATTTTGGTACTCCTATGAAAATTTGATATATAGAGTCTCTCAATTCTCTAAACCAAAATTTTCTTGTTTCTTTTTTTCCAAGACTATTCCTTGTCTAGGAGTACCATAGAAGTCCAAATACATTTTTTGAATGCAAACATTAAATAGGATAGTGCACTGTAGATTGGACATAAACAAGTAACAATGTTAACCAAGTCCTACATAAAACGGAAAAGTTCGAGATCAAAGGATCACATCAACTTCAAGTAGACAAACTTATCTATATCAGAACTATCAAAATTATGGTATACTACCCCTACAACCTCCCCGCCCCACCCCCCAACCCAACCCACCCACCATTAGCCCCCCAACCCAACCCAATCCAACCTACCCACCCATTACTTTCTGGATCCGCCCCTGATAGCCGACATCATTGTTTTCTTGTTAAACCAAATCATTTCTCCACCACAACAGATATTGAAACCAATATTAATGGATACCAAAGGTTGATTCATTTGTAAAAGATCTTGTGTCGGATAACTCGTAAGGACGGTATCTATATCCATAACCACACGAATATGACAAGACACCATAGGTCACTACATTGATACACTAATGACTGATATGACTAACCTATGTCTAGTCTCCAAGTGTAACCAGAATAAGATCGAAAGCAAATTAGCATACTTCTGATCTTACATTAGTTATTTGATATATGAGAAATATTAAGTAGCATTTCTTTGTGTTGTATAATTTATAAAACTTTTTTAATGTAGTTAGTAACTAAAACATGCATAAATAAAGATACTAATAAGACCTAATACATAAAATACAAATACAGATATGTTTTCATGTGTCTATATAGCCGGTTCCATATCCTTATCGTACATGTACGTACCTATACTGTAATTTTCTTTTCTCTTCAAAAATGCAAATTCTGACATTCATACCGTGTTTGTATCCAAATATGTGTTCGTGTCTATGCATAAGATCAATTGCTTAAGCCATTCAACTAATGAGCATTGCCGGATCACCAGAAGCTACTTGAGATCCAAAACCGTATGGAAATTTTCCTTTTTCTCTGATAATATGTTGCTGCCAATGTACTTCTGAGGAAAAAAGGTTATTTGGAAAGAGAGGTGTAGCCACTCCATGACCGTAAAAAGAAAGATCATTAGAGCATCTACAACCCAACATATTTAACTGTTTTTTTTATAGCTAAAATTAGTTTCTGTTAAGTTGGCTCTTCTAATCAAACAAACCAAATAGTTAGCCACTCAATATGGGACCTCATTAAGTATTGCTATTTATTATATTTGTATATTTTGGTAAGAGCAATTTCCTGCTCTAAATTTTTGTATTATTAAATAATTATGGTTAGCTAGCCGTTTAGCTACTATGGTGGGAGCATTTTCATTTCTAGACTAGCAAAAATTCAAATTTGGACTCCAAACTATAAATTTAGCTACTAAAGCAAGGTTATGGTTGAAGTTGCTTTTACAGGCCATATTGTGGATATATGTGTAGATTTTTTTTTTTTTTTTTGAAATTTATCATTTTGCATATCAATTAGTCAAACGGAGATGTTTATAACTATAGAAGACTTGGTTTGTAATCGTTAACTGAGAAAAAAAAATTATGGGAAGTACTTTAAAGGATTCATCAAGAAAGCATTTTCTGAATAGGTCATGAACATGATGAGTGCTTGCAAGAAAATGAATTTCAAGAACCTTAAATATTATGACCGATCTCAAAATATAAATGATGGAAAACCTCTTGATTGTGTTTCTATAGTTGGTCTTCTGTTCACAAATAATTTGCCCACGTAGCAAATGGATATTAGGAACGTAAGGAATGTATTGAATGGCATTCACGAACATATTTCTTGAGAACTGATGCTGAGGTTGTAGCAAGGTCAATTCTATTAACATTTGCAGCTACAACTAAATACCACAAGTCATGTACTTTTTTTTTTTTCCTTTCGCGGTCCCTCCCTCTAAATTATGTACTCTTTTTTTTTTCCCTTTCGCGGTCTCACCCGCGGTCTCACCCTCTAAACGCTCCCTCTACCGAGATCGTTCACCATCTACCTCCAGCCAAGCTCCAAGGAGACTCAAAGAGGGAGGGAACACGCAAGACATTTTCATGTTGTGTATTTATTATAACTGTGAATTATAGAGTTTACAGTATGTCTTGAAACAACAGTAGTACTGAAAAATTGTTGGAAAATTGTTGTGCATGTATTATGACTATATTTTATTGTAATAGCCTGTGATGACATTATGTGATAGTTTTGTTGGGAAATTGTTGTATGCTTCTCAGTATTATGTGATGTTTGTGAACCTCAGTATTTTGTGATGTCCTACAATTTCTTTTTGATAACAATTTGCCTACCATTATATATATATGTTCATTAATTTTGTTCATTTTTGTCTGTGATCAAAATCGATTAGCCGAGCAGAGCTAAACTGAGCCAAGTCTAAAAGTTTCAAAATCGAACGGGCTAGTCGTTTGGAATGATTCGACTGTGATAATTATTTTTACAACCGATTTACTTTGATTCGGATGTGTTGTGACCAAATAGGTCGACCATCGACCGATGTACATCCCTAGTTATTTGTTATCCTGCTTGTGAGCAAAGGATTGTACCTTATCATTAGATATTTGATAAAGCAAAAGAAGAAAGAAAGTGCATTATGTAGCTCATTTTTCTGAATTGTCCATTTTTCAAAACTTTAATTAGGTAAATCTCTTTATGTTGTATGTAATTCTTTTTTATCTAATCGCATTAATCATCGTCAACCAAGCTTTCTCCCATCAAATGAAGTAGGCTATACATCATAAGAATGTTGTACAGGGCTCGTGTTCAACTACAGAGTTGGTTCCATCGGATGATCAAAAAGTTCGAAAGGATTTGAAGAAGCATTACGAGCCTTTAAGTAGCCAAAATTATTAGACTGACTGACATACCGGTTGTCGGCATATTAGTACATGGTAATTAGTTGCAACAAATTTTGGAGAGGTCCAAAAATTAAATTTACACTATGATCCAAAGGTATACCGGTGCTTTATGTTCAGATTGAAAATTTGGAAGCGGTTCAAATCTAAAGTGATGTTAATCTACGATTCGGATTGCACTTATGGATTGGAAGAATAATTTCTCTGTTTGATTCAATAAAATTATTTTTTCTTGTATCGTAGAGTAGGACGAGTTTGACTAAACTATATTAATATTGCTTGTTTGTATATTTGTTCTTGGTTGCTATTGTTCGATTAATTTATGTGTTCATATTCTTGTCATCGTAAATTTATTTGTGTGTGATTTCACGTGTCGCATGATATAGAGTTGCATAAAAGATGTGACATAGTTTATATGAACATGCTGTTGTATAGATTCTTATATGAGAAGCAATTTTAATGACTAACGATATATTAAAAGCTTGGTTTAATTTTGTACTATTCAAAGAGCACAAGAACCATAATATCCTGTCCGTGGTATTACTCTCATCAAAATCTAGGGTCTGAATTGATCATCATCAATGGCTAACCCTAACTTTTTTGGATTAAGTATGTTGTGCTAGTAGTATAATTTTTCTGTAGAACAATTATTTAAAATGTTGTGCTCTATTTTTCAGAATCAAAATGATTTTGTATTTAGCTTCTGTAAGAGCATCATTAGTAAGCCCTATCCCATTTTCTAGATTCTAGATTTAGAATGTAGGAGCTCATTTTGTAGAATAGTAAGATCCATCTTATGTTTCAATTTCTATATTTTCAGGTCCAATCCATCACAGGCGCTATAGGTTGGACCTAAAAATTTCTAGTTTCATAATGTAAAAAAATTATTTTGGAGGATGGTAAGTTCCAATTTGGAGCCCAATTCTAGAAAAAAAATTTCCATTAATTATTGACCACGCAATCTTTGGGACCAAAGCTCATATCATCATTTTCTACTATTCTCATACAAACCAAACACATTTTACATTTAGCTTTATTTCAAAATTTTGGATTCCAAAATGAAAATTTGAACATCTATCTACTAAGAGCATCATTAGTAAGGCCCGTCCCATTTTCTAGATTCTAGATTTAGAATGTAGGAGCTCATTTTGTAGAATAGTAAGTCTCATCCCTAGTCTCAATTTCTACAATTTCGGTCCCATCTCACCCATAGGTGCTAATGATTGGGCCTCCCAATTTCTAGATTCTAGATTGTAGGAACTCATTTTGTAGAATAGTAAGTTCCAATTTGGAGCCCAACTTTCTGGATTCTAGACTTTATATTATTTTTTTCCTATATTAATTTTTGACCACACAATCTTTGGGACCGGAGCTCACTTTATCATTTTCTACTATTCTCACACAAATCCAACCCATTCTACATTTACCTTTTTTTTTGAAATTTTGGGCCCCAAATTGCATTTGAGAGTCCCAACTACTAATGATGCTCTAAGAGCATCATTAGTAAGGCCCATCACACATTCTAGATTCAAAATGTAGGAGCTCATTTTGTAGAATAACAAGTCTCATATGTAGTTTAAATTTCTAGATTTTTGGTCTCATCCCACCTATGGGAGCTATAGGTTGAGCCTCTCAATTTCTACATTCTAGATTGTAGGAACTCATTTGGTACTTGGTAGAATAGTAAGTCCCAATTGAAGTCAAATTTTCTAGATTCTAGATTTTACATTGTTTTTTTTCTACATTAATTTTTGACCACACAAAATTTACATACAAATCCAACATATTCTACATTTATTATTATTTTTTTGAAATTTTGGATTCCAAATTGCATTTGAGAGTCCCAACTACTAATGATGCTCCAACAAGCTCTATGAAAAATAGGTTGGGTATTCCTAAGCCCTATTTTTCTTTAATTAGTACAGAGAATATAAGACTATAGATCAGCCACCTCTATTGACTTGGAGACTGACTTGAAGGTCCTCTAATGGAAGCCAATTTGGGTCCCATCTGAAGTGAATTGATTTTGGGAAGTGATGGGTTCTTCTAATAATGCCAATTGGGGTCTTCTAATTTTGCACTAGCTACAGCAATTGTAGTTTTGGGATGTGATGGTCTTGGAAGGAATTAAGCTATGCTTTTCCTTAATGTGTAAGATTAGTCTAGTTCTAATGTAGAGCGACTTGGAGGCCGACTTGAAGGTTTTCCAAGTGGGTCCCCATCTGATCTGAATTGATTTTGGATGTGATATATGGGTCTTCTTTACTGTTGATCTCTGGCTCTGCTACATCAATGTAGTTTTAAGCTACGAGTAATGTTTCCTTCTTCCACAAAAAGACATACTCTAGAACACAACATGACTAAACCGTATCGGTTCGACGAAATGATAGACAGAATGGCTTAAGTTGAGTGGGCTCTGTCCCTTCTCCTCTACTCCTTTATGTCTAATAAAAATGTATCATTATATGCTGGTGCCGGTATTGAGTCCACGGACGTATTACATGCTTTTGATATTGAAATTGATAAAGGAATAACTGGACTTTGGCTTGTAATCCTGGTATATATGTGCAATGCATCATGTTGGGAACGAAACATGAAAACCATTCCCCAAAACCAAGAAGATGCGAGAGAACTGAAGAAAAACACACAAAACTAAACGCCAAAATCACACAGAAAAACCAAACGTAGACATAAGCGATTTTTACGTGAAAAATTCAGATGGAAAAAATTATGGAACGATCAGAGTCTAACCCCAAAAAGCCTCTACTATTGGAATAAGAAATATACATGCTCCTTGCAAGCTTCTCACCAATCCAAAATGGATCACCACATCTACTTGAAAGAAGAAAACTCCGATTAAAGACTCCGAAGAAGACAAGAGATGACGAGAAGAATTACCCGAAACAATCTCTCCTCCACAATAACCTCCAGTCCCCTTTTTCTCTCTCTCAAAAGTTGTAATATTGATATTATTATTCATCAACTTGTATCATCAACCTTTTAAAAACCCATGCATGAATGGTTACCATATATTGAAAATATTTATATGGAAGCCTAAGATATATGGAAAGTCCAATATATATTAATCATACATTTAATGAAAATTAAATAATAATAGGCTTGTCATAAATTGAAAGTCCAATTATATGGAAAGTCGATATATAAAAGATCCCATCATAAACATATGATCAAAGTTAAAGATGAAAATCCAATCATATATTTGCTTACCATATATGTTTCAAATCACACAGATGATATGCTCGTCGCACTCCGAAATATTCTCCACATAGGTTGAAAATCTCACTCACTCCAATACATAAGGCTACTAGTGGGTCTTTAAACTTGTCTAGTGCTCGTCACAGAGATCACATGAATTACTGAGGGTGGTTCAATGCAACCACCTGTACATCTTAACAAAAACGTTTTCCGTGGGTTGTAGTCTAGTGGTAGCAACGGGGCAAGGGGGGAGGCGCAGGTTCGAATCCTCCAGAAAATTTGTCAAGCCGAACAAAGAGAGACCTCAACAAAATAAAACGTTGTGCTCTTTTTGGCAGAATCAAAATGATTTTGTATTTAACTAGTTCAGTAAGGAAAAAACCAGTTGGGTATTCCTAAGACCATCTCCAGTGTGGGTTTCTATCTTCCCTATTTCTATGGAAGAAATCTATTTTAGAAAAATGATAGGGCCTAACTTAGTCTCACTCTATTTTCTGCAGTAGGAAGCAGTAGGAATAGGCAGTAGGAAGCAATAGTAAGCAATAGATTAAAGTAATTCCCTTCCCTTGCTTTATTAATTCAGTTAGCAGTTAGCCAGCCACGTTCTTCCTTAGCCCTTGATTGCCAGGTCACCTATTCCAGACTGCCAGGTCAGCCATTCTGTTACAAGCCAGCCTTCATTCTTCCTGCAAAAGTAATACAGCTGGGGAATCAAAGGATGGACATGAATTAGAATGTAATGAGTACTATAAATAGAATAGAAGGGGGCAAGAGTCGAGCACCTGGAGAATGAATTAGTAAAACTTACTATTCTTAGCTTTTGTCATCTTCTTCTTGTAGTATCTGCATCCATATGCAATAAAGCTTTGATTCTCCTAGGTTAAATATCTTTGCAAATTCTATTGTTCACCTGATTTAATGCATCATTCTCCTCGACCTCACTCCATCACTGGATCTGGAGAAGGGGGTCGTATCAATTTGGTATCAGAGCCTCTCCATCCAGTCATGGAGAGCAATCAGGAACAGGGATCAAGCACTCGTGATTCACAGCCAGAGATGAGGGAAGCTCGAGGAGCAACAATGGGAGAGGATCGACTAGTGGCCCTGGAAGGTATGGTTCTAGATCTGAGCCAGCAATTCAGTCAGTTTGTTGAAGATTTTGGTAGATCCAGGAGAGCTACAGATAATCCACCCCCTGTAACCACACTACCACCACCACCCACATTAACACTATCCCCTCAGATCCATCATCCCAGACCACAACCTACACATAACCAATTTCCAACTGGAAATGTCCAATTTAATCATCCCTCACCCTTCTCAAATCAATTTCCACCAGGAAATTTACCATTTACACATCAAACACCATTTTACCAGTTTGAACACCCTCCATTCATATATCCTTCACCCATCCAAACCCCTAGAATGGCACAGGGAGTACAAAATTCCACTGCTGCACACATGGGTTCACCAGTTCCTACAGGATTTAATATTGGCACTAGTATGGGAGGACAGGGTTGGGGCCAGCCTACTCCTAGGCTCAAGCTGCCTGAGTTTGATAGAGAGGGTGATGTAGAGGAATGGTTGCTTCGAGCAAACCTTTTCTTTAACTTCTATGGCATACAGGAATGTGACAAGGTGAAGTTCTACTCTGTGCAACTCAAGGGAACAGGAGCTTACTGGTATGATTGTCTTATCACCATTAGGGGCAGACCTGTTACTTGGGAAGAATTTAACCATTGTATTAGAATGGAATTTGGGCCCTCTCAATTTACAGATCATTCAATTGATCTTAAATTGCTGAAACAGGAAGGGTCAGTCCAGGAGTACACATCACTTTTTCAAAAACTGTCAAAGAAGGTAGCTGGAACACCTGAAAGAAGCTTGGTTAGTTTCTATATAGGAGGGCTAAAGGAGGAAGTGAGATATGAAGTGTTGGTTGCAAATCCAGTAAATCTTCCAGCAGCCATGCAAGTGGCTAAACTGTATGAATCTAAACTGACAGCCATTAAGAAGAACTTCAGATCTGTAAATCCACATAGCAAGTGGACAGGAGGTAACTTCTCTTCACTTCCAAACATCCATGAAGTGCAAAATAAGAATGTCACTCAGGGAACAGAGGGAAGAAATTTTTCCAGAAATCAAACTAACACTGTATCTCCTAGTGAACTTTTGAGAAGAAAGAATTTGGGGCTATGTTTTCTATGTGATGAGAAATGGTCCAGGGGGCATAAATGCAAAGACAAGAGATTGTTCATGCTGGTAGCAGATGAAGATGAAGATCCTGTTGAGTCAAATGAACCAATAGCCACTCCAGAAGACAGGGGAACCCTTGATGGCAATTCTCAGAGTTTGTTTGAAATATCCTTACAGGCCCTTTCTGGATCACTGCATCAATCCACCATGAAGATGAGAGGGACAGTTAAAGGCAAGCCTGTGACCATTTTAATTGACTCAGGGTCCACACATAGCTTCATTGATACTGCTTTCAGTGAGAGGTTCCAGATTCCCTTATCTCATGGGAATGCCTTTGAAGTATTGGTTGCCAATGGGGATAAGCTCACTAGCAAGGGCCTGTGCAAAGAAGTCATCCTTGAATGCCAAGGTACAAGGGTCACCACTGATTTACTGCCACTCCCCATTACAGGCTGTCAAATTGTGTTGGGGGCAAATTGGCTTAGCACCCTTGGAACTATCATGTGGAATTTCCAGGATCTCACCATGATATTTACATATCAAGGAATTGAACACAAATTTCAAGGAATGAAGCCCACAAGTAAGCAGCTCAGTGAACTAGAGTTCAGAGATCTTAGGCAAAAGCCACAATTCTTTATCATCCAAATGTGCACTTGGCAGGAGAGTTCTCAGGCAGCAGAACAGGAAGACACCCAGGGTGACTTAAAGGAGCTTTTAGAGAAATATCATCAATTGTTTACAGAACCCACAGGCCTTCCACCAAGGAGATCTTATGATCATAAGATTCCATTAATTCATGGGGCCAATCCAGTATGCAGCAGGCCTTATAGACACCCATTCCTCCATAAAAATGAAATTGAAAAGCAGGTACAGGAAATGCTTGAAACTGGGGTGATTAGACCCAGCACAAGTTCATACTCTTCTCCAGTTATTTTAGTAAAGAAATCAGATGGCACATGGCGGATGTGTATTAATTATAGAAGTTTAAATCAGTACACAGTCAAAGACAGGTTCCCAATTCCCCTAGTTGAAGAATTATTTGATGAATTACATGGTGCAAAATGTTTTTCTAAATTAGATTTGAGAGCAGGTTATCACCAAGTAAGGATGCATGAAGGGGATGTTCACAAGACAGCTTTCAGGACCCATGAGGGTCACTATGAATTTTTAGTAATGCCCTTTGGGCTTACTAATGCTCCCTCAACTTTTCAAGCAATGATGAATGACATTTTCAAAGGGTTCCTGAGAAGGTTTGTACTAGTATTCTTTGATGACATCCTAGTATACAGCAGCAACTATACAGAACACCTGTTACATTTAGAGCAGGTGTTCATAAAACTGGAAGAACATCAGTTGAAGCTCAAAAGAAGTAAATGCTCTTTCAACCAGTACCAAATTGGGTACTTAGGCCACAAAATTTCAGAAGGAGGAATAGAAGTTGACTGGGACAAGGTCAAGGCAGTGGTGGACTGGCCAAAACCCAAGACCCTTAAAGAGTTGAGAGGCTTTCTAGGCCTCACTGGTTACTATAGAAGATTCATACAAGGCTATGGCTCCATAGCATGACCACTTACCCAGCTGCTTAAGAAGAATTCATTTGTGTGGGAAGCCAAGGCACAAGCTGCCTTTGAAAAGTTAAAGGTAACTCTAACCCAACCTCCTGTTTTAGCTATGCCAAATTTTGATGAAGAATTTACTCTGGAGTGTGATGCTTCTGGGAGTGGCATAGGAGCAGTCTTAATGCAGAGTGGAAGGCCTCTTTCTTATCTCAGTCAACAGTTGAAGGGCAGGTCACTGTTACTCTCCACTTATGAAAGAGAGATGTTGGCTATTTTATTAGCTATCAAGAAATGGGGACAGTACCTATGGGGTAGGCAATTTGTTATAAAGACTGATCATAAACCACTCAAGTATATGTTAGAACAGAGAGTATACACTGAAGCACAGTATAAATGGGTGATGAAATTACATGGGTACAACTATAGTGTGGAATACAAGAAGGGAGGAGAAAATCAGGCAGCTGACAGTTTATCAAGGAGGGAGGAAGTAACATGGGCTGCTATTTCTGTAATTCAAGCTGACTGGTTACAACAATTCAAGGATCAACAAGCAAATTCAACCTTTTTCACTCAAATGCAAGAGAAATGGGAAAAAGGCCTGTTAAATTTAGAAAAATACACTAAGCACAATGGCCACTTCTACTACAAAAACAGGTTACTCATTGACCCAAGCTCAGATTTTATTCTTGTAATGCTCAAGGAACACCATGATCTACTCCAAGCTGGGCACTCTGGGTATTTGAAGACACTACAGAGGCTCAAGAAGGTCTGTTACTGGTCAGGGATGAAGAAATCTGTGAGAACTTATGTTCAAGAGTGTGAAGTCTGCCAGAGAAACAATGGGGAAATCATCTCCCCAGCAGGATTGTTGCAACCTCTACCAATTCCAGAGCAAATTTGGGAAGACATCTCTATGGACTTCATAGAGGGATTACCTCTCAGTCACCACAGAACTACCATCATGGTAGTTGTAGACAGGCTAACAAAATATACTCATTTGTTTGCCTTAAAACACCCCTACTCAGCAGCTACTGTGGCACAAGTCTTTGTAGAGGGAGTCTTCAAACTTCATGGTATGCCCAAGTCTATTGTGACAGATAGGGATCCAATTTTCACAAGCCACTTTTGGAGAGAGTTCTTCAAATTACAGGGCACTACACTCAAATACAGCACAGCCTACCACCCTCAAACAGATGGACAAACTGAGGTTACAAATAGGTGCATAGAAGGCTACCTCAGATGTTTTTGCAGCCACAAACCAAAGGAATGGAGTGCACATCTTCCTTGGGCAGAATATTGGTTCAACACCAATTGGCACACTTCCTCTAAGGTGACTCCCTATGAAGCTGTCTATGGCAGAGCCCCTCCTCACCTCCTCACTTATGTACCAGACCAGCCTCAAGACAAGGAGGTTGCCACAACATTATTATCCAGGGACAATGCCTTAAAATTACTGAAGGACAACCTCCTCCTATCTCAAGATAGAATGAAGAAAATGGCCAATTCACACAGGACTGATAGAGAGTTTGAGTTAGGTGATTGGGTCTACCTCAAACTACAGCCTTACAGACAAATATCTGTAGCTCAGAGGAAGCCACAGAAGCTATCACCCAAATACTATGGGCCATATCAAGTGTTAGCAAGAATTGGACCAGTTGCTTACAAATTACAACTCCCAAATGATGCTCAAATCCATCCAGTGTTCCATGTTTCCCAACTCAAAAAGAAGCTAGGGGCTAAATCAAATTGGCAAGATGGAAACCCATCCCAGATGGAAGAATTGCTACTTGAGCCAGATTGGATTTTGGACAGAAGGTTGGTGCAAAGGCACAACAAGGCTGCAGTTGATCTACTAATCCAGTGGAAGGATGGAAGACCAGAGGATGCTGTATGGGTACCCTACGAGAAGTTCTTAAAATCATATCCTCACTTTGACCTTGAGACAAGGTCAAAATAAGGGTAGGGTATTGATAGGGCCTAACTTAGTCTCACTCTATTTTCTGCAGTAGGAAGCAGTAGGAATAGGCAGTAGGAAGCAATAGTAAGCAATAGATTAAAGTAATTCCCTACCCTTGCTTTATTAATTCAGTTAGCAGTTAGCCAGCCACGTTCTTCCTTAGCCCTTGATTGCCAGGTCACCTATTCCAGACTGCCAGGTCAGCCATTCTGTTACAAGCCAGCCTTCATTCTTCCTGCAAAAGTAATACAGCTGGGGAATCAAAGGATGGACAGGAATTAGAATGTAATGAGTACTATAAATAGAATGGAAGGGGGCAAGAGTCGAGCACCTGGAGAATGAATTAGTAAAACTTACTATTCTTAGCTTTTGTCATCTTCTTCTTGTAGTATCTGCAGCCATATGCAATAAAGCTTTGATTCTCCTAGGTTAAATATCTTTGCAAATTCTATTGTTCACCTGATTTAATGCATCATTCTCCTCGACCTCACTCCATCACTGGATCTAGAGAAGGGGGTCGTATCAAAAAAACTTCTCCCAATGGTGATTTCTATCACCATTTCTATCATAGGTGGCAATGATGTAGGATGAAAACTTTTTAAGAGGGTTTCTATATGTAGAAACTCTCATAGAAATTCTGCTATCTCTCATGACAATTATTATTGGGCCCCACACCATTAAATTGGTCATTTTACTATGTGACACATAGGATAGAAATGGAGAATCATTGGAGATCATTTTTGTATATCTACAATTTCTATGTAGAAACTCTTTCAACTAGGATAGAAATCTCCTTAAAGTACAATGCCAAGTAGGATAAGAACTCAATTTTACACTACTAAAATACCCCACTTTACCGACGGAAGTTTAGCGACGGACGGATTCCGTCGCTAATAGCGACCAGTTTCCGACATCTTAGCGACGGATTAGCGACAGACAACATAACATAATTTTTTCCAATTTTAAATGTAAAAATTTGTCGGGTTTCCGTCGCTAAGTCGACGAACGTTAGCGACGGATTCTTTTTCGTCGCTTATTCGTCGCAAATGTTGGCGGCAAAATCTTTAAAACATTGGCGGGAACTTTAGCGACTAACTGGCGACAGATATATCCGTCGGAAAACACCTTTTAATTGGCGACGGTTTAGCGACTAATTTATTCCGTCGCTATTCCGTCGCTAGGTTCTGTGCCCTAACTTAAATTGAACCGACGGGGGGGAATTTTTCATTCCCCCCAAAACTCTCTCTCTCTCGCGGCTCTCTCTCTCTCTACCAGGTATCTCTCTCTCTCTCTCTCTCTCTCTCTCTCTCTCTAATTTTGGGTTTTGGGGCCGGGGGGGGAGTGGGGGGGAGGGTCGGCTTCGCGGGGGGTGGAGAGGGCGGGGGAGGGGGGGTGGTGAATGGGGTCAGGGGGTCGGGGGGGGTGTGGGGAATGGGGGCAGGGGGTGGGAGGGGTGGGGAATGAGGGTCGGGGGGTCGGGGGGGTGGGGAATGGGGGCAGGGGGGTCAGGGGGTGGGGGGTGTAGAGGGCAGGGGGGTCGGGGGGGGGTCGGGAATGGGGGCAGGGGGGTCGGGGGGCGGGGGGTGGGGGGTGGAGAGGGTAGGGGGGTCGGGGGGTGGGGAATGGGGCAGGGGGGTCGGGGGGGGGGGGGGGGGTGGGTAATGGAGAGGGCAGGGGGGTCGGGGGGGTGGGGAATGGGTTGCATTCCCCGATACGGATACAGTTTGGCATGTCCCGATCCTAAGAAATAATACTATTTCATTTAATTTAATTTCATTTAATTTCAAAACTACTAAGAAATAATACTTAAAACACTTAAAATTATGCCTAAATGTATAAATTATATGTTTTTAAATGTAAATAATTTATTAATAATTATTTGTTTTCCAATACCAAAAAAATCCGATACTTCGATCCGATACCGCCGATACTACCGATATCGCCGATACCAATACTAGATTGCTTAGACTTATATTACAAGGTAACTAGATACAAGTTATGATACAATGTAAATGCAAGTATACATGTTAGCTAGATAGCTTAGACTTATATTGCAATCTCCTATTCACACGAGTATTGATATCGCCGATGCCAATACTCGTAGGAATATATAGTCCGATACCGATTCCGATACCGATACTTTGAACCTTGATTTAAATACATGTTAGTATAGTATCTTCACATATATGTTAAGAGTATATACATGATTAGCAAGGTAACTATATACAAGTTATGATACAATGTAAATGCAAGTATACATGTTAGCTAGATAGCTTAGACTTATATTGCAATCTCCTATTCACACGAGTATTGATATCGCCGATGCCAATACTCGTAGGAATATATAGTCCGATACCGATTCCGATACCGATACTTTGAACCTTAATTTAAATACATGTTAGTATAGTGTCTTCACATATATGTTAAGAGTATATACATGATTAGCAAGGTAACTAGATACAAGTTATGATACAATGTAAATGCAAGTATACATGTTAGCTAGATAGCTTAGACTTATATTGCAATCTCCTATTCACACGAGTATTGATATCGCCGATGCCAATACTCGTAGGAATATATAGTCCGATACCGATACTTTGAACCTTGATTTAAATACATGTTAGTATAGTGTCTTCACATATATGTTAAGAGTATATACATGATTAGCAAGGTAACTAGATACAAGTTATGATACAATGTAAATGCAAGTATACATGTTAGCTAGATAGCTTAGACTTATATTGCAATCTCCTATTCACACGAGTATTGATATCGCCGATACCAATACTCGTAGGAATAGTCCGATACCGATATACATTGTAGAGCTCTGTTTTGCTATTCTGGACATGTTGTGACCTGTGCTGTTCTAAATAGGAGCCAGACACACTCCTGAGACGGGAGAGTATGTATAGTGATGTGGATTCTTACTAACTTATCATGTGAACCCATTTATGGGCCCTTCATTGAACCTTCTCATGTGCAACTTTCAGTCCATTCACAGTTCCCTATATTGTACTCTACATCACCTAGTTCACTTATATCTAACATCCTAACCCTAATCCAAATTTATGAGTATCGGTATCGGGCTATTCTTATGTTTAGTTTGTCTTACGATACAGATTTTCACATCCAAATTGAGGATGAGTCATTATTTTGTTGATCGTACATGGATGTACAAACGGCAACACGAGAGTAGAATTGGTGTGAGTGACGATTTTCAGGCAGGCGTGGAAGTATTTCTTAATTATGCAATGAGCAAAGCTCAGTACATGGACGGTAACAAAATTAAGTATCCATGTGTTAAATGTCACAATAGACGTTACGAAGAAGTGGTGACTGTGAGAGATCATTCGACCCGTAAGGGTTTCGTACGTAATTACGGCCTGTGGTCATCGCAAGGTGAACTATATTCGGAAAGACAGGCTGCGGAAGCTGCTACTTATGCTTTTGATGATAATGCTGCAACGGATGTCATCGAAGACCACGGATGCTCTGTTGATTATGGAGATCTGCAGAACCTTGCACGAGATATGGTGTATGATGCGGCAGGGCCTAATTTTGATCCGGAGGATCCTAATCCCGAGGCGAAGGAGTTCTATGACATGTTTCAGGACGCAGATACTTTTCTATATCCTGGTTGTGAGACTCATTCCGCACTGTCAGTGACGATGCGGTTGTTGAACATAAAGTCTGATTTTAACTTGCCACAAGCTTGCTATAATCGGATCACAGAAGTAATCAAGGAGGTGTTACCGAAGGAATCAAAAGAGCTACCAAAAAACTTCTACAAGTCAAAGATGATGGTCCGACAACTGGGACTGGGGTACGAGAAGATAGATTGTTGTCGCAACGGATGCATGTTGTACTACAAAGAGAATTGCGTATCAGAAAGTTGCAGCTTCTGTAATGCGGATCGCTACAAGCCAGTACAGGGAAAAGGAAAGTCGACTAGAAAACGACGTCCTTACAAGTATATGCATTACTTGTCGATCACGAAGCGCTTGCAGAGGATGTATATGTCTCTAAATACAGCAGAACACATGACGTGGCACAGCGAAGAATGCATAAAGGACGAAGGAGAATTGTCACATCCTTCGGATGGAGAGGCGTGGAAACATTTTGATTTGTGTCATCCAGATTTTGCTGCAGAGCCTAGAAATGTACGCCTGGCGCTATGTGCTGATGGCTTCGCCCCTTTCGGACAGTCGGGATCTCAGTACTCATGCTGGCCGGTCATTCTTACCCCTTACAATCTGCCACCATGGATGTGTATGAAGACTCCTTATATGTTTCTGACAGCTATCATACCCGGTCCTAAAAATCCGACGAAGAACATCGATATATATTTACAGCCGTTGGTGGATGAGCTGAAACAGCTGTGGGAGATCGGCGTCACGACCTATGATATTTCCAGGAAACAGAACTTTCAGATGAGAGCTTCACTCATGTGGACAATCAATGATTTTCCAGCATACGGTATGCTGTCGGGATGGAGTACACACGGCAACATGTCTTGTCTGATATGCATGGAAAATAGTAAGGCGTTCCGCCTTAGGCATGGAGGAAAAACTTCTTTCTTTGACTGTCACCGTCAATTTCTGCCCGCGACCCATCCTTGGAGAAAGAATAAGGACGCGTTCAGATATGGAAAACAAGAATTTTCTCAACCTCCTGCCAGATTTTCGGGATACGATATTTGGAAAGCTGTAAAGGAATTGCCCACCGCAATGGAAGATCCATCGAACCATCGTGTCGAGGGGTTCGGACAAAGCCATAACTGGACCAAACGGAGTATCTTCTGGGACTTGCCTTATTGGAAAGATAATCTTATAAGGCATAATCTTGATGTCATGCATATCGAAAAGAACGTGTTCGATAATGTCTTCAATACCGTCATGGATATTAAAGGAAAGACGAAGGACAATCCAAAAGCAAGACAAGACATAGCCGAGATATGCAAGCGTCCTCATCTGAACTTGATACAAAGGGGTGCTGGTGGACAATTAAGTAAGCCTATAGCGCCATACACATTGAGCAAGGAAGATAAATTAATAATCTGCAAGTGGATATCTAATTTAAGATTTCCCGACGGCTATGTTTCGAATTTGTCTAGATGCGTTGATCTCAATGAACGCAAGCTAACGGGAATGAAGAGTCACGACTGCCACGTGTTTATGGAAAGATTACTGCCCATTGCTTTGAGAGAGTTGTTGCCTTCTGTTGTATGGGTTCCGTTGGCCGAGCTATCTACATTCTTCAGGGATATCTGTTCAACTAAGCTGACGGTGCAACATATGGTACAACTTGAGGAGAAGATTGTCTTAACAATCTGCAAGTTAGAGAAAATATTTCCACCGGGCTTTTTCGACAGCATGGAGCATCTACCGATTCATCTAGCATACGAAGTCCGTGTCGGTGCATCTGTTCATTATCGATGGATGTACCCCTTTAAAAGGTAAATAAAAATCGATATAATTTAAGTAAAATTTAAGTGGATTTTACAATTCATTGTTAATTCTCAAGATAATTTGTCTCTTTAGGTACCTACACCATCTAAAGAAGAAAGTTGGCAACAAGGCTCATATAGAGGCTTCGATATGCGAATCATATCTTATCGAGGAGGTGTCAAATTTCTGCTCCATTTATTTCGATACTCATGTCGAGACAAATCGAAATAGACCTCAAAGGAATGAAGAAGACGTTGAGGATGGAGGTATATTCAATTTAAGGGGCAAGCCTATTGGGGCTAGTAAGAAACGGTGGTTGACCGACGATGAGTATGATACCGCTCACCGATATGTCTTGTTAAATTGTGACATACAAGAAGTGAGAGATTTGGAGAAGTAAGTGACTACGCCTCGTTATAATCTCTAATTTGGTGAATTAAGTGACTACACTTATTTTTATTCTCTCTAACAGTGTATTTAGAGGTGAAGTCAAAATGAGGACACCATATATTACAGATGAGGGACTTCAAAGAGAGGTTGATTGTACCTTTCTGTCCTGGTTTCGTAAATACGTAAGTAACTGAGATAATATGTTATGCGGCTACCATTAAAATATATGCAGCTAAAATATTTAAATTATCAATACATGTTTACAGGTTTTATTGCCTGAAACAACACTCATAAATGAGAGCATTCGTTATTTGGCATTGGGACCGAAGAAGCATGCAAAGACTTTGTCAGGCTATGTCGTTAATGGCTTCAAGTTTAAGTCAACTCAGCATGCTATAAATGCCGAATTTCTCAATGACGGCTTCGATACCAAGAATTCTGGTGTTTGCATAAGAGGCACCATCTATGACGACGAGCCGGACTTTGACTATTATGGAGTGCTTCGGGAGATTGTAGATTTACAATATAGTGCCCCATATGATATGCATATTGTGATGTTCAAATGTGAGTGGTTCGATACGAGACCAAATATCGGTTGGAGAATCGATAAACAATTTGGATTCGTCGATATAAATCATCGCAGGAGGTATAGAGGGTCCGACACGTTTGCGATAGCAAGTCAGGCTATTCAAGTCTACTATACAAGCTACCCAAGGCGTCGTAGAGATCGATTTGACTGGTGGGCAGTATGCAAGATTAAATCTAGAAATACATTCAACGTTGGAGACCCAGCATACCAAGAGGACCAGATCGAGAAGCCCCAATACATGGGACAACAGTCGGATACCATGGACGTGGAAGATGTCGATATACCTCATGCTGAGGAAAATAGAGGGGAGGAAGAGGTTGATATACAAGACTTAGCTGTCAACCAGGGGAGAAAGAGGCGTCTTGTCCCAAGTATTGAGCCTGAAGAAGAAGTAGAAGAAGAAGAAGAAGAAGAAGAAGAAGAAGAAGAAGAAGAAGAGGATGAGGATGAGGATGAGGATGATGATACAGATGAAGTCGACGATGAGGATGATGATATAGATGAAGTCGACGATGAGAATGAGGATGAGAACGATGACGATGACGATGAGGACGAGGACGATAACGATGATTAGATTAAATATCGGTGAAACACTTACAACTAACTTAGTGAATTCAGTTTAGACGGACACATTCTTATTTTAGTTTATGTTTTTGTCGTTCGATCATCTACTTATTGTATGATTTTCTTTTTACAGATGGCACTCTTAGTTCTCATTGTCTTGACGGCACTCGCCGCCCTGCTGCTGGTATATATATTTTAGTTCAGTTTTATATTCATTTATACTTCTATATTGTTAATTATATTTATGTGTTCTATTTACAGGTCATGGTCACTACCACTCGTGCTGCTGGTAGCGGCAGTGGCCGTGGCCGTGGTGGTGCTGGTGGTGGCGGTACTGGCCGTGGTGGGCGTGGTGGTAGCGGCACTGGCCGTGGACGTGGTGGTAGCGGTCGTGGTGGTAGCGGTCGTGGTCGCCTTCCACATTCCCCGGATATAGAGTCCTCCGATCCCGACCTGGAGAGCCCGGCCACAGACTCTTTCCGCCGTCGATCTATCTCTGCGCTACCTTTATCTTCATCGAGGCCTGAGACTCCATCCGCTAGCGGATCCGTTCCGCCCCCGGATGCACCAGCGGGTACACCATCAGTTACTGCAGGGTGGGCTCCGGAGTACCCCCGGATTCAGCTTCATCCTGCTACCGGTGAGTACATCCGCGGACCCGCGAATCCTCCGACGCCTCCAGAGAGGCCGATAGGCGAGAACCGACGAGAGCTATGGCCCGCGGGTGATACGTAAGTAAATTTAAGTTAATTTATTAAATTTGTTTCATTTATTCAAGTTAATAATCCAGTCTTTGCTTCTTTGTAGGTTTTTCCCGTATGATGCTGCCCGGATACTCGGGCAAATTATCCGAGAAAACTACCATGGCCCCTACCTCAATTTTTCTGAGGTGCCTCAGAACATGCAGTACGTCTGGCTCGAGGAGATGAAGGTATATATATATCTTTTGGTTAATTATTAATTATTCTTTAATCCACTAATTTTTTAATTACGTGATAATTTAATTTGTATGTCAGACGACGTTCTGGTGGCCCCCCCATCGCGAGGAGTTGATTCGCAAGGCCTACAAAGCCGCCGCCGGGAAGAAGATACGGGATACGGTGTACGACGTTCGTACGGCGCATTCGAGGAAGAAGTGGCTCCGGGAGGAGTACTACGAGCAGATGTTGGATAAGATGAATACTGCTCAGTACAGGGAGAAATCAGAGAAAGCGAAGGCGAGCAGACAGGCCGCTGGTCTGCATACGGGAGGTTCAAAGCCCCACGCAGCGACGCGTGCAGATTTGGTGAGATACCGCAAATTCATTTCACTATTAAATTCGGTACTATTAATATACGTAGTTAATTAAATTCGACGTATATTTCGTATGCAGGCACAACGGGCGGTAAAGGAGGGGAGAGAGCCGGAGTCGGTCACCGCCTACGATGTATTCCTGCATACACACAAGAGGCGGGCAGACGGGAGCTTCGTCGACGCGAGGGCCCAGGCGACTGATGTAAGTAATTACGTTTATGAGATTTATATTAGAAATATAATTATTGTTAACTTAATTAGGTGAACGTAGGATTCAAATTATAACTTAGGGAAACATAGGATTTAGATTATAACTTAGGAAAACTTATAGTATAAACACATTCATTGGATAGGCTGCATATCGTGAGGCCCTTAGTCAGATTGAGCCCCCTGCCGAGGTTGTCGGCGAAACGACGCCCACCCAGATGCCCTCTTCTATGGCCGCTCGCTACGACGACGTGTTCGTAGAGTCTGTCGGCGGCTTTAATAAAGGGCGCGTCTACGACGTAGGTTCCATGGCGGCGTCGTTGCAGGGCGCGACTCCGAGATATCCACCGCCCCCGCCTCCTCCCGCGCCCCCGTCGGACGATATGAGGGCGCAGCTTGCGACTCTCACCTCCGATATGTCGGAAATGCGGAGTCTAATGTCGGATGTGCTGGAGCGCCTTCCGCGTCCTTCTTCTGTTCCCGGTCCAGATCCGTCTGCTCCCGGTACGTCTAGTGCGGTTGCCGGTCCTTTCGACCCTGGACGTTATTCATTTGACCGTTCTGCCGAGGTCCGCCTGGTACCGGATACTGCGCTCATTGGGCTCATGGACTTGATGTCGCCAGAGCAGCTCCGCACGCTTCCAGAGCATGTGTTGTCCCAGGTGCCGGCGTACATGGTGGAAGAGTACATCCGCAGAGCCGAGGCGGCGCCGAGACGACGACGCGATCCATCTCAATGATATTTGTACTGTTTTTGGATATTTGTACTGTTTTTGGATTTTGAATTCTGGATATTTTGGAAGCGTACATGAATGTTTGGATATTATGAATTTGTGTATTTGTGTTTGGATATTTGTACATAGATGTTTGGATATTTCTGTTTGATATTGGATATTATGAATTTGGATATTTGGATATTTGTTGATCGTACATGGATGTTTGGATATTGGATATTATGAATATGTGTAATATTTACGAAAAGAAAATAGAATGTTTCTATAATTTTTTTTAATTAATGTTGCATTTAGCGACGGACTAGCGACTAACTAGCGACGGATATATCTTTTAGCGACCGATGAGCGACTAACTAGCGACGGCAAATCCGTCGCTAACTGGGTTATATAAATATTTGTAGTTACCGACGGACGAGTGACGGAATATCCGTCGCTAACTGGGTGATATAAATATTTTGCAGTTAGCGACCACCTAGCGACTACCTAGCGACGGCGAATCCGTCGCTAACTGGTTGAAATAAATTTGCAGGTAGCGACGAGCTAGCGACGAACTAGCGACGGAACTTCCGTCGCTAACTGGAATATTAGCGACGGAATATCGACTACCTAGCGACGGCAAATCCGTCGACATGGTTCTGGAAATATGGTAGGTTTCCAGAGACTTAGCGACGGATAGTGGGTCGCTAATCCGTCGCTAATCTGTCGAGGATGACGACGGACTAGCGACGGCTTAGCGACCCATTATCCGTCGACATGGTTCTGGAAATATGGAAGCTTTCCAGAACCAGGCCGACGCCCTACCCGTCGCTAATCCGTCGCTATAACGTCGAGGTTAACGACGGAATGGCGACGGAATAGCGACTGATTTTGCGTATCAGGAACCTCTCTGATACGCTTTTACCGACCTATTTACGACGGCTTAGCGACGGATATTTTAATATTATATGGCATGTAAACCGACGGGAACAAGTCGCTAATCCGTCGCTAAACCATTGAAAGGCAACCGTCGGTAATCAGTCGCTAGTCCGTCGGTTAATCATTTGTCCGACGGCTTAGCGACGGACAAATTTTAGCGACGACGTATTTCCCGACGGCCATTTTCATCAAATATCCGTCGCTATTCCGTCGGTAATTTATGTTACCGACGGATGAGCGACGGATGTGGCCGTCGCTAAAGTTGGTTATTTTGGTAGTGTTAGAAATCACCATTGGAGATGGTCTAAGCTCTAGTTTTCTTTAATGAGTAAAGAATGTAGACTAACTAGTCACTTTCTAATGTGGATCAGCCACCTCAATGACTTGGAGACTGTCTTAGGTCTTCTAATGAAAGCAAATTGGTCCCCATCTGATCAGAATTGATTTTTAGATGTGATGGGTCATCTAATAATGCCAAGTGGGTCTTCTTTAATGATCTCTGCTACAATAATTGTAGTTTTGGGATGTGATGGTCCTGTAGTAAGGAATTAGGGTTGTTCCATTTATTATGTCCTAATTATGTTCTCCTTCCTATTACATGTGAACCATGGAAGTAGATAAATGGATGGTGGCCCACATGTAATAGAAAGGAAGACATAATTGAAACAGAATAAATGGAACAGCAGATCACCTCCCAATGAATTAAGTTATGTGTAATGTTTCCTTAGAAGACCCACTTGGCATTATTAGATGACCCATCACATCTAAAAATCAATTCAGATCAGATGGGGACCCAAATTGCTTTCATTAGAAGACCTAAGTCAGTCTCCAAGTCAATTGAGGTGGCTGATCCACATTAGAAATTGACTAGATAGTCTATATTCTGTACTCGTTAAAGAATATTCTGTACTCGTTAAAGAAAAGTAGAGCTTGGGAATACCCCACTGATTTTTTCTTACAGAATTAGTGAAATACAAAATCATTTTGATTATGCAAAACAGGCTAGATGGAACACTATGTTCTTTTCGGCAACTTAGATTTGTTCCTGGACTTTACATGTCCATTTGAAATTAGGGTTTTAAATTTAGTCTTACTACTCTACAAAATAATTTTTACATTCCGAACGTAAAGATTCTGAGGTCCAGACTACAGCTCCTGTGAGGATAAAACTATTATGGAGCTCTAAATGAGTCTTACTATTCTACAAAATTATGAACTCCTACATTCTGAATTTAATTTTAGAAATTGGGATGAGCCTTGCTATTGATGCTCTATGGAAGCTATGTGTAATATTTCCTAACAGACTTAAGATGTGGGGAGTAGGATTGTAAGGATGAAAACCATTAGGCCGTCTATATCTTATCCCCTTGTAAGGTGCCTCCTCCACTTCCTCACTCCTCTTGAGGATGTGGCTGGGATTTGTCTCCTTTTTCTTCTTCTATTATTCTATCAAATATTCATTTAACCTTAATTAACAATTAAACTATTAATGAATAATCACTTAACATTTTAAATATAAATTTTGTATTCTTAAGTAGTGTTAATTAATTAGCTATTAGTATAATGGCTAAACTTTATTTATATTAATTTTTATATTTATATTTAGACTTATGTTGCATGACCACGAATACGACATGATACAGTAATAAGGACAAGATGGACATGACATATATTTTTGTGTGTCCATGGACTGTCATATACGATTAATTGAATTTTTAGTACGTGTCACACACGACAAGTCCATAACTTTGGTATATCTTTACTTCCTAAATTTGGACTGAATTTACTCGAATTATTTAATATTTAGTAATTAATTAGTAATTATTGTTTAGGCCTCCAAACCATAAATATGTCTTACAACATGCTTGAAGGATATATCCCTGCTGAGTTTGGTTCTCTTCCCTCCCTCTACGAACTAGATCTAAAAAATAATAGTATTATTGGGCAAATTCCGACTTCTCTGGCCAACTCATCATCTCTTTATGCTCTAGGACTCATTCAATCTACTTTCAGGAGGAATTCCACCATCCTTAGGTAAACTCTCTATATTGAAAGCACTATATTTGGAAGATAACAATCTCGAGGGATCCATCCCACCTTCGCTATGGAACATCTTCTCCCTGGAATATATTTATTCGGGCAACAACCAGCTGACAGGCTCACTTCCACAAGATTTAGGCCAGACACTTCCACACCTTGATCATCTAGCTGTCAATTCTAATAAAATGCATGGCTCCATACCTATGTCTTTGTCCAATGCTTCGCTGCTTAGTCTTATGCAACTTGACAATAACAATTTTAGTGGAAGGATTCCACCAAATCTAGGGAGATTACGGCATTTACGCTTCTTGTTTCTATTTGTTAATCAGTTGGAAGCTAGGAAGCCCCTTGATTGGAGCTCCCTTACTTCTTTAAGCAATTGCTCCATTATAGAGATGCTAGATATAAGCCGAAACAACATTGGAGGCATTCTACCGAAATCAGTTGCTAACATTTCTACCACTCTACAATGGCTATCAATGGGAAACAACTACATAGAAGGAAACATCCCTCCAGAGATTGGAAACCTTGTCGGCCTAACACTACTTGATCTTGGCTCAAACTCTGTTTCAGCCACCTCAATTGACTTGGAGACTAACTTGATGGGTCTTCTAATAATGCCAATTGGGTCTTCTAATTTTGCACTAGCTACAGCAATTGTGGTTTTGGGATGTGATGGTCTTGTAAGGAATTAAGCTATGCTTTTCTTTAATGTGTAAGATTAGCCTAGTTCTAAGAGCATCATTAGTAGTTGGGACTCTCCAATGCAATTTGGAGCCCAAAATTTCAAAAAAAAGGTAAATGTAGAATGGGTTGGATTTGTATGAGAATAATAAGAAATGATAAAGTGAGCTCCGGTCCCAAAAATTGTGTGGTCAAAATTTAATGTAGGAAAAAAATAATATAAAGTTTAGAATCTAGAAAGTTGGGCTCCAAATTAGAACTTACTATTCTACAAAACGAGTTTCTACAATCTAGAATCTAGAAATTGGGAGGCCCAACCCTTAGCACCCATGGATGGGTTGAGACCGAAATTGTAGAAATTGGGACTAGGGATGAGACTTATTATTCTACAAAATGAGCTCCTCCATTCTAAATCTAGAATCTAGAAAATGGGATGGGCCTTACTAATGATGCTCTAATGTAGAGCGACTTGGAGGCCGACTTGAAGGTCTTCCAAGTGGGTCCCCATCTGATCTGAATTAATTTTAGATGTGATATATGGGTCTTCTTTACTGTTGATCTCTGGCTCAGCTACAGCAATGTAGTTATTGTAAGGAAATTAAGCTATGTGTAAAGTTTCCTTTTTCCAAAAAAAAACCAACATACTGTAGAACACTTCATGCCTAATAACAACGCATCAATGCTGGTGTTGGTATTGAGTCCTCGGACGTGACTCGAATATGCAAAAGTTATAGTACGTGTCAAACATTAAGATATAACATTGAACATTGGACAATTGAGACGAACGTATATCAAATGTACAAGTCGAAATAGGACATTGATTGTAGTCATTTTTCGTATATTTTGGTATCAGAGCATGATTTAGGTTTGCATTAGATTTCTTCAATTTATATATTAAAAATATATAGAGTATCTTTTATGACCATATCACATTGCATGAGCACCCGGAGCAATTGATAATGCCAGCCCACTCCTGATATAGTCCCTGAACAAGAACAAATGTTAAAAGATATCCTAAATCGCCTAATTAACATGGACAAAGATGTCAATGCGCTAAGACCATCTAATGAAGATACTAAGGACATAATTGAAAGACTCGAACGTGAATGTCGTAGAACTCTTGACCTGTTGGATGAGGGTTCCTATCATAGTGGCCATAGATAAATGGATAAAGACAGACATAGGGGTATGGACTATCGTAGAGATAACCTAGGTAGGCATGAAGACTATAGAGAACCCCGAGTAATCTGGATAGGAATAAATCTAGAGGATTTGGTCACCATCAGGATAATGCCGTCAAACATATGGACTATAAGCGATCTGAAATGATTTTGGATGGGATGGGCCTTCTAATGATGCCATTTGGGTCCCTATCTTTAATGTGATATGTGCTACAACAATTGTAGTTTTGGGATGTGATGGTCTATTAATAAGGAATAAGGCTGTGTGTAATGTTTCCCTCTTCCAACAAACGGCTAGTCTAGTTATGAGATTCATCCACAATACCATCTACCCACCTCAATTGCTCAACTGACGTGTAAGGTCATCCTATAATGGAGCATGCATGTGATCTCTGCGACAGCACAATAGTGCTGAAAGGAATCTTCTACTAACATGACAAAGCCTAATGGAAAGTGTTCAAAATTTGATATTGAGGACCAAAGAAATAAAAAGAAACGTAGAATGGATTGAGGTTTGTTTAGAATATAAGAAAATGATAAAATGAGCTTTGGTCAAAAAATGGAAGGTATAATCTAGAATTGAGCTAAATTGGGATTTACCATTCTACAAAATAAATTTTTATATTCTGAATTTAGAACGTCTTAAGTCCAACCTATAGCTTGTGTGGATGGATTGGATCTGAAAATCTAAAAATTAAAACCTATGTTGGATCTTACTAATGATGCTCTTAGTGTGTGGCTGGGTTGGTTTTGCTTCTGCCTCTATATAAATGTAAATGGAAGGTATAATCAATCCCACACCACCACCACCTTCTCCAATACCATAACATATCCATACGGTACCTGCGCTTAGCTGCAATGTGCTCCTCCTCCTTCCTTTTGTGTCCTAGAGCATCATTTACTTCTACCATTATAATTCTACTGCTTCTTCTTCCTCTCTTCTTCATCATCCCACACCACCACCACCATCTCCATGTCATGTCTGCTCCAGCCACACTACCAGCAAAACACAACAATGTAACCGACCGATCCTCTCTCCTCGTCTTCAAGTCCAAGATCTCCATCGATCCCCACGGAGTCCTTGCTACGTGGAACGACACCCTGCCTTTTTGCCGTTGGTCAGGTGTCGTTTGTGGCCCTAGGCATCCGGAGAGAGTGGTCTCGTTACACCTGACGTTCCTCGACTTAGTTGGAACCATACCACCTCAATTAGCCAATCTTACCTTCCTTAGGAGGATCCACCTCTTCTCCAATAACTTCCACGGGCCGATCCCCCTAGAACTCTCTCGTCTGTCTCGTCTACGGAGGCTTGACCTTAGCAATAATTCGCTCAGCGGAATAATTCCACCGGAGCTCGGACGTTGTTTAGCCCTCCGGCTCATAAGCATGTTTTACAATAACATCGGAGGATATATCCCTGGTGAGATTGGTTCTCTTCCCTCCCTCTATCACCTCGATCTTGCAAACAATATTATTACTGGACAAATACCGACTTCTCTCGCCAACGCGTCGTCTCTTAATTTTCTATCACTGTCAAACAATCCACTTTCAGGAGGAATTCCACCATCGTTAGGTAAACTCTACGTCCTGCAAGTGCTCGATTTGGGACATAACAATCTCGAGGGATCCATTACACCTTCGCTATGGAACCTCTCCTCTCTTGATACTCTTAGTTTGGGCTACAACAAGTTGGAAGGCTCACTTCTACATGATTTGGGCCAGACACTTCCACATCTTAAACTTCTATATGCCAACTCTAACAAAATGCATGGCTCCATACCTATCTCTTTGTCAAATGCTTCTCAACTTACTCGTATTGAGCTTGCCTACAACAATTTCAGTGGAAGGATTCCTCCAAATCTAGGAAGCTTACGACATTTAGAGACCCTGATTCTAGCTTATAATCAGTTGGAAGCTAGGGAGCCCGTTGATTGGAGCTTTCTTACTTCTTTAAGCAATTGTACCATCTTAGAGATGTTGCAGCTAGACCGAAACAACATTGGAGGCTTGCTACCAAAATCAATTGCAAATATTTCTGCCACTCTAAAATGGCTAACAATGCCCCAAAACTCCGTAGAAGGAAGCATCCCTCCAGAGATTGGAAACCTTGTTAGCCTAGAGCAGTTTGATCTCAGCCAAAACTTTCTTTCATGTCGTATTCCTGTCTCCATCGGGTTGCTCAAGAACTTACATGTATTATCCTTGGTGTACAACAATTTTTCTGGAGAAATTCCATCCACTATGGGCAATCTCTCGCAATTAAACACGCTTTATCTAGGTTTCAATAGCTTTAGCGGAAGTATCCCAGCCACCATTGGAAAATGCAAGTCCTTGGAAGCGCTGGACCTTGGTAACAATAAGTTGACAGGCACAATACCTAAAGAAGTTTTCAATATCTCTAGCCTCAGCATATGGTTGTCATTTGCGAAAAATCAGTTAACAAACACGATACCTCCGGAAGTAGGGAGCTTGGTAAATATAGAAGAGCTATGGTTTTCTGGGAACAAATTGTCAGGAAAAATACCCAATAGTCTTGGCAAATGCCAGGTTCTAAGAATCCTTCGTCTTAATAGCAATTTCTTTGAAGGAAGTATTCCGGCATCCTTAAGTGCGTTAAGAGGCCTTGAAGGGCTCGATCTTTCACAAAATAATTTGTCCGGACAAATACCGACTTTCCTAGGGGACTTTTCTGTCCTACATTATCTGAACCTATCTTTCAACAATTTTGAGGGCGAAGCACCAAGAGAAGGGGTTTTTGCAAATATCAGTGAAATTTCAATCATCGGAAATGATAAGCTTTGCGGAGGGAACCAAATGTTGCATCTACCAAAGTGCCAATTTTTATATCTTAATAAGAAACACAAATCTCATAATCTTGCAGTGATCATTTCAGTATCTAGCGGATTTTTGTGCTTACTCTTCCTTTTTGTTGCTTCCCGTCGTTGGATATGTCAAAGATCAAGAAGGAGACATATAGAAAACAATACCATCAAGGAGCAACATATAAGTATCTCATATGCTGAACTTTTCAAAGCAACAAATGGATTTTCTGAAGAAAACCTCATTGGTTTCGGTAATTTTGGTTCTGTATACCGAGGAACACTATACGATCATGAGAATTGTGCTAAAGTTATTGCAGTGAAAGTATTTAATCTTCAACAACTGGGAGCTTTGAAGAGCTTTGTAGCTGAGTGTGACACTTTTAGAAATATCCGACACCGGAACCTTATCAAGATAATGACTGTATGTTCAAGTGTGGATTTCAAAGGCAACGACTTCAAGGCAATGGTTTTCGAGTTCAAGCACAATGGCGCTTTAGAAAGTTGGTTGCATCCGAAAGGAAATAAACCTTTGGGATTGAGGAAATTGAATCTTATGGAGCGGATAAATATAGCAATCGATGTGGCATCTGCATTGGAGTATCTCCATCACCATGGCCAGGCTCCTATTATTCATTGCGATTTAAAGCCAAGCAATATTCTTCTTGACGATGATATGACAGCTCTTGTGAGTGACTTCGGGCTAGCCAGATTTATCAACAAGTCCACAACAAGTTCTACTAGCACCTTTGGAATTAAAGGAACTATTGGGTATATTGCTCCAGGTTAGTTAGTTATCAAGATGGATTTTTTTTTCTTTTCTTTTTTGTGATAAATTAAATTATTTTTCTTGTTTTTAAAAAATTATTTGTAGATTTAGCTTATTCTAATTAGCTAGACTTTAATTTAACTAAATGCTATATCGAGAATAACTTAACGGTACTTATCTATATTACAATAACTCCAAGACTGATCCGAGTCTGAGATAGTCATTTCATTTTGTCCTTATTCCTTGAATAAAAATGAAGACATTAATTGATTCCATTTAGCGTCATCTTAGGCTATGTTGCACATATACTTTCGCAAAGGACTATATCTTTTTCTATAACTTTACCTGATATGCATTTGAAGCGACACTTTCTCGACACTTATGTCTGATATGTCTCTATCAATTCTAGGCTCCAAAGAGACCAAAATAATGGTTGAACGTCATTCTTATGGTTTTGATCAACCTAACCATATTAGAGATAAGAGAAAGTGTGTAAAATATGTATCTATATCATACTCGTATCTGACTCTTATAACTTTCTAAAACCTAGAATCTACCATGAATATAGACATTATTAAGACCTTGTGAGTAAAATATGTATATGAATATATTCTTACACATATATATGACATATCCATAATTTATATGTAACTTAAAATTTCTAACGATGTTCAATTGCAAATCTGTATCATGTGTGTATCAGATTTGCTTGTATGTCCTTCCATCCTAGTTTTAGATGAAGTTAAGAATCATTTTTAGTGATTCTTTTAGTCTTTTGTGCTTAATGTCTTATCTTATATATAAAGGTCATTCCAAATCTTGATAAAGGAGAGTTACATCAGGTAGAACAACACAAAACATTGTATGATCTCTAAAATTAAAATAGTCAATATTTGGATTAATGGTTTTGTTCTTTTTGATCTTGGTTTTGTTGTCTCCAAATGAAGAGTGCGGAATGACCAACAAAGTTTCTACTCATGGAGATGTCTATAGCTATGGAATACTTCTAATGGAGCTATTTACTGGGAAGAGACCTACAGATGGTGCTTTTAAGGAAGGTCTAACACTACGTACGTTCGTCAAGGGTGAATTTTCTGAAGGGGTGATGAACATCATGGATGAGTGCTTGCTAGAAAATGGAGTTAAAGCTAATGACCATACTCAAAGTATAAATCATGCAAAAACTTTTGAATGTGTTTCTTTGGTGCTTAGAATTGGTCTCCTATGCACGAATGATTTGCCGGCAGAGCGAATGGAAATTAAAAGGGTAAGGAATGAACTGAATGAGATCAAGAACATATTCTTTAAGAGTTAATGTTGCAGCTGTAACAAGGTTAATTCCACTAGCATATAATGCTAGAACTAAATATAAGTGATATGTCTTAACAACGAATTTGAAAAGTTATTTCTCATTTTATTTCTCATTTCATTATATATCACTCTTGTATTAGACTTTTTGTCTATTAATAAAACTTCATCTTTATGGCGTTATATTTATCATTATCTTGCTTTACTTCTAATAGCAAGGTCAGTTTTGGTGAGCGTATATGTTGCCAAAAATCTTGTACTTGGTTGTTTGTTATCTATTGTCATATGGAGAAAGGAGTGTATTTATGTTGTCCTAAGATTTTTGACTAGTATAATATATTTGATTAAAGAAGGAAGAAAGAAGCACGAAAGCAAAATATATATATATATAGCTTATATTATTTTGGTGTCCTAGATGTAATTTGGAGTGTTTGATACATGCCCGTTGAGTGTCCAATACGTGTCCGATATGAAAATGACCTCTTTTTTGCGGTGTATGTGCCTTCTAGAAAAAAAACTCTTTAGGATTATTGTGATTATTATCTTTGTCTAATCACTCTACTGTTAAACTTAACTTATCACATAGTTAAATATTGTTAAACTTTTGAAAATTATTAATGAGAAAATGTTAAGATTGTAGATAGACCAACATATTTATTTAATGAATAACAAGTGACCAATTAACCAAGGAGCAGAATGTTACAAAAATGGTGCAAACTCAAGAAAAAACAATAGGCAATGAAGATATAGACACATTAACTTTCTCTAATATAAAATTAAATTTATGGAATATAAGAATTACATATTTAGATAACAATCGATTTCAACAATTTATAAGTTTGATTTATGCAATCGAAGATACGGTGTTATAACCTATTTCTAGAATTTGTTTTCTCCAAGTTATATACAAGAAGAGTTTTAAAATTGACCATTTACAACATACAAACTAAAAGAAAAAAAAACTTTGTATAACAGAAATTCTAGAAAATTAAAAGGTACAATTTAATAAATTGTAGCTACTATTTTGAGAAAATAGAATTAGGTAATGGAAATGAGGCTATTTTGGTTACTATGGTTTTGTATTGCAAAATGCTCTATCAAAATTCTGTATAACAAAAAATTTGTATGCCGATAGTTTTTCTCGTGTAGTTCATTTTTTTTTTTTGAAAAACTTTTGGTTCAATTATTACATCGAATTTGGTGGCACTAATGGTTAATAATCTTGGCTCGAACATAGTTTTTCAGTCACCAACTAAATATGTGAGCACATGATATAAGAGTTCTATTACATTTGTCATTAAGCTGGTTCAAACTAAGGGTGCGTCCTGTCACGAACTTAGTGTTTTACACTACACTTCATCGCGTGCGGCACACTTTCTTCTTATTCGAAGTCTCGTGCAAGCCTTCCCAAACCCGTTTAGCTAGAATGCTAAGTAATTTAGAGAAGCGTGGAGCAATATGAGACTTGTAACTATTCTTTCATTAACTTGGAAAATGCTTACAAGTTTTGGTGGTTAGAACAAATGAACTTTTCCCTTTTTTATAGTGCTTAAAGGCATACAAGGACCGTCTGGTATGGAAATATTCCAAGAATTATTATAGGAAATATTCTAGGTCTAGCTACTAAATATTTACAAAGATGCATAAATAGCATCAAATCAATCTCGGCCCAAAAATAAATGTGCATGACGTGACATCTCCCCCACCTATTGTGTTGACGTCCTCGTCACACACGTACCCGCTGATAAATTCTTGGATCTTGTCTTCGAACTGATGTAACGTGTTAGTGCATTCCTAGCTGCACTCGTCGTGAGACATTCCCTTCAACATGATGAGTTGTTCCGCAAACCGGGAAACACCACGTCGACGAATGGTCCTTAAGTCAAATACGACTTCCACTTTTTTGTCGAATGACATAGTCATGGTCACCGTGGTCCGCTTCGAAACTCCTTGCCGAGGTTCTTCCAAGTATGCATGGTAAGGATTGAGACAACTCGCATGGAAGACGAGATTAATCTTCATATTGGCGAGAAAGTCGAGCTTGTAGGACATCTTCCCTACTTTCTTGAGGACTGGGAGGGGGAATTAATCATTCCCTTGTGCACCTTGCGGAATACCATGAACTGTTGCAACTGAAGCTTGATCATCACCAAGTCCCCTTCCTTATACTCGACCGGCCTTCACTTCACGTTGGCCCATTTCTTCATCTTCTGCACGACCTTCTCCAGAAATACCTTGGCAATACCAGCCTTCACCTTGAAGTCCAAGCCAAACTGATTAGCAGTCAGGCTTCTGCTTGAGGATCTTGCACTCAGCATGTGCAGGACAAGCGGCTGACGACTCCTCTAAAGATGTGGAATGACTCGCTCCTCTGAAGATTGTAACAAAACTGAGTGTCCGGTAAAGAATATGAAGACTATCTACCAACAACATATACTCATAAATAATACATCCAGTCATCCTATACATGAACCTATATCTCCGAAGTGAGCTCCTGCTGCAAAGTCTCCCTGCTGGCTATAACAATCTAATGAATCAATCTCATCTGTAATCAATGATCTAGTCAGGAAAGGAGCAAAGCACAATGTAACTCAATAATACTCACCACAGGATGTCAATGAAACAGGTATAGCAAGAGAAACTGAAAGATAGGTAAGCATGAGAAATAATAGAGCATGCACTAGCTACGTGAACATGTGCAATTGGACATCATCAACATGTGAGAACTAATATGTATCGGACATATTAAGTAAATTAACATGCTATCAGTCATGTAAATCAGGTATGTCTAATGACAATACTATCAGACATGCAATAATCAGGCATGTCTGACGACAATGCTATCAGTTACACATATAATGGACATCAGGCATACGAAGTATGCTGTCAGGCACGAGTTGTCCAATATCAGTCAATCACATGTTTTAGTATATCCCTCTCCCGACTCGAGTAACAATGCAAATAAATAAAACAGTAACAAGTGCAATAAATGACACGATAACAAATGTATGTGCGCATGCATGCAATGGTGGTAACACTGAGTACATGTACTAGCCTTTTTCCCAGAAATTATCAGTGTCTTCTAAATCACCTAAATACATAAAAAAAAATTAAAAAAAAATAGAATTTAGAGGTATGCCACTAACTTGATCCTAATTAGTGTCCCTAATAATCAATTACTAACACTCACCAAAATTACTAACAAAAAACTAACTCGCCCATCAGCCTAATTCAATAAAATTAAGCTTACTAGATAGCCCAGAGCCTAAGCTCAGGACCAAAGCTCCATCCAAATCTTTTGAACATTAGCCTAATTAATCTAACCAAGTCAGGACCTAAGCCTACCCCATCAATGTAATGTCACTCAATGTTAGCCTAAACTTAGCTCTACAACAAGTCTGTGAGCCCAACCAACTGAGCTCAAGCAACTACTCATAATCCAAATTCAAATCAATATTTAACCTAGCGGCTGTGACATCAGTTCAAACACAGTTCTCCGCAAAGGATTCAATTGAAACCTATCCCAGCCATGGATCGACCCACTGTAACATACACCCACAGTAAGCACTTAAATAGAAATTCTATAATGTATTCAAATTCAACGGCTATGAAACAGTAACTTCCAAACTCCAAACAGTTTCCCTTGCCAACTCTCCAAATCACGTACAGGTCCATATTGATACCTGCGTCGTGTCATCCCGATTCGTGTCCATTGCTCAGGTATGACTGTTCTCCGCCAACTCCAATAGACACGACACGACACAGCCTACACAAGAACCCAGAACCAGTCCGTGTCCCAAACCTGACGCATGCCTGTGCCATCACCGAAACTCCAAAACAGATAAGGGAAAAATTATACCCGTCTTCCACGAGCCGACACCAACTCCACGTGTCCAATTCGGTCACAACCGTTCCCAAACGCTTCTTCGGAGCATTAGATCGAACACGTGATGCGCGAACGGAAACAGGAATCCAACGAGGGGGGCCGATCAACGTTTCAAAATAGAGAAACGAAGGAATCGAAAATTCAGTCAAGAGGAAAGGAAGATTTTACCGATCGACGGTCAGGGAATCCCTCGCATTCGTCGGCGTTGGGTGCTGCTGCCCACAGAGGAGTTCGACCCAAACTCTGGATCGACTGACTCGAACACCCCTGAGACGTGAAGGTGCACCACCGAAACTCGCCGACGCTCGGCGGAGCTGGATAACCGGCGCACACCGATGCCGCATTGCTCAACCGAGGAAGATCGCCGGAGAAAGCTTCGTCGCCCTGACCGGAGCTCGATCGAGCAATGAAGAAGAAAGGGTCAGTAGAAAGTTTAGCAGGGCTTCGCCGTATGGAGGAGTGATGAAGAAGAAAGGAGAATGAAGTACCTATATATCGGTGTGGCGGGGCGGTTATGGCCGTTATACGGCCGGACGGCCATGATCGGTGATGGGGAACGGCCAGGATCATTCCGACTAAGTCGGTGGCGAGGAAGCGTGGGGGAGGTTCTAGAAGAGTGGATCTTGAGGGTTGCTCCGCCATGCCGCGGAAAGGCTCTGCTCGCTGCGGAGGAGCCTTTGGTAAGAAGCAGAAGGAATGGAGGGATTTGAACGTTTTTCTCAGATCTGAAGAGGGCTAATTAGTGTTTAGACCCTGGATTTTATACCAACTTAGAGTTTAAGTTCTAACTTGTCCAATTGGAGAATTTGGACCCTGAACATTTCTATTTTTCCCATTATACCCTCCCAATGCATGAGAATAATTTTTTTTAGAGTTATTTGTATTTACCCTCCAATTGCTAATCATATCTCCACTTTTTCCCATTTATTTTAATTAGTATTACCCCTGATCCTTGGGGTAAAGTGCAAAAAAACTCTCCTTAGATTTGCGTTTTTGCATTTAAATATCCCATGTTTAAGAAAACCCTCACGTTTTTATTTTTTGCCCAGTTTGCACCATGTCGTTAACAGCCATTAAAATACGTCTAAAAATATGATTTTACCCCTCTCCCCTCTCTCTGGTGGTGGGGGCGGCTCAAGCGGGGCCGACCAGAGGAAAGGGGAGGGTGGTCGGCCAACGAAGGAAGGAGGGGACAGGTTGAGCATGGCCGGCCAGCAGAGGGAGGAGGAGGGTCGGGGGGGCTGGCCATCGGAGGGAGAAAAGGAGGGGGGGTGTCGAGGGGGCCGGCCAGCGGAGGGATGAGGGGGCGGTCGAGGGGGGTCGGCCGGCGGAGGGAGGAGGGGGTTGGCCACCACTGGTAGGAAAGGGGGCATTTTGGATATTTTTTATTATTATTTTAAAAAGTGATTAACGGTAATTTCTAACGGCAGGGATGCAAACTGAGCAAAAATAAAAATGTGAGAGTTTTTTTTTTTTTATACAAGGTTTCTTTAAATGCAAAAACTCAAATTTAAGGAGGGTTTGTTTACATTTTATCCGAAAGATTGTGATTAACACTAATTAAAATAAAAATGGAGGAAAGTGAAAAAAATGATTAGCAATTGGAGAAATAAATACAAATAACTCTTTTTTTAATATAAAATGGAGGGTATAATAGGAAAGATTGAAAAAAAATCCAGAGCCTAAACTTTCTAATTGGACATCTTAGGGCCTAAACTCTAAGCTGGTATAAAATCCAGGGTCTAAACTCTAATTAGCCCATCTGAAAATTTAAGAAAAGTTATAAAGGGCGCGGGTTTGAATGTAGGTCGGATCAACCCGAACGAGTTATGAACCCGTTAACTAATGGGTGGACTCATGATGGTTTGGGATTTGGAACTGTATGGGTTTGGTATTAGGTCAGCCTAAATAACTCAATTGGCCCATATCCAATTAAGATAGATAACTATACTATATTTATTAGTAAAAATAGAATATCTATATATGACAACTAATAGGAGGGTTTAGCTAATAACTTAATTATAAGAAAATTATAAGGAAATAATTACCTACAGTTTAGAATATATGCCTAAGAGCTATATAGTTAGTCAATATATAAGCTAATGAATAATTTAATTACATAGCATAGTATACTCAATATAATATTCAACAAAACTAGAGAAAATATATAAGTAATAATTATCAACAAGGTAAAATACTGGAAAATAATAGAATCGTTCAAATTCTCCAATTTTAAGAAAGTGGAGTTACAGAGGCTCGAGCAGGCCCCCGGGTCTCTGATGATCCGATTTGTCTTGTTGGCACACAAGACAAGTGCGCAAATAGTCCTTGACATCTTTGTGCATGCGAGGCCAAGAGCAGGCGGCCTCTAGTACTGCCAATGTCTGCTTCTGCCCCGGACGTCCTGTCCACTTGGTATCGTGACACTCCTTGAGTGGCTACCTCCACAAGCCACCCCACTTAGGTACGACCACTTTATCGCCCTTTGTGTAGATAAGCCCGTCCCTCAGCCAAAACCATCGTATTTTACCCTCGCAATTGAGCTTTACCACAAGCCGTGTCAATGGGTCCTCGGCCACACCCACTTTGACACGATCAAGAATGTCTCCTTTGAGTAAGCACACCACTGTGAGCTCGACCTTCCTACTGAGTGCATCGGCCACATGATTCTCCTTCCCCGAGTTGTATTGAAGTTCCATATCGAACTCGGCCAAGAAGTCTTGACATCTCGCTTTCCTTTAGGACTAGAAGTAGCTCGTGGCAAACATTGACCGTCATAATCACGAACTTGTTGCCAAGGAGAGAATGTCGTCATGTCCTCGAGCAATGCATGATTGTGACCATCTCCTTCTCCTGCACCTTGTATCGCCTCTTTGTGTCATTCAGCTTTGCGGCTCTCAAATGGATGTGGTGTCCTTCCTGCACAAATTCCCCACCGATGGCGAAGTCGAATGCGTCAATATGCACCTCGAACGCCTTAGAGTAGTCCGACAACGACAAGATCGGCTCCTCCGTCACGACCCTCTTGAGTGCTTCAAATTCCTCTGCACTATTTGTAGTGCCCCGTCCCGCCCAGTCAATCGGAGGAATAGGAACGCCGACGGCGTTCGAACTTAGCATTGCAACGGCTGCTCGAAGACATCGCTCGGTCGAGGCGACCGCTCGCTCAGGTGGGGTAGTTTCGTTGAACTCACCTTATCTTTGCCTTCACATAATAAATTGCATATTTTTAACTTGCACAAGTAGGCTTGATAATAAAAGAGACGAATCCACATAGCTAACGGAATAATCCCGACAGGTTGAAATGAGTTAGAATATGGAAAGGCCCAACGGTCGGCTTAGAGTTGGTGCACGGCGTGCTTTGAAAATGACACTCGGTCCTTCGTTCCGTGGCTTAGGAGAAGGAAAATTGGTTGAGTAAGCGAATTTATGAACGTAGCCTAAGTCATAGGCGTCGCCCGCATAAATGCTTCATAAAGCATGCACGGTCCTATCGTCCAAGGCTTGGCATAGCCTTGGCTTGCTCCATGAGTTGTGTTGCACGGCTTATGATATAAGTCTAGGCACCCAAATGACTTGGTCGTTCAGAAGTCGAACGCATGCGCGGCACGTTTCTGCAATGCGAGGCTTGACGCAGCCTTTGCTCGTCGAGTCGTTGTGCGTTTAAGTCAGGCAAGTTATGTTAGGCTACCGGAAGTCGGTTTGAGGCACGATGCACGGACTTAGTGTTTAGGGCTTGAACCACGGTTGATTTAATAAGTTTTGGAGAAAGGACTATCGAATAGGCATTGAGTTGAATGAAATGACAAGATAACAAGGAAAGATTTCTCGCGACCGTGGGTTGGTGAAGGGGTCTCAAGGATATATGGAAAGAATGCTCACGACCGTGGGTCGGCGAGGGGTCTCAAGGATAGAAGTCTTGAATTTGGTTTTGAAAGAGATGGTAACATTGGAAGAGAAATGACTGTGTGAGACGTCAGTTTGTGACGAGTCTTGCATGGTCATTGGATAACTTGTCGACAAGGAGAAGTTTCCACGAGCGGCAACCCTGGACGCCATGGGACCGCATCGTTCCGGAGGGAAACACGGTATAGCCGTAGCTGGACGAACCGCTCGGGTCATTCGGAAACTTTCAGCGGGGCTAGCTACTTGCGTTGAAAGGGTCGCTGAATGGCAAGGCTATAGTCCAGGATAGCTTGTGATGTTAGTGACCAATTCATATAGATGGGTCGGCACGAGCGGCAATCCGCGTGTGTGCCTTTAGATTTAGTCTAGTTGAATGTGTGTATGGTTGGAACACAAGTGTTTGGGCCTAAGAATGGCTACAACATAGGCGACGTGCTTCGGCACGGGATGCGGCGTCGGGTCTTAAGTTGTCGGCATATAAGTTGCATAAGTTGGTTTGAGTTGTCTTGAGTTTAAGTCAGGAAACGCCGCAATGCAAAGTTGGTCGAGTGACTCTTAGTTCACATGTCTTAATTGGGTCTGTCGGTAATCGAAGTAGCAAGGGCCGCGAGGCGGCGATATGGTTAAGTCATATTGAATTGCGAGGTACAGCCTCAGCAAGGGTTTGTAGCACGGTCACACGGAAATGGAGTCTTATCGCGTAGTTGCGTCTCTGATTTTGGCCGGAAGGCAAGCACGACTTGATAGGTTAACGTTGTTGAATCGACATTGCTGTTACAAGCACGGGATGGTCTAGAGACACAGAATAGGCCAAGGCGTCTGTCCTAAAACCGATCCTAAAGAAAGAGTAGAAAGACAATCATAAGGGGACTATGTTGCACAAAGTAAATCTAACGTGTTGGTTTTGTATGGGTGGGCGAAGAGCTCATTCCACCAGTACAGTTGAGTACTGACACCCACATAGTTTACATATGCAGGCACAGGTAGAAGCTCGTGGCGCGGAGCTCGCTTGGATGCGTCGAGGCACAGAGTTCCTTGGTGATTCGAAGCGTGCGGCCGCATGTAGTCAAAACTTATACGGGACATAATGTATGGACACCGCCTTCCGAAGCATCCGCTAGTTCCAGACTTGTATTGAGAGAAGAGAGAGAGCTGAGTGACTTGTAATGTGAGCTTGAGTGAGCTTGAGAGACTTGTAATCTTGGCCTTGCGCCCCATTGTAACCTTTGTTTCAATATCAATAAAGAGCTTCTTTTGAATAACTTGTGTTTGTTCTAATTTCTGCTGCTATTATTCAATGTCTCTGCACAGGACTTCTGTACGACGACCCCGTCGGAGCCGATGAAATCGGCCGTTATGGAACCCGCCTTGCATGAGCACAATCTAGGCTCGTGTGGCATCATGTCTTAGCGAGGACGATCGCTCCTACGGGAGCGGGACGTGACATAATGGTATCAGAGCACGGCTTTACGCCATTGGACTATCGATTGAATTCTTTAACTCCGTTGTTTTCGCAAACTCTGAATCGTTGCTTCCGCAAAGTTGATATCGTTGGTGCGCTCTCTCTCAAATGTCCCACGAGATGTCCATACAATAAGTCTAACTATTTTACAAAACATAGGAGAACAGTTTTTGATAAAACGAAAGGATGGTTTGCGTAAGCACGGTTGGCTAATTCGGGCTGGGCATATACACCAAGGATTGTGTCGACCTTAGCAAAGTCGAGTGCAGGATTCGTAATGTTCGAGCTAGAATGACTTGAACTCGATTAAGTAAATGTGGGATGACTGTCGACAGGGGTGCTATCGAGCGACGGTATCGTCGATGTGATATAGATGAGCATGCTTAGATTAGAGGAATAGTTCGAACGGGATTCGAAGAAGTCGATTTTGATTCGAATGATAGCTTTGAGGATTGGTTGAATGACTTCATTCCTGAGTGGTGTATACGATAGTCTCAGGAATGTCGATCGATCAATTAAGGATGTGGGGTGTCAATGAGTCTATCAGCAAGCGTCACGTGTATACAAAGCCTTAGATTGAGTGAGTTGTTATCATGAAGTTTGATAATTGGATTCAAACAACCTAGAAATTGACGCGCACGGAACGTACACGAAATTGAGGATAGTGCGAGTATGAAACGCGAAGATAATTGAGTAGATAAATCAAATCGAGTAAAGCTAAGGTGTAGCGAACGGATGACTTGATCGAGGAAATTGATACGGATTACATATGAAAAGTTAGCACGACAGGTAGATAGCGTGCATGAAAGGTTTGATTTCGAATTTACGCAAATGACTTTAAGGATTGGATTGAATATTGCTCGATGATTTGAGTTAGCAAGGAATGTTGCAAATTGAGGAAACACGTTGGTCGATGACATAAGATAAACGGATGAACAATACATGAAATTGGTTTGAGGAAAATTGATGTTGTGAATGATTCGAGGGATAATGATCGAACTTGAATTTGAATGTCGAGGAGATTATCCAGTCGGATGATAGCATCATTCACACGACTTGAAATTCACTACCAAAATATGTCGATTTAGCGACGGCCAGATCCGTCGCCCGTCCGTCGGCAATTTGTATTAGCGACCGATTACTGACGGATCTTGGCCAAAATAATCCGTCGGCAATCAGCTCGTCGCTAATAATGATCCGTCGCTAAGTAGTCGTCAAGCGACGGAATAGCGACGGCTTGTCGACTTCACAATACGAAGCATTAGCGACGACTTTCCGACGGGCTTTCGTCCATTTCAAGTATTAAATACTGAACTGTGTAGAAACTAGCGACGTAATGGTCCGTCGGTAAACCGTCGTAATAGCGTATCAGAGTGTATCTTGTCGTCGCTATTCCGTCGATCGCCGTCGCTAACAAAGAACGGATTAGCGACAGAATACTGACGAATTATCCGTCGACCATGTTCTGGAAATGCTTGGTATTTCCAGAACCATGGCGACGGATGAGTCGTCGCCATTCCGTCGAACTATATATCAGAGTGTATCTTGCCATCGCTATTCCGTTGATCGCCGTCGCTAACAAAGGACGGATTAGCGACGGAATACTGACGGATTATCCGTCGACCATGTTCTGGAAATGCTTGGTATTTCTAGAACCATGGCGACGGATGAGTCTTCGCCATTCCGTCGAACTATATACCACCAGAAGTTGCCGACGGATATTCCGTAGACCACCCGTCGCTACATGGAAACATTTTCAAATCTCCAGTTAGCGACGGATATGCCGTCAAACAGTAGTCGGAAACTGGAAATATTCGTCGCTAACCGGTCACTAGTCCGTCGCTAAACGAGATTTTTTTGAAAAAAAATTGCAGCACTTTTCCTGTTCTCAAAAATATGCATAAACCAAACCAATATATAATGCATACCAATTATCCAACAATCACGTAGACCAAATATATAATGCACACCAATTGTCCAAGAATTACATAGACCAAATATGCACATACGAATTTAATGCACACAAATTATCCAAGAATCATATAGACCAAACCAAATAAATATAAAATAGACATCAATTATCCTGAAGAGTAACCTAATATCCGTCGTTATAATCCGATCATAGCACAAATATTCCAAAATTCCCACAAATATTCCAAAATTTCTACAAATATTCCAAAATTCCAAAACACATAGAAAAATCGACTTTGGCCTCAACAAAGACCGCAAGTCAGACGATGAATCCTCACAGCCAGGAATCATAGTTGCGTTGAGGCATGAACCATTCTATCAGCCACTTTGCATACGAAGGCTCAATCTGGTTGAGGTCTTCTGTAGGGACAGGAGGGTCGGTCCCGATGCTACTACTCTCTGACGGTGGCTCCTCCTTAACTTCAACCTTGGGAGCAATCTCTTCCCTGATGGTCATCGGTTCTTCCTTGACCTCGACCTTTGGTAACACCTCCTCCTTAACAGTCACCGACTCTTGTTTGACGATGGGGACTTCCTCCGTGTCGACCTCCAAGGGTTTCTTGCCTCGGCCCCTTCCTCGACTAGCAGCACCACCGGCGAGTCCTAGGAGACATCTCTCTGACAACATAAATTTTCATATAGGGTAAAGAAATTTACTCAAATTATAAAAGTTGTGACGTTAGTTTTTTGCGTTCATCATCATTAGAGGGAGCAGCACTGGAAAAGTTGTGACGTTGGTAGCATGAGAGAGTAAAAATCTGTATCACAAGACTAACAGAATTACTATATAATCAAACACTCACCAATAACCGGATGTAACTGGAGTCGTTGGGCCTATCGTGCAGTAATTGGTGGATCCGCTGGTATAGGCCGGATGTACTTAGTATCTAGTGTATCAGATTAGTATCGGTCTATCGATTTGGTATAGGACATATCAGATTGGTATTGGCCTTAACAAATTGGTATCGTCCTATCCGATATGTACATGTATCGGCCGTATAGCTAGGATTTATATTGGCCTTATCGATTTGGTATCGGTTATATCCGATAGGTATCGGCCGTGTTGGTTAATATAGACCATTTCGGATTAGTATCGTGAAAGGTTTAGTAACAACTGTACTTGGATTTCTCTCTTCTCGAGCTAGAATACCATTGTAAGAGTCACCAGATCGTGATTGGCCAGTTGCAGTAACATACATCCTTCCTTTTCCATCAGGAAAAGTGAGATTGAAAAGGAAGTATGTATGTTCTGTAACTGGCCAGCTACGCTCTCGTGACTCTCTTGCAATGATAATCTAGCTCTAGAAGAGAGAAATCCAAGTACAGTTGTTACTAAACCTTCTACGATACTAATCCGAAATGGTCTATACTAATTCAACACGGTCGATACCTATCGGATATAATCGATACCAAATCGATAAGGCCAATATGAATCCTAGCTATACGGCCGATACATATCGGATAGGACGATACCAATTCGCTAAGACCAATACCAACCGATACGGCCCATACCAAAACGATAGATCGATACTAATCCGATACGGTCAATACTTATAAGTACCTACGGTCCAGGAGGTTGATCCGCTAGTACATCCATGTACGATCAACGAAGTAACGATCCATTTCAATTTGGATGTGAAAATCTGTATCGTAAGACAAACTAAACATAATCAGTTCTATTTCACATGCTTAATTGCCAAGTATGGGAACGAATGGCTCAGAACACAACCCAAAATTCATTCTAGCATACATTAGTGTGAATCATCTATGTTCTGTACATATGGTGTAGTATATGTTCTTATCGTATCTAGTATCTGAAGAATGTAACAGAATCAAGATGAACTCACATAATGTAATACTAAGACATCATCTACTACTATATAAGATATAGTGATAGGTTGTCATATCATCATTGCCGAGGGATGAGGGTCGGAGGACAAATACCGCTCGACTGAGCCAAAGGCATACAGCCACTTCCCTCCCTCCATTCACCCTCTCCCTCTCTCATGCTATCAACGTCACAACTTTTCCAGTGCTGCTCCCGCTAATGATAATGAACGCAAAAATCAAAGACCCCCCTCTCCTTTCCCACTCTTCACAGTTCTCACAACAGGAAGGATCAGTACTTTCTAGTTCTCTTCCATCCATCAATTCCTCCGTTCTGATCAAGCATCTTCCTTCTCCTCTTCTCCACCGTGGCTCTGGACCCATCTGCTCCTTCCTACTTCCCTTCTTCTTATTTGACTCTCTCAGCCACATATGATATCCACCTCAAGTGTAGAGTCGGGAGAGAAGAAGTGGGCAGGAAGAGGAGGGGGAAGCAGCACAGCCGGCGGTATGACCCGGAGGAAGTACAGAGGTTTTCTTCAACATCCGTAGGAGAACTATGAGGATATATCTTTTCACAATATATCACCTTGTCAAAGACCCTTAATGTGACAACCATGTTACCACGGTGTCGAAAAACTAACATATCATAATTTTCTAAGCCGTGTGTTTTGACATAATCCTCCAAACTCTTTCCTGCTATGTAGAAATGCAAGATTACTTCTAGCATACATTAGTGTGAGAACGGATGGCTCAGAACACAACCCAAGATTCATTCTAGCATACATTAGTGTGAATCATCTATGTTCTGTACATATGGTGTAGTATATGTTCTTATCGTATCTAGTATCTGAAGAATGTAACAGAATCAAGATGAACTCACATAATGTAATACTAAGACATCATCTACTACTATATAAGATATAGTGATAGGTTGTCGTATCATCATTGTCGAGGGATGAGGGTCGGAGGACAGTCAACTTTATCTACGGTTATATAGTTTCTGCCTCGCCAGTCGAATGGCTGCAGGGACTATGTCCTGATCACCATGTCGTACCGTAGATTAATACAAATGGAGCTGAAAAAATTCGTCGCTAACCGGTCACTAGTCCGTCGCTAACTGAGATTGTCATATCATCATTGCATGCCTTTATTCCTCACTCTCTAAAGCACACATACACATATGTATATCACAGTTAGATGTATAGATATATACATCTATATAGAAGCACACAACTGATACACTCTAAGGGTCGGTTTTTCAGGAAAAATTTCACTTATTCAGTGAATTTGGTAAAGCGAATGTCCCAAGCATATTCTTAACAAAGAAGGCAGATAAAGAACTCACACTGTCCTTGAGACAGTGAACATATACACCATGAACCCAAACCCCATATTCACATTTACTAATCCAAACACCACCAAACTAATGGATAACACCCAATATGGATAACATATTATTTAGCCAATATATAAACTCAGATGAATTTGAGAAGCAAAGCCCCCCGCCGCCCCCGACCAAAGCCTACCGCCCCAAGCCCGCCGCCCAGCCCCCGACGCCCCCGCCCCAAGCCAAGATCAAACTATTATCGGCAGTATGGCACATATGGCGTGAGCGAAGTAGAAGAGTTTTTGAAGGCATATCCATGACTATTCATGGGATTTTAAACAACATTGATACGGATGCTAACCTCATGGGAGGATAACAGCATGTAGTGCTTATAGCTTGTAGTGTATTGCTATGGGTTGTAACCAGTAGTCTTTTCGTTTTTTGAATAAAAGTACCCTTTTCTTCAATATATATATATATATATATATATATATATATATATATATAGACTTGTAAAGAAATCTTCAGGATTTGAGCAAAGTAGTTCGGTTGCATATATATATGAAGAGTGCTTATGGATGTGCGTCGGTTGCATATATGTGTGTGACAGTTCAATAGAAGAGCAGGGAATGGACTCCTGCTAAGTCCATTGTAACCTAGGCAAGAATACCGTTGGGCCAATATTAGGGTTCATAGTTTAAATATGTGCTTATGGCTGTGCATGGCAGTGAGCAAAAAACAAAAGACAGGAAGAAGGGTGTGACCTAAGTTTGAATAAATTTTAGAGACCACATGAAATCGGAAGTGAGCCTTAGCCACTTGACCCCCGCAGCCTCGCCACCCACAACCCCCCGTCCACCGCAGCCCCCCGTCGCCCAGCCGCCGACGCCCCCGCCCCAAGCCCGCTGCCCAGCCCCCGACGTCCCTGTCCCAAGCCCGTCGCCCAGCCCCCGACGCCCCCGCCCCAAGCCCGCCGCCCAGCCCCTGACGCCCCTGCCCCAAGCCTGCCGCCCCCCGCAGCCCCGCCACCCACAACCCCCCGTCCACCGCCGCCCCCCCGCCGCCCAGCCTCCGACGCCCCCGCCCCAAGCTCGCCGCCCCCGCTGTCCCTACGACACCGCGAGATCGAGAGAGAGAGAGAGAGAGAGAGAGGAGGGGATTACCTTCGGGAGAGAGAGAGGAGAGGACGCCGATGCCGATCACCGAAGTCGCAGGAGAGAGAGAGAGAGAGAGGAAAGAGAGTGAATTTCGGGAGAATACGAAAAGTTTTTTCCGCCGTTTCAATTTAAGTCTGGAACGTATATTTAGCGACGTACTAGCGACGGATTTTTATCCGTCGCCCGTTAGTCGCTCTTTTTGATACTTGCCGACTGAATATCCTTCGCTACGTAGTCGAAGAATTATCCCGCCAATTCTTCCCACAATTTCCGCCAAATAATCGACTGCATAGCGATGGCTGAATATCTGTCGCTATATCTCCGACGCCCTAGCGACGGATGTGCGACCTTTTCTTCCCCTAAAAATAAAATAAAAATGTAACGGCTTGTCGTCGGTAATCCGTCGGCTAGTTGCCACAAAGCCGTCGCTAACGCCGACGGACGATATCCGTCGCTAATCTACTGTATTTTGGTAGTGACTGGTTGCAAAGGAAGATCGTCAAGTTACGCATATCGTCGATGGTATTGAGGCGTATCAAGGATCGATATGTGATAACTCGGAGGTACTCTGACTCAGCGAAAGACGATCGTGCAAGTGTTATTGTTCGATTGGATGCTATACTTAGAATTTTGATTGAGATGAATGCTGGATGAAAATGAAAGTATCTTGATGGTTATGCGGATAACCACAATGTCGACGATCTTGTCTTGCGCGAGCGCAACTCTAGCCTCGCACATGCGTCGCGTCGGATTTTAGGCGATCGTTCTGCGTGAGCGCTGACATGGTGATTCATGTCGCGGGAATGATCGAACTTGAAAAATTAGGATGTGGCAACTTTGATTGTCTCGACTTGTCGGTTTGATACGAAAGAAAATTTAAGGATGTTAGGACTTGCGATTGATGAATAAAATAAACTTGAGGATTGAGTAGGTCCAATCCGCGTATCGAGAATGAATTAGTCTAGACTCAAACAAGAGTTACGTCCCGATGAGGATAATTATCCCGCGGGAGCGTGCATGGTGATTCATGCCCACCGTGGATAATTTGACTCGCGTGAGATCGGGGTGCAACGTATTGTTAAGTCAGATGACCTTGTGATCGATTTCGTGAATTGGGATAGATGACTTAGAAAATATGGAATGTGAAATTTTGGTTAGCGACGAATTGCGTCATAGCGTGCTTGATGTGAGAAGAATCGATAGGCAAACTATATCGAACATGTTTAAAGGGATAGACTATGTAAGAGGGTTTATTGAACGGACGATATTGATATGTCGTGGAATTGGTTGAAATGTGAGTGATCGAAGGATGGCTTTGCTGAATGACTCGGACCCCGTACGAAGAAATATTGGGATGTGTGTAGGAAATCGATGCTCGATGTTTAGAAATCAGAGTGATGCGAGCTTGGGTAGAAAACCCTGTACTATCAACTTGGTTTGACCTTAGGATGGGATCAGTGTTGATATCGTTGTTTGGGAACTATGATTCCAATACTGATAATTGACTTTAGCCTAAAGAGATTGCCTAGCGGCTAGGCGAGATGTCCATGTTGCGAGAGTTAGCGTCGGTAGGAATTATTTTCAGGATTGAGTGGATGGATCGATAGGTGGAATTGGATTCACTATCACAAGGCTTGGTAGAAATACATGTATTTCGGGGACGCTTGGAATGTGTGCATAATCCAAACTAAGTGATATGTTAAATTCAAGTAAGACTTGAGGAATGAGAAGTGTCGAGGATTTTGAGATCGTGAGTTCTGAAGAATGGATTGAGGGTAGCACGAGCGTGGCTCATATTTGAGGGAACGCCTAGGAGAAATGTGTGCAACAGTTCTTGAATGTTGAGTAAGAAGTTATAAGTCGATAAGTGTACTCAGTTATTTTCGAGAACGAAACTTTTTCTGAGTGGTGTATGATGTAGTGCCCCGTCCCGTTCAGTCAATCGGAGGAATAGGAACGCCGACGGCGTTCGAACTTAGCCTTGCAACGGCTGCTCGAAGACATCGCTCGGTCGAGGCGACCGCTCGCTCAGGTGGGGTAGTTTCGGTGAACTCGCCTCATCTTTGCCTTCACATAATAAATTGCATGTTTTCAACTTGCACAAGTAGGCTTGATAATAAAAGAGACGAATCCACATAGCTAAAGGAATAATCCCGACAGGTCGAAATGAGTTAGAATATGGAAAGGTCCAACGGTCGGCTTAGAGTTGGTGCACGACGTGCTTTGAAAATAACACTCAGTCCTTCGTCCCGTAGCTTGGGAGAAGGAAAGTTGGTTGAGTAAGCAAAGTTATGAACGTAGCCTAAGTCATAGGCGTCGCCCGCATAAATGCTTCATAAAGCATGCACGGTCCTATCGTCCAAGGCTTGGCATAGCCTTGGCTTGTCCCATGAGTTAAGTTGTATTGCACGGCTTATGATATAAGTCTAGGCACCCAAATGACTTGGTCGTTCAGAAATCGAATGCATGCGCGGTACGTTTCCGCAATGCGAGGCTTGACGCAGCCTTTGCTCGTCGAGTCGTTGTACGTTTAAGTCAGGCAAGTTATGTTAGGCTATCGGAAGTCGGTTTGAGGCACGATATACGGACTTAGTATTTAGGGCATGAACCACGGTTGATTTAATGAGTTTTGGAGAAAGGACTATCGAATAGGCATTGAGTTGAATGAAATGACAAGGTAACATGGAAAGAATGCTCACGACCGTGGGTCGGCGAGGGGTCTCAAGGATATATAGAAAGAATGCTCACAACCGTGGGTCGGCGAGGGATCTCAAGGATAGAAGTCTTGAATTTGGTTTTGAAAGAGATGGTAACATTGGAAGAGAAATGACTGTGTGAGACGTCAGTTTGTGTCTAGTCTTGCATGGTCATTGGACAACTTGTCGACAAAGAGGAGTTTCCATGAGCGGCAACCCTGGGCGCCATGGGACCGCGTCGTTCTGGAGGGAAACACGGTATAGCCGTAGCTGGACGAACCGCTCAGGTCATTCGGAAACTTTCAGCGGGGCTAGCTACTTGCGTTGAAAGGGTCACCGAATGGCAAGGCTATAGTCTAGGATAGCTTGTGATGTTAGTGACCAATTCATATAGATGGGTCGACACGAGCGGCAATCCACGTGTGTGCCTTTGGATATAGTCTAGTTGAATGTGTGTATGGTTGGAACACAAGTGTTTGGGCCTAAGAATGGCTACAACATAGGCGACGTACTTCGGCACGGGATGCGGTGTCAGGTCTTAAGTTGTCGGCATATAAGTTGCATAAGTTGGTTTGAGTTGTCTTGAGTTTAAGTCAGGAAACGTCGCAAGACAAAGTTGGTTGAGTGACTCTTTGTTCACATGTCTTGATTGGGTCTGTCGGTGATTGAAGTAGCAAGGGCCGCGAGGCAGCGATATGGTTAAGTCATATTGAATTGCGAGGCATGGCCTCAGCAAGGGTTTGTAGCACGGTCACACGGGAATGGAGTCTTATCACGTAGTTGCGTCTCTGATTTTGGCCGGAAGGCAAATACGACTTGATAGGTTAACGTTGTTGAGTCGACGTTGTTGTTACAAGCACGGGATGGTCTAGCGACACAGAATAGGCCAAGGCGTCTGTCATAAAACCGATCCTAAGGAAAGAGTAGAAAGACAATCATAAAGGGACTATGTTGCACAAAGTAAATCTAACGTGTTGGTTTTGTATGGGTGGGCGAGGAGCTCATTCCACCAGTACAGTTGAGTACTGACACCCACATAGTTTACATGTGCAGGCACAGGTAGAAGCTCATGGCACGGAGCTCGCTTGGATGAGTCAAGACACGGAGTTTTTTGGCGATTCGAAGCATGTGGCCGCATGGAGTCAAGACTTATACGGGACATAATGTATGGACGTCGCCTTCCGAAGCATCCGCTGGTTCCATACTTGTATTGAGGGATAAAAGAGAGCTGAGTGACTTGTAATGTGAGCTTGAGTGAGCTTGAGAGACTTGTAATCTTGGCCTTGCGCCTCATTGTAACCTTTGTTTCAATATCAATAAAGAGCTTCTTTTGAATAACTTGTGTTTGTTCTAATTTCTGCTGCTATTATTCAATGTCTCTGCACGGGACTTCTGTGCGACGACCCTGTCACAGCCGATGAAATCGGCCGTTATGGAACCCACCTTACACGAGCGCAATCTAGGCTCGTGCGGCATCGCGCCTTAGCGAGGACGATCGTTCCTACGGGAGCGAGGCGTGACACTATTGTCCATCTTTGTCTCTGCTATCGTAATATACATTTCTTATATGATAATCTAATACATATCTTTCTTGTAAGAGTCCTTTTTCACTAAAACACTATCATATCACTTTCTTATATATATATATATATATATATATATATATATATATTAGTCCAGATCGGGAGTCCCATCCATCCCTCGACCGTTGGATCGAGCGGGCTACCCGATCCAATGGTGTGTGGGTGGGTTGGGGGGCTTCAGTCGGGCTTTTGATCCAGATTCATATTAAAATCTTCTAAAACTATCTCTACATACAGCCCAAAATTGACCCTAACAGCAGCCCATGGCAGAACCCTATTATCTCCCTATTCCTAATCCTAACACTTACTACTTTTTTTCTTCTCCCAATCCAAAACCCGACAGCCTATACCTGGCCGACAGCAGCCCCTAGCCTTCATCCTTTAAATCATCTTTATTTCCTCAATTACAACTACTTCCGCATCACCTTCTTCTCCATCAACTTCCTTTAGCACCATCTCCACCATCTCACTACCAAAATTTATCATATTAGCGACGCAAATAAACGTTGCTAAAATGAAGAAAAACGTCGCTAAAAATGCTCAGCGACGTTTTCTGCGACGTTTTCACGCTTGTCTTGTTTACACAAGTCGATGTCAAGGAAAACGTCGCTGTTGCGATGTTTTCCAGCGATGTTTATACGTCGCTTAATCTGTCGATGTTTACCGACTCCACGTCGACAATTTAGCGACGTTCACCAACTTTTGGGAACCATTCGCAAGCATCCAATTTTTGTCCCTAAACAAACTATGACAACCATCATCTGCCAGTATCCCTACCGAAACCAAGTTATAGTGCAAACTCGGTACATGTCGCACACACTTGAGGACGAGCTTCCCACCAAACTCCATCGTCAAGTGCACATCATCGATTCCTACGATTGCAACAGTCCTCTTGTCGTCCATTTTCATACGTCCAAACTTGTCGTCGCGGTATGACGTAAAATCCTCCACTACGGAGTGATGTGATATGACGTCCTGTTGTCTATGACCCACTCGCCATCATGACACATGCCATAAGGTTCCTCTGCGTCGGTCGCTGTAATGATGATATCTTCCATTGCTGTGAGATCCTCCTGATCGTCCTTGCCTTTGGCCTTCTCAGATTTGAGCTTCATGCAGTTCCTTTTGATATGACCCCTTTTGCCACAGTGATAACGGCCCTCCTTGCTGTTCACAATCATAAGATCCCGAGAACTCTCCCGTGTCCTCGCCTGTGACTTGAGTCTTTCCTATCCATGGAAGCCACCAGAGCGGACACCTGCGATGATTCAAGTTGCTTGCGCCTGACCTCCTCATTCAACAAGCTACTTTTGACTGCCTCGATCGTGACAACTCCATCCGGTGCAGAGTTTCTCACGGACACTACCGTCTTTCAGCTTTTCGGTAGAGAACTCAAAAGCAGTAGGGCTTGAAACTTATCATCAATCACCATTTTCATTGCAGACAGCTGATTGATGATACCCTGAACTTCGTTCAGATGTTGTGCCACCGAGGCATCCTCCGTGTACTTCGAGTTGACGAGTTGGCGAATAAAAAATGCCTTGATGCCATCCGTCTTCCTTTCGTACAATGAATGCAGCTTCTACCATAATGCTTTTGCTGAACTCTCTATGGACATGTGATAAAATACTGAGTCGTCTAGCCATTGACGAATGAATCTAACGACCTTCTGATCCAATCGTTTCCAGTCTTCAACAGCTTTATCCGATGGCTTCGCGCTGTCGTCCTGCAACAGACTATGCAAGTCCTTGCACCAGAGTACATCCTCCATCCTTGGCTTTCAAATCGACCAATTTTCTCCTCTGTGTGTTATTATATTAGTGTTCATCTACTTCATAGACATGGTGGTTAGAATTCTAAAAGCTCTAATACCAGATGTTGGTATCAGATCAGAATGAATCGAATCTCGCTCTGATACCAGATGTTGGGAATCGGACACGCCATCTTACGCTCCGATACCGAATTTGAGACGTTGCCACAGCGAAAACTTAGGCCAACCCACCTGAAATAACAAACCTCCGTCTAACGGACACCAAGCATCGATAAAGACAAGTATATGGCGTGACTATGTCACCTGGACAAATCTCAATTTCTACAACTTAGATGAAATTACAAGATTGACAAAAATAATGTTGAACCCTTTGCCCTAATAGGTTCAACCCCCTCACCACACTCAAGAAAAAGAAATAGATTACAATTGAAATCGCTCACAAACCCGTAACAATTTTCCTAACCGAAGTTGACGACTCCTCGATTAGATCTCTTCTTTATTCTGTCTTGGATGACGAAGTCCTAAGAGCAAAGTGCAGAATTTCTCTTAGAACTCATGTGGACGAGCACCTCGAATCTCAACTTTGTGCTATGCTTTGTGCCTCCACCCTCACCCAATATATTTTAGATGAGAAAATCATATTGTAGGTCATAATAGGATTTTCTAAATAGAAATAAAATAGGATTCCTATTATACCTAAAATATTCCACCAATTGTGGTGTTTGATATCGTCTATTTTCCATGGAATTGTTTTAGAAAATCTATCATTTTCCATATTTTTCTTCAATATGGTAGAAAAAAAAAACTGGCCCAGCCGATAGGAAAATATCAATTTCCAAGGAAAGTAACTATTTTTCATGAAAAATAACGACAATCAAACACCCAAATTGATTCGTTAAATTTTTTCCATGAATTTTTTTCGGAATTAATTTATTTTCCATATACGCACCATTAGATTCAAGGGTTTCTGCAAAATTAAGATACAGAAAAATGCTCAGCATATGAGAACAGCAAAAAAAATTGCAATTGATAAAAACTAGGTATCTAGTATTTCTCTAACCGCCTGATGCATAACCTTCATGAAATTCATCGCGAAATCAACAAGAAAAGAACAACAACAAGAGATCTCGAGTCCAGACGGAAGAAACTTGAAACTTCAACTTCTAGCGATTTAACAAAAACTTAGGGTTCGAAGTTTTTTTTTTCTTAAGAACCAGATTACCAACCTCAAGGTGATGGCGATTCCTCTCCCACTGAATGCAACTACTTCTTCTTTTCTGCTGTACAGTTATCTATCTGCTCTCGGTCATGGTGATGAAGAAAAAGAAGAAGAAGGACAGATGATCGAGTCTAGATGACCACCTGGTCGGTGCATGGGTTGTCTGCCATGCATGGGTTGTCTGCCAATGTCGTAGGTCTTCGTGAGGAAAGGTTACGGCTCGACGTCGTGCAATGCCTCCATGGCCCGGGGGCTCTGCCGGGTCGTCGCCAAAGGAAGATCCGACAGCTCCATGGAACTCCTCCTTCACCGGATTGAGATTAGGATCTATTGAAATGTAAAAATGCATATCCAAGAAGGTTTTTTTTTTTTTTTGCACTTTACCCTCTATTGACGATGTGAGAAAGGCGTGGGATACTAAGCGTCTGCATGAAAATTATAGGAGTTGCGGTTATGAGATGTTTTAGAGTACCGATTATGAGGGATTCGATTTTGGATGATTTTTAAGTAGCAATTTTTAAACCAATCCAATCCATGCTTGGTAATTCAATAACGAACGGTTCTGAAAGTTTTTTACAAGAATAAAATTAAATAAGGAAGGGTATCAGTAGTTATAAGAAATAAATACACCAATCCCCCATGTTTCATGAGTATTACAGAAACTATCCCTATTTGAAACTAATTACACTCACCACCCCTCCTTAAGAAACTTTATAAAACATAGTGTTATGTTTTTATAGAAAATAGAAAGTATAGGGGTGGTCCGTGTAATTTGTTTCAAAGTAAGGATAGTTTCTGTAATTAAGTGTAAAACATAGGGATAGTTAATGTAATTTGAATATTTTTTGTGAGGATATAAATAGAATAAAATAATAAAGCCGCTCAAAATTCACCGATTTGGGGTGTTTACAAAGCCACCCAAAATTACATTACACCGTTTTGGGAATTTTTTGAGCCGACCAAAACTATTGTCTCAAAAAAATTAACAAGCAGGACATTTCATAAATGGTCGGTTCAAAAATATCCCAGAACGGTCTTTCCTATGTTTAGAAATGCAAAGAAATTTTGAAAGAAAAGTGAATACTTCAAGGTGGGAAAGTGATTCTTTGCTTGGATAGATGTAATCCTTTTTCTCCTAGTTTCCCTTCTATTGATAATCACTTTTTTTTCCTTCTCAATTCTTTTGGCACCCAAACATAGAAAAATAATCACTTTTCTTTCCCAACTGCATTATTTTGCGAACCAAACGTGGCCTTAGAATTAAAGAAAGGGGCTCATTTGGGTTTAGATCCTAGATTTTATACCGGCTTAAAATTCAAGCGTTGACATGTCAAGTTGAAGAGTTTAGACCTTGAATTTTTATTTTTGGTTTCCTTTTTCCCATAATACCTTTTTTTCACCATGTGTTGGTTGTTGCCCTTGTACTCATGTTTAAGGTATAATGAAAGAAAGAAAACAAAAAATAAACATTCAGAGTGCAAAATTTTCAATTGGACAGGTTAGGGCTTAATTAAACTCTAAGTTGATATAAAATCCATGGTCTAAAGCTAATTAGCCCCAAAGAAAATTTGTAGAAAATTTGCAAGGATATTTGGAGCCTATTGATTTGTCTCTTAGTTTCACTTCTTTTCTTTTTCCATTTTTTTTTTTTTTTTTGCCTTGCATTATTTTTACTCTTTGTTTTGGATAATTTTTCCTTTAAGTTGTGTGGCATTGCTTTCTTTCCCTTATTTTTTTTTTTATGTATTTTGATTCTATAAAAGCCTTGTTCCTTTTCTCAATTTAAGAAAATCTATGTAGAAAAACACATGATAAACATTTATTAGTATGTCATTTTTTAATCAATATTTTATGACACATACTTGGTACCTGATATTAATTAAATTAAATACGAACCTTAATATTATTGTGTCATTGTTAGTCTACACATTTTTCTTTTCACACACTAAATATGACATCCATAAATTTAATCGTCATATTAGATTACGTTTCATGACGCTCTTTTTTCCAATATGGTAAAAGTTATTAATGACAATCATTAAATAAGTCAACATTAAATGTATCATTAATGACAATTTAATATGAGTGACAATTTAATATGAGTGTCATCTATAAAGTGTCATTGTTAACTTTTTTTTAGTTATGTATACATATTCATATCTGGTCAAACGATCTATATCTCAATCCATATTAATCGAATATCATGAATGAGCATCACATGTCATAGTATGCATCCCACTATAATATATACACGAATAGACTCGAAAGTAAACATGAGTCCATAAAACTAGGCTATAACAGCAATGTAAATCAAAATAAATAAAATATAGAAGAACAATAAGAAGTACCACTAGCGATACCTAAATCCTGTAGAAGTAAATCATCACAAAATTCTACTAGTAACAGCGGAGCTCAGCAATAACCTAGAAGAAAACTGGTTCTCAGAGAGACATAGTAAGATACATAATATACATGTTATAATACAGAAATAAAATTATATATATGCAAATGGTGTTTCTAACCTACTAAATGTGCAATTTAGAGGACAACTTTCATACTCATGGGTGGAATTCAGGCTAACTTGAATAACCCACGTAGCCCAAGGCTAGTGGTGTACATACACTGTCATCCAGTCATCTGTATCCATCCGTAATTATCCATGAACATCAGAGGACATCTGCAAACTCATCAATTCCCATAGTTTCATCCAGAGACTATGGTTTACCAATTTGTCTATCCCATACGCACTAGTAAATATCCTATGCCGCAATCTCACATTGACCAGGTCATGTTCATAACCTGTCCAGTCTTATAACTGCTTGAGTCTCTAATATCCTAATCATAGCATTTACGATATCTATCTGTCACACGTCTTACGTATTGATGGCCAGTCAGATACGCAGTCCGTGCACCTAATATGATGTCTCAATCGCAAAATGGGGGTGTTATGGCGGGGGTGTTATGGCTAAAGGAGATATAAAATTATTTCACAATCATAAGGTAGTCTTCTAACACTAAGCCTATATATATATATATATATATATATATATATATATATATATATATATATATATATATATATATATATATATATAAAATAAAGACAAGACACGTAAATGACTAATATAGTCATTTACACCCAAGTATAACTTGGACGAACAATTTATATAAATAGGAGTAGAAATAATAACGAAACATAACTATAACATACTGGAAAAGAATAATAAACAACAATAGAATGGCAAGGTATACTTGTCTGGATTCTGAATAGTGACAATGCAACGTTCAGACAGTGAACTCAGTAAGTCAAAGATTGCAGAAAATATCGAAGGTTGATGAACGTCTTCGGATGCTAAAACAAACTTCACCAACATTTTCGAAATGTGCAAGATAGCTAAAATAGTCTACCCATATGTCCATTTGGACACAAGGGCAAAAACAACAATTTCATGTTAAGTGGGTCCGTCGATAGGCTCACTTTTGTACCAAAAAATGTGCCGAAACCAAAACTCTAAAAATTAAGTAAAATAAGTGTAGAAGACTAGAACGATGATATGAACCCAACGGTATGTCCAGAATTTGATTACGATGAGCCGATCTCAAAATCAGCCGTCGAATCATATCGTGGGGCAGCGATTCGGTCAACAAGCTCATAATCGAGCCAAACTTGGGTCACATGACCAATGTAATGTTGCGAGTCCAATGGAGCATGTTTCGTAGTGACACGACGAGCATGCACAAAGTAATTGAGAAATTTCAGAAAAGACCGATACGGTAATTTTCGACAGATACGGGTCAAATTCTTCACGCATACACGACTAATTTGAATTCCGTGGAAGCCTACACGTCCACGAATGTTGTACGCACCTTTCGATGAAAATATTATATGACGAGGTGGTCTAGTTTGACTGGACGGACCCCTTATTGTAAAATTTTAGTTTTTGAAAACATAGTTTTTTTCAGATTTCTACCTGATTTATCTGCAGGTTTAATATAGAATAAAGTAAACTAATTTCTGGGTTTTCCGTATGGCCAGGTTGTCTACAAGTAGGTGAAATCGATTCGTAGATCGATCAACTGTGCATGGAATTTTGGGTCTTCCAACAGAGGGTCATGGGAGATTTTTTTTTTTTTTTCTTTTTTGAACAGAATTTCTCTCGACTTTGAGTCGATAGTTCAATTGATTCAAATAGTTTAAAAAAAAAGTCTAATTTAAGGGATAGATAGAGGGTTATATTGTGAATCAAAACAAACAATCGGTTCAAAAAATGAACGAGCGAGGAGGAAGCAAACAAACGCGGAAGAAGGGGGTCGGGTTCGGTTCTGCCATTGCGAGCAGCCGTGCGGGTGTTCTCCGGCGGTCGGACGAAGGCCGTGGACGGTTGCAGTTGGCCTGAGGAGTTTTGGAGAAATTTTTGATGGATTTTCTGGGAGTTTTCTTGATGAACAGGTGAGACCGAGTTGGGGAGTTCATGTTCTTATATATGGAAGTTATCAATTTCCATACTGGAGAGTTGATTTGGCTGTACAAAGATTTTCCATGTATGGGAGTGATGGGGAATTTTTTTGGAAAGAATTCAAAAAAATAAAAAAGTTTAAAAAAAAATTTCTCAGCCAAAAAAAAAAGGGAGTGGGGTCGCGGGTTCAAGGGATAGGAGAAAGTGAGAAGTTCACTTTAGTTATTTTTTTTTATAAAAACTATTTATTAAGCCAATCACACACGCACACACACATAAATATATATACTAGTAAAAGCATGTGCGTTGTACGTAAAATAATTTATTTTTTTAATCTTATCAAACTATAATTTAAATATTTAAATTTAAATTAAGATTTATTTTATATATATTTATATTTAGATTAAGATTTATAAAAATTTAATTTAAATTTAATTATAATTTTTATGGATATATGTGAATAAAAGAGAGGGTATTCGGTTATGCGAAAAAAATACCGTATTCAGTAATGCGAAAGAAAATGAGAATTTAAAATTATAATTTTTCGTAATTTTTTTAAAACAAAATGGTTGATGAAATACACATGACGACGACTCAAAATTGAGCCGTTTTGAAACCCCTTTATAATAGTAGAGATATAGACATAAATTGTAGAAAAAATTCTAAAATACTTCAAAAATTATTTCTACACAAACAAAATACACATGTGGAGTTTTCTTTATTAATGAATACATAGAAAATATATTTATAATCTAATAATTTAAAAGAGAACAAATTTTAATTAACTAAATAAGCTATAAGTAACTAACTAATAAATAAAATAATAATAGTAGTTTGAGGGGTTTACAACTTCCCTTCATCATGCCGCTGCAGACCCGAAGCCCAACCAACATAGGTGAGTTTGTAGAGGAGTTCGACACAGTACTTCGTCTAGCACATCCCCCTTACCATGTGAAATTGTAGTGAAAACCTTGTCAAAATTTATTTTCATATCTTTTTCTTATCTTTTATCTTTTATGCCCATTATGTTGGTAACAGATCAGAACGAACGAACGTGGCTCTGATACCGAATGTTGGAAATCGGACACGCCCTCCTGCGCTCCGATATTAAGTGTGAGATGTTGCCGCAACAGAAACTTAGGCCAACCCACCTAAAATAACCAACCACCGTCTAACGAACGCCAAGCACATATAAAGACAAGTATATGGCGGTGACTATGTCACCTGGACAAATCTTAAACTTTATAACTCAGATAAAATTGTAAGATAGACAAAAATAATGTTGAACCCTTTGTCCTAATAGGAAAGAGATTACAATTAAAATCGCTCACCAACCCATATCAATCTCCCTAGCCGAAGTCTTTTCGGTTAGATCTCTTCTTCCTTCTATCTTGTATGGTGAAGTCCTAAAAGCAAAGTTATGACTTTCTGTTAGATCTCTTGTGGACGAGTACCTCGAATTTCAAATTTGTGCTATGGATTTCCTATATAGGAATAAAATAAAAATCTTATTATACCTAAAATATTCTATCAATATCCTATTTTAGATCATAATAAAATTTTCTAAATAGAAGCTATAAAATAGATGATTGGAGAATGAAATAAGATCTCCCGGGGGTATTTCTTAATCTTAATCACATTTCCCCACCAAGAAGAAGATGGAGCGTTGCTTTCCATTAAAATGCACATTAATGATGACCGGCTGCCGACAAGAATGGTAACTAACAAGGTAAGTATCCTTCCATTCTTCTCCTAATATAGGCAATGACCTACTGAAAACTCATTCAGTTTTTAAAATGACTTAAACAGTATTATTTGAAGTTTGTAATTAGTAGAAGCATTAGCTTTACTGAGAATCCTCTACATGATATTTTTGCTAAACCAAGACAAATTACTATTGTGTTGCATCATGTTATGATGCAGATAGTTAGAGATTTAGGTGTAAAAACAATTTCTGAATGCATTTTCTGTATAGTTTAATAATTAAATAACTATATGTATCCTAGGAAGTGGATTTGGATTTGGACTTGTTTGGTAAATGGATTTGGATTTTGGATTTGGATTTGGAAATCCAAAATCCAAATCCAAATCCAAATCCAAATCCAAATCAGGGATTAGAAAATCCAAATCCAAGTCCAAATCCAACTCCAAACAAACATAGGATTTGGATTTATGATTAATAACAAAATTATAGTCATAATCAATAATTAAGCTATTAATTAATTATGATTAATTATAACTATTATTAATTATAAAATTAATAACTAACGATTAATAATTAATAATTAACGATTAGTTATTATTAATTATAAAATTAATAATTAACAATTAGTTAATTTTTAAATAAATAACGATTAATAAATAACGATTAATAAATAACGATTAATAATTAATGATTAATGATTAATAATTATAAATTATAATTAACAATTAATAATTAATATTTAACGATTAATAATTTTAATTAACGATTAATAATTATAAATTATAATTAATGATTAGTAATTATAAAATTAATAACTAACGATTAGCTAATTTTTAAATAAATAACGATTAATAAATAACGATTAATAATTAACGATTAATAATTAATAATTATAATTAATTATTAATAATTAATAATTAAAGATTAATACTTTTTAATTAACAAATAATAATTATAAATTATAATTAATGATTAGTAATTCATAATTAACAATTGACAGTTAATAATTAACGGTTAATAATTAACGATTAATAATTAACGATTAATAATTTTTAAATAAATAACAGTTATTATAATTATAAAATTAATAATTAACGATTAATAATTTATAATTAATAATTAACAATTAGTTAATTTTTAAATAAATATTAGTTAGTTTTTAATTAACTATAAATTAAATATTTTAAAAATAATAATTATAAATTAATATAATGATGATTAGTAAATTATTAATTAAATTATCATAAAATATGATTCTAATCGTGCTTAAAATATTATTAGTTAAGATTATAATAAAATAGTTATTAACAAATTATTAATTAATATTATAATAATACTAATAGATTATTAATTATGATTATAATTGGATATTAATTAATAAATTATTAATTAAGATTATGGTTATGATTAATAAAGTAATAAATTATTAATTAGGATTATTATAAATTATTAGATAATAAAATTATTAATTAATAAATTATTAACTTAGAATATAATTATGATAACTAACTATTAGTTCTTTTTTATTAATTAACTAATTTTTAACGAAATTATTAAAGAATAAATATTTTACCAAAATTATTAAAGAATAACTAATTTTTAATTTACTAATTTTTAACAAAATTATTAAAGAATAACTTTTTTTTTTTTCCTCCCAAATCCAACCAAATCCAAGTTCTGGATTTTGTCATACTTTCTATATCCAAATCCATTTCCAACCAAACGTAGCATTCCATGAATTTCTCTCCAAATTCATAAAAATTTAAATTCCATCTCCAAATACGGGTTACCAAACAGGCCTTATATGTATCTTAGGATACTGTTAAGTCATAGATGAAATGAACTTTTCGAGTGTTCATGTTTTAGCTAAATCTCATAGACATTATTTTGAATGGTACAACTTTATTTTGAACGCTACTTCTTATCTGATGAAATAGCCTTTCAAAACTTGATGGATGTTCTATTGTAGTTTGATGTTGTGATTACTTGTTTTTAAAACTAAATTTTATTATGGAAATATGTATGCTTTTTTAATAGAATTTCAAATTATTGTGTGAATAATTGATTCAAAACTATTGTGTGTATAAATGAGCACGAAAAAAAATTGTTTAACAACGCATTAATGTTATCAAATCAAGCACATAACAATGACTTTTGTGTGTTGCAATTTTTTTATTTATATATTTGGCTTTGTTTAGCAACGATATGAATTGTTCTAAATATTATGATGAATTCTGAAATTTTTGGCAACGAATTAATATTGTCAATTACTGCATATAGCAATGAGTTATGTGTTGCCAAAGAATTGTACATTTTGCAATGTTGCAATGTCGTGGCTAAATGTAGTATATAAGAAGGACAAACATGTGTTGCTAAAAACTTCAACTTTTAGCAACAAAGACTTAATCCACGAAAGCAACAACGAAAAAGAAGGTGCGTTGTTAAAAAGTAGGCTAAATTTCAACTTGATACCCTCAACTATCCATGTTTTGCAACTTGATACCATAAACTTTCAAAATAGCCAACTTAATACCATCAACTATTAAATATTTTCAACTTCATACCCTAAAACCAAAAAAATTCTGAAAATACCCCTACTCCCTCCATTCCCCCCTCCCTCTCCGGCGTTCCTCCCCCTCTCCGGCGCCCCCCCTCTCATCGGCGAGGAACGTGGGGGCCGAGTGGGGCTGTGTGCCGGAGCAGCAGCGGCGGACGCGCAGCAGCAGCTTAGGGCGCGGGCGGGCGGGAGGCTCCCTCGCTGGCCGACGGCGCACACGAGGGGCGGCGGCGAGGGGGGTTAACGGCATGAGGGGGGGGGGGCGGCCGGGGGGTGGGGGGGCTAACGGCGCAGCAGCAGCGGAGGGCGCGGGCGGGCGGGAGGCTCGCTCGCTGGCCGGCGGCGCGTACGAGGGGCGACGACGAGGCGGGAGGGGGGGCAGGGGAGGGGGTTAGGGATAAGGATGGAAAAGAGAGAAGGGGGACATTTTGGGAAATATACTTTTCAGGGTATTAAGTTGGCTATTTTGAAAGTTTAGGGTATCAAGTTGCAAAACATGAATAGTTGAGGGTATCAAGTTGAAATTTAGCCTAAAAAGTAAGGATCCAACAACGATTTCAGAATTTCATTGCCAGACTTTAGGTGACGCACTTTAAACAACAGGTCCAGCAACAACAATTTTTCGTTGCTAAAAGTTTTAGAAATTATTTTGTTACTTTTAGCAACAAAAATTTTTGCTGCTAAAAACCCAATTTTTTGTAGTGGATTGACTATTTTGACACGTATCCTCCTGTGGCGAAGATGACTACTATCGGAATACTGATTCTCGTGGGCGCTACCCATAAACTAATAATTTATCAGATGGATATGAAGACAACATTAATGAACGGAGAACTGACAGAGGAAATTTACATGCAATAGCTAGAAGGATTTGTCGTCAAGGGTCTTGAAGATAAAGTCAGCAAGTTGGTACAATCTATGTACGGTCTGCAGCAAACTCCCAAACTGTGGCATGAGAAGTTTGACAAAGTTATTAGATCAAACGGCTACAGGATCAGCGAGACTGATAAGTCTATTTGTACTAAGTTTGTTGAGGACAGACGAGCGATCGTTTGTATGTGGATGATATGCTATCTAGAATGCGTCACAATGACAAAGAAGTTCCTCCCATACAAGTTTAGTATGAAGGACATGTGAGATGTTGATGAAATCCTGGACGGAAGCTGGGCTGGCTCTATCGCAAGCTCACTATGTGGAAATGATGCTCATACACTATGGATATCAGGATCTGTAGGACCGTTGAGCACACTACTAAAATAAGGCAAATTAGCGACGTCAGGATAAGTCGCTAATTAAGGAAAATACGTCGCTAAATGTAATTAGCGACGACTTTAGCGACAAAACATGAAGGTCGCGAAAAAACTAGTCGCAGATGACAAATTCGTCGCCCTCCGTCGCTGTTTGCGACGTCACCCCAATGTCGCTGGGTCGTCGCAACATTAGCGACGGAGGGCGACGGAATTGTACGTCGCCAAAGTAGCGACGTAGTGCGACTAATTAGCGACGTTATTTCTTTTTATGTGATGACATGGTATGCCTGCCACGTCAGCAGTGTAGCGACGTACAACGACCAAATTAGCGACGTCATCTCTCTGCCATGTCAGCTACTGAGCGACGGATTGCGACGGATAGAGAGCTTCGTCGGAGAGACTGAAAAATTTTGGGTTTGATTTTTGAGAGAGAGAGAAGGGGGAAATGAAAGTTTCAAAAGGGATATATTGTAAACCCCCTAAATTTCTACTACTTTTTTTTATTTTATTTATTTGATATTGATTTTATTTCATATCTATATGTCGTGTGCAAGCACGTATATGCCAGAAAGTACGCATATTTTTTTATATACACAAGGGTTTTAATTAAAGTCTTTCTTCATATGAAAAATAAGTTGTTTTTCAAAAATAAGTATAAGATATTTCTACTTGCGTATAAATTATAAAATACGTCGTATCGAGATTGCCAAAACTTTATTTTGTTTATTTATTTCTAAAAAGGCTATCTTATTTAATAGTGGTAATTTAGAAAACTATTTTTATGCAAATATTCATTGCACATGAGGTACACGAATTTGAATTCATTACATTTTCGAATTTATTGATTTTAATATCTTATTCTTCAAAAAGATATTTAAAAATATTTATTATTTTCGAAATTATTATTATTGGTATTTTTGGAAAATATATTTGGAAATTATTATGACCATTTTAAATCTTGATTTTATTTTATGGATTTAATTTAAATAGTTTAAAGGTAGAATTTATATTCAATTTGAGTTTAAATTATCTAGATTTAAATTAGAATTTAATGTGAATTTAGATTGATTTTTATTGATTTAAATTGAATTATCTAATTGGATTTAAATAAATTCCAATTCTATCCAACTGGAATTCCCACCTCCTATATAAGGAGAGGTACTCTTCCATAATTTTCTCCACATCCACATATTGTGTATCGTGTCTGTGCCATCCATCCACTATATTTCTCCATTACAAATACAATAGTCTCCGTGTCCGACATGCCGGACACCACTTTGTCTCCGTGTCGTGCAGGACACAATGCTAAACCTAACCGACATCACCCAAAATCCTGGTTGCCCGTCTCCTGGCCCTGCTTGACACCACCACCACCCGGCACTGCCACCACCCTCATCATCCTCACCACCACCACCGGTGGCAGCACCCCGACACCGACAATACACCAAACCACCCGTTCTTCCCCGCAGGTCCCCGTCTCTGCCAACACCACCACCGCTGTAACCTCCATCACCCTGGCCTCCAACCACTGCCTGTTCCTCCCCGACACCGCCCCGCAGCCGCACAACCACCGGCCGCGGAGCCCAAAACCCCCAAAAGTCTCATCGCCACCACCACTAGTGTGAAACCCAGTTTTTGTTTGTGAAATATTATTATTATTGTTATTAATATTAATATTATAATTACTATTATTATTATTATACTTTATGAGCTTTAAAATTAATTTCAAAATTTAGTAACGGCTTTTGAGTGCTGACCGGACCCGATTTCTGAAACCCAGACCCGGACCTAACCCCTTTTCTTTTGAATTCTGATTTTTATATGTATAAAAAAAAATATTTTTCTTTAGCACTCTTGAGTTGGTCCACGATTGGACCAACTCTTCTCCCTCTCCCCTTACTTTCCTCCCCACGTTCTCACAGCCTTAACCCCACCCTTATTTTCTCCACCACTCTTCCTTTTAATCCTCACCACCATCTCCTCTCTTCTCCCCTCACAGAGAGCAGCAACTTCTCCACCCCATCAAACCCATCTCCACCCCATCAACCCATCTCCCTCAAGCCCCTCCCGTGCGGCCCCGGACCCCCGGCCTTCCAGCGCGGCCCCGGACTCCCGGCCTCCCGCGCGCCCCGGCCTTCTAGCGCGAGCCGCGCCCCGGCGACTTTCCGGCCGCCCCCGTGTGTACCTCCCGGCAGCCGCCCGCGACCCCGGCCGCTCCCAGCGACGCTGACCGCCGCTGACCCCCGCGGTTCCCGTGCCCCAGCCCTGTCCTTTCCGATGTCTCGTGCCCGACTAGCACCCCGGCGCACCCCGAGATTGTGTCCGCTGTTCTGGACAGCTCCTGTCCAGCGCTCTTCGCTGGATTTCGAGTCCGATCCGTGGATTTGCGCGTCTCGAGTCCGAGGCGACCCTTCGGATTCCGTCGTTTTGGGTAATCCCTGGTTAATCACAGTAGTTCGTCCCTCCCCGGTGTCGATGATGAATTGGTCCACGAGTTTTCTTTGGAAAATTCGATTTTTGGGGTGAACGTCGTTTCCGGATTTTCCGAGGAACGTCGGGAAGTTTCTGTTATTTGGTTTTCCTTATTTCCGAAATATTTTGGAAATGGTTTTCTAAATACTTTAGTTTTCGGATCTTTCCGATTATTGTGCTGTGATGTTCTGGTTTAGTTTCGGACTCCCGAATTTGTTTCGGGTCGTTCCGAATTAATCTGTGGAATGTTTGTGGTTATTTTTTATATATATATTTTGGGATTCCCTGGTTTGGGATTTGCAGGAAAAATATTGGCATATTTCCCAGTTTTTGGGTTGACCAAAAACAGAGGAGATGCTGCCGGATTTTTCCGTAAATTTAGTTATATTCTTAAAAATGATTTTTAAAATGGATTTCGGAAAATATTAATATTTTGGTTTTGGGCGACGACCGTATTGGTCAATGGGCCCCGGCTAAGTGCAAACGAAACCGGCCTCGTCCGGACGTTGAGGCATTAGCCTAGTTGACGATTGGACCATATCTGAGACTCGTTATTATTTAATTTATTTTTATCATTTAATTTATTCATAATTAATTATAGAAAGTTTAGAACTAACGACCATTTTGTCTTATTTCAACTTATGTAAATAAATTGTAATGGGCATAAGCCCAGCTGGTTGTTGGTTCTCTGGCTTGTAAATTGGTAGTGTAGGATTTTTGTTATTTGCTGATTTTGCGAGTTTTTATAGCATACGCATAAATCTAATAATAGTTATTTTCATATAGAAAATTAATAAAGATTTCTCACAATAAAATCTGCAAGTTTTAATACTTAAACAACGATCCTGTATTTTCACTAAAATAAGAAATTTAGTTTTATATTTATAATTACAGAAATACAAAGTTTTAATCAACTAAATTGATCGACGAGTTTTCCAAAATACAAAGTTTAAACGATCTTTCCTTCGTTATTAAATTCAACGTACCAATACTCGTGTTTTTGTTCGTGTTTTGTTAATAAAGAATTAAAATTGATTAGGACACAATTAGAGATTTCAACTAGCGTAGTTAGATTGGTAACCCTGGGTTCTGAGCCAATTTCTCGAATGTAGGAATTCGAGGACGATCCTAAATTCCCATCTCGAAGTCTTCATCCTCTCCAGTCCAGTCTATTTTTGAGGCAAGTATATTTTGTGTTAGTTTACAATTATTTAGTAATCGTTTTAATGCAAGTTTAAACCACGATGCAACACGGAACTCTCTCTGAGAGCACTGACTGTAACTACTGTAACTGTTTGGGGACTGGGGGAGTATTGTAATGATTATGACCACATCCAAAACAATAACTTAGGCATTATTAGCTTACCCCTCTTACACACGGGGATAAGTCGAATCGTATCAATAGGATACAACTGTACAACCCAAGTCGGTCATATTCATTGCCTATTCAAATCACATTATTTTACAGATAGAAAACTGTTTACTTCAAATTGTTTAAAAGTACATGATTCTATTATTATTCTAATTGTCAAATTAGCATGAATTGTACTTTGCTCCCTCTTGACTGGAGATAACATTTTTAGGAAACATTGAGGATGCTGAGCTGTTATACTATACAACAGCTAATATGACCCGGTTCTGTACCCCGTGGTGCTGCCAGAGTCCCCTTTGGAGGACGCAGGACCTGAGGCCGACGAGCCGAACGCCTAGCTAGATTTTCTGTTTCTAGATCTGTTGTTTTAGAATTTTGTAATTTGTTTTCAGCTTTTAATTCAGTTCTTTCACTTTCCAGTTGTATCTATTTAAAGGTTTAATAAAGTTTTAAATTCCCAATTATTGAGTTGTGACAAATATAGATATTGTTGTGGTTACCTGCTAATGGAACAGCTTACTGCCGCCGTCTCAACAACGGTGCAGGCTGGGCATGATCCGGTTCGACCCAATTATTTGGGATCGGGTCGTGACAACTAGATGTAAAGTGGAAGGAGGGAGGCTTTTACCTTGCCGCAGTCGACTCCGTGCTGCTGCACGCCCCCGGCGCCTCCGTCGGCGACCAGATCCCCCACCCTAGCCGCCGTGCGGGCGCATCTCTTTCCGTGCGCTGAGCCGACGAGACCCCGCATCAAATCGAGCCTCCCGATTGAGCCTTCCGAGCCCGGCGCCCATAGCCCGTGCGCGCCACCGCGCAGGATACGATCGCCGCCGTTGAAGCCTCGTCGCCGTCGCGGATCAGCCCCGCCGTGCACGCCACCGCGCGCAGGGCCACCCCGGATGGCCGCCTCTCGACCACTCTCCATCGACCCACCGCGCCCTCCATCGGAGCGCCGCCACCCGTCTGCCTCCCGCTTTATCTCCTCGTCGCCCCACCGTACTGGAGTTCCCCGACGGTCTCCACCTCCCTCCGGCCGCCGTGCCACCAGAAGCCTTCACGAGCCCCGTCTCCGTCGCTGTATCCCGAGGCAGCCACCGGCGTGTCCGCCACCGTGCGCTGGAGTGGCACCACGCCAACGCCGCACGTGCACCGCGCCTCTGCCGGAGCTTCGCCAGCGAACCGCCTATGTAAGCCCCTCGTTCCTGTCACGCCCCGACCCGGAATCACCCGAATCATCGTCCTCGCTGGGGCGTGAAGCCGCACGAGCCTGGAGTTGCGCTCGTGCAAGGCAAGATGACAAGTTCTCAAATGGTTATCTTTTGAGTTGATATTCACAACGAAACGAAAACAGAGTATACGAAACAAATCTTTTTATTGATATTCGAAATCAGATTACAAGGCTTTCGATAGCCTAACAATATATGCCCGATTGGCTACAACACTCAGGTTCTCTCTTGCCCACAAAGGATTTCACCGTTCCATACATCATGCCTTCTATATCTCGGCCGCATCAATCCTGTCGCGAGTCCGAGCGTCAAGCGATCGCACGCTTCAATACGCTTCGGCATTTCCGAGCCTCAACGCGTTCAAGCAACACTTTGCCTCGAGCCATCCATTTCCTACACCCTGCATGAAGCTGGTGGGGGATCAGTACGATCGTCCTCGCATGTACTGAATCAAAGATCATCTTTCCAAACCGACATTTGTAATATTTATGTTGAATCATGCAACTTAGCTTATGATCTTGCTATGTTCTCCTTAGGGTCAATTTTATGGCATAATTCGAAAGCGTAAAGCATGTTAGCATAGCAGCATGTTATCGAATTGAATAGGCAAGCAAGCAATCCCGTGTTTGATTCGTGGCACGACTTACCAAGCCGACGCACTCGCCCTTGCACCGACGCAAGGTGAATACGCCTATCAGATTTCCCTGTCATGTTATAGTGCTATCTATGCGGATCTACACACGCACGATATGAGTGTACCTTGCGCTTTTGACCCGGGATCCGTCCATGCAGGATATACGTATACCTTGCACTTCCAACCCATCGCCCTTAACTATATGAAGGTCACTAGCTTGTCACAGCTAGAATGGACTTATACTCATCGAATCGAAAACATAAGACGATGGTAACTCTGTGCGGTTGCTAACCAACAATCAGAGGCCACCGAAATAATCGCGCGCAAGTGGCTTATCACATTCACTAGAAGGTCGCTACCCGTCTAAATGAAGTGCACCAACAATGCCGAAAATGAAATCCCTCCTAGGCCGAACGGTCCCAGCGCCCTGGCGCGCCGCGTTCGAGGGATGCCCATGCACGGGCTTTTATATTCTTTAAGTCTATTTGACCATTTAACCATGCAACGAATCTTATATTTCATACAACCAAGCAAGTTTGCTTATCGCTATTTCAATTGGCACAACGCCCCCAATGTCCTCAACGAACGCCCTAAGGCCATGAACATTTCGAAGGGCACCATGCCGCGTCGACAGTTATGCCATATCCGTGCCACAACTGTTCTTCTCGTCGCAACGACGCCATCTTTGATAAGTATTGTGCAGCTGCACGCATTCGCCGTCTTTTGTGATCTCGTACACGTAGGCACGTTTCTACCATATTTCGAAATGTTCTATAACTTAGCATTCAATGTTCGGGGCTTGCGCGATATGGCGCTCGCCTATTGTCTTTCAATGTTCTAGCCGTTCTAACTCGTGCGCGAAGGCACGGTAAGGTTCGTGCACTAAGGCACTCGCCGAGTATAGTTATTCTATGTTATTGTGGCTTGCGCACTGAGGCGCTCGCCTTAGCGATATCCAATATTCCGTAGCGACTTGTGCATTTGATGCACGTTTCATTTCAATTGTACTAACTTAGTGTTCGACACACGTTATGATTTACTTCCGATCAGACCACGCCCGTGGCGTCGATAGGTTAACTTTTAGCATACAATGATACATTTGACTTATCGAATGAAGGAGTAAAAAGAAGTCAATCCTCCCACCTTGAATCGATTTGCCTTTGTCGTTTCGCCGAGCCGATGCGGCTCGATTTCATAACTTTGTTGCACGGCCACTCTCCTGACTTAGCCATTCGAGCACTTCGTGCTTATTGAGTTTGTACGTCCGATTTGCCTTAGCGTGCCAACGCTTCCGTCCGTCGCAAGGCGTCGATTTGGTTCCGCAGACCCCTTACTAAATATTGCCGAAGATCGACCTCTAATATTTTCGTGTCAAAGTATAACCTGTACACGAAACCAACTAAAATCAATACTTGCATCGATTCGGACTTGCGCCTTGGTCGATTCAATTTCTCAGAATCTTCGAGCCGATTCAAGGCACTCATCCTTTGGGGCAACGCGGCGCTTCGCATCGATTCACTCGATGCATTCTTTCGGGACAAGGCAACTCTTCGCATCGACTTAGTTCGATGCGTTGCTCGGGACAACGTAACTCTCGTATCGATTCGCATCGATACTTAATCGGGTCAACGCGCAACTCTTCGAGTCAACGACTCAGCATAATGCACCGTGCGGAGCGGGGCGTTACAGAATATACCACTCAAAACAAGGTTTGTCCTGAACCGAAACCAATACTAAATTTCTAACGGTTTCATTAGATCGTTCCACGATCTCGTCTCACTATCGTTTGGATCGTACAACTTAGTTTGGAATCATACACATATTTTAGGCGTCCCACCAATATACGCATTTCAGCCAAGCTCAGTTGTAAGATATCGGAACAACGCTAACATGTAACTTCTCATTCTCAATCACTTACCATCTCGTATTCTCAATCGGACTTGGCTCTATTACTTGTTCTCGCAATTCTAGCGCACATGCATATTGATACATGCGTGATCATCCAACAAAATCAAGGCACATGATGCGATTCAAAAATCGTATTGCTCACTTTGTATGTTTCATCGGGACTATCAATTCTACGCGTCGCGTAAAGCCGTCGCGCATCCGATCACAACGAGTCTCCGTAACGTCGTGCGCTCGGCGTCACTATCCAACGATTTCTGATGTTTTACTTCGTATCCTATCTCGACATGGTTCTCTTTTGTTGACTTGCAAAAGCATCAACATTCGGACTACGTCCGCTAGGTGACTTACCTAGACACCGTGCTCAAATCCTTCCGACGCAAGTTTAAATTGACATTGCACAAAGGCCACAATCTATCCGACACAAGGTTTACATCAAGGCGACAGTGCTCAAGACAACGATCGCCTTGATACGAAAGTCTTTACGATACGCCTTACGTTCGATTCCTAGCGAATAGGAATTCACTAGCCAAATTCCCAACTTATCTGTCTCGCAACATCGAATGTAAGTTTCGATTTACGCAAGCTCAATTGTAAGGTAAATCCGAATCTAACGACATGACTCGTAAGTCATTTCCTTACCGTTCTCTCTCGTGCATAGCACGTTCCTCGCAATCGCCTAGACTTATCATCAACATGCACCGTGTTATATTTGTTATCGGTGCAATCTCATATGCGATATCGCATGGGTCATCTTACGGTCTGCAGCATTCAATTTGATTTGGCGGTCAAGTCTTCTAGGGTCAGCTGCCCCGAAACTACGCTCGATAATTGTGGATTATTAACGAAGGACAGTTTAATACGAACCATGCTATATCTTATTTCGGAGCCAAATCACGTTCTGACGATTCTATACGAATACCCAATTTCGGACACAACCATTTCTATCGGCGCAACTTGATGCGCAACTATCCTCCGAGTCAAGTCATGCACTGCCGTCGATGATTCCGCAATTTACGAAACATCTACTCGTATCGAATTCGAGTCTATCTTATTCGCGGGTCGACACACGAGATGCTATACGCATCGAGCAATCGTCGATGACTTATAGTCTCGTCTTTGATCAATCACAAAATTTACGATCAACCAAGTTCGTCCATTCTCGTATTGTTACTTACAAAATTTTGATAGCGCAAGGCATGCTCCACTTTGTATTCCCACATCGTGCTTACGTTTCCTTACGTATCGATCTCGATACGTCGTATCCATTTCGATAACGTAAGGGTCAACTTTGAATCCGTTTCAACGTCAACTTAGTTCGCATCGCATACATCCAAGTTCGCAACGAACTTTTCCATACGCATCGACTCGTTCTCCGATTTTGCCGCATCCCGCTATACTTCGATCGCGTAACTGAGTTACCGATTATCCAACATCGAACCCTCAAGTCATACGATCTCGCCCTCTAAGTTTCGCGGGTTTTCAGTCGTACTCAAATGAGTTTTGCCGTAACGTAACCAACTATTTCTTAGGCACGATTACCCCCGTCAACCAACTCTTCACCGAAGTCCCATATCGTACGATTCGATTACAATTTGTATCGCCCCACATTTCTATCGAAATTGCAAATTGTGCGATTCGATTCGCCTAGCCGAACATTTCTATCGAAATCGCAAGTCGTGCGATTCGATTCGCCTCGTCCAACATTTTCATCGAGCTCGCAAGTCATGCGGTTCGATTTCAACATTTCGAATCTCCTATCCCGTCGATCCGATTGTTGCCTCAAGGCATAATTGTTTCGCTAGTTCCCGTCATTCGACTGACACATAAATTTTCAATCGACGTAATCGTTCAATGTTACAAGTCCCGCCTTACCGTTCTAACCGATCATCGAAGAACACTTGCATCAACATGTCATCATACAAATCCTCAATCGAGTCTCGGTGCTACCCCGTCCGTTGCGGACAAACCTTCCGCAATTCTCACCATACGTCGATGCAATTCATCGCACAAATGGTATTACATATACCACTCGGAATCGAGCCATTCATTGCATCGGTGGTATGCCATATACCACCCAGAATTCAAGTTACTTCCGTCGCAACGTACTCTTTATGAACTAACGATCTCTTCTGACTCACGATTTCCGCAGTGATCGTGCTTGATCACAACCGTAACTTTGATTAATTCAAATCCGATACAACTCAGCCAATGCATTCATTTGCCAACACAAGCTCGGCACGCAACCGAACCAATTTCGTTTCTCGATTTATAACTTTTGTTTTCTTCCGTTGCATCTCGTGCAAAATTTTACTTTCGATACGCATTGCACCCCGTGCAACAATTTCATTTTCAATACGCATTGCACCTTGTGCAACATTTTATTTCCGACATTTCAAAGTCAATGCTCAAATCCGTTCAACACATTCGATATTGACTTATCGCTTTTTCTCGCAATGCACATTCAAAATCGATATGTGAATCCGTTCGACACATTCAATATCAATTTTTTTTTCTCATTTTCTTTTCAACGCATCATTTACAATCAACGCGTGGCAATTGCTGCAGCAACATTCCACGACTATCATCGTATTGATGCAACCAACATTTCTCGTATCGTTCGTTGCAACCAACGAATATCTCGAATTACGATTTACGACGTGTTGCATCCCGCGGCAACAAATCTTTGAATTCACATCTCGCAACTTGTTGCACTTACAGCAACAAACATTTTCCGACTTTCCTACGAACACCATGTAATTTCCAAACGACACGCGGCAAAATTACATGGTTTGTATTAGACTTATTGTATGGAACATCCAGTGCGGCATCGAGTAGAGTCAAGAGTGATTTCGATTGGTGGTGGGCAACGTTTTGGAATTGAAATGAAGCAAGCGTCCAGAGGAAATTGAGCCTAGAGCTCTGATACCAATTTGTCACGCCCCGACCCGGAATCACCCGAATCATCGTCCTCGCTGGGGCGTGAAGCCGCACGAGCCTGGAGTTACGCTCGTGCAAGGCAAGATGACAAGTTCTCAAATGGTTATCTTTGGAGTTGATATTCACAACGAAACGAAAACAGAGTATACGAAACAAATCTTTTTATTGATATTCGAAATCAGATTACAAGGCTTTCGATAGCCTAACAATATATGCCCGATTGGCTACAACACTCAGGTTCTCTCTTGCCCACAAAGGATTTTACCGTTCCATACATCATGCCTTCTATATCTCGGCCGCATCAATCCTGTCGCGAGTCCGAGCGTCAAGCGATCGCACGCTTCAATACGCTTCGGCATTTCCGAGCCTCAACGCGTTCAAGCAACACTTCGCCTCGAGCCATCCATTTCCTGCACCCTGCATGAAGCTGGTGGGGGATCAGTACGATCGTCCTCGCATGTACTGAATCAAAGATCATCTTTCCAAACCGACATTTGTAATATTTATGTTGAATCATGCAACTTAGCTTATGATCTTGCTATGTTCTCCTTAGGGTCAATTTCATGGCATAATTCAAAAGCGTAAAGCATGTTAGCATAGCAGCATGTTATCGAATTGAATAGGCAAGCAAGCAATCCCGTGTTTGATTCGTGGCACGACTTACCAAACCGACGCACTCGCCCTTGCACCGACGCAAGGTGAATACGCCTATCAGATTTCCCTGTCATGTTATAGTGCTATCTATGCGGATCTACACACGCACGATATGAGTGTACCTTACGCTTTTGACCCGGGATCCGTCCATGCAGGATATACGTATACCTTGCACTTCCAACCCATCGCCCTTAACTATATGAAGGTCACTAGCTTGTCACAGCTAGAATGGACTTATACTCATCGAATCGAAAACATAAGACGATGGTAACTCTGTGCGGTTGCTAACCAACAATCAGAGGCCACCGAAATAATCGCGCGCAAGTGGCTTATCACATTCACTAGAAGGTCGCTACCCGTCTAAATGAAGTGCACCAACAATGCCGAAAACGAAATCCCTCCTAGGCCGAACGGTCCCAGCGCCCTGGCGCGCCGCGTTCGAGGGATGCCCATGCACGGGCTTTTATATTCTTTAAGTCCATTTGACCATTTAACCATGCAACGAATCTTATATTTCATACAACCAAGCAAGTTCGCTTATCGCTATTTCAATTGGCACAACGCCCCCAATGTCCTCAACGAACGCCCTAAGGCCATGAACATTTCGAAGGGAACCATGCCGCGTCGACAGTTATGCCATATCCGTGCCACAACTGTTCTTCTCGTCGCAACGATGCCATCTTTGATAAGTATTGTGCAGCTGCATGCATTCGCCGTCTTTTGTGATCTCGTACACGTAGGCACGTTTCTACCGTATTTCGAAATGTTCTATAACTTAGCATTCAATGTTCGGGGCTTGCGCGATATGGCGCTCGCCTATTGTCTTTCAATGTTCTAGCCGTTCTAACTCGTGCGCGAAGGCACGGTAGGGTTCGTGCACTAAGGCACTCGCCGAGTACAGTTATCCCATGTTATTGCGGCTTGCGCACCGAGGCGCTCGCCTTAGCGATATCCAATATTCCGTAGCGACTTGTGCATTTGATGCACGTTTCATTTCAATTGTACTAACTTAGTGTTCGACACACGTTATGATTTACTTCCGATCGGACCACGCCCGTGGCGTCGATAGGTTAACTTTTAGCATACAATGATACATTTGACTTATCGAATGAAGGAGTAAAAAGAAGTCAATCCTTCCACCTTGAATCGATTTGCCTTTGTCGTTTCGCCGAGCCGATGCGGCTCGATTTCATAACTTTGTTGCACGGCCACTCTCCTGACTTAGCCATTCGAGCACTTCGTGCTTATTGAGTTTGTACGTCCGATTTGCCTTAGCGTGCCAACGCTTCCGTCCGTCGCAAGGCGTCGATTTGGTTCCGCAGACCCCTTACTAAATATTGCCGAAGATCGACCTTTAATATTTTCGTGTCAAAGTATAACCTGCACACGAAACCAACTAAAATCAATACTTGCATCGATTCGGACTTGCGCCTTGGTCGATTCGATTTCTCAGAATCTTCGAGCCGATTCAAGGCACTCATCCTTTGGGGCAACGCGGCGCTTCGCATCGATTCACTCGATGCATTCTTTCGGGACAAGGCAACTCTTCGCATCGACTTAGTTCGATGCGTTGCTCGGGACAACGTAACTCTCGTATCGATTCGCATCGATACTTAATCGGGTCAACGCGCAACTCTTCGAGTCAACGACTCAGCATAATGCACCGTGCGGAGCGGGGCATTACAGTTCCTCTCAATTCCCCCCCTCAATTCTCTCTCTCTCTCCACCCCTTTTCTTATTTTTACTTCTGAACAACAGCTCCAGTGTTGTTATAAGTAATAATATTATTATTATTTATTTATTATTATTACTATTATTATTATTATTATTATTATTATTATTATCATTATTATTATTATTATTATTATTATTATTATTATTATTATTATTATTATTATTATTATCATTGTTATTATTATTTTCTTACATACAGTATTTCTAGTTGTTTTATATAAATATTATATAATTATAGCTATTTAAAATATAATTTATTTTGACCAACAAAAATATATATATTTTCTTTGACAAAAGTAGGTTTTAAACCTAAATTATTATTTTTCTGAGATTTTAGTTATTTACATAAAAATATTTTTGACTAATAATAATTTCTGGACAATTAGAAGTTACTTTGTCTTAATTTTTTTTTTTATAATTATCTATTGTCTTCTAATTCTAATTGTCTAATAAGGTTATAAATATGTTTTCAAAATAGTTTCTAAATGTTTTCTAAACAATTTTCTAACATATATATTTAACTAAGGAATAACTTATCTAAATTGAATTCCCCTTTAGTTAGATTATTCCGATCATGACTAATCATGCTTGCCTATTTTCTCGCGACCTCAGACTCTACACATCGAACATGGCCATTGGACTATTGGGACATGTCAGAGAACACCGCACCACACCAGACGACCCAACAGGCAAGATACCTTGCCACAATTTATTGTTTATAAATTAGTCTGCATTTTATTTATTGCATATCACTGTGTATTTATTTTCAGTTCTTTTAGCTGTACCATTATTACAGTTCCTGACTTACTGCCTGCTCAGTGATATTAATTGTACCTTGTTATTTATCCTTTGATTGTATATGGACCTAGAGTTAAGGGACTACCACTAGTTTAGTGCATTCCATAAACTTTGACACTGATGTGCCACGAGAGGTGTGAGTTGTGAGTAGCATATAGCATCCGGATTTGCATGTTGGCTGATCACTGATGCGTATAGGACGTGCGTTAGGTCTAGCTGTCAATAGTTGTATGTTAGAAGCCTTGACGGTTAGTAGTGTTACATGGTCGTGGATGCGACATGATAGGTACATTGGGTGGAAAGAACCTTTCCTTGTCGTATGGGCTTCGATTGCACTTCCCTTGTAACCTGGAAGCTCCGCTGGAGATACGGGTATATTTAGCCTCTCAGTTTTGCCACTGTCATTTTTGAACGTCATGCGCTATGGTCACTGGTGCCCAAGTGGGGACTATACCAGATCCCATTTACAGCTAGGGCTCATGCGACGAAAGATTTGTTCTTAGCTGCATGTTCACTTTAGTACGGTTAGGTTACCTTATTGGTGTCTTATCACTTTCTTTGATTGTGGCATATTTTATATGCAGTATTTATATGTCATGTTTATTGTATCTTGTTACATTCCTCTGAGGACCTGGTTATCTCGCCAGGTGTGTGCTCTTGTCTTTCGCAGGTATTTTAGCCGTGTCCATGATCGTCACTATTTCTTCGAGGATGATTGCACCTAGATCGTCTTTGCTTCGCTCGCCAAACTCTTTCTTTTATTATGCATTTCTTTTCATAGTTGGATGTGGATTTGTCTCCGCCCAACGATTGTATAAATGACAAATTCAAAGTTACTTTTATATTATTATTTATCTTTGTGGATGAGATTTAGTGTCGTGGTTACTGCATTTTACAGCTTATGTATACATACGACGGTCCATATACTTCGTATGTATACAGCTGGCATGATTACGTTCTAGTCCTTCTATTTTGGGACTGGGGCGTTACATATATTAAAATATTAATGACGTCAGATTTAGACGTCGCTGAACGTCGCTAAGGAGCGACATAACTTAAGTCATGTCGCTAAACGTCGCTATTCAACGACGTACTTTATCTCTTGTCGTGGAACGTCGCTATACAGCGACGTTTTGTGATGTCAATCAACATGAGTCGCTATATTCAATAGTTAGCGACGTTATTTTATTCCGTCGCTAAATTACGTCGCTAATAGAGCATATTTTAGTAGTGGCACCTCTAGAGGGCCGTGAATAGAGTGCGTGTGTGCAGTAGAATAAAAATCACCACTTAAAAATTATGGCAGCAAATAAACTGATATATAAACATGCAGTATAAAAGTAAATGCGTAAAGTAAATAAGTTGAGAAGAGCAAACGCAAACATGCACCAAGGTTTATATTGGTTTCCCTCTGAGAGGACTAGTCCAATCGCAAAAACTCTTGCCCGCTATTAATCCACTATTTGAAATAGCAGTTACACCACGTGTTTTCATCCGAAGGACACGCCAACTTCAATATCGTCGTATTTTAATCCGAAGCCCACAATCAAACTTCAAACACGTTTCTGAGGAAAGCTTTTATATGCCAAGCTTGTATAACTCAAATACTTCTAATCGAAAACCACCGGCACTTAGAAGAATAGGTGTTGTCTTGGAAATAGGAAGATTAAAGCTTTTTATAGATAGGAAGGCTTTAGAATAGATATACAAGATGAAGAACGAATGAGTTAATAGAAATGTAAAATTTTTCTCTATTTATAGGTTTTCTAGGATATAGTTCGGGCAGAACTCGATAGGATTAACGTTCATAATTTGAAACGTTGTAGATCCAAAAGAATAGGAAATACTGCTAACCAGGAGTGATCCAAGGGGCCCAAGTTCGGTCCATGTTCGGGCAGAATTCGGCCCGAGTTCAGTTCCTAGGTTTTCAGGGAATCTTTTCGTTCAAGAAGGCTTTTGGATATTGGTTTGGTTTGGGATCAAATATAGGTTTGTTTTGGTTCAGAATAAACTTCTAAATTACCAGTAATTCCGACTCACAAATTATCTAGACTTAGTAAATAGAAAATACAAAAATAAATTAGAAAAACCAATAGCCCTTTGATGGCATCTTTGAGCAGACTTGAAGATACCATTTTTCCTTGACAACGGATGTCCAAAGATAAACATATCTGGAAATCTGAATACCTTTCGGGGGCTTCGCCCCCGAACCCCCACGGGAGGCGCTACCCCCTCAACTCATGTCCGCTGACCGGACAACGAAACCCCCGATTCGAGGCCCTGGATACGTCGTTGGGCGGTTCAGAAAAATCTTCTTATATAATATCGTCTTTGGCCCATTATTAATTCTTTATTGCATATGTCCTGGTTTGATCATGCTTACTGCTTGTCTGCAAGTACATGTTAGACGAACAAAATAGTATACAATAACAAATTAGATAACATTTAGTGAATTATAGGACAAAGCTAAGTTTAAGTAGCAACATGATAGTGTTTACACGAATATTAGTAACGCCATTATGTTAAACTTAACTGATTAGTCATATTCAAAAATATGATACAATCATTGGGCTAACAGGATCTTCTAGGGATTGATACTTCTTACAGGTGTGACAATGGGCTGAAGCCAAATCCAAGTGAATGCGTTATGCATTGGAGTACTCAAGCGTTATCGGAAGTTTGATGTATGCTACAAATACGACCAGGCCTGACATAGCTTTCACTATCGGCATGCTGAGTCGATTCACGAGCAATCCAAGTGTTGAACTCTATAAAGCTATGAAAAGAGTGATAAGATATCTCAAAAGGACTCAGAGGTTTGCACTATACTATAATAATTTTCCAATATTGGTAGAAGGTTTCAATGATGTCAGTTGGTGCTCAGATAAATAGAGTGAGAGGTCCACATAAGAATATATCTTCTCCATGGGAGGTGCTGTTATATCGTGGAAGTCGAAGAAGCAGACCATGCTCTCTCATTCATCTATAGAATCTGAGTTTTATGTACTTCTAGTTGCATCGGATGAAGTAGAATGGCTTTGGAACCTCATATTTGATCTTCCAGTGGTTGGTACACAGATCCCTGCCATTTCTGTATATTGTGACAACTAGACGGCTATAACGGTGACATCAAATAATCTTTTCAATGGCAATAAGAGGACTTTGCGACTACGACCCATAGCACTAAATGATCGCATCAAATGAGGCATCATTTTAGTGGTTGATGTTCGGAGTCAAGAGAATATGGTGGATCCGTTCAAAAAGGGCCTTAAGCGCCAGCCGGTCGAGGACACAACAAAGAAGATGGGCATAAAGGAACTCTGATATTTTGTGTGTACAATTCTACCATAAAGTTTTATGCTATTAGTTCAAAGAGAAATTTACTAAGCATCTTGCTTTTGGTTCAAGGAATGACTACTGACTAGGAGAATATCATGTACAATGATTAGTCTTTCAGGATATTATTGGGATACTATCTCTCTTACTATAGTCAACTAATTATTCCAAAAAATCAGAACATGTCGTGTGAGATGATGGACATTAGCCTTAATGAGTGCTCGTGCATCCTGGATGTCCGGTGGGCTTTACAGGAAGCACGGGTAGCTCAACACTACAATAGAGCAAAGTACTCCATGCTACAGTGAGGTGACACCACCATGAGTGTCACGACCTGCACCCTAGAGTAAGGGCACGAGACGCGGGTACGTCCAGCCTACGCCGCAGTGTCGGCGGTAGAACGTTGTCCTAGGTCACAACATCTAGCAATAATATACTAAGCAGTTTATACTCCCCGAATGGGGGTGACATGATAGAAGTAAACTGAATCACAACTAAGGAAGAAGAAGCACGATATGATAGAACTCAAGGAAATACTGATGATAAAATAGTCTAAGATAACATCTCAGCAAATATCCAGAGTACAAATCTCAGCTACTGAATATGAAAGAATATATACAACTCAGAATCTCCATACAGAATAAAGTCTAACTAAAACAGTCTCAAGACAACATAAGTAAGATAAGGCCTAACTAAGCTAGTCTAGGCAATGGGGGTAATGTCCTCAGCTAGAGCTGGGTCCTCCTGAGAGTCCAGCTTGCAAGTGTCGTCTAGGGCTGCCCCATAGAAGGTACCCACACAGGCCTCCTCCTCGTCCTCTGTAATATTTTCAACAGGTCCAGTCAGGACAGGAGCGAGCACAATACATCTCAACAGTTCATAGCAGGTTAGAAAATATAATCATACAGTAAACTAAGATACAGGTACTGAAAGAAATGCAGTATGTAAACAGAGAGAGAGCTGTAATAGAAATATCTACTATAAATAGAGACTAACAGTGGCTAGTGAGTCAGAGTACAATATAGACATGTAAATGGCATAGGAGATTCTGATGCTATACTATGGAAAGATTCTGATGCTACACTACTTGGATAATATTCACATGTCTACTTCTACTCCCCCGTACCCCCAATCAATACACAAGGATCCAACCAGGTTATGTTATGATTCCATGCAAAGGCCCCCGAAGGATGATACATGGATGTCCCATAAATGGGGATTCTAGGAGATTCTAGGAGACCTAATAAATGGGATAAGGATTCAAGGAAGACTCTATGATCATGAGAATACATATCACAAGTGATCAATGAACCAATGAAGCATAGTGATACGCCATGTAAGTGAAACGCACAGAACATGAAGTACCCGATGCTCCCTGAAGGGATAACATCTCAAGAAGGGATCCATATAGTACCAATCCGTGGGACCAACGTGACAGTATCAAGTAAAGTAATTTAAAGCAGGAAAATAATTCTAAGCAGGATATGAAATGATTAGAGAATGTACTCGCCTGGTATCTGAGTGTCCGGATGAAATGTACTGTCCGAGGAGAGGTGTCTGGCTCCTAATCAGAACAGCACAAGTCACAACAAGTCTAAAATGATAACAAGATGCAATTCATTACATTCTAGATGAATCTAGGTCAATCTAGGCCAAAGTCAACTCTTGGTCAACCCTAGAAGTCAAACTTGGTTAACCAAGTCAAACCTAAGTCAAACTAGTCTATACTAGTCTACTCTAGGCTACACAAGTCTAATCTAGGCTCACTAGTCAAGCAGACACACACATAGGCCATAGGCTATATCATGCCTATAAGCCAAACCATAAATCATATGACCACATGATATTATCTATATCTAAAACAATACACATATTGACCTAATTATATAAGCTAATATAGGAATACATAACATATAGGCTAACTATATGTATATATCACACAACATATTTATATCTAATATATTTATATTTAGGCACACAAATTATTATAGGATACACATATGTATATCTCAATATATATATACATGTATATGTGTACTCATACATAGAGAATAGGAAATTAATGTGTGTGTGTGTGTCATGAGTGAAGTGAGGTGTCAAGAGAGTGAGTGATACATAGGTGTGAACTTGTGTGTGTGCTAGTGAGGCATGAAGGTGTGTGTGTGTTAGGCTAGTGTAATATGAGAGTTGTGTGTGTTAGACATAGGCATATGAGTGTCATATGGTATGTGAAAACAGTGTAAGAAATTAGTGAGTATTACAATGAAAACAGTGACAATACCATAGGGAAAATCAGTGGCAATATAAAGTGAAATCCTGTGTATAGGAAAGAGAAAATGACCAAAGGGAAACAGTGAACTAATGAACAATATTCATTTCAGTTCAGATTTATACATTGGAATTCATTTCACAGTTTACATTAAGAAGGAATGAAGGAAATCAGTTCACAAACTCAGTTCAGTCAACCATGGGAAGGAAACCAAATCAAAACCAACCACAGTTCAATCCATATCAAAATACTCAGATTGAAACTCATTTAACACAGTCCATTAAAACTCAGTTTATTAAGAACACCAAAATCAGTTTTCAGTCCAATACTTTGCATTCCAGATTTTGAGCCAAAACAACACCAATTCAACCCCAAATTTGACACACAATTAGAACACATATGGGTGTACCACATTAGGGTTTAAAACCATGATAATAATCAGTATAAACTAGGTAAATTAGCTGCCAAAATCTATATTTTCAAATCTAGAAAAATAGTGAAATAAAGACTGTTATAATAGGTATCAGTGAGAATTGGGTATATGAGAATTGATCATCAAAATTAAACAAAAATGCAAAACTAATGGTTGGTAAAGTAAATACCTATAGTGTACGTGTCATACAATGTGTTTGTGTCCAAGCAAGAGGACACAAACGTGTCTAAACGATTTTAAAACACAAAACAGTGCAACACAGGACCAATCCTCGTGTACGTGTTCCCAGTGTTCGTGTACACGACACGACATGACACAGACCTCATGGTCGTGTCCCAGTGTCGAGTAGGACTAGAGCTAGGACTAGGACACACTGATACGTATCCACGACACGTGTGTGCGCGATACGACACGCGTATCAGCGCTGGAAATCGACAGCCGCCGATACAGTGTAATCCCATGCACGGCTTCGTGCGTGTCCGACACGACACGAGGGGTCGTGCCACTTGGGAAGTGTCGTGTCAGACACAGCCCCAACGTGTCCTTAAAATCCTACGTGTCCTCGTGCTGTGTCCAGAGAGATATCTATCCCGAGTAGCAGGACACGCAGCCCGTGCGCGCGCGCGTGTGCATCCTCGTGTGCACGTGTCCAATCCGACACGATGCAACACGAAAACACTCCCAGTCCAAAAGAAACATGTAAGCAACATCAAAATATAATTTTCTATTCATTTACTTTCTAGAAATTAAATCGAAATGCCCTTTGGGGCATTTCATCAAACACTTAGACCTAGGTCGGATACGTATCCGATACGGACACGAAATGGGACCACCTGGACACGAAATCAATTCCTATGTCTAGGGGACACGTAGGGCTAGGTCTACATGAAAAGAAATCCAGAAATTAATGGAGTTTAAATAGATTTACCTATTGGTGACCAAATGCAAGAAAAGCCTCAAATGGGGGGGGGGGGGTTTCCTCTTGCTAGCAAACTTCTCCAAATTGGTATGAATCTGAGAATAACACTCCACAACAGCAAAAACACTATATTTTGAACCTATTGTAATTGATTTTAGGGAAAAAGGAGATAAATAGGACTTATATGAATTAATGAAGATGGGATCATACCTCTTTCTAAAACTTGTTCTTCCTAAAGAGGCTAGCCCTAATTTCTAGGAGAATATTTATAGGGGGAATCCCTAGGACTAGGTTAAGTGGTCGGCCACATGTGGATTAGGGCTAGGTTAGGTTCACATGGCTAATGGGTTGGGCTTAGTCATTAATCAATGTTTCAAAATCACAAGTCATGACTTGTGACCAAAAGCTTTCTATTCTAATCTCTATATTCCTAATTGATTCTAATAACTAGAGTATGGTTAACTTAACTTAACCTAGGGTCTCATAATCTAACCAAGTCCAAAATCAACTAGGGTTAGGTTACCAAGTCAAAGCTAGTCAAAGTCAACCTAGTCAACCTTCATTCAAACAATTCCAAAATATATCCTAAAAACTCCCATAAATTCAAATAAATTCTAATAAATTCAAATAACCCCAAAAATGACAAAAATACCCTCAAACTAGAATGTGGTAGTGACAAATCTACCATCCTTAAAAGAATTTCGTCCTCGAAATTGAAAGGCAAAATGCAACTGATGAGAAGGATAGAAAGCTTACCTCACGGTCCAAAAAGATATGGGTAACGCTCGCGCATCTCATCCTCCCGCTCCCAGGTAGACTCTCCTGGAGAATGATGCCTCCATGCGACGCGTACCAAAGGTATCACCTGGTTCCTCAGAACCTTCTTCCGCCGATCCAGTATCTCCACTGGCTGCTCTGGATAGCTGAGAGAAGGCCCAACCTCAATCTCCGAATGATCGAGCACATGGCTAGGATCAGCCACGTACCGTCTCAACTGTGATACATGGAATACACTACAAGAAAAATTCCCTTTTACAACGTTCCATCTACAATACTTCCTAAAAATGTTGTAAAAAGTAGGGGTCTTCTACAACCTTTATTGTAAAAATATTGTAAAATACATGTGCAAACAACGTTTTACATTCAAATGTTAAGGCTTCTACAATGGTCATTCACAAAAGTTGTGTATTATTATTTTTAACAACATTTTATTAACATTGTAACATTTATTAATTTTGACAACGGTTATTTATTGTTGCCAAAGTTACTAATTTTAACAATGTATTTAAAATATTGTAATAATGTCATGTTCAACAACATTTAATAATAGTTGTACATTGTTTATATTGCACAATGTTTGTTTGATGTTGTAAAATTAATTTTATTTTACCACGTTATGTAAACGTTGTATTATATCATTTTGCAATGTTTATGAAACATTATAAAAGGGTTTTATTTAACAACTTTTATAAAATGTTGTAAAATACACATTTTTTACAATTTATAGACAACGTTGTAAATATATATTTAAATTATTTCTAGGATAATATTATTCGAAAAGTTGGTCTTATTAGGTCAATACCTCACTTGATAGCAGTTTACGGTTAAATGGATCTGTCACATGTTGAACCATCCCTTCCACGGCTTCGAAAGACAGACCTAATATATATACTTCTTGCATCAGTCCCTTCCCCCGCTTCTTGCTTGTTATAATATTCTTTCTTGTAAAAATCAGCTCTCCTCCACCTCTAGTTTACTATTTAAAATGCTGCTTTAGCTTAGGGTGTGTCATATATTCAATTAATAAATTATTAAAAATATTTAACAAGTATTAGAACTTTTAAAGCGTAATCATCGAGATAAATAGGTTTTTTTTTATTTACATGTTTTTACAACTTACTTTGCTTTTACACCCTTGATTGTTAGTCTTTTTTGTTCAATTAACTTTGATAATTGTTTAATGTTTTTATATTATTCTTGTTGGTCCCAATCTTGATTTTCTCATGTTGGTTCAAGAATTATGTTTTGATATTGGCATATGTATAACTTACTATGCAAATATCCTACTCCCCATAAAGTGTATACAAGGATTGGAGATTTCAGTTCTATCAGTTTGCCCAATTTACTTTTTGGGTTCCCTTTAAGATCTTATAAGTGCATCAACTAAATAATATTATGAATTTGTTTAGAAATTTGTTTGAAAACAACTCAAAATTTTGAAATGTGGTAGTTACCGCAGCCGGAGCGAGTGCCTGAGGCCCAAAATTTTAGAATATCTAAATGTCATATATTATATTATCAAAAGAAAAATCAGTTAGTCAGAATGAAGAAAAAAATTAGTGCTATCAAAATTAAATCCTCTCCCCTTCTGTTGCTGATCTAACATTATGATGCTACAAATCTTCTTATACCCTTTAGTCACTGCCAATCCCCTTTTTTTTTCCTTCCGTCGTTGTCAACATCCTCTCACTCTCTCTCTCTCTCTCTCTCTCTCCCTGTCCTGTTGGATTTAATTGAACAATAGAAACAAGTTACAATTTTTTATTTTTTATTATTTTCATAAGAATTATTTGAAACATTATTAGTTATTTATTTGTTTAGAACATCAATTTTTTTGCTTGGAATATCTTCAATTTTATTAGTATTTCATTATAAAAATATTATTTTGGATATTATATTATTGTTTATTATTTTTTCTTAAATTTTGTGTTGATAATACTATTTTATTGTTGTCCATAAAAAAATTTGTATGAGCATTAAGCCTTGAGGGAACAACTTTTAGGGGGCGTTTGATATGCGGAACACTATATAGCCGGAAATTCTATATTCCCGGGAATCAAATTCTAAGGAATTAAATTTCCTGGAAAATTACATTCCCATGTTTGGGTTTGGTGACTATATAAACATTCCCGGAAAAAAAATAAAAATGATAAAAAAAACTAAAAAATGAAAAAAAATGAAGAAAAAAAAATAAAAATGAAAAAACATCAAAAAAGGAAAAGAAAAAAAAGAAGAAAAAAAGATTAAAAAACAAAAAAAAAACCCGACCAAAATATAAAAAAAGAAAAAGACAAAAAGGCCAAAAAAAAAAAAGACTAAAAGGATAAAAATAAAAAAAAAAGAACCAAAAATCCAAAAAACAACAAAAAAATGATAAAAAAAAGACCAAAAAATAACGAAAGCGACAAAAAAGACAGAAAACAACAAAAACGATAAATATTTTAGTTTTAGGGTTTATAGTGATTCCAAATTTATGAGAAATTATTTAGAATTTTTTATCATTAAATAAAAATGCACTAAATATTTTAGTTGCTTTGAGATAAATATTTGGTACTCCTTTTTCCGTCACTAATAATAAAATATTTTTATACTAAATAAATTTAATAAAATAATAATAATTTAATAAGTATAAATATTTGTTGGACTTGGTCAGCAGAAATAGAAAGTAGGTATAATTTTTTCTGTTGTGCGCCAATTTTTTCTCTCCAAATATTTTTTCCCCTTCTAAAATATTTTTCCCCTTCTAAACCTTTCCTACTCCCAAGTAATAAAAGGAACGAAAGCCCCCGCCCCCTCTAAAATATTTTCCCCCACCCCCTCTAAAATTTCTCCTCTCCCTCCATCGGTTTACTGCCGTTCTCCTCCTCTCCTTCTCGGTGTCAAGGGGCTGCTCCTCCTCCTCGATTATCTAGGTCAGCGATTCTCCTTTTTCTTCTACTTCTCTATTTTTTATTCCCTCCTCTCTTCAAATTATTTTCTTCTCTAATATTTTGTTTTTGTTTTACAGCTGCTTATCAAGTCCTTCGTACAGGGAGAGAAGATCCTACCCGCCGGCACCGGTATGTTTGAAAACCTAACCCCTTTTTTTTAATGTATTTTTCACTTTTTTTAATATTTTTTTCTGCGGGTTTGCTTCTATGCTCTATCTAATTTTTTTTTGCTTTTTAAATCTATTATAGAATTATTGTTTTTAGGGGTTAATGATTTCATTGTTATTAGGATTATTGTTATAGAATGATTGTTTTTAGGGTTAATGATTTCTTTGTTATTAGGATTATTGTTGTAGAATGATTGTTTTTAGGGTGGGTTAATGGTTTCTTTGTTATAGAATTATTATTTATTAGGATGAACACACATCATGCCAACAGAAGATATCAAACTTGGAGATCCAGCACCCGACTTTTGCATCCAACAATTCCTGCATTAAAACCATTTCATGATCATTGTACTTTATGCTCTTACATTTCTGGAGAAAAAGAACTTACAACCCAAAACCATATTCTCGTTTCATTCTGACCTAATGCATTATCAATGCTTGGAATCATGTCGGATAACTCGTGCACTGTAAGCAATCCAGGAAGACATCAGTACAATGGCACTCCCGAATACAATGGGGTGATTGCCACAATTTCCGCAAAGGGAACAAGTATTAACATTGATATACCAAGTTTCATGAACTATATGACGAGAAGATTGGTATTAAAAAATTATCAGTGCTTCAATAAACATATATAGTTCTATGACTACGGAGCTGCAACTTAATTATAAGAAGCTTAGCCTCTGTACAACTCAAATTTACAAATTCCAATCTTCTACCTAAATGGAGACTGATGTTCTGTGGGGAACCTAACCTCCAAATATGTTGGCCCCACCCATTTGTTAGCCAGCTTCTTGCTCATCCAGTGAACATATTCAATGAACATATACAAGAAACCAAAAAAGGGGGAAACAATAAAATAAACACGGTAAGATGACAAAATCTTGGGCCAACAGGCTCGCTCTTTCATATGCACTATACAGGGCAACAAAAATAAAACTCAGCCATTAAGCTTTGCCAAAAACTGGCCGAGATTGTATTCATCCGTATATTGTGATTGATCCCAAAGCTCCTCGAGCCCGTTGAGAATAGCTTCAAGTCCCTTCCCACCCACCGCGGTGCTTGAATCTTCATCCAAGCTCCCATTGGAACCTCTTGAAGCCTGATACAAGTTATGAAAAGGTTAGGATACAATAACTAGTTAGACTTGAAATAATTTGTTAGGACAACCCATGTCTTCCATTGATAAGAACACTGAAGAAAACTAACAGCTTATTACCTTCCCAACGTTTGGTGCCGGAGTAAACAGATCAAGCAGTTGATCTTTGTTCATGGTTTTCATACTAGCATTCTCTGAATTAATGACGGCACTAGCTATCGTTAATTTGAACTTTTGGAGGCTCATAACTTTCTCTTCCAAGGTACCACGCATTATGAGCCGATGAACATTGACAACTTTGCGCTGACCCAACCTGTGAGCTCGGTCCATTGCCTAGAAGAGTGGTTACAAATTAACACAAGATAGAATGTTATAGGGCCATTACAGGAAACTTTCCCAAATTAAGGAAGCAAACACAGCAGAAGAGTTTCAATTCATACACGACCCATGCACATATGTGAATACATAAAACTTGCATATCCTCAATCATATCATAATATCTTACATTTTATACCGTGATCAAGTATTATAGTTTGAATTTATTGTCAATTATGCCTACATGCTTCTCTGTACAGTCAGAAATATGAACGAAGTGGCAACAAAGCCACCATTCCCTAAAATTAATCAGGAAACATAGAACATGGAATATAGATAGTTAATCAAAGAGAGCATGGGAAGTAGCTGACAAACTACTGGGGTCATAACAAATAGGTTAGCATTGACATGAAAACCATATAGTTGTTAAATGCAGCAAATATCAGCTATACTGAGGATGCAATAAAATTGACCAATAGCCATTTCCAAACACAAACCTTTTGCTTACATTCTCAGGTACATGGTGAGCGGAATGGTATTCAGATGATGGCATCAAGTGCTGATCTTGTTTAGAATGTTTATGCAATAACAAATACCATTATAGTGATGGAAATGTTGAGAATATAAAGAACATAAAACTACAAATGAAAAGGAAAGGTGCTTATTGGAGACCACGTTGCATGGACACGAACACAATACGAAATGGGAACATGGAACCAAGGTTCACAGGTAAAATAAGTTTTACAGGAGGGTAAAATAAGTTGGAACACAATACCATTATAGTTTTTCTTTCTCTTTGGAGGGTAAAATAAGTTTTACAGGGTCTGCCCTTTTTTTATCTGGCATAACAAGTTGGCACTTGAATACAGGAGTGTTAGTGAATGATATATTTGTTTTCATAAATGGTTAGTAACATAAGGACTAGCACACCAAGTGTAGAACTCTGCGCACAGACACGGTAAAATTGGTGTACATATCATATTCGTTTTCGTGTCCATATTCTTGCAACATAGGTTACTACATATTGTACCTATTTTGACATGTTTGTATCCCATATCTTATTCTGTGCAATATAGGCTGGCTTGCCTAATTTCAGAGTTTATGTGGTTTATAGCCTCCCAATGCTTACAAGGACTCACCAGTAGTTTGAATCACTTAAATGCATGACACTATGTGACGTAGAATTGACATTACACTCTTCTTCAGGTAAACTTACTGTAAAATTGGACATGTTTTTTTTATTCTTTTGGGGTGTATGTGTGTACCTTTGTTGTGGGCAATGGACATGTCTATAACTGTGATATACAGAGAGATATAAAGGCTTGCAGCAATCCAGCACTCCTTGAGCCTTTTGGTTTTATACTAATTGAGGCCAGTCTAGTTCATTACTACATTCAATCAAACATGATTTCCTGTATGTTGAACAATGACTGCTTGATGCAAAATTTTCCTTACTTGCATCTAGACTTATTGTTGGCATTATGAATTGATCAGGTCTGCCACCCCGATACTGCTACTCTGTTAGAGTAATAACACCAGGGTTGGCCCTTTTCTTCTACAATTACTCTAGCCACATCAGCTCCATAGGATCTTTGAGGTATATTCATATGATTCATTTGTTCACTATTATATTTTTTGATATCTTTATTCCTAAATTGCTGTAAATATTGTACTAAATTTTGGTGTATATAGGCTGCTAGCTTCGATGGATGGAACATCGGCCCGCCTGCATAGACCAAGTAAAGATAATTGTGTCATCAGTATAGTGATGTCGTATCTTGTTTCATGTTGGATTCTATAGGCTCTGTGCACCATATAATAGATTGTGCATCAGTCTTGATCAATGTTCTTGATGATCGACTTTTTGACCACCTCTTGGTTGTGTGAGCTTAAACAAGATAACTGGAAAGGTATGTCAATCTACCACCTAAATGGCCTTATAGGATTTATATATGACCCTCTCTTGATCGTAGCCATCTTGGCTACTAATTTAACGGATGGTGCTTAAAGTTGTCGACCATAAATCTTTGTTAATTCTTTTCTTGAGGTTTTTCATGCTCCAGGCAACCCCATTCTTGTGAAGGCTTTGATGAACATGATGATAATTAACCGTACCAACTTCTTAAAATAAATTATTGATACATCATTAGCACTTGCATCATCTAACCCATTCCCATAATTTTGAGTTGGTTATGGAGGATCCTACCAAATTGAGAAGGCTCGAAAGAAGCATTGCTTATGTTAGTTACCGGCTGATTGCAATTTTATCAGTTGTTACCAATGACCAAACTATTGGCTAGGAGAGCTAAATAGTCTTGCCATGAGCTAAGAGACCGGGTAATTTTGACCATTATGATTTTTATAAGAGTAATGTACAAATTGCATCTTGAGAGTGTTGAAAGAGAAATACAATCAAATATTGTTTTTGTTATATGTTGGAAAGCATAATTTGAGAGCATCTGATTAGTTGTTTACATAATTGGACATGGTAAGATTTAGCGAAGCAGATCAGGATTGTTGTAGACGTATTAGTACTTCAACTTTTGCTCGAACTGGAAGGTGAATTGCCCTCTCCCAGTTCGAGCTTACAGACCTCTTCATCATTTGCACGAACTGTTGAAACTCTAGGTTGTATTTTACTAAGGCACTCGATAAGTGTCATCTGGAAGATGTCATCTCCCATAAAGAGCAAAAGATTAAGAGTCCAGGTATGAATGTCCCATCATCTTTTGCTATGTGAGTTTGTTGTTTTCAAACATTTGATATCTACAGATTTTAAGACTGGAAAGATCATTTTCGTTATAATTCTGTAATTTGTAGCTGGTTACATTTGATATCTATAGATTTTTCAGGTATGATGCAACCTATTATAATTCTCTAATTTGTATCTGGTTAGCCTAATGCTTGGATAATACATTAATCTTGCTTTAGGGCGATGTGCGCAAGCAAGAGGATGCAGCAAGGACTAATTTTTATTGTGTCTACATAAGCCTTCTAAGTACTAATTTTTGCTGTGTTTATTTGATAACAGATCTTCTCATGGTGAGGAAAGCAACTCTCCATCGGTTCCTTGAGAAGAGAAATGATCGATAAGTTTACTCTAGTCGGGTAAATGTCGTTCATTAATATCATTATATTTCTATTTTTTCATTGCCAGCATCAATGCTGAAGCACTATATTAAGTGAAAGACTCTTCAAAGGATTATCCTGCGGACTTAGCCAAGGCAATGGATAACCAACCATGGCTCAAGGCTGAAATCGAGTTTTAGCTTGGAACGAAGATGATCAAGTCCTCACATACATGACACACCCTAAGCTTAGATTGTCGACAACTTGTGTTTTTGGTGCAGTTTTTTGACTTACTAGTCTGGCTTTCCATTCTTTTTTTTTTCCTTAGGAGCGTAGAGAACATGAATACTCAGGATAGAACATGAATACTCAGGATAGGCCACTTGTTATAGAACATGAATACTCAGGATAGAACATGAATACTCAGGATAGGCTTCATCGGATGCTTAAGTGGAACAAAATTTGTTACTTTGGAACAACTCTGAAGATATTTCTGACCCTTTTTATGAGCATAAATATTGACAGTTTCGACAACTTAGGCGGTTTCTAGGAGGAACGCCAAAATAATAAAAACTTAGAAGTAGATTAGTATGTGATTCTCTTACTTATATATTACTTATTTATAGATATATTAGTGTGTTTCAGCTCCATGATTTTTTTTTCTGAGTTTTTCTGCTTTATCTTATAAATGTAGCTCGGAGAATGTCCGCTTGTGACTAGCTTATTTACTTTTTCTACCTTAAAATAGGAAGCATACAAACTTCTCTTTTCATCTGAAACTAAATATCCAAACTTGTATTTTTATTTCAAAAACCTACTTATTTATCTTTGTACTTATATCTCGTAGTCCAGGGTCTCAATACTGGAACTCTTGACTTAACCTCAAATACATGTTGGAATTCAGGTACTAAGAAAATTCATCTTCATTAACTTCTTTAAGAACTTCCATATATACAAGCTTCAAATATAAATACCTGATTAAGATTTTGTGTTGCATATACTCTTTTTTTTGTGCCCAACAAATGAAGTGACTTACTTCTCTCTTTCCTTACTTTTTCAGAATTAGTGGGATTTTTCCTTACCTATGAGGTCTGGCTACATGCTCCTCACTTCCTCAAAAGAGCCTTGTCTTGCTCCCTCTAGCAACAGATAAACTTCCTCAAGAGAGCCTGTCAAATAAATAAATTTGAAATATTGGATGGTTTGTGGTAAATGATTCAAATACTGGTTATTAAAATGTATATTACTTCTTGTAGAAATTATGTGCTTTTACTAACTTGTTACTCAAATATTATATGATGAAATAATATGATTCAATACTGGTTTAGCTCTTCAAATGTTATATGGAATGGTTAAAATGTTATTAAACATGATACGTTGCTTATGGTTTAACTGATAGTTGAAAGCAAGTTTGTGGTTCAAATTTTTTTTTTAAATATTTGAATTTGAATTGAATTTGAATTTGAATTTGAACTTGAACTTGAATTTGTATTTGTATTTGTATTTATATTTGTATTTTTATTATAATTGAAATCAATATTTTTATCTATAAATTTTATTTTTTTTAAATGGAAACATAAACAACAACGTTTCAAAACTGTTGTAAGCAAACATTATAACAACTTTTCTAAACATCGTATTTATTTACAATACTTTTAAATCATTTTTGATGTTATAATTAAAACATATAAATACATATTACAATGTTTGGCAAACATGATTAAATTAAAGATACAACATTTGTTAAAAGTTGTATAAACTTTTTTTACAATGTTTTTCCACTGTTGTAGAATATCTATGTACAATGTTTACTGAATGTGGTAGATATAGTTCTTACCACAGTTGGAGAACGTTGTTGAAATTATATTTACAACACTTGTAATATGTTTTAAAAAATACTTTTACAATACTGGCTAAATGTCGTGGAAACTTTTTTGTTAGATTTTATAAATTTTAACAATGTTTATAAATTATTGTGATAAGAATATCTACAATATTTTTACAACATTCAAACAAACATTGTGGAAGATGCCCCCTTTTACAACCCTGGATAAAACAACCTTCTATTAAACGTTATAAATGATCTTTTACGATGTTTTTGTAACGTTGTAAAAGTGGTTTTTTCTTGTAGTGACGTTGTGGACCCCACTAGTGCAGGTGGAAAGTCTAGCCTGTATGCCACGTCACCGACTCTCCCGCTGATAACGAAAGGGCCGATGAAACACGAGCTAAGCTTTCCACCTCCACCAAAACGTATCGTACCACGAGTCGAAGATATCCTCAAGAAAACCTGGTCTCCAACCTAATCACAAGCAAGGTCTCAATTAATTATGATAAACAAACATGATCAAAATCACAAACAACAAACCTAAATCTAATCCTACTCTAATTTGTACCTCAAACTCCAAGGGCCTCCGGTGGCTATCGGTCCAGTGCCGATGTCTGTCCTGCGCCACGCGAAGTCTGTCCCTGATGAGCTTCACCTTCTCGGCTGCGTCAACAACCATCTCTGGCCCTAGTAAAGCTCGCTCACCAACATCATCCCAAGATAAGGGTGTACGACACCTACGCCCGTACAGAGCCTCGAAAGGTGACATTCAATGCTGGCCTAGATACTGTTGTTGTAAGCAAACTCCACCAAATATAGATGATCCTCCCAGGAACCTCCATAGTCCAGGACACACGTCCGCAGCATATCCTCAAGTGTCTGAATAGTCCTCTCTGGCTGTCCGTCCGTCTGGGGGTGGTATGCAGTACTAAACTTGAGCTGAGTGCCCAAGCTAATCTGCAGACTCCTCCAGAAATGGAAGTAAAGCGACTATCTCGATCTGAGATGATGCTGACCGGAACCCCGTGAATCCTGACTATCTGCCGCATATACATCTCCGCCAGCCTCTCTGTAGATGTACCTACCTTGAATGGCAAGAAGTGGGCCGATTTGGTCAACCTGTCAACGATGACCCAAATCGCGTCTTTTCCTCCTGGTGTACGTGGCAATCCTGATACGAAGTCCATAGTGATATGCTTCCATTTCCACTCGGGAATGGACAGCGGCTGCAACAATCCACCGGGCCTCTGCCTCTCTGCCTTGACCTGCTGACAGACCAAGCACCTAGCCACGAAGCGAGCCACCTCCCGCTTCATCTCGGACCACCAAACATGCTCCCTCAGATCTTGGTACATCTTGTTGGCACCAGGGTGTATAGAGTACTGACATCTGTGGGCCTCCTATAAAACCTGCTCCCTGAGCTCTCCGCTGGGTACACATAATTTAGAACCGTGCCTCAAGGCACCATCTTCTGCAAGAGAAAACTCACCATCCAGCAATCCTGCTCGAACCTGCTCTCGGAGACACCGCAGAGCAACGTCCTCAAACTGTGCCGACTTGATCCTCTCCACCAAGTCTGACTGAATCTGCATGCCCACATCTGCATCTACACTCCGGGCACGATCACCTCAATCCCAAGGCTCTCTAAATCTGCAAGCAAGTGCCGATCCATAGTCAAATACATGGCTGTCGGATACCTACACAAGGCATCGACAACCACGTTGGCCTTTCCTGGGTGATACTGAAGTAGGATGTCAAAGTCCTTTATCAACTCTAGCCATCTGCGCTGCCTCATGTTCAACTCCTTCTGAGTGAACACATACTTTAAGATCTTGTGATCTGTAAAACCTCCACCCTCTCTCCATACAGATAATGCTTCCACAAATTCAGAGCAAATATCACTGCTGCCAGCTCCAGGTCATGGGTAGGATAGTTCTTCTCATGGAGACGTAACTGCCTGGAAGCATAGGCAATCACCTTCCCGTGTTGCTGCAATACACAACCCAGCCCCTTCCCTGAAGCATCACTATAAATAGTGAATCCACCTGATCCTGAAGGCAATGTCAGAATCGGAGCTGTCGTAAGCCGCTTCTTCAACTCATCAAAAGCTGCCTGACACTCCTCTGACCAAACGAACTCAGCATCCTTTCGGGTCAACCGAGTCAACGGCTCTGCAACCTGGGAGAAATCCTGCACAAATCTCCGATAATATCCTGCCAGCCCCAGGAAACTCCTGATCTCTGCCACTGAAGTCGGTGCTGCCCATGCCTCAACTGCTACGATCTTCTTGGGGTCAACTGAGATACCATCTCCGGTCACCACATGCCCCAGAAAGTCAACCCAGTCCAAGAAAAACTCACATTTGGAGAGCTTCCCGTAAAGCTGCTTCTTCCTGAGAGTCTCCAGCACTATCCTCAAATGCTCCTCGTGCTCCTCCTCAGTCTTGGAATATATCAAGATGTCGTCAATGAACACCACCACAAACTGATCCAGGTACTGGTGGAACACCTTGTTCATAAGGTTCATAAACACTGCTGGTGCATTGGTTAGCCTAAACGGTATAACCAAAAACTCAAACTGCCCGTACCGCATCCTGAAAGTGGATTTGGGAATATCCTCCCTCTTCACCTTCACCTGGTGATATCCCGACCTCAGATCAATCTTGGAAAATACCCGAGCTCCGCTCAACTGGTCAAATAGATCGTCGATCCGAGGCAGTGGGTATTTGTTCTTGATCGTGAGGTTGTTGAGTGTCCTATAGTCAATACACATCCGTACTGACCCATCCTTCTTCGGCATAAACAACACTGGTGCACCCCATGGCGATGAACTCGAGCGGATGAAGCCCTTGTCCTGCAGCTCATCCACCTGCTTCTTCAGCTCCACCAACTCACTATTGTTCACCCGATAGACATGCTGAGAGATGGGTTCTGCTCCTGGAACCATGTCTATCGAGAACTCAATGTCTCTGTCTGATGGCAATCCAGGCAACTCCTCCGGAAAAACATCCATATACTCTGCTATCAAGGGGTGTGGAATCGCCTGCTCCTCAACCGAGACTCCACATAAAACTCCGCTGCTCTGCTCTGCCTAACGTCTGGAGTACTCGAACTCTGGCTCCCCCGGTGCTCTGAAGAGAACTCTACCCCCTCTGCAATCAGTGCTGGCGTGGTGCCTGTTCAACTAATCCATACCGAGTACTATATCATAGTTCGGCAATGGCATTACGAGCAGGCTCACCTCCAACTCACGGCCTTCCAAAACTACTACTCTGACCCTTACAAACATCACTCACGAGGATAATGTCATCTCCGGTCGTGATCTGGTAAGTCCTAGGCAATGATTCAGCTATGATACCGTGTCTAATCGCAAAAGATACTGATATGAAGCTATACGAAGTACCAGAATTGAATAATGCAAAAGCTGGACTGGAGTTGAGAAGGATCGAACCTGCGATCAGCTCTCCTATCACCTCTGCATCTCTAGCTAGCCATGGCGAAAGCTCACCCCTGCTGGCCTTCCCTGGCCTGCTGCTGGTACTGAACAAATCTCTGCTGCTGTGTCGGCAGGGCTGGTCCCCTCTGCTGGCCTGCTGGAGCCCTGGCTCCTCCACCCTGAGCTGCTCGTGCTATGCGGCACTCCCTCATCTGGTGGTCTGCTGAACCACACACTATGCATTGGCCAAGCCTCTTCCGGCACTCATTGGTGACATGCCCAGGCTTTTTGCAGTAGACACAAGTAATACCCTGTCTTTGGCCCTGCTGGTACTGCCTCGGCTGCTGCTGCTGGTGAACTGGCCTCTGCTGGATCGGCTGCGGCTGGAACTGCCGCGGCTGCTGCTGCTAAAGTGAGGCCTCTTGGTCTGGCCTCCGCTGCTGCTGCCCCCAACTGGGTCTCGCCCCCTCTTGAGCCTAAGCTCAAGATCATCCTCAGCTATTAAGGCTCCCGTCAGGATCTCTTCAAAAGTGGCATCCCTGTTGCCCTTGGTCAGGGACTTGACCTCCTTGACCAGACCCTTCCGGAACCTCTGGGCCTTCGCCGTCTCGCTCAAGCCCTCTACGAATCTGTCGAGGCGGTCGAACTCCCCAACGTACTCCTCCACTGAAAGGCTCCCTGGACTAGGCTCTCGAACTGCGACTCCAAGGCTCTGAGCGCTGAATCTGGAAAGAACTTCTTGAAGAAGCCCTTGAACTCCTTCCAAGTCTGCCCAGCTACCCCCATCCTGGGGTTTGACTGATACCAGGTGCGAGCAAGATCTCGCATCCGGCTAGCTGCGGCCTCAATCTGAAGATCTGCTGGTATCCGGACTAGGCGAAAGATCTCCTCTATATGCTCGATCCACTCGTCAGCATATAGAATCCCTTCTGTCCCCAGAAAGTCTCTGGGGCTCATCTTCTGGAACTGCTCTATCCCCGGTGTCCTCGGCTGCTGAACCACTGGTCGAGCTGCAACTGTCGTAAGGGCCAACTCCATACCCCTGTCCTGTCGGGCCTGTTGCCGGTCCATGAACTGCTGAAAATATACGAACATCTGTGCTGCATCCACGTATCCTGTAGGCGACGGCTGCTGGAAGGGCTCCTCTGCGATGACTGGGTCCTGCCTCCGAGCCGGTGGAGGCATACCCCCTGCTGCTGCTGCTGGAGCCTCAATACGAACAGAGGTGGCAGGAGCTGCAGTCTCCTGCCTCTGCTGAACTGGCTGAGAGATAGCAGATCCCTCTATAGCATCCCCATGAATGGTACGCTGCGACCGAGTCTCTACCATCCTGAAGATAGACCAAACAAGAGTATCAATTTCTGAGAAGGAAGCGATATAACAAAGGCGGACAATTAAAATTCAAAAGGATCAGCTGACAATAAGGATTTAGATCGCAATAAAAGAAATTTTCCTAATGTGATTGAGTACCTAAAAAAATTAATGTCCTATATCCTACTACAGGCTGTAGTGATACTCTGGTTCGAATACCACTACACTTTTAGTCTAGACCTGCATGGGCCACCACTAAAAATGTGTCACGACTTGCACCCTAGAGTAAGGGCACGAGACGTGGGTACGTCCAGCCTACGCCGCAATGTCGGCGGTAGAACGCTGTCCTAGGTTACAACATCTAGCAATAATATACTAAGCAGTTTATACTCCCCGAATGGGGGTGACATGATAGAAGTAAACTCAATCACAACTAAGGAAGAAGAAGCACTGATATGATATAGAACTCAAGGAAATACAGATGATAAAATAGTCTAAGATAACATCTCAACAAATATCCAGAGTACAAATCTCAGCTACTGAATATGAAAGAATATATACAACTCAGAATCTCCAGACAGAATAAAGTCTAACTAAAACAGTCTCAAGATAACATAAGTAAGATAAGGCCTAACTAAGCTAGTCTAGGCAATGGGGGTAATGTCCTCAGCTAGAGCTGGGTCCTCCTGAGAGTCCAGCTCGCAAGTGTCGTCTAGGGCTGCCCCATAGAAGGTATCCACACAGGCCTCCTCGTCGTCCTCTGTAATATTTTCAACAGGTCCAGTCAGGACAGGAGTGAGCACAATACATCTCAACAGTTCATAGCAGGTTAGAAAATATAATCATGCAGTAAAGTAAGATACATGTACTGAAAGAAATGCTGTATGTAAACAGAGAGAGCTGTAATAGAAATATCTACTATAAATAGAGACTAACAGTGGCTAGTGAGTCAGAGTACAATATAGACATGTAAATAGCATAGGAGATTCTGATGCTACACTATGAAAAGATTCCGATGCTACACTACTTGGATAATATTCACATGTCTACTTCTACTCCCCCGTACCCCCAATCAATACAAAAGGATCCAACCAGGTTATGTTATGATTCCATGCAAAGGCTTCCGAAGGGTGGTACATGGATGTCCCATAAATAGGGATACTAGGAGATTCTAGGAGACCCAATAAATGGGATAAGGATTCAAGGAAGACTCTGTGATCATGAGAGTACATGTCACAAGTGATCAATGAACCAATGAAGCATAGTGATACGCCATGTAAGTGAAACGCACAGAACATGAAGTACCCGATGCTCCCTGAAGGGATAACATCTCAAGAAGGGATCCATATAGTACCAATTCGTGTGACCAACGTGACAGTATCAAGTAAAGTAATTTAAAGCAGAAAAATAATTCTAAGCAGGATATGAAATGATCAGAGAATGTACTCGCCTGGTATCTGAGTGTCCGGATGAAATGTACTGTCCGAGGAGAGGTGTCTGGCTCCTAATCAGAACAACACAAGTCACAACAAGTCTAAAATGATAACAAGATGCAATTCAATGCATTCTAGATGAATCTAGGTCAATCTAGGCCAAAGTCAACTCTTGGTCAACCTTGGTCAACCCTAGAAGTCAAACTAGGTCAACCAAGGCAAACCTAAGTCAAACTAGTCTATACTAGTCTAACTAGTCTACTCTAGGCTACACAAATCTAATCTAGGCTCACTAGTCAAGCAGACACACACATAGGCCATAGGCTATATCATGCCTATAAGCCAATCCATAAATCATATGACCACATGATATTATCTATATCTAAAACAATACACATATTGACCTATTTATATAAGCTAATATAGGAATACATAACATATAGGCTAACTATATGTATATATCACACAACATATTTATATCTAATATATTTATATTTAGGCACACACATTATTATAGGATACACATATGTATATCTCAATATATATATACATGTATATAAGTACTCATACATAGAGAATAGGAAATTAATGTGTGTGTGTGTCATGAGTGAAGTGAGGTGTCAAGAGAGTGAGTGATACATAGGTGTGAACTTGTGTGTGTGCTAGTAAGGCATGAAGGTGTGTGTGTGTTAGGCTAGTGTAACATGAGAGTTGTGTGTGTTAGACATAGGCATGTGAGTGTCATATGGTATGTAAAAACAGTGTAAGAAATCAGTGAGTATTACAATGAAAACAGTGACAATACCATAGGGAAAATCAGTGGCAATGTAAAGGGAAATCCTGTGTACAGGAAAGGAAAAATGACCAAAGGGAAACAGTGAACTAATGAACAACATTCATTTCAGTTCAGATTTATACATTGGAATTCATTTCACAGTTTACATTAAGAAGGAATGAAGGAAATCAGTTCACAAACTCAGTTCAGTCAACCATGGAAAGGAAACCAAATCAAAACCAACCACAGTTCAGTCCATATCAAAATACTCAGATTGAAACTCATTTAACACGATCCATTAAAACTCAGTTTATTAAGAACACCAAAATCAGTTTTCAGTCCAATACTTTGCATTCCAGATTTTGAGCCAAAACAACACCAATTCAACCCCAAATTCGACACACAATTAGAACACATATGGATGTACCACATTAGGGTTTAAAACCATGATAATAATCAGTATAAACTAGGTAAATTAGCTGCCAAAATCTATATTTTCAAATCTGGAAAAACAATAAAATAAAGACTGTTATAATAGGTATCAGTGAGAATTGGGTATATGAGAATTGATCATCAAAATTAAACAAAAATGCAAAACTAATGGTTGGTAAAGTAAATACCTATAGTGTACGTGTCATACAATGTGTTTGTGTCCAAGCAAGAGGACACAAACGTGTCCAAACGATTTTAAAACACAAAATAGTGCAACACAGGACCAATCCTCGTACACGTGTTCCCAGTGTTCGTGTACACGACACGACACGACACAGACCTCGTGGTCGTGTCCCAGTGTCGAGTAGGACTAGAGCTAGGACTAGGACACACTGATACGTGTCCACAACCCGTGTGTGCGAGATACGACATGCGTATCAGCGCTGGAAATCGACAGCCATCGATACAGTGTAATCCCATGTACGACTTCGTGCGTGTCCGACACAACACGAGGGGTCGTGTCACTCGGGGAGTATCGTGTCAGACACTGCCCCAACGTGTCCTCAAAATCCCATGTATCCTCGTGCTGTGTCCAGAGAGATATCTATCCCGAGTAGCAGGACACGCAGCCCGTGTGCGCGCGCGTGTGCACCCTCGTGTGCACGTGTCCAATCCGACACGATGCGACACGAAAACACTCAAAGTCCAAAAGAAACATGTAAGCAACATCAAAATATAATTTCCTATTCATTTACTTTCTAGAAATTAAATTGAAATGCCCTTTGGGGCATTTCATCAAACACTTAGACCTAGGTCGGATACGTGTCCGATACGGACACGAAATGGGTCCACCTGGACACGAAATCAATTCCTATGGCTAGGGGACACCTAGGGCTAGGTCTACATGCAAAGAAATCCAGAAATTAATGGAGTTTAAATAGATTTACCTATTGGTGACCAAATGCAAGAAAAGCCTCAAATGGGGGGGGGGGGGGGGGGGTTTCCTCTTGCTAGCAAACTTCTCCAAATTAGTATGAATCTGAGAATAACACTCCACAACAGCAAGAACACTATATTTGAACCTATTGTAATTGATTTGAGGGAAAAAGGAGATAAATAGGACTTTATATGAATTAATGAAGATGGGATCATACCTCTTTCTAAAAGTTGTTCTTCCTAAAGAGGCTAGCCCTAATTTCTAGGAGAATATTTATAGGAGAAATCCCTAGGACTAGATTAAGTGGCCGGCCACATGTGGATTTGGGCTAGGTTAGGTTCACATGGCTAATAGGTTGGGCTTAGTCATTAATCAATGTTTCAAAATCACAAGTCATGACTTGTGACCAAAAGCTTTCTATTCTAATATCTATATTCCTAATTGATTCTAATAACTAGGGTATGGTTAACTTAACTTAACCTAGGGTCTCATAATCTAACCAAGTCCAAACTCAACTAGGGTTAGGTTACCAAGTCAAAGCTAATCAAAGTCAACCTAGTCAACATTCATTCAAACAATTCCAAAATAAATCCTAAAAATTCTCATAAATTCAAATAAATTCTAATAAATTCAAATAACCCCAAAAATGACAAAAATACCATCAAACTAGAATATGGTAGTGACAATGAGGTACCTTGATATGGTAAAACCTCGACTTCAGGCTATGACATAGCGGCGTAACATCGCATATAGGAAGGTAGCTTAATGCTAAAAAAATAAGAGTTGTAGGCAATACTACAAAGAAACCGAGGATCTCTTACTATATTGTTGTGACACCACGACGAGGTAAAAGGTATAAAACCTCGGCCTCAGGCCATGTCAGAGCGACGTAGCACCGCAAAGGAGTGAAATGCTTCATGCTGAGTAGAACAATACTACAAAGATGCATGTTACTTCATGCTACAGTGGTATGACACCACAAGAGGTGGAGCATGGGCTTTGTGCCATGTCACAGTGAGTGTAGCACCGCAAGAAAGCGTAAGACTTCATATTAAAACTCTTAGCAATAAGAACTCACCTAAGTGTATGAAACGAGATGTTTGCAGTCTTTTGAGAGTAAACTTGTAAACAACCAAGATACATACATGTACCGAGACCAGGTCAGCACAACACCTTTAATGTGTGACCATAGGCAAAGAAATTGTCATTGTGTGAGTGGGAAAAATAACAACTATAGTACATAATTCAAGACTTATAGTCCATTCTTGTATCGTACTGTTGTTTGACCCATGCAGAAAGATTCAAATCGAAGCGATATATATCCTAATACATGATGGCAGTTACTGTGAGGAACGCGTAACCATATATTATTAGAGGAACGCTTAACCATATATTATTATATATATGGAGGATTATTGTGATTTTATACTTGCCTATGGGAACTTTAGTCCCACATTGGAAACCACAAATGTGTATATCCTAATATAATAGCTATGCATGCATTGACATATGCATATGGGGTGTGGTAGCCCATGTGGGATGATTTTCCTAGAGGGGTTAAGTTTAAACTTCGAAAAACAATATTTGTTTTTGTTACCTTCTTTGGGAATCCTTAGGAGCTAAGCCCCGAAGGGGCTTAGTGACTCGGGTGCAGGCTCGGATGAAGGGCACAAAGTGGTGCTTTGATGGTACACTTTATACTTCGTACGAATGCATCGCAGTGCATGACGCTTGTGCGCATATGTGCACTCGTGCGCTCGTTTTATGCGCGAGGCATTATGCGTCTTGCATTTATGGGGCGAGCATTATGCGACTCGCACTATGCGTTGGGCGCTATGCAGCTATATGCTACGCGACCATGTGTGTATGCGGCCACGCGCTATGCGGTTATGTGCTATGCGATTAGGCGCTATGCGACTATGCGGCTAGGCTTCTATGCTTCAGGCGGCTATATGTCAGGCGCATAAGCTTCGGTTGACTCTGCAATTGCGTGTGCAGCCCATAGGCATGCTGTTGTTAGTGCACTTTTGCGTCTGACGCATAGAGGTATGGCACTTTCAAATTAGTACTACATACAGGCTGATATGGCAGGCCGTACAAGCTGGGTTTGGGCACGCATAGGGGTAGGTGAGAACCTTCCCTATATATATATGTGATCTCATATCTCTTTCTATGAGGATCGAATTAATTTGTTGAAGAGAATGAGAAAAGAGAGCAACAACTGCCTGAGGGTTTATGCGACAACACATACAGAAGGTCTATGCGGCAGCACACACACACATCTGTCTTCTTTTGCGCCACAAAGAGCAGTTGATGCTCATTTGAGTTCCAAGTTTTCTCGTATATTGCCCAGAGCGTTCCAGAAAGTTCTATTGTGAACTTGTTAGTTCCTATGGGCAGATCGTCTATAGGATGAATCTTGCTTTAAGTACCGACGACTTTGTTCATTCCAGCAAAGAGTTAACTTTTGTGTTTTCTTCTTGTAATTTTGTTCTATCTCATTGTAGCATCTGTGAATGTAAAGAGAAGAACATTTTTTGAATTTGATGTTGTATTTATATTTTCTTGGAAGTCAGTTTGTAACATGTTCCTTGGTGCTTCATTGGAGTTGAAGATCTAGTAGAGAACAGACTCTGAGTCTTGCGTGCATCTCTACCCCTTTAAAGGATTTCACCATTATTTTGATTTGTCTTCGGGACTCAAGGTGTTGGGTGGGACAGTCTGGGCTGGCCCGGGCCCAGGTCAAATTAGGTTTGACTGGGCCCGGTCCGGGCCGGGCTCAGACCGTTCGTGATAGCGGGCCGGGCCAGGCTAACCCGGAGGAGGGAAGGCTGGTGTAACATCCCAGTCCCAAAATACGTAGGACTAAGTGCATAGACATGCCAGCTGTATACATACGAAGTACAGGGGCCTTGTATGTGTACATAAGCTGTAAAATGCAGTAATCCAAGACAAACTAAATCTCATCCACAATGAAAAGAAAAATAATATAAAAATAAACTTGAATATTTATGATACAATCGTTGGACGGAGACAAAGTCCACTACCAACTATCTTAATGAAAGAAATGTACAAGAATTGATCCATAAAATGGCAAGACGAACCAAGCGCAATCGCCTTCGAAGGAATGGAGAGAATCACGACCTTGGCTAAAATACCTGCAGTGAATCATGAAAGCACACACCTGGGGAATAACCAGGTCCTCAGACAGACGTAGCAAGATACAGGAAGAACAAGCTAATATGAACTGTCAGAATAATAAAATAATATATAAAAGACTATCCTAGACACAAATATGCAAAGGAGATTATAACCGCCTAATGTGCAATTTAGAGGACAACTTTTATGCGCATGGGTGGGCTTTAGGCTATGTGTACGTAACTGGCAACCAGTCATCTGTATCCGTCCGTAACGTCCAAAACGTCAGAGGGTATCTGCAAATAAATCGCCACAGTTCCGTCTGGAGACTGTGGTTTACCTGTTTGGATTCTCATACGTACTAGCGACTGTCCTCCCCCAATATTTCCATACTGTTCAAGTCATGTCCATGGCTCGTTCAGTTTTGTAACTGCTTGAGTCTCTAAAACCCTAGTCATAGCAGTTACGGTCATCTATCCGTCACACGACTTTAGAGAGGGCCAGTCCATAAGTTGTGCCCCTAGCAACATGTCTCCAACCGTGTAGTATGTGTGTCATGGCCAAGGGTGATATAAGGATATCCTCCAATCCGCTAACACTAAGTTAACATGCATATAGTAAAGTAAAATGACTATAGAGTCGTTTGCACCCAAGTATGGCTTGGACGCACAGTTTATAACAAAGAAAACTAACAATATGGAACAAAATAAATAATGCAGAAAATAAATAATTTGACAGTTAATTAGCAAGGTACACTTGCCTGGAGTGTCGTCTGGTGTGCTGCGATGATCAATGTGGCACAAAGTTTGACTTCGGTATTATAACTACGCAAGTGACCTCTGATGACGACATGGTATTTCATCGGGTCCAGAACGGTCAACTTAGTTAGGTTTGACATAATGAAGTGCAGAATTGGAGAGGAATAGGAATGTCGGGATTAGTCATAGACAAAAAGATAGTCGGAGGATAGTGGATAAATAATATATATATATTTATAATCCTTGAAAATATATATTTACTAGTAAAATAATTTATAGATAAATACTGAAAAGTGTAAAAATAGTTGTAGGAAAAAACTCTAGATTTATATGAAGTTGAGATAGAAAAACTATATTTATTTAGTAAAAAAAATATTTTAGATAGATATTTCTAGGAAAATCATAATTTAGTATATCAAATATACCTTTAGATTTATATTTAAGATGGATGTTGGGTCAAGCCCAATAATAAAAAGTAGTTTTGTATAAACTTACTTTAAAAATACTTATATATTAAAACCCAATTGGAAGAAATCAGTTACTAGTTATTTTCAAAACCAAAATATTATAAGCATAAATGTTTAAGCCTACTTAAATATACTTAAAGATATATAGATTATTATTATTATTATTTAAAACTATTTATATATAAGAAAAACTATAACAATTACTAATGACAATAATAAGAAATAATCATAATCTTAAGATTCATAATACTTATATATATTGTTTTAGGCATATTCGCTTGAAAATAGCATTTAAAATATTTCAGCCCAAAAACCAAACATATAGCCTTAATTCCTTATCCCAAATATTTGATATATATATTTAAGCCAACCCGAGCCCAAAAATATATTACTTTTTCTCCATAATATTTTTGTTACCAAAATAATTTCTAGGAAATATTTGATATTTATGCAAAAATAAGTATAATCAATAATAATAAAACTCATAAAAATTACATATATGTATATATATTATTAGAGATATTATCCATAATAATACAAATATATTAGAGTAATAATTAAAAAAACAAGGGCAAAATAATCTACCTATCTGTTCCCTACAGGGAACAATGGAAAGGGAAAAAGGGAAGCGGGTTGTCGGCTAGCGGTGCGCGCGCTGGGAGAGGCGGCGCGCTGCGCGAACGGAGGAGAGGGAGAGAGTGAGAACCTAGAAGGAAAGGGAAAGAGGGAACGAGAGATGAAGAGAGGAGCGATGGAGAACGGGGAGCGGACGAGAAGGAGGGCTGGACCCGGCCGTTCGCCGGCGAGGCGGCGACGCGTGGGCGCAGGCCGTGGAGAATGCGGTAGCAACGGTCCGTATACCGCTAGGCCGCCGATCTGGGGTTTGCGGTGTTAGCGACGCTGGCTTGGCGTGACGGCATGGCACTGCAGTGCACGGCCACGTGGAGGTGTGGGCGGTGGCGGTGCACGTGCGACGGCCCGGACAAGGGCGAGGAAGACCGAAGAAGGGGCCAGGTGGGGGTTCGCGCAGCTGGAGGGAAGAGTGGTGCACGCGCGGGATCGGTTTGCGTTGCCGACGGTGAGAGCTCGGAGTCTGGTCTCAGCAAATCCGGCCGCCGATTGGTCGATGAGGTAAGTGGTTTTTGGTGATGATTTTATTTATTTTCTATATTGTTTTTCTTGGGACGGTGGTGGCAGTGGTGATGGTGGGTTATGGTCGGCGAAGGCCGTGGCTAGGGCGGTCCGTGGGTTGGCGTGGGGTCTTGGATGAGGATGGTGAGGAAAATGTCAGAGAGAAGTGGGGGTGCAGGTGGTGGTTGTCGGCGGGTCGGGTCCTGGTGTTGGTGATGGGGGTTCGATCGGGATGTCGGGAACTGTGGACGGGGTCGGCGTGGTGGTGGAAATGACCGGGACGGCTATGGGTTGGTGGTGAGTGGTGAAGTCGTAAGGACAGAGGCTATGATCGGGGTGACCATGGTGGATGGGGATGTGGTGCTGTCATGGGGTTCTTGCGGAAGATGGCTGGGGACAGGTTGTAGGTGGTGGAGGCAATGGCGGTGAGGCCGGGTCGACGCCAACGGGGATTAGGATAGGGTTAGATTAGGGATTTGATGGAGTCGGTTGATTGTGTCGGGGTTGTCGACACGGAGGATAAAAATGTATTTGTAAATATGGAATAAGACGGGAAGGGGACACGGACGATGCACGTATATTTGTGAAAAAATTTGTGGATGTGAGGAATTTATGGAGGATTACCTGCCTATTTATAGGATGTGAGAATTCCCAGTTGGATAAGGATTTAGGAGGATTTTAAATCTCCATTAGATAATTACATAATTATTCAAATCAATTTAAAATAAATTTGTCGAATCCAAATCAATCTAGATAAAACTTATTTTTAATTTAAAGCTATTTTAAAATAAGGTCAATATAATCTTTTCTAATTTAAATCATCATAATTAATTAAATATTAAATTAAACAATTTTCAAAATACCTTTTTATAAATAATAAAAATATTAATAAATAATTTCAAAATTCACAATAAACTTTAAATATTTGAAATACATTTTTATAAATAAACAAACAATTAGTTTTCGAAAAATATCAAAGTGGACAATGAAATAAATTTTATGTCACTCGCATACAAATAGTCTATTTTGACATAAAGCAATAGTTTTTCTAAATGATCACTTATACTTGTATCATAAAATAAAATTGCCTTCTTTTAAATAATAAAAAGATAAAGGTTTATCAATCTCGACGCAACACAATAAATAAAAATAAAATACATATTTTCTATGTGAAAAATTCTTTTAATAAAATATTTGTATATATAAAAATATATACCATCTCGCAATTTTGCTCGCTACGTACAAATACGAAAAATGTGAACTTGTACGCGACGTACAATTACGAAGTACAAATACCAAAATAACAAATCAATTCCAAAATTAAATAAAATAAAAAATTAGTAAAATTTAGGGTTTTACATCCTACCCAACTTACAAGAATTTCGTCCTCGAAATTAGAATTAGTAGGGGGTAAAAAGACACAAGGGGTATCGGTGGGGAACAATCAATTATAAGGCTCAACAAAATCATGTCGTAAGAAGTTGCGATCTAGATCATAGAAAGAAAAAAAATGCGGGTATGGTCGTGGGTAGTGAATGAGGGTCATGATTTTAAGCAACAATTAAGAGGGTTAAAGTTAGTCATGATAACATGCAAGGAGTAATATGGTATCAAGAGGATAAATGGAAGACCTAAAAGATATGTTTTGAGAGTAGGTTGAGGGCATGATTTAAGAGAGCGAATTAGGCTTACTCCTGAAATAAGCGAATTGAGGGTCATGGTAGAAAATATAGGGCCGAGAAGGAGGACGAGGAGTTAAGGATGAAGACGTAGCAACATTTGAGTGGTGATGGTCATAATTGATAGGAAAGCTAGAGGAAGTTCTAGCACATGCCTTTGCCTTCTAAAATGGTTGAAGGCGAAAGCAACAAGGAGTGCGGGGATGATATTATCGATTACGAATACGTGGTTCAAATGAGACCGAATAATTCAAAATGAATTGCCAAGGCAATAGTGGATGAGATTCTAAGGGTTAGTTTAACTATATCTCAACCACGCAGAATAATCGTGTGAAAGGCGACCCAAAGTGCACTAGGTTGATCAGACCATCATGCACCGATTCTGAGTAGACAATATGTTAGTAGGGGACCCCAATAAAATATATGTCCTTGAACAAGCTTGATAAAAAGTAAGCTTGCAAAAATTAGGCTATTTAGCTGCATTAGTCACGATGGTAAAAACATAGGCACGAGAGCGTAAGAGTGAAAGAAGGTAGAATTAGTTCAACTCCTTAAGAATCTAAGTCTTGTCATGTGATTGTTCCTATACATTCATCCTACTGCCTTTTGTCTAAGGCTTGGTGGGCTAGATAAGTTAGGGTCCTAAAAGGCTATAGTCACAAGGAAAAAGAAATATTAGGTCGTGAGGTATCTACCCAACTTACAAGAGTTAAACTAGTAGGGTGATGGGATAATGGTACAAGTCTACCTAGTATGGATTACCTTTCTAACCAACATCAAGCACGAAAGAAGGATAAGAATTAACGGTAGAGGGAATCAAGCAAGATGCAAATCAAGAGAGTCAAAGTAGAATCGAAGAGGTCAATTATGTGGATGAGATCCTAGACTCTAATCCTATTCGCAGGCTTGCTTGGTACAGTAAAGTAACCAAACAATTTATCTTGACCTGCATGGGCCACCACGAAAACATGTAACGCCAGTCCCAAAATACGTAGGACTAAGTACGTAGACATGCAGCTGTATACATACGAAGTACATGGGTCTTGTATGTATACATAAGCTGTAAAATAGTAATCCAAGACAAACTAAATCTCATCCACAATGAAAAGAATAATATAAAAATTAATTTGAATATTTATGATACAATCGTTGGGCAGAGACAAAGTCCACTACCAACTATCTCAAAAAAAAATGTACAAGAATTGATCCATAAAATGGCAAGACGAACCAAGCGCAATCGCCTTCGAAGGAATGGAGAGAATCACGGCCTTGGCTAGAACACCTGCAGTGAATCATGAAAGCACACACCTGGGGAATAACCAGGTCCTCAGACGGACATAGCAAGATACAGGAAGACAAGCTAATATGAACTATCAGAATTAAAATAATATATAAAAGACTATCATAGACACAAATATGCAAAGGAGATTCTAACCGCCTAATGTGCAATTTAGAGCACAACTTTCATGCGCATGGGTGGGATTTAGGCTATGTGTACGTAACTAGCATCCAGTCATCTGTATCCGTTCGTAAGTCCAAAATGTCAGAGGGCATCTGTAAATAAATTGTCACAATTCCATCCGAAGACTGTGGTTTACCTGTTTGGATTCCTATACGCATTAGCGACTGTCCTTCCCCAATATTTCCCACACTGTTCAAGTCATGTCCATGGCTCATTCAGTTTTGTAACTGCTTGAGTCTCTAAAACCCTAGTCATAGCAGTTACGATCATCTATCCGTCACACGACTTTAGAGAGGGCCAGTCCATAAGTCGTGCCCCTAGCAACATGTCTCCAACCGTGTAGTGTGTGTGTCATGGCCAAGGGTGATATGGCCCCAACAAGAAGGTAGTCCGCTAACACTAAGTTAACATGCATATAGTAAAGTAAAACGACTAATAGAGTCGCTTGTACCCAAGTATGGCTTGGACGCACAGTTTATAACAAAGGAAACTAACAATATAAAATAAAATAATAATACAGAAATAAATAATTTGACAGTTAATTAGCAAGGTATACTTGCCTAGAGTGTCGTCTGGTGTGTTGCGATGCTCAATGTGGCACAAAGTTTGACTTCGGTGTTACAACTACGCAAAGTGACCTCTGATGACGACATAGAGTATTTCATCGGGTCTAGAATGGTCAACTTAGTTATGTTTGACATAATAAAGTGCAGAATTGGAGAGGAAATAGGAATGTCGGGATTAGTCATAACAAAAAAGATAGTCGGAGGATAGTGGATAAATAATATATCCTTGAAAATATATTTACTAGTAAAATAATTTATAGAAAATTACTGAAAAGTATAAAAATAGTTGTAGGCAAAAACTCTATATTTATAGGAAGTTGAGATAGAGAAACTATATTTATTTAGTAAAAAAATATTTTAGATAGATATTTCTAGGAAAATCATAATTTAGTATATCAAATATACCTTTAGATTTATATTTAAGATGGATGTTGGGTCAAGCCCAATAATAAAAAGTAGTTTTGTATAAACTTACTTTAAAAATACTTATATATTAAAACCCAATTGGAAGAAATCAGTTACTAGTTATTTTCAAAACCAAAATATTATAAGCATAAATGTTTAAGCCTACTTAATATACTTAAGGATATATAGATATTATTATTATTATTATTTAAAACTATTTATATATAGAAAAACTATAACAATTACTAATGACAATAATAAGAAATAATCATAATCTTAAGATTCATAATACTTATATATTTTTGTTTTAGGCATATTCGCTTGAAAATAGCATTTAAAATATTTCAGCCCAAAAACCAAACATATAGTCTTAATTCCTTATCCCAAATATTTGATATATATATTTAAGCCCAACCCGAGCCCAAAAATATATTACTTTTTCCCCATAATATTTTTGTTACCAAAATAATTCTAGAAATATTTGATATTTATGCAAAAATAAGTATAATCAATAATAATAAAACTCAAAAAATTACATATATGTTTATTAAATATTATTTGAGATATTATCTATAATAATACTAATATATTAGAGCAATAATTAAAAAAACAAGGGCAAAAAACCACCTGTCTGTTCCCCACAGGGAACAATGGAAAGGGGAAAAGGAAGCGGGTTGTCGGCCGCCGGTGCGGCGCGCTGGGAGAGGCGGCGGCGCCGCGCGAACGGAGGAGAGGGAAGAGAGTGAGAACCTAGAAGGAAAGGGGAAAGAGGGAACGGGAGATCGAAGAGAGGAGCGATGGAGAACGGGGAGCGGACGAGGAAGGAGGGCTGGACCCGGCCGTTCGCCGGCGAGGCGGTGACGCGTGGGCGCAGCCCGTGGAGAACGCGGTGGCAGCGGTCTCGTATACCGCTGGGCCGCCGACATCTGGGGTTCCGCAGTGTTAGGCGACGCTGGCTTGGCATGACGGCATGTTACCGTAGCGTACGGCTACGCGAAGACAGGGGCGGTGGCGGTGCACGTGCGGCGGCCCGGACAAGGGCGGAGGAAGACCGGAGAAGGGCCAGGGGGGGTTCGGCGCAGCTGGAGGGAAGAGCGGTGCACGCACGGGATCGGTTTGCGACGTTGGCGGTGAGAGCTCGGAGTATGGTCGCAGCAAATCGGCCGCGACGGGTCGCGGAGGTAAGTGGTTTTTGGTGATGATTTTATTTATTTTCTATATTGTTTTTCTTGGGACGGTGGTGGCAGTGGTGTTGGTAGGTTGTGGTCGGCGAAGCCGTGGCTAGGGCGGTCCGTGGTGTTGGCGTGGGGTCTTGGATGAGGATGGTGAAGAAAATGTCAGGGAGAAGTGGGGGTGCATGTGGTGGTTGTCGGCGGGTCGGGTCCTGGTGTTGGTGGCGGGGGTTCAATCGGGATGTCGGGAACTGTAGACGGGGTCGACGTGGTGGTGGCAATGACCGGGACGGCTATGGGGTGGTAGTGAGTGTAGGTCCTAAAAATCAAGTTGCACCCATCAACAAAGTCATAAAAATCAAGAAATGCATCTTTCAAATGAACTGCACAGAAGTCAGATTGCGCATCATCCAGATTGCGCAGACTGGACTGCGCAAAACTCTCAAGTGCGCAAGCTGACGTGGCAGATGTCATCATTATCTGACAGAATCAGATCTTCTGACAACTGACAGCGGAGAACGAGGAGACTGTTCGTTTATTGTGCAGCACGGTCGAGGACAGCTGTACTACAGCACAAACGGCCAGGCTCTTTGTTGCACAATCTATTCAGCGCAATCTGAAGTCAGCACAATTCAAGTGGCGCACTTCATCAGGATAAATGAAAATGTACACGTGGCATTCATATCAATTACTCACTACGTGGCAACCGTCTGTACACGATCATGCGCATTTCAATCAAATGATACCATGTGTCCAAGACAGTTGGCCACGATCAAACAACTGCCAGCGCAGTCTGATGCTGCAATCCAGTCCATGCGCAATTTAGCTTGTGCCATTCAGAATAACTAAAAGTTAGTTATTTCTAGAACTCTATAAATAGAGTTTCAAGTCTTCATTCAAAGGGGATCATAGAGATCAGACATAAAGTTCAGAAATATCAGAGAGTTCAGGAGTTCTTGCCCAAGTGCTGCATTCTTCCGAGGCTTCCGCCTTCAACTTCAGAGGCTATCGTCTTCAAAGTTCACATCGTCCAAGGGATAAAGCAATCGTCATCTAGATTGGATTCCTACAGTTGTACTTTCCCAGAATTCTTGTAATCTCTTTACAAAATTTGTTGAAATAAAGTTCATACTTTTGTTTTTGTAAACAGTGAGTGGTGAAGTCGTAAGGACAGAGGCTATGATCGGGGTGACCATGATCAACTCCAGGACCACCCCTCGTACTGCAACCACTTCTGCCACGAGCAAAGTGCGCCAGTATGGGTCCCCAAGACTGCTGCGCGGTCTGATATCTCTGCTGTTGCACAGTCTGCTTCCAAGACTGCTGCAATCTGTTGATTCTGCTACCAAGACTGCTGCAGTCTACTGCCAAGACTGTTGCACAATCTGCTGTTGCACAATCTGCCTCAACTGTTCATGCACAATCTGCTATTGCCAGTGCACAAACTACTTCTTATGCTGCCCTGTCAAAGTGCAAGACTCCTTTGTCTCTGGCGCAGTTGGCAGCAACTTTGCCTACGCAGTCCACTACTCCAGCAACCAGAATGCATCCCAAACACTCTGTAGCAAGAACTCCTACTGTGCAAACCACAGTATCTGTGGCCAGAACCAAAAAGCCACCTTCGCAATCAGCCAGTACACATGCTGTCAAAGCTCTCCATGTGCAAACTGTGCCTGCACAATCCAAGAGAGACAGCCCTTTGGCTAATCTCTCTTCATCTCAGAAAACAAGGAAAGACTCAGCTTCTCTCCCAAGCACTCTGTTACTCCAGCATAATCCATTGGGGGTAGTCTTTTGGCTATTCCTCCTCATCCTCAGAACAAAGGAAAAGGCCATTTGCCTTTTCTCAAACTTCTTCGTCTCATGACTTGCAAGACAACGGAGGGAAATGCTTTTTAGCTAGTCCTTCTTTCCAAAACAAAGAAAAAGTCCCTTTGGTTTTTCTCAGTCTTCCTCGGTCTTTACCGTAGAAGATCAAACTGAACGTGCCTCGGCATCAGTCAGTACAAAAACTCTTTCAAACAAGGATTCTTCTCTCCATGTTAAAAGAACTTGTACTGATCAAAGAGGTATTCTGCCTACTCCGGTAGCAGAATTCCAAGATCTCCCAGCTCTCAAGATATCCTGCTCAAAACAGGGAAAATTGCTCGTGTCTCTGACAGAAACCCCTGGGGGTGAGTTTGCTGATTTAAGAACCTATCTCAATCGGCCAACTTCGACAAAACGCAAACAGCCAATGCCGAAAACCAATCAACATCAGAGGCAAACTTCCAGGGTCAAAAATCCTGATACTTATGCCAATGAAGTAGCACTTCCCTGTACACTCAAGGGACAAAACATCTGAAGAACCGGAACCATGTTCCGAATGTTGTCAAAGAACAGATCCCTCAAACTTCTTCTCGTTCCGTGGTTGTTCCGGATCTCCGAGAGCACCTCAAGCAAAAGCGGGACAACACCTCAACACTTCCAGTTCAACCAAGTGATCATCATCATTGTAATCACAAGGTTATCATCAAGTGTTGTTGTCAAACAATAAGACGATCTATCTTCGATCGTCTGAACTTTCCAAATTCTGAACCTATGTCTGAAGACGAAGACGAAGTGTTGTACGCTTCTGTCAACATGACTTCTTGAGACACTGGGGGTAGGAAGTGTTCTAAGTACGGCAAGTCTCGCCGATCCAGCCAGCGGTATTTAGATCTACTCCAAGAATCCTCTGAAGGAGTATTCCAACATACCCGATCCCGAAGTCGAGATATAATCGATCAAAGGAATCTTCAAGATCCCTCCGGTCATCTTCCTCTTTCTCACTCAGGAGATGACTCTTTCTCCGACTACGATGCATACAGCGAAAGCTCAGAACAGACAATATCCTCCACTATACCCAGAGAAGTGACAGCTTATGTTGTCAATGAAGATCCTGATGCTTCTAGTTCAGCTAGTCAAGAATAGAGAATAGCTGCATTAGAAGATAAGCTGAAGACCATGGCTGAAATGGTCGCCAGTATGTATTCTATCATTATGGTACAACATACCACACCACCGACCGTACCTGCTACAAGTCCGGAGATCATAGCATCGTCGGTGCCTGTTAGTGCAGGGCTGGGGGTAGCAGCTCCTCAAGTACTTCCTGTGCAAGTTCAACCTACATCCAGACAGTCAGGTGCTGGGGGTGGTGCTTACCATACGATTCTTTCCCCTAACACTGTGACTCAGCCTGCTCCTTCTACATTAGTGGAAGATGCCAATGAAGCTGTCAAGCTCTTGCGCACTCAGTTCGAGGCCTTCAAAGAGAAGGACAACTTGCAGAGGTTGGGGATTAAGCAACCCTACCCAGTTGAATGAAAGAAGTCCCATTCCTCCAAAGTACAAAATCCTAACAATCTTGCTGTTTGATGGCAGTACTTCTCCCAGTCAGTTCATTAACCATTTTGAGGTTATGACTGTACAACTTCAACCAAATGACGCTCTTACCAGGGTATTCGTTGGCTGTTTAGCCGGCGTAGCATACGATTGGTACAGAAGCTTGCCCGATGGTTGTATCACCTCCTTCTATGGCTTAAAAAAATCTTCTTGGAACGATTCTACGAGGGAATAACGATATGACATGTCAGCCCTCAATAAAATCAAACAAAGACATAATGAAACAGTTGAGAGTTTCATTGAAAGGTTCGCCGGGAAGCTTTGAAGATGCCTCCAGGAACTCCGACCGCTGTCACCATAGACACCTGCAAGGCAAATCTCTTGCCTATCATCAGTATGTGGATGGGGTCAACTCAGTTCCAAGACTGGCCATCCTTCATTGTCAACGCTAAAGCAGCTGAAGTTAGCGCTGACAAGTTCAAGCAGCTGGGGGTACAAATGTCTAACCCCGACCGTGATGAACACCAGATATCAGGTGGTGGTAATCGCCAGAACAACCGCAAGGGAAAAAAAACTTTGAACATCAATCTGAAGAACAAAGAATCTCTGGCGGTCAACGTAGCTCCACCTACCTCTTCTACTCCTTCAGCACCTCCAGCAAGGGAACTTCGTCCGAAAGTAGAGTATTCCTTTGACGAGAATGACACCGCGAGCATCTTTGATTGCTTAATCAAAAGCAATAAGATCCAGCTCCCAGATCCCAAGAAGCCTGATGAAGTCGGTAAGACTGATCATCCTAAATATTATGTTTATCACAAGTTATTGGGCATCCCACTCGAGCATGTTATGTGCTCAAAGGCAAAATTCAGGAGCTGGTCAATGCTGGTGTCGTCACTCTACAGCAAGACGAGAAGACGGTTACAGCGAACATGGTCTCAGTTCAATTCGGTGATTTTCCTCCACAGCTGGTACAGCATGGTGTCATCCCTATTCCCAAAGCTACTCTTAAGATCAAGAATCTCCTGCCTCCACGAAATGAAGGTCTCGTCCCTTATCTCTTGACAATGGCAAGATTATATGATTCACCCTGATCTTGCTTCAGAGTTTGAAGTTCCTTCTTCCTCCAAGAAGAAAGACCGCTTCAAGGGCAAGACAAAAACTTGCAATATGGTGTCTTTTGACCCCATAGTTGACAAAAAATTCTGCTGGGCACAAGATCAGGAAAAGCTATCTAAAGATTATCCCGAAGCTCAGGAAAACCCTTCTTCTTCTTCTGAGTCTACCAGTACAACCTGCTTCCACTGAAGATATCCCTTCTGCATCTTCACCGGTAGTTGTACCCATTCCCCCCAAGTCGGCGGTAGCCGACAAGGGCAAGCAACAAGTCCGTTTCGACAAACCTTTAAAGAAGTCATCTCATTCCGGACTTGTGAAGCCTTACAACTTTGATATCTTAGCTCAGTTAGCCAATACACCGGCCCGGCTGTCCATCTTTGAACTCTTGCGCCTCTCCAAAGAGACTCGGAAAACACTGAGTGAGGCTCTCATGCAAGCTGAAACTTGTCCAGCTCTTCTGAAAAAGCCAAAAGCAGAGCCAGTCTCTTGCCTTTATTGTCATAGTGTGTTGGAGTTAATTCCAAACATAACTTTCACACAAGATGACATGTTGATGGAAGATAACAGACACGATCGTCCTCTTTACTATACAGAATATGTCGATTCGATGAAAGTCGATCGTATTCTGATAGATCCAGGGTCTGCTCTCAGCATCATGCCGAAGACAATGTTGGATGCGCTTAAGATCCCAGTGCATAGTCTTTCCAGTACATTCACTACTATTCTTGGGTTCAACCAAGGAAGGAGTGAACCTCTGGGCAAGATTCGTCTAAAACTCCAAATAGGCAATCTTCGCACAAGGTGACCTTCTACATCATTGACAATATGGTTGTTCTTACACTGCTTTATTGGGAAGATCATTTTTGCATGAACATAACATTGTTCCTTCGAATCTCCATCAATGTTTAAATATGTTGATGACAATGGAGAGGTTCAAAAGGAGATTGCTGATCTCTATCCTTTCAAAGGCGTCGAAGCATAATGCAACGATGCTCGTATGTATAAGGATGAATTCATGAAGGTTGTCCTATCTCTGGACACTGAAGAAGAGCAAGAAGCAGTGCCTAAAGACACCCTTATCATTCCTGTTAAAGGGCGTTCTCTCGTCCTCAATCCTCCAAGCCACTGGCTATTCACTTGCCAGTCCAGAAGCAACCGATTGATGATGATCAAAGGAGCTCACCTCCTCTGAGTCATTGTTATCGACTTCGTCGTAACAAAGATAAAAGGGAGCTCACCTCTTCTGAGCCACTTGTTATCGACCTCCGTCATAACAAGACCAATCCTTCTCCACGTTCTTCTTCTCCCCCTCTTGTAATTAATCTGACTAAGCCTGCTAAGGCTAAAGGTCCTGCTGTAAATACAGATGTACAAATTAATGAAAAAGCATCTACTTTCTAGTATACTGATGTCATTTATCATGCTAAGTGTTATTTGGATATGTTAGATAGCTATCAATCATTTTCAATGGGAGTTGTACAGTCTCTTCAAACAGAAGTCACACTCGAAGATCCAAAAGATTCATATCGTATTGTTCCCGTCCGAAAGAAAGGCGAGAGTCCAATACTTTTTAGTAAAGGACCGAAACAACAATTCAGCTATACGGATGATAACAAAAGGAATGACACAGGGCATTTTCAGCTCCGTCGTTATAGTCAGCAATCAAAAGACATCATCCAAAAAATGGGTTATGACTTCAAGAGTGGCCTCAACTATGGCAAAGGTAGACGAACTCCTATCCGTACAACTGTTCCTGAAGGAAAGTCAGAGATGTACTACAGCAGGACCAAGAGAGGTCTCGGATATGCTTCTCCTCCAGTGTTATCCCAGCAGTCTCCAATCTGATAGTGAAGAGCGCTCTAACTCTTCTGATTCCAGATCATGGGATTCTGACACCAACATCGGTCAAGTTCATCGATTGACTGTATCTTCTAACATGGTCTTCGTCGAACTTCAGAAGATTATGACGAGGATGTTGAAGAAAGTCCTAAAATAGATCCTTGGGCTCAATGAATGGATACCCAATAGGAACTCCGATTCGAACAAAGGAAACCTCCTACTGAAGATCAATTGGTTAAATTGATGTAGGGGAGAGCGGGTCACCTCGTCCAATATTCATCAGCAAAAACCTTCCCGGGCAGATAAGCAAAAATTAATTCTTCTTATTTGAGAATATATTGATGTCTTTGCCTGGAGTTATGAAGACAAGCCAGGTCTAGATCCCAAAGTTGCTACTCACAAATTGAACATCCTGCCTAATGCAAAACCGGTCAAACAGCAACAATGGTGCTTCAAGCCCGAAATGATGGACGCAATCGATGATGAAGTCAAAAAGCTCATTGCTTGTGGCTTTATCCGAGAAGAGCAACATCCAGATTAGGTAGCTAATGTCGTCCCAGTTCTAAAGAAAACCGGCAAAGTTTGAGTCTACATCGACTTTCGGGATCTTAATGAAGCGTATCCAAAAGATGAATTTCTCTTCCTATCGGATATCATGATTGACAACACCTGTGGGTTTGAAAGAATATCTTTCATGGATGGATTCTCCGGATACAATCAGATTCGGATGAATCCTGAAGATGAAAAACACACTTCTTTTCGCACTCCTCGCGGAGTCTACTGTTATACGGTGATGCCGTTTGGTCTCAAGAACGCTGGTGCAACATACCAACGAGCTATAAGTACCATCTTTCGAGATCATCTGCACAAGACTGTCGAATGCTACGTCGACGATATTGCTGTAAAATTATCTAAAGGAAGATCACATCCAAGACTTGAGAACTATCTTCAACCTCATGCGCCAACATCAACTCAAAATAAATCCCACCAAGTCATTCTTGAGTGTCTCTAGTGGCAAATTTCTTGGGTTCGTCATTACCTCTAAAGGTATACACGTGGATCCGAGAAGATCAAAGCCATTCAAGAGATGCATCCTCCACGCAACCTAAAAGAGCTACGAGGATTCCAAGGTCGACTTGCGTACATCAGGAGGTTCATTTCGAATCTGTCTGGACGCTGTAGACCATTCACTCAACTAATGAAGAAGGGTGTATCTTTCATTTGGACCGAAGAATGTCAACGAGCATTTGACGACATAAAGCGATATCTTATGAATCCACCAGTCTTAGTGCCATCAATATCTATCATACCATTCTTAATGTATGTCCGTGCTATGGATCATTCATTGGGTGCTTTACTTGCCCAAAAGAACAAAGAAGGTCATGAACAGGCCATCTAATATCTTAGTCGTACTATGATTGGTGCTGAACACTGTTATAGTCCGGTCGAAAGGGAATGCCTAGCTCTTATGTTTACTGTTCAAAAGACTCGGTATTATATCATTGGCCAAACTATTCATGTCATATCCCGAGTTAATCCTATTCGGGTATTGATGAAGAAGCCTAGTACACTTAATTCTAGACTGGCTACATGGCCATTCTGCTAGCTCAATATGACATGGTATATGTTCCTCAAAAGTCTGTTAAAGGTCAAGCACTGGCGGATTTCTTAGCAGCGCATCCTGTTCCAGAGACATCTAAACTCTATGATGAAATTCCAGACAAGACATTGGAAGCAAATACAATCTCCGAAGAATTTCTTACTTGGCGTCTATTCTTTGATGGGCATCTAGAATTGGACCCAATGGTGCCATTATCGCAGGAGTTGGAGTCGTTCTCATTTCTCCAGACTGGTCAACTATTCAAAGAGCTTATTCCTTAGATGAGCCTTGCTCCAACAACGTGGCAGAATACAATGCTCTACTCATCGGCCTTCAATTAGCTAAACAACTTGATGTCGAGTATCTTGAAGTCTATGGTGACTCTAAGTTGGTTGTTAACCAAGTTAGAGGAACTTATGAAGTTCGCCATCAAGATCTAGTGCCTTATTTTGAAGCAGCAATCAACATGGTTACATCATTCAAAGTCTTCTTTATTGAATATGTACGTCGAGCTTGCAATACTGAGGCAGATGCTTTGGCTAATCATGCAACTGTCTTAGCCATCCCTATCAAGAGACAACAGGTGGTGGTCATCTTAATCGGGAATTGTTTTGTGTCGAAAATAATCGTAATATTGAGTTCAGTAATCTTACTGAAGTCAATGTTATCAGTGAAGATTGGAGAGCTTCTTTCATCGACTTCGTGGTCCATGACATACTCCCTGAAGATCCCAAGGAAGCTACGAGTATTCGTCGACGATCTCTGCGGTTCTACTACAATCAAACCACCAAAACTCTCTACCGGCGGACCTATGACGGTATTCTCTTACGCTGTCTTGCTGGTGATGAAGTAAAGCAAGTATTGCGCGAAGCTCACGACGGTATCTGCGGAGCACATCAACCCGGTCCTAAGCTACAAGATCGCATCCGATGAATGGCTTACTACTGGCCCTCTATGGTATCAGATGCCATCGAATATGCAAGAAAATGTCGTGCTTGTCAAATCCATGCAGATTTTATTCATCAACCTTCAAAATTCTTGCATCCGACAACCGCTTCCTGGCCTTTTGAAGCTTGGGGCATGGACATCATCGGTCCCATCAATCCTCTTTCTTCTAGAGGATATCGGTTCATACTGGCAATAACCGACTACTTCTCTAAGTGGGCTGAAGCTATACCTTTGGCTGAATTCAAGACCAGCAGCATCATCAACTTTGTCAAACACCATGTCATCTACAAATTTGGTGTACCTCGACGAATCATTCACGACAATGGACCACAATTCATCAGTCAGAAATTTACAAGGTTCTGTGATGATCATCGGATTGACAATATCGCTTCGACAACTTATAATCCTACCGCTAATGGATTAGCTGAAGCTTTCAATAAGACTATTATCAAGCTCCTTAAGAAGTTTGTATCTACTAACAAATGGAATTGGAGCAAGAAACTTGGGGAATGTCTTTGGGCCTATCGTACAACAGTCCGCAACCCCACAGGTTGTACACCTTTCTCTGGTGTACGGTTGTGAAGCTGTTCTACCTTGGAACTTCAAATCCGTCCTTAAGGATTGCCATCGCCAATGAGCTCACTACAGAGAACAATGATCTTCTTCGACTCCAAGAATTAGAAGCGCTCGACGAGAAGCGGTTAATGGCTCAACAGCATATTGAGTTATATCAAGCTCGCATCTCGAAGTCTTTCAACCGCAAAGTTAAAGTCAGAGCCTTTCAGCAAGGAGAATTCGTTCTAACAGTCAGACGTCCTATGACTATGACTCACTCAAGCAAAGGCAAATTTGATACAAAATGGGAAGGGCCTTACATTGTCAGCAAAGTCTTTTCAAATGGAGTCTATCAACTTTCAGAGTTAGACGGTCGAGTTACAATGATGCCTATCAATGGCAAATTCTCAAGAAATACTATATATAATGTAACAGAGATTTTATGTAAATATGATCAGACAGTTCATAAATAAAGTTTGATTTTTTATTTCATCATAAACGATGTTACATAATATCAAGGAAGGTCACTATCATCCTTCTCAACATTAGGACGCGGACCACTGATGTCCTTTTCAAAGACATGATCAGCAAAAGAATCAACAACATTCTTGCTGGAACCCACCAAGAACTTGCAAGCAGCCATCCTCATGGCCTCTTCTTCTTCAGTCTTCCCTGGTTCAAGAAGGAAGTCTAATATATCCTTCGGTGGCTTGGGTGCAGACGAACCTTCGCCCGCTTCTGTCTATTTTGGCTGGTCGGGATTGGTTGGATCTTCCGGGAGTTCTTCGATCTTTGGGGCGGCATTAGCCTTCTTGGATGCATCTCAGACGACATCTTTGTGCTGAAAAGTGGAAATGATCATTCCTTCCAGATTTGTTCTATTTATAGGCGGAGATTCTCAAAACAACGAAGCGACACATTCATCCGACGGTTCACCCGTTCATATTCATCCGACGGTTCACCCGTTCATCACATTCATCCATCCGACGGTTCGTCCGTTCATCATCCGATGGTTTGTCCGTTTATTATCCGACGGTTTACCCGTTCATCATCTAACGGTTCATCCGTTCATTATCATCATCTGACGGTTTACCCGTTCATACATTCATCCAACGGTTCACCCGTTCATCATATTCATCCATCCGACGGTTCGTCCGTTCATATCCGACGGTTTACCCGTTCATTATCATCTGACGGTTCACCCGTTCATCATTCGACGGTTCACCCGTTCATTATAATCACTCATTTGATGGTCCACCCGTTCATCCTGACATTCATTTCGTTCATTTTTTCGTTCATATCAGCAACTTGTCATTTTTGAGTAAGTTGTCTATTGAAATAATCATATTAATAAATTATATTCTACCACGTCCACATTATCTCTGAGCAGATATAATTGAATATGATTATTTTCCAACATAAGAAATATATCATGTCCTGTACATCTGAATATATTTTCTATCGCTATTATTTATATATCTGAATAAGATATGCAATAAATTATAGAACCACAAAAAATGTCTTTTATTGATCAAAGATGAAAGATGTTACATATCATGAAAAATAAGAAGATACAAAGAATCTTTTTATTAAGTTGGCGGTGTCATCAAGCTGGCAATCTGTTGCTTCAAGATTTTTAGACGCTCTTCACGTGTTTCCATCACTCTCTTCCTGGCTTCTTCCATCCCAGATTTTTCATTGAAGGTTGGTAGAGTTACCATTCGACGAGTGACTTCAGCTTGATGAGCTGCAGCATATTCATTTATTTCTTGGGTTAGAACATCAAGTTGTTGAATGGCAGTTTGATGTTGGGTCACCTCATCTTCCAGTTCTTTCTGAAGACGGGCAATCTCCGCTCTCAATTCAGCAATTCTTTTTTCTTTTCTTTCAGCAACAGATGTCACCGTTTACTTTGGAATTGTACTCAGCAGACTTAGCAGTGAAAGTATCCAAGAGAATTTGGAAATTGACTCTCTCAACTGCGGCCTCCTGAGACATTCGTTCAAATTTAGCTTGTATCAAGGGTTCTACCTCCCCCTTATTGAGCTTTTTGTAACTCTTTATTGAGGTCTCCAGCTCATTTAATATATGATCGAAAAAGTGGCCTGAGCCTCGTCACCTTGCTCACGGATGGCATTAACCAAGAAAGAGGTTGGACCTCTAACTGTGTAAAAATCAGCATCTTTCTTTTCCATCACTCTATTTATCAAAGGCCCCAATGAATCAAAGAAGAACTTGGTGAATGACTTGATGACGAATTGATTTGTAGCCAGAGCACCAGGAGTAGCAGCTACTCCTGTTGACGTTGAAGCGGCAGGACGTTCAGTCTCTTGTACTTGGACAGAGGGTTCTTTGAATAAAGGAACTAAAGTGGAGCTGGTTGCTCCTCCCGGTTGTTCCTCTGCAAGATTAAATATTGTCATTTTGCCTGTCATTTGCTACTGTCAAGGAAGATCAAAAGTGGAAACAGTCTTTCCATGGCTTGATCCGACAACAGGCCTGTCATCTGTTAGAACAGATTCCAGCCTAGCAGAAGTAGCTTCAGACATGACTGCCTGGCTACTGCCTGCCTCAGAGCCACATGACAAGTGACGACTGCTGCTAGCTATCGTCGTTGCAAGCACTATGTCCATGCACACTGGAGGAGCTGGAGAAGATCCGAGTTCTGTATGGATAAGAATAAAGATGTCAGTTATCAATCTATTAAAAAGAAGATTGTTAATTTCATTCTATACTTGGGGATCAATAGTAGGAGTTTCCTCCAGGGCCGCTTCTTCGTCTGCTATCTTTTCTGGAGATGTCTGCACCTCAACATCCTTTTCAGGATTCAAGGTATCATCAGCAGCTTCGGAGATACCTGCACCTCAACATCTTTTCAGGATCTAAGGTGTCATCAGCAGTTTTGGGAGACACATGCCCTTCATCATCCCCTTCAGGATTATGTGTATCATCAATATCATCTGATGATGTGCTTCCCTCCCTTTTATGTTCTTCAGGTACCTCCCCGCTGGCATTTGTAGCGGCTTGATCAACATAATCTTACAGACCGAAGTCGTAATCATTTAATGTGTCAATCATTTCACGATCTTCCTCTTCGCGGGTTGTTCCCGGTGTAACAGGAAGATAAGTAGTCTCCACTGCCACTGGTAAAGGAAATCTTAAAGCTTCCTCTTCTTTGGGCTCTGTAGCCTCTTCTCTATGCTCAATTTCTTCTCTGGGCCCTGCAGCCTCCTCTCTCTGCTCAGTCTCCTCTCTCTGCTCTGGACTAGATTCAAAGGCAGGAGTAGGAGATGACATAGTAATCCCCGCTGCAGCATTCACCACTACTGAAGACAAGATTTTCCTTGGAGGAGAAACTGTTCTCTTTCTTCTTCTTTGGGCCAGTTTCTTTCTGTGCAGAGGCCTCTCAGGACTCTCTACATTTACTACCTCGACCTGTTTCTGAATAGAGGTCGTGTAGCTGCTTCTTCTCGGGTTGACTCAGCCAATTATCGGGATTGTGATCTCGTAGTGACCTTCTCCAAAGAATGTTCCAAGATCAATTTCTTCTTCGCAACTGGGGAAGAAGGTTCCTCTCTCCTTCTCTTTTCTCCTTGATCGGAGATTTAACAACTTTCAAAGAAATTCTTAATGGTTGGTTGATTTCCTCAGGGAAGTTTGCTTCCCTAGAGGCTTCTAATGGATCATCCACGGGTTCATGTTCTTCGTCATTATTTGGAGCTAATATATCAGTCGCTCCTTTCTTCAGACGATTTGCTATTGCAAACTATCAACAAGATTATAGTTCTCAGCAAAAGTATTTGCAGTTGTGTAAAACAATAATATTTGTATAACATTCTTGGGCCATTATCATTCTTGTTTGGCATCGAGAACACTGTCTTTGTGTCTCGAGCATTGTAGTAGGCCCATGCTCTGGCACAATCAATCAGGTATCCCTTTTCTTGTAGACAAGTGATAGCATTGCCTACATGGAATTGATCATAACCAAATTGACGAGCAAAGCGACTTGGCAAATATGGTTCAAGATAGCACTCTTCTTCAAATCTGTACACTAAATGCGATGGTCTGATCGTCTTCAGCAGTCAAAAGCTGCTCGACCTATTGGTTGCCTCCCAAGGTCAACCATATTTGGTGCCATAAATTCATAACCCGGTGGAGGGGCAAAGCAATAAAATTTCCATCCTTTGCCAAGGTTTATGGTACGTTTGCAGTCCCTCAGACTAGTGTAAATCCACCTGCTCTGTGAGAATCTGCGAGAAAATTGCCACCAACTGCTCCCATGGTGGGGTTCATCAATGATGGATGGTGCAAGAGCAACCATCCGAATAAGTAGGTGTAAGGTAATTCAGTCTTGGGAAGTTTCCCTTATCACCCTTACACTTGAGCATGGAATCAACATACAGACGAAGACCTTCATTTATTCTACAAGTCATCGCTGATAGTAAATCCATCCGGTAGCCGAAGACTAACCGGACGGCAGCAAAAAGAACACCGCGGTCGAAGCGGTCCACGGCGCTTGCTCCGGGCACGACGAATCATCGGAGCCAGTATGTCAAAAATCCTGCCAGCTGGGCTTCTTTAGACATGGATCTGTAGCCCATTCTTATAAAGCTTTCAACAAAATCTCCAGCCTTAAGTGGAGGATATTGGTGTTCATCGTCAACTTCGATATCCATTCTTTTGTTTTCCTCCATCAAACTAATCACCTCACTGTTACTAAGGGGTTGGAAGAAGGTCGGGTTGCATGAGTCATGATCTTTGGTCTTTTTCTCAATGATATGGTTAAGAAAAAGATAAGTCAACCATTTTGATGAATAGCATGTTAGGGTTATATACAAAGCATCACTTTTGTAGTAACCTTATTTCCTTAAATTTTGAATGAGAATCATATGGGCAAATGTTTGCATATTGTATTTTTGCAAGTGTTAATGCAAATGTCTGATATTCTATATTGTAGATAATATGGTGTGTGGTGTCACAAAGAAGATCATATTATCAGTTTCCTATGGAGTATATAAATAGTTCACAACCTAGATGGACTTGGACAATCTATTGGAAAGGTTGTAGTGTAGTCTGGTATTAGTCTATCTTGACTATAGGTTTACACTAGTACACTTTGTGTGTATTGAACAGGACCACTTGAGGTTGTTCTCTTTGTACTGACTACATAAGAGAATAAACACTCTGTTATTATGGATGCTTGTACTCTTAATCCGGATATAATAACGGACATGTATATGCAGTGTGCATTACTTTGACTCATAAAAGAGTGAGATTCATTATGGATCAACAACCTCTATGAATTGGGTAATAACATTGTATGTATGATAGGCTGTTGATTATAAATGGAATCCATGTCCCGATACATCGGGTTGATGATGTCCTCTTAAGAGCTCATAAGGATTGTCATGTAAACCTTGCAGGTGGATTATATCCGACATGACAAATAAAGTTGAGTGGTACTACTTAAGGATAAAAGATGTCGAATCAATATAGTTGTCAGCAACTTAATTTGATCGACGGACATACGATATCTTAACATGGGGAGCCAAACGAGCAATAATAAAAGGAGCCCACAAACATAATTTGGGATTAGGGAGGTAGTGCAACAATAGCTCACTAGTGGACCGAGCTATTGTTAATAGGCCTGGATTGTGGTTCGGGCTGAACATGGGATATCCAGATCCGTTAGGAGGCCTAATCCTAATTTCTCCTCATGGTCCCTGTCGTAGCCTATATATATCCTCTATTCTCTGCCGCCAGATTACTGATCAAAAATCAAAAACTTTCTCTAATTCGTAATTCACGTAAGGAGAAAAAGAGAGGGCTGCCAAGGAGAAGAAAAGGTTGGAAGATCGTCGCCCACACGACGTCCAACTCGAGGAAGGAATACGTGCAGAAGATCTTGGGGTCGTCCGCTCGAGATTGCCCGGAATTACTTGTCTCCTTTCTGCCGCAGGTATAATTTGTGAACCCTAGTTTTCGCCTATGAAGGGTTAGAAACACGTATTAGATGTTTAACTTT